>OZ020184.1:21058847-22258847 GCA_963971135.1 Stenus bimaculatus
TTGGGTTTGACCCGTTTCAAAATATTTTTGAAAAATAAAATTAGTTTTACTTAAAATGTTTTTCCATAAATTAATAATACATTTTGTAATCTCATATTAAATTTAAAAATGTAAAAGTATGTGGTAATAATAATGAAAATAATAATGAAAAACACTTTTTCAGTGATGATGTAAAAATTGTAAATGGTCGACCCTAAATAAAATAAATAAGACGTCTGACACATAAAAAAGCGGAAACTTTAAAAGAAATTTCATAAAATTAAGGGTTTATCCAAAAAATGTACAATGTTTAACGAAAAAAAACTACAACTATTTAGAGGAATGCAAACAAATTATCTAACGGAATAATAAGAAAATGCGAGCGAATAATCGGAGAGTTTAAGTTTACAAACGTTTCAATAATTACCAACGACAACACCACGACAACCACATTAAAAAGATGACGATGATGATAATAGCGAACAATTATAAAACAAAAAAGGAAAAAATGAAAACGCAAAGAAGGCGATGAAGATTTTTTTGGTAAAATGTATCTAAGAGGGAAGAAAAGTGCGGGTGAACACTATCTTGATAATTCTCATTTTTTAATAATAAACTTTTTTTTGTTCTTACAAGTTAATTATTGTATGTATTTATTCGTAAGCGACTACTTATTCGAATCTTGTGGTTGTGGTGTTGTTGTTGTTGTTGTTTGGAGAAGTCAAGAATAACTATAAATGATTTTGGAAACATTACGCAAAGTACGTTTGCTGGAAAATAAACCGATCAAGAAAATTATAACTTTGCAAAACAATAAAATATGTACAGTGTGCTTTATAGCATACTTTTTAAAATTTGAATTTTGTACCAGCAAAATGCATCTAATTATCAAACTCTTAAACACCTCAGCTTAATAGTAAACCAGATGATGCTTGAAAATCAAACGGTAATATCACACCTCGTAATTTTAGTTCATGAGAAGAATTATAAAAAGAGTCGGAAGCGTGCCCGATCTCGACACCCTTATTCTCAATAATCCAATAACACAACTGCATAATTTTACACGTGAGAAATATTTTAGGCAATAAGAATTATTTACATAAGGATGGGTAGGACTGGGGTCGGCAAAATCTTGTAGGAATCTTGGCTTCAAAATCTGTTACGATTGCTTTTTCAATCCTTTTTAGTTCTATGATTTATTTTGTTTGCAGTAATGACAACTTAACCAAACGATCAACGTGAAAAAATTGAAACTGTACAGTCATCTGTTAATGCATTTAATTAACACAACGTGATAAGTTATTAAGTACTATGTGTTGTAAGTTGTAATAATGTAGTGGTTAAAAGAAGGTCGTAAACCATTAGGCCAATTCATTAAAAGGATGGCGGCGCCAATAACATAATCTCATGTTACCTTATTTTCAAAAGTCCAAATATATATCACACCTCGTTAAAAAGAGTCGGAAGCGTGCCTAATCTCGGTACCCTTATTCTTTATAGTACAATAACACAACCGCCTAATTTAATCCGTGAGAAATATTTTAAGTACCCTCTGTAAAAATTCTAAGCTTCGAATAAGAAACGTGTGCCATGACAAAAGAACACCTGTGCTGCACATGCAATCAAGTCCAAAAAAGTCGTAATTAATAATGGTAAATTAAAAGATTTTCTTTCTCTATTTACTGATAATTTGAAAAATTATGATTTTGTAATTAATAAGTTATTTAAATTAGTATTATAATTCTCATTATAAGTTATATACAGGGTGATTCAAAACTTTTCCGCAACCTCTTAAGGATAGATACCCCTTATAAATATAACAAGAAAAGTTTTTACAAACATATATCCGATCTCGCATCATAAGAGAGCTAAAGCCTTTTGAAAGTGCTGTCAGTAAGTAGGTTTTTTTTGTTTATTTCAAAACAAATTGAAGTACAAATTAACAGATTTGATATTTGGTATGAATTATAATACAGTTAGGATACGTTTTCGTGATTTTTTTTAAATTTCTTAATCAGCTTTGGGTAATACAATAAAATAAAATAATCCATGGCTAACATCATTTTATAAATTTAAATTGTGTTGACCAGCAATAAAATAAAAGGCATTTTCTTCGAAAACGACCATTCTACCGACTTTAAATAAGAGCACCTTTTTTTTGTTAAGAATTAACCGGGGAACATTAATTTATAAAAAATCTTGTAAAAGTTATCCATAAAAAAGTTATGACCATTTTAACCTTAATTGTCCCTAAATCTACCCTTTTAAAACATGCAAAAATTAAAAAAAAATTCCAGAAAACGTATCCTAACTGTATTATGATTCATACCAAATTTTAAAACTCTACTTCAATTTGTTTTAAAATAAACGAACAAAAACCTACTAATTGACAACACATTAAAAAGATGTACGGTAACGGAAAAAAGCGCACACGGAAAGAACGCACACGGATAAATGCACACACGGAAAAATGCACACATGGAAAATAGCGCACAAAGAAAAAAGCGCACAAAGAAAAAAGCGCACAAGGAAAAAAGCGCATACGGAAATAAGCACACACGGAAAAATGCACACATGGAAAATAGCGTACAAAGAAAAAGCGCACAAGGAAAAAAGCGCATACAGAAAAACGCACACGGAAAAAAGCGTACATGGAAAATAGGGCACATAGAAAAAAGTGCACAAGGAAAAAAATTGCACAAGGAAAAAACGCACACGGATAAATGCACACACGGATAAATGCACACACGGAAAAAAGCGCACACGGAAAAATGCACACATGGAAAAAGCGCACATGATAAAATAGATTTTGAGATATAAAAAACACGCTCGTATAAAAAATTATATAAATAACTTATTTGCATTACTTTGGTTTTTCTTCATAGTAGTATAACATTTTTGATATTGCCACTCTTGGAAATTTTTTTTTAAAATTGCTTAGAAAAACAAAATATACTGAATCAATTTTTTATTCAAAATTTCAAACAGATTGCTTTTTGTATAGATTTTTTTAATTGTGTTGGGTTTGATACATTTTATCGCCCGGCGCAATATAAAAGATTATTACAAGAAAAACATATTATTAAAAAAGTATCAATAAGTGTCTTAAAAAAAAATCAAAAATAAAGTATATATAAAAATAAAAAAATATTACAAAAATATACATTATAGTTTATAAACTATTTTAAAGTATACATTCAACTAATACTAATTTTATTCCTATAACTAAAATATACTAAAATTATCTTATTGTGACAACACAATTTTCGTATATAACATTTTTGACAAAGGCAGGTGTTTTTGATTTAAATATTATTTTTAAAATTAAATATCGTATAGAATACAACCATTTACTATTTCGGGGAATTTGCCAGGAATCCGAACTGCTCCTGCAGGGTATGGGTTTTTTACGGTGGCTACTATAACCGTATTTACGCCACTGTCCGGCGTCAAGGGGTCATCGTCGAAGCACACGTCACTATGGCACGAAGCCCCGCACTTGTTGCAAATAAAAATTTTATTGGCATGCCTATGGTTGAAAGTTAAGTGGTTTATTTGGTCCATCTCAAACTGGTAGATTATACTGTCGAAATAGCACCTTGTACATGCGAAGTACTGGAAAACCTCGTTGAAATAGGCCATCCGCACTCCTAATTGCACGAACTCCGAACAGTAGGTCCTGATGGTGTTCTCGATGGGCTGTCCCGTTTGAAAGTAGGTAACTACATCGGTATACCTGCCGGAGTTGAAAATCCTCCGAGGGATGAATGGCAGTAATAAACTCCCTTCTGTAAGGATCATTATTACTCTGTTAGCACTTACTACAAGCAAAAACCGTAAATTTGAGTGAGGACAACCAAAGGTACTGCTCTTTATATAGTAAAAATGAGCTACGTCACGAATTAGAAATCGCACTAAGCCCTTATAGAAACCCCTCCACTTTTTTTCACTCGTTTTGATGGACATTTATGTCACTTAAACGATGATATAAAAAATGAGTGCATTTGTACACAAATTCTCGTAAAAAAAATTAATGTAAACTTCTGAAAATCTGAATATCAAAAAATGTTGTGTTGCATCATATGCACGGAAACGTAATGTAATTACCTTCTCATATTCAATATCTAATGACACTTTAACTAGAGTATCAGAAATTAAAGTTTTATTTAATCAGAAATTAACATTTAATAAACATGTACAAATCTATCAAATGAAAGCTTTAAACCCTCGGGTTCATTGATAGAAATAGTAAAGATTTCTCAATACAAACTCTAATAATGTTATTTAATTCATACATTAGCAGTAAATTGTAATATTGCTCAGCAATCTGGTCACCTTGTTATGAAAAGTATATCCAGATATAAGTATTACATACTGAACACTATTAAGTGAGTTTGAATTTACAACTATTCACGAAAATCATAGAATTGCGTCAAATTGTTTCCTTTATAAAATCATTAATGGTCAGATTGATGACTCAAACATTTTAGCAACAATTACACTTAATGTTCCTCGTATTAATTCTCGATCTAGTTTAACATTTTATTATAATAATCCTAAACCAATCATTTCAATAACTCACCACAATTTAATATGTTTAAAAATTTCCATGCTGTTCAGGAACATGTGGATGTCTTTGGTATGAATTTATACTGTTTTAAAATCACTATTAAGAATATTTTTAAAGTTTTAAATATTAATTACTAGAACTCATTGTGTATTTATTTGTTACTACTTAATTTAAATTTTGATATATCTGTATGTATGGATTTTATTTATTTATTTTAATAATCTTGTAAGTTACCTGTTACCTTGTAATTGGTCTAGGCTGATGGGTAATAAAGGATATTATTATTATTATTAACTTAAAATTTATTTGTACTATTAAAATTGAAAGTTTTCTTTGAAAATACTACAAACTACAAAAGATATTACAAAAAAATGTTACAAAAAAATTTTACAAAAAATTTTACAAAAAATTTCAAGCCCGAATGGCTGGATAAAAAATTGAAATTTGGTGGACTTGGTACAAATATTTAAAGATCAAAAAGGAAATTTTTATCGCTCGGATTTTTGTCACGGCAGCCATCTTGGAATGTGACTTTATAAAATATTTTACAAATTACATTTATTCTATCTAGGAAGTAGATAACTGGACAACATCCCCTTTTACTCTTATCATTTGTGTATACAACAACAGTTAAGCATACCTGGACATCGGAGTTGGAGTTGATACAGTTGTTGATACGGCTGACATCTTTTATATTTAAATTATAAAATATTGAAATATTTTACAAAATTATGAATATAAAACTTCAACATAAAATTAATAATGAGTCAATTAAAAGTAATACAAAAAATAATTTTAAAAAACATATACACATGAAACTAGAAATAAAAACAAATTATATATTTCGCCAGCAAAAAATATGTTAGGTAAAAGAATCAATATTTCAAAATTTTAATATAATAAAAAGTCTGCAAGAATGCATAGGTGCATAGGTATAATTTGGCTTAAGGTTCACATAGTAACCGCCCCAGAATACACAATAGAGGAATTTGGCTTAAGATGCACAAAGTAACCGACCCAGAATACACAATAGAGGAATTTCGCTTAAGATGTAAAAAGATTGATATATGTAGTTAAATGAAAGCAATATTACATAAACGAATTAAATAAGGCATGGACTGTTAGAATGCACCTTTATTCCCACAGGTGTAATTTGGCTTAAGATGCACAAAGTAACCGACCCAGAATACACAATAGAGGAATTTGGCTTAAGATGTAAAAATATTGATATATGTAGCTAAATGAAAGCAATATTACATAAACGAATTAAATTAGGCATGGTCTGTTAGAATGCACCTTTTATCCCACAGGTGTAATGTGACTTAAGTTGCACAAAGTAACCGCCCCAGAATACACAATAGAGGTGGGAGCAACTCAACCATCGTTATCACCAACCACCCAGAATACACAATAGAGGTGGGGGCAAGTCATCCCTCATTGTCAGGTGTGCCGCAGGTGTTCATTTTGAAAAAAGGAGGAGTGGGGGTAAGTCAAGGGCTACTACTAATCTTCAATTTGGACTTTCTATCCTCCATGGTTGGATACGTTTTTTTGAGTATTTGTTACACTTGTCATACAAACTTCCAATAAAAAAACGGCAAGGTAGGGGTATGGATAAAGAAATAGTAGCTAAAAACAAGGAACGTATCCAAAAAGAATTCAAAGAATCATGTGGTTTGATTGTAGATAAACCCAAGCCTGGTTTCGGCAATAGCAAGGCTTTTTTTCTGAAAATGCGAAATTGTCTGCCGAAATCACTCAAATTGATTTAGAACTGATTAAAATAATGCACATAATATTAATAGTAGTGGCTTCTGGCTATGAAGTAAATGTTGATAAATTTCGAGAATTTTGTCATAACCCTTTTTTGAAAAATACCCGTGGTACTGTATGCCTCCAACTCTTCATAAATACTTTATTCATGGTCCAGAGATAATTTCTACTGCTTTTTTGCCTATAGGCAATTTAACAGAGGAGGCCCAAGAAGCACGCAACAAAGATTTTAAAAGATACCAGGAACACAATTCGAGAAAATGCAATAGAGAAGAGTCGAATTGAGATGTTTTGAATTTATTTTTAATTAGTTCGGACCCTATAATTACAAGTAAAAGAGAATTGTCGAGAAACAAGCTCCATCACTTACCCAAAGTAGCATTAAATTTATTAAAATAACCCTCTGTTGAAGTGCACAAGGTAGGTGGTAATACTCAAAATGCCGAAAGTGATGACGACAAAGATGATGATGATGATTTTTATTCAAATTCAGATAATGATTTGCCTTCATAATGTGTTTTATTAAATTGTATCACTTTGCTAAGTTTTTGCTTTAAAGTAAATTGAGTTTTTTAATAAAATAATGAAAATTATTACATAGATTTATAGAATATTGAATTAATAGTATATTATACTATAAGGGGGGTAAGTAGTGTACTTAACCCCCGAGTTTTATACAACGTTTTTTTCACTCCCAATCTATATTAAAAAATAATCCAATTATTTATTTTCACTTTTTATAATAAATTACAGTATGTCAGTTTGACATTTGAAGTATTATTTATTTTTTGTCGGGTCAAATTAAAATTATTATTTTTGTTTGAAATTTGTAATTGATTTATAAAAGAGAAAAGATTTTTGGTTTATTATACTATTTTTATAATTTTTTTAGAAAATTTACCAAATAATATGTCATATTTGCAATAAAATGAAGTAGGGAAATAATATCAGGGAAATAATATTTATTATTTCCCGTCGTCATTGGCAACCAAGTAAATACCGTAAAATTTAGATGCGCACCTCTAAACAACATAATAATGACACATTTACACCATTGGGAGTGAAAAAAAATATTATTTTTGTTCGAAATTTGTAATTGATTTATAAAAGAGAAAAGATTTTTGGTTTATTATACAATTTTTATAATTTTTTTTAGAAAATTTACCAAATAATATATCATATTTGCAATAAAATGAAGTAAGGAAATAATATCATGGAAATAATATTTATTATTTCCCGTCGTCATTGGCAACCAAAAGTAAATACCGTAAAATCTAGATACGCACCTACAAACAACATAATAATGACAAATTTACACTATTGGGAGTGAAAAAAAATGTTTATTTTCATTTAAAAAATACATTTAATTTCTTTGTGATTTTATGCCAACTTTTAAGGTATTTTGCCCCACTGTGTGACGCCTAAATCTATGAATAATTGAAATTACTCGCTGATCCAATAAACCTCTTTGGGTTCTTAAAATTTTTACTGGAAGCTTTATAAACTTTTTAATCAGGTTAGGGGAGCGTTTTTTAAAATAAACTATAAAAATTCCTTCTTTCGTGACGTCATAGGAATCGAAAAAAGCAAAAACTGATTGAATTTGCATTCAAATTTCAATATTCTGATAGTAAAAAACATTCGTGTGAGTTCGGGACTCTATTGGGCGCTAATCCACTAAGGCACACGGCACCCCCCCCCCACTCTATGCAGGGGCGCTTACAACTTCCCGCCGAAAGCAAAATTTGCCTTCAAAAAGTCCCCTGTAACTTTGTTATCAATAATTAATAAATTGAAATTTTGCACATACAAAGTTGAATATACAGGGTGAGTTTAAGGTAACGCACAAAAATAATAATTTAAAAAAACAGCAAAAGTGGTGTCGCATTCTTTTGAAAAACTTTATTTTGAACTCAACAAAATTTTTTTCTCGGTTGACATGACGTCTCTATGACGTCACAATTTATTTTTTAAATGGATTGATATGGTTTTTTGCCATAAAACAATACCTTATTAAGACTGTTTACAATGGTACCAAAAAGTTTATACTAGCACCATCTAGATGTCATTAAAAAATTTATTAAATTTCACCTTAAAGGATAGTTTAAAGTAACGCCATGTCAACCGAGAAAAATTTTTTTATTGATTTCTAAATAAAGTTTTCCAAAAACGATGCGACACGACTTTTGCAGTTTTTGAAAAGTCTTAAAAATAAGGTGGTTATGATTTTTATACGTTACTGTAAGAAGATATTAGTCGATGAAATTAGGGATAGGACTTGGCAATGCTGCTTAACGATTCCATAGTTCAGTCAATAGCGTTTTTACTTTTTACTTTTTAATTTTTTTTTAATTTTCACCTTTTGGTTGGGTTCAAAAATATGCAACTTTTAGGCTCAATTTGCATCCTTTTATTATGAAACTATTTATAAATATTAAAAACGCCATATGGTAGTCCCTTTAATATATTTTCAGGATTAATTTACAAAATTCAAATCGATTAACTCTTAATTAAGTTATGATTATTTAAAAACCTGCGTGTAATCGCCTAAAATTCTAGTGGCATCTCTTTCGCACAGTTATATGTTTCATTCCCACATCGCATTTCCAAGGGACAGAGAAATCGGAGTAACACATTTTGCCGACTTAAACTATCGTTTACGAGGACATTTAATAATTTTTGTAATTACATCTAGATGGGGCTAGTATAAAATTTTTGGTACCATTGTAAAACAGTCTTAATAAGGTATTGTTTTATGATATTAAAACCATATCGATCGCTTTAAAAAAAAATTTGATGACGTCGTAGTGACGTCATGTCAACAGAGAATTTTTTTTGTTGAGTTCAAAATGAAGTTTTTGAAAAACAATGCGACCACGGCTTTTACCGTTTTTTGAAATTCTAAAAAATAAAGTAGTTATGAATTTTATGCGTTACTTTAAACTATACTTTAAGGTGAAATTTAATAATTTTTTGATGACATCTATAGCACTAGTATAAAAAATTGATGACGTCATGTCAACCGAAAAAAATTGTTTGTCGAGTTCAAATCATTTATCTTTTATCTGTATAATATAATAATAATAATAATAATATTTATTTAATGCACAGTATACAAAGAGTATTTTACACAGGTCAAAACAGTACAAACGGTATGATAAAGGTACATTACATATTAAAATCACATTTAAAGAATTCATTATAGTGGTAAAACGCTTGACTTATTAAAATTGACTTTAAATTAGTCTTGAAACAATTCAGAGGTAGGTCTCTGATTTTTCTTGGCAAGTGGTTAAAAAATTTAACTGCCAAGTAATTTGGTCCATTTTGGGATCGTTTTAATCTCAATGCAGCTGGAACAACATCGAGTTTATTTCTAGTTTCATAGTTATGAACTTCACTAAACTTTTGCAATTTTGACATATTACTTTTAACATATATTAAGCACTCTAAAATAAATAGACAAGGAAAAGTGAGAATACCTTCTTGAATGAAAGAAGCTTTACAATCAGCAGTATAGGAGAGCCCACATAAAATGCGAACTGCTCTACGCTGAAGAGAAAATATGCGCTCTGCCAAATGCGAATGGCCCCATACTAAAATTACATACTGCATAAGAGATTGACACAAGCTGAAGTAAGCTACTTTTAAAAACTGTTTCTCAATACATTTGCTTAAGTTACGCAATAAATAAATATTTTTGGTCAACTTTCCTGATAAGTTTTCAACATGTAATTTCCATGTAAGTGACGATTCTATATAAATTACTAAAAATTTTGTATTTACAGAGAACTTTATTTTATCCTGATTTTCCGGTGTATGTTTCAATGTGAATATAATATTCTGTGTTTTGGCCTCGTTCAACTTTAATTGATTAGTGGAAAACCAAGTACTTAGTGCTTCAAAATTGGATTTCATTTGCAAGATCACCTGATCAAAATTTTCATTGCCAACGTACACGGTTGTATCATCTGCATAATGAACAATGTCCCCGTTCTCAATAAATGCATTAAAATCATTCAGAAAAATAATGAACAATAATGGTCCCAAAATACTGCCCTGTGGAACCCCCAATTGAATTGGTAGACTTTCTGAGAATTTTCCATTTATTTTAACGGAATGTTCTCGGTCTTGTAGGAACGACTTTACAATTTGTATCGAATTTGAATCAAAACCGTACTTATCCAGCTTCCTTAGCAATATATTTGGTGAAACACAATCAAACGCCTTGCTTAAGTCGCAGAAAGTTGACAAGTAATATTTACCCTCCTCAAAACATTGGATAGCATTTGTTATAAAACTTATTATAGCGTCTTTTGTGCTAAGGTCTGGACGAAAACCGAACTGTTCTTTACAGAAATAATTGTTTGTTTCAAAAAATTTAGATATTTGATCCTGTAGAACTTTTTCAAAAACTTTAGAAAAGGCAGGTAAAATTGATATGGGTCTATAATTTTCTTTTAAATTAATATCTCCACTTTTATGTAGTGGTACTACAGCAGCTATTTTTAATCGCTCTGGAAAAATACCAGCACTAAAACATATATTGATAATTTTAGTAAGAGTTTCGATAATGGAGCTAATAGTTTTTTTGCCAACATTTATAGATAACCCAAATATATCCTTAGTTTGTTTATTTTTAATTGACTTCAGGTATTTCATTACATCCTGCTGTGTTATTTTTTTATAATAGAAAACTTCTTTGGAATCTGATAACCTAAAACAAGCTTTTACAGGATCAAGATCTGTTCTTGGTATTTCCAAGCTTGTTTGACTAGCAATATTTGCAAAATAAGCATTAAATTCATTTATGTCGACTGTCTGAGTAATATGTGCGCTTGATTGCCTATGCTTATTCACGACTTTCCACATGGCAGCATTTTGGTTTGGTGAATTTTCAATAAAATTCCGGTTTGCCTTTTGCTTGTTAACTATTAGCGCATGCTTATACAAAGTTCTATAATTATTTCTATCAATTCTTAAAGCCTCAAGTTTAAAATCATTATAAAGTTGATTCAGATACTGTAAGTGATCGCGCATGCGTTTAAGGTCCGGCGTAAACCAGCTTACTCCTTGATCGCATATTCGGTTTGTAACAGTTTTTGATGGAAATGCAATTTCGAAAGCATCTAAGTAGTTCTCAAAAAATATATTAAATTTACTGTCCGGATCCAACTGGATACTATCAAGAAAGCTCCAACTCAAGCTTTGGAGTATACTATTAAAAATTATGTATCCCTTTTGGGTTAAAGGCCTACATACTTTGATTGTTTTTTGAGTTATAATTGCGTTTGGGTTCAAACTAAATGATATTTCTTGCGCCAGGTGATCTGATAGACTTACATCGAATACATTGGTTGAAAAGTTATCATTTAACAATCTCACAAATATGTTATCGATGCAATGAGTACAGCGGGTTGCATCGTTAATAGTTTTTACAAATCCGTATGATGAGAACAAATCTATAAATCTGATAGTATAATTATCGTTAATGTTATCAAAATGTATATTAAAATCACCGCAAATTATAACGTTATGATTCTGCAAGAAACTATGTAACAAATTATCCATTGCATTTAAAAATATATTGAAGTCACCAGAAGGTGGTCTATAAACACAAATTAATATCGAATTCAGGTAAGATATAGCACTTATTTCACAAATACTTTCAATCGAAAGTTTATTTATATTTACAAGGGGCACACAGTTACCACGCATGCTATTTCTTGTCAAAAACAGAGTCCCACCATGCGGCGACCTAGGTCTGCAGAACCAGCTGATGAGATGATACCCTTCAATATAAAAGTTTTCGATTTCTTCACTTAATAACCAATGTTCACTTAAACACATAAAATCATACTTTTGTTCATTGTCTTTAAGAAAAGCTTCTAATTCAATCATTTTATTCCGGACGGAGCGGATATTTACATGTAACAAGGTCAAGTTTTTTTCTTTAGATGAGGTAGAAATTTCTTTAGTTTTTTTCATTTCCGGCACTGGTAGTTCCTTGGGTATTTGCTTTCCGAAAAAACTTATAACGCCGTACAAAAATATTTTCTGGCCAAAATTCAGAACATGAAACTTCATCCAGATATTTAAAAGGAGTACTGAGCATAAATGACTTACGTTTAGAATTTTCGTTGCTTATTGTTTTAGCAGAAACATCAATTCCATTAATTTTTGAAGATACATAATCCAGTAGCATTTTTTCGGTCATATCCAATCTTGCGCCACCAACGTAGAACCAAGCGTTTTTTCGGCGGCCTTGAAAAGATCACTCTTTCCATTTCCCTTTATAATATTAGGTTTTTTATTATTTTCAATAACTCTTTCATTATTTTTCTTTTTTGGGTTTCTTCTCGCGATTGTTGTCCATTCATTACTTTTATTGGCACTTGCATTTTGCTCATAATTTGAAGAATCTAGTCCTTCGCTAATTTTAGAAAAACTTGGTAGGCCATCATTATCAATGTTTGATTTGATATCTTTTACTTGTTTATTATTTGTATTCGGTACGATGTCTTGATCACTTTCCATTGTATTGAATTTCTCTAAAATTTGTATACTCGATACTCGTTGAAGGTCGATCGCACTTGTTTGCATTTGTAAGTTTTAATTCTCTATTTTCTTCCCGTAAAGCAATGTTTTCTTTTTCAATCACACTTATTTTATAGGCCATTAAATCATTGCTTTTCCTCATTTCGATTACTAAATCTTTTAAATAATTATAAGCATCTGAAGAAAAATCAAGCGGTAGGAGTTCTTGACTTTTTTCAACACATTCTTGGGCTTCTGAGAACACGCTTAAGCCACAGCAGGTAGCTGCTGCTTTTCTAACACAACTTTTATGAAACTTAGAATTGCATATTGCGCAAGAAATACCACTTTTAGCGGTATGACCACAAATGCACTTTTTTTCGTTGTCTTTTTCGTTCATATCGCGGAGCAACTTAAAACACGTCCACTCTGCTCAACAATCGAACGCGTATGGAAGATATCCTGCACCAGGATTGCTCTTAAAAACTTTGAAGTTTGTATAATCTCCATAAACATTCTAGAACTCAAGAGAAAAAAAATTACATATTTTTCGGGAGTCTGTATCCGGCACTCTAAATCTATTTAAAATAACACTATGATGACAATATATTAGTTATGTATTTGCTTAATAAAAACAGCATAATCTTCTTCTGGTTTTGCATTAAGTTTGGCTCGGCCTACATACATCCATCATCCATGCCCTTTGGGGAGCTGCACAAAAATTATCATCCGCCCACATTGTTGATCCTTTAATAGTATTCTTGTTACTTTCTGCGTCCATGGCACATTGGAGTTTTCCAAATTTGAAGCATCTTCGGTTTGAGGGTGATTTTGATTGGGTAGGTTTTCTCTCGAAGATCCATCTTTGGGGGTACTTGGAATATCGCGCTTAGCCGTCGAGGCGTGGGTTTGAACGTTTTGCCTTTGTGTGTTTATATTTGCATTTGGAATTGTTAAATGCAAATTTGGGTATTGCTTCTCATTTTTCTTTAATGGTTTGTTTGGTCGCCTACGTTATTTTCTTCAGAACTTGTAGGCCCGCTCGTAAAAGATTGTCGTATGTATTTCGAAGATATTTTGTGGCCTCATCTTCAGAGAATACAAAGACTTGTTAATTAAAAATTTGAACCCATCGAGATTTTGAATTTTTTTTAACAAGGTAACGATATTATGAAATCAAAGACGAATCATGGAAGAAGCAGTATCATTGTCCGAAAACAAGCAATCTAATCAACGGTTTACTACACTAGTACGATGCCAATAATCCATTTTTAATCGTAACAAGCGAGGATGAGTAAGAACTTGTTTGTAAAGGCCGGGCAAGCATGGGCAATGTGCATATATACCGATTTTGCTAATTTTTCGTCGTTTCATTCTATGATTTTTATTATTTTACCACAGAATTACAATATAATCTTAGAATAGGTGCCCTGTAGATTGTTAGAACGTAAGTTATTAGAACGATAATGTGATAGAACGTAAAATGTTAGAACCGTAAAGTGTTCGAATCGAAAATTGTTAGAACTGGTTAGAACCGTAATGTGTTAGAATCCAATAGCGTTTTCGGCTTACTTGCACTGGCCTGCACTGCACTGAGTGCATTTCGGGTGTTCGGCTTATAATTTCAACTCGCATTTTCTCGGTGCCGAGTGTTCGACTTATAGCGAAAAGTGCACCAGTTGTGCACTGAGGGCAGCTTGCAGAAATGTTCCCAAATATTTTATCATCTCTTCTTCGGATGAAGATGAGATTTTCATTTAAGCTGGAAAAATTTTAAAAAAAGTCCCAAAAATTAAAAGTTTCATGGATATATAGTTCTTGAGTTTGTTGTGTAATATTCCTTGGGTCGTCCATATTCATGAATTCTTTTTTTAGACTTTAGTGACTTGTTTAGTTATGATAAATTCAGCACCGGTTCACTAAAAGGTGTTCGGCTTATAACAAAGTGTGAGAACGAAGGATGATCGCGGCGCCCTCTATCAACAGGAAGCTCAAGTTTGCTTTTTAAAAATTGCCTACGCACGACGTATGGTATTTTTTATAATGTTAATTTTTAATAGTTACATTATTATATATATATATATTGTCCAAAAAACCTTAACCTAACCATAATAATCTGGAAAACAAATTCATCTTGTATTACAATTTTCAGTCCTTTAATCAGAAAGTTCTTGAAAATTAAAGACATAAACATTCTTTTGGTGTAGCAAAAACAGTTTTCACAGAATTTCAAAACATACAATTTTCAAATTGCCGTAATTCCAAAACTATCAACCTTCTATACCTACCTACCCTAATATGGGGACAGGACGTGGATTCCTGAAATCTCACACAGCGAATCTCAATCTCACCTTCCTCGAAGCGCATGCGTCAAAATCTCACCGGCGAATCCAAATTCACTTGATCTGAACCAGGCGAATCAAGATTCACGGATCAATTTTTATCATGGGTTTCTAAATTAATCCAAATGCCATTATTTTTGGAAAACTTGGAAGTTTCACATTCAACAAATTGTCAAAATCAATGGACTGATGTATATCATTCGGAAAGTTATATGTAGCATGTGAACTAAAAAATGCATATGTCCTACTCGGAACGCACCCTTAATAAATATTAAATCGATTGCGCATGCTGGCATACAAAGCCACACAGCTCGGGAGGTGGTGCACGGAATACCTGCTATGCGTTGCAGGAATCAAATTTCATGCACCAAATGTTCAAATCGGAACGCTTTATAAGCGCCATATGGCGTATAGGTATAGTATACACCCAATTCGGAGCACACCCATGGTCAAGTGAGGACGAATTACGCATATACCGCATTATGAGCATCTGAAGTGTTCCGAATTAGACATTTGGAGTATATACTCCTGCTAAGCTCCGCCTTTCTCGAGGTATATCGCAGTATATCGTGCACTACCTCTGACCAAAGGCTTGATATGCAAGCATGCGCAGTTGATAATAAATTGAAAAGTTTTAAAATTATACTTGGTATTTCAGCATTTTAGCCCCTTTTGGTAATATTTTTATGGATAAAAATAATTTTGTATTTTTATAGGTATATTAAAATTTATGAAAACTATAATTTTCTTATAAAACAAAAAGTTATTATTTTTCTTTACTACAGGTTCTAAATTTTTTTGATACCCATATTTATTTCTTTTATTACAATGAATTATCAATCAATTTTTGCTGTGCATTTACTTGATTTAATTCAAACACCTGACTGATCGTTTGACATTTGACAGTAGGTGGACATAAGAAGCACAAAAACCGTTCCGAATTATATGCGCATATACGCGTAAATATAATTCGGAACGCTTTATACGCCATGCTCCTGCTCACGTGTATATACCTAATACGGAATGCAGTAAACGAGATCCAACGAAGTCGTCAAAGGCGACGATTCGTGTCGCCTTCTGCTGCGCTTTAGGCAGCGCATATAAACAGTAACTACACTGGCGGTGGGTATATTTTTCTGCAACACATGTGTTTATATGGGGGAAAGGTATGCGAATTTTCTTTTAAGTTTAAGTGATAAACTAAAAACATATCCAGAGATACCTTATTTTATTACATTTTTTAATACTATTAATAACTTTTTTCATATTAAATTATTTTCATTCGACAATGAATTGGGTTACCCAACCTACCTACCCAGGTGGCGCCTATCCTGCCTACCCGGTATAGCCACCACTGGAAAAGCCAGTTGTGCTTCTTTGTTTACCGGTGTAGAGCTTTGTGCCGATCACCCTGTATATTGTATATAAATATAAAATGTTCTTGTTTATGTTTTGTTTTTTTTGCTTAAAAGAAGATACCTGGACCTGGCAAGTGAAATATTTAAATAAAAGTACTTATGTTTTTTAATTAAGTAGTTTTATGAGAATCTTATTTTGTAATATTGCTAGTATATTTAATTGTAGGTTAGGTCGAAATTAATAAATGCGTAAAGAAAAAAATTATATTGTACTTTGTACTGGAAAAATAGGGTAATATATGTATAAATTATTTAAGAGCCTTAATTCAAAACTTTATCATATAATCAAAGTAGAATATAAATAATAAAATTATAATAAGCTGATTGTTGGGTTGCATAATCTCGTTTTATCTGTTTAATTTTTATGGTTGGTCATACTGAGAAGAAAACGTTTTAAAACAAAATACTAACGATTAGTATTTATTAGCAATTGTTAGTTTCTTGTTTCTGGTGTCAAGATCCATGAATATGGCCCACAAGGTATTTATTCCTATAAATTCAAATAATGTATTCATCTTTCTCAAAGTTCCTTCTGAACGAAAACCGAGATTGCTTTTAATGTTGTAATATGAAGAGAGTAGTTTATTTTTATTTCCAAACTAAATTGTCATCGATGACTGATAAGATTCAGTTTTAATTACTATAGTTATTACTAAAGGGCTTGCGACACGCTAGAGTTTTTATGACAGAGTTCTGCCAACAGAGCAATTTCTTTAACTATTTTATTTTTTTATATTCCTATATTCTTCGAGGGTTTTATGTCCCACAAAATAGTGTTTGCTTCGAGTAATGATATTAATTTCTTCTTTTGACTACGGTGCAAAAATTGAAACATTTATCTTTCCATTCTTCCTTTTTTTTATTTTCTCCCTTAATTAGACTCGTCATTTGTCATTTCCATTAATATATAATTACACAACAACACACAAACTCTGCGCCTACAGTAAAAACGCTGGTAAAGCAAACAACCAGAGTGACAGAGAAATAATTAACGATGCTAGAGAATGTATCCTGTTGTTTATATGCTAAATAAAAATCTGTTGCCAGAGTTCGGCAGATTGCTTTTTCTCACTTTGGCAGTTACTTTGTCATGGGTTTACACGTCTCTGACAATCTCTGCCAGCATGCTGCCAGATTTCTGGCAAAAAAATTCTGGCATTTCCCAAGCTCTTTACAGTTTATATTTGATAAGTTTTTACAGTAAATCCTAACTCAAAACTCGAGGTTCTGTGTTTTGTTATAAACCTTGATTGTCTAAATTATATAAATTTTATTAGTGGTTAGCTATTCTGAAACAAAATGGAGGCCAAAAAAGATGGCTGCCAAGAGTCTGTTAAGTTTTTATGTGCATATTAATGTTATGGACCAAGTAGTAAATATAGTCGAAACTTAAACTAAAGTTACTTATTATATTCCAAAAATCAATTTATCCTGTGTAAGGATCCTTTGTAAAAATTGATGAAATTCCAGAAAATATAGAAATTTCATTGAGTTTGTTAAAAAATGTTCCACTGTCCCCTAGGGCAGGGATATATATATCGATGGTGTTCTGACAAAAGAGGGTAAGCGACATTTGCTCAAAAAGGATTCTGTTTGATACTCCTACTCCAGATATTAACGTAGACATAATACTCATCCAATCAACAGCAAATTTGAAGTTCAAACTAATCATCGTCTGTACATACATTAGATTAGATTAGATAGGAGGGCGATTGGCTGCAATTGAACCTTACCAAACTGCGACCATTTTGATCTTTTGTTCAACCCTTAATCTAGTGAAGTCCTGGGATATCTAAATGCTTAATAAAGCTTATTAGATCCGTAGGAGGCATAGCCTTGACTTCGTCTGGAATTAGAGTTGTCCAGCCAAAGGGATCAAATTTAATGCTAGTTAATGCGACGCATTCGCAAATGATGTGCTCCAAAGTTTCATCTTCTAGGCCACAGAGTCTGCAAGTTTCAATTTCTGACTTGTCCATTTTGGTGAGATGATACCTCAATGGGCAGTGTCTAGTTAAAAGGCCTGTGATGAGCCTCAGTTGGTTCCTACTTAGGTCGAGAACCTTTGTGGCTTTCTTGGGCGAGTACTCAATGAATTTCTTCGCCTGTCTTGAACCCGGAGTATAATTCCAGTGTGACATTACACTATCCCTTTCCCACCGTATGATCTCCTCCCGTAGATGTGTCTTGTTCAGCCCACAGAACGGTTCTGGACCACTCGGTGTAAGATTTGAGGCCGATCTTGCCAACTCATCAGCAATTTCCTTGCCTTCTATTCCCTGGTGCCCTGGCACCCACATTAGAACAAGCTTGTTTCCTTTTGCCAGTTGCTTCAGGGATTGTCGACATTCCCAGGTCAATTTGGACTCAAGGGTGTGGGCCTTTAAAGTCCGAGTCGTTGCCTGGCTGTCGGTCAATATGTATATTTGTGCTCCTTTGAGCATACATACCACCCACAACAACACTAGAAAATTTCTCGACATTTTTCGAATCTTTAGATCACTCAAACATTATATTTCTTGGAGACATATATGTACAAAATATTATTCTTATGTTCAATTTCAAACAGATGTTTCGTTAATTTTTCTAACTTCTACAACTTAACCCACTTCAAAGAGAATATTTCGAGAGAGGTTTACGGATATAATTTTTTAAGAGATCACATGGGGTTAGCAACACTGGAAAGGCGTAGAGAAATGTACGACATAGTTCTAATCTATAAATTAGTATATTCTCAAATAGTTGCTCCAACATTACTGCAAACTATAAAGTTCCAATAACAAAAAATACAGATAGATATATAAGGTCTTTTAAAAAAAATAACTTTTATTAAAATATTTTTTTAATATCTTGCATAATTAACAAATTAAACGAAAAAACAAATGCAAACAAGTGACAAATGGCTTCTTAAATTATGGAAAAATTAAAACACTACCATCATCCTTAATATTGGTAAGGGTAGAGGCAATTATGATTTTTTAAATGGAAACTTGTATTTTTTGCATTTTTCGCTTCGCTTGTTAAAAATAATCAACTTTTTTATGTTATGTATTTTCCTTAATTCAAAAAATAAAAAATGTTGATTATTTTTAACGAATAAAGCGATTAATGCAAAAAAGAGTTTCTATTTAAAAAAATCTCTGTCACCAATTTGCGAATGATGGTAACACGATTTAATTTTTCCATAATTTAAGAGACCAATGATGGTCACTTGTTTGCATATTTTTTTCTCGTTTATTTTGTTAATTATGCAATATATTACAAAAATATTTTAATAAAAGTTGTTTCTTTTGAAATTTGAAATTTTTATATTTTTAATGTTTTATCTATGTTGGGTCCATTGTAGGTTTCATTTATGTTGGTTCCATTGTAAGTTTCATTGTATTTTAATCTTTAATTTTAGTCTTTTTGAATTGAATGTAATGTAACAATGTACAAAATAATTTGTTTTATTCATGTACAGTATTCTGATAAATAAATAAATAAAGTAACTTCCGATTCCGGGCACTTCCTGATTGTTCTGGAAAATAATAAGTGCACCAATGGATTCTTTGGGTTCACTTTGGTAATTAAAATTTTTATTCTATCTAAGTGCGACAAACTGTTTTCGAGATAAAAGGCTGTTACGGGTGGTCTGACTCACCCTGTATATATATATACATATATTATATGTACAACAAACATTTAACTTATTTACTTTCTTCTTCTTTTAGCTCGTTCTTTCTCTTCTGCATTGCCCCCATTTTGTAATTTTAACTCCTTTCTTCCCTCTGTGTCAGCTTGTTTGATCACTACTCCTACAATTCCCGTATTCCATCTCATGTGTATTCCACATTCGAAATCTGTGACCTTTTTATAGGGCTTCTCCCCATACTTTGTCACTTCCTGTTTCTTGTAGTATAATCGCATCTGGTGTAGACCTCTCCACTTTTAAAATGTTTTAGTATATGGACCTGCATTTTCTCTACATCTTTTTGTTCCTCTAAGCCCTATACCTCCGCCCCGTATAGAAGAATGCTTCTAACACAAGTTTTCCAAATAGTTATGCCACCTATAAATGTGTTTGTCATCTTTGATTTCCATTCCTTCCATATCCTGCTCCATGGTATCCGTGCTTTCTTACATAAGTACCTTATATGCTCCGTATGCTTTCCATTTGGTGTCATCACGTATCCCATCAGTTATTTGAATTCCTTTACTTGTTCTATCTCTTGATCCTTCTACCTAAAACTCTCTAATTTTTGTCTTCCTCCCTTTGTATATACCATCAACTTTGTCTTTTCTACATTCACTACTAATTTTTTCTTATCCATGTACCTTTCTAACCTTCTAATCATTTCGTCCATTTCTGCTTTTGTTTTGGCTATCATTGCTATATCATCTGCGTACACTAACATCCATATCTTCTTCCCTCCGATTACCACCTGTTCTGCTTGTCCCTTCTTAGCACTTTTTCTAGGTGTGCCGTAAAGACATTGAATAATATTGGGCTTACCGGACACCCCTGCCAAAGCTCTCTTTCCGTTTCAAACTCCTCCGACACCTTCGTTCCCACTCCGACTCTTGTATTATTGTATGTACTATGTACATACCTTGTATTAGCTCGGTTATCCGTATTTAGATCCACAAATAGTACATAGAGTTTGCCGCCATTCGTCTCTAGTTCCTGTGCTATAGCATAATTCAATGTTACCAGTTACCAGGTGTTCTGTTGTGCCTCTTCCCATTCTGAATGATGCTTACTATTACATCTCTGTTATTTTTTGTTTTATTTTATGTCAACTTGATGTTATATTACCAATATTGTTTGTTACCCTATATTCTCCATATTTATGTAAATTGTTGTAAAAATGTCGATGCTGTTAATAAATAAATAATAAACTAAACTGTAACAATAGGCTACTTGATGTTGTTGCTAGCACCAAGGAATTGAATTCGTCCAATACAGAAATATTTTCACTACTTAAAAGAGGATATACACCATCCAGCACTTGTATTTGAATTAATGAAACCATCTCAAACGACTGTTTTTAAGGATAATCATAAACAAGTGTATACAACTTTGGGAAGGCTGATTTTAGTAAAATGTACAAAACTATCTGCAACCTGGAATGGGATAACATATTAAGTGAAAACAATGTAAAAACATCATGTAACGTCTTCTATCCAAAACTGTACAAAGTCTTCGATCAAACTGTTCCGAAACAACGAGTATACATTAACTCAACATCAAATAACTACCCAGTATGGTATACCAAACAAATAATAATAAATATAAAAAAAGGATCGGCTTTGTCATCAAATGAAAAGAGGGAAAATACAATTTACACAGAAATTTAAAGATGTAAAAAAAATAAGAAAGGTACAAATACACAGAAACTATAAAAATGTCCTTAAAATGACATCACAAAACATTAAAAGAGAACCACAAGCATTGTTTAAATTCATTAATACAAAACGAAAACAATCCAGAATACCAGGCGACATGAAATTTGATAATATATCTCAACAAATAATCCCATTGAGATAGTTGAAAACTTTGTATCTTTCTTCAAGTCTGTTTACTCGCCATCAACATTTAACTCAAATAATGAAGCTTTTGGCTATGTTACCAACGTAAACAGTTTCAGGATGACAGAAATATCATACCACGATCCACATAATATGATGCTGACGCTAAATTCGCGTGGTAGTTACATGCTTACCAACAGCGTGGTATGTGATTTTCACATAGTATTAATTTTCGCTTGAAGTGGTAAGTGATCGTGGTATGTTAGACCACTAACCACTCTCCGTGTAAATTAAGTGGGAATGGTATGTCAGATGTCAAAACACTTACCATCCACTAACCATCATACCGCGATTCACATAATATTGGTGGCAAAAATATTAACTTCTATATTCGGTACTTACTTTTTCGATTTAATGCATTGGTACATGTTTTTTGAGCGTTACTGAAGCTTTAAATAATAAATCTATTTGTGTTTTGTTAAATATGTATAGTTATAAGGTAAAATAATGCATTTTAAGAGGATTCTCCGCAAATTTGAGCGCTTGATTTTAAAATTCAATGGCAGCAATTAGTTAAGATATAAACGAACAAATTGTATAAATTGTTTTTTTAATTTAAAATTTTTTTAAACTTTTTGCAGCGCTCCAAAAATTTTACCTTTTCGCGTCTATCCCAAGGGTGTGGGAATAAAAGGGGTCCAATTCCCTTTGAAATCGGACGTGGTAGCGATTTTTCAAACTTGACGCCGCCGAAAACCGAAAAAAAGTAAGAAAAACGGACCCGTCTTCGGAAATTTTTTTAAAAGTCAATACAACTCAAATTTTTAAAATAGGACAAAAAGAAAACACCCCATGGCGGCTCCTCGCAAAAAACGTCCGATTTCGGGGAAATATTACAAAAGGGGTTGTATCTTCGCCCCTTAATATTTAGTTCCGGGCAGGTCAAAACCACCGTCTTTAGAATCTGGCCCTCCATAACATACTAAAATTTTATGCGATTCGGGGTGAATTTCGAACACTTGGGGGATGAAGTCGATTTTTGGTTCGGGCCGGTCTGATCGAAAAGTCGCTTAAATACTTTATTCTTGAAATTTTCTCGTCCACATACACCTGCAAAATTACAACTCCCTACGAAAAAAACACCTTTCCCGTTCCTTACGGTTTTAGTAGTATTGATGATAAACCTTTTATCTAGATAAGACAATAAATTTTAAAATAATATTTTCAATACCTAAAAAGTTTTTAAGTGTTTAATTTGGTGCAGTATTCGCACTTTCGATGACGTCATCAAACTGGCATTTCGCAAAGTTTTTCAGAACGAAAAAGTAGATTTTTTGATATTTTTTCTGGATCGCTAGGTATAAATTTGACCGATATACAGGGTGTTGAAAAAAAAACTTTATTTTTTCGATTTTGCCATCTACGACCATTTCCGGTAAAGGAGGATTAGTAAAATTTTTACCAATATGTTTTTAAAAATCAAGTTCAGAACAAGACTTTACCTGTACCTACAACATTTCCAAGAATTTTATTTATGGTTTATTTTTTAGGTGCCTCCTACAACGACCTTAGTAGTGAAAAAACGACCTTCAATTGAATCTTGTTCTGCTAAGAGGAGTAAATCTGAAACATGTGATGAGTAAGTTCACAAGATATTCTAATTGTTGTTTAAAACCTTAAAACGGAAATTTTCCGTCGCGGATGACGAAATCACCGAAAGGAATAATTTACCTAGCAACGTGTCGTTAATCCTGTCACTTTGCAATACGTTTCTAAGCAAAGTATTCCGCTCGGCGATTTTGTCGTCCGCGACGCTAGCAAAACGCACCTTTAGCGGCCCATAGACGGCCGTTCATTCCTGACATACTTTCCTTTCAAATTTAAATCGCTGTTGTTTCAAATTGTCATTTGCTATTTGCTGTATTCAAAATAAGTTATTCAATGAACACTAGAGTGGCGAGCGCGAGTGTGTAAATGCAGTAATAGGAATGATTCCTTCGGGATTTGACTTTCCCGCGGAAATGAACGCCCGTTTATAGGCCGCTATTGCCTTCTTTTTACCCTTTTAAAAAATACTAAGATGATATGATATGAAATTACCAAAATATGACGTTAACACAGAAATTAATTTTCTTATAGACTTTATGCTAAAGAAGATGTTGACTTACGTCAGCAGTGCTCTTCTTTTGGAAGCCAATTTGATTCAAGGTTGAAACCTTTAAATCCAAACCAACCTCTTTCCAGACCACCATTTATGAATCCTCCAATAATGCGTTTCGATGAAGAAAAACCACCTCCACATCCATTTGACATGAAAAATAAAATAAATGAAAGTGACGATCATAATATAATGGTTAATTGCTTAAATCGAAACAATAAGTTACTAAGAATTTATGGAAAACCTAGAGACATTGTATTTTATGATGATATCTGTATTGCATTTATGACATGGGAAGATCCTCGTGAAATTTCCTTCGAGGTTGGTTCAAGAAAAGTTATATTTGATTATAAAGATAGTTACATATTATCATTTAATAAACCTTATAAAGATATTCGTTATAATGGTCATGTACATAAGGTAAGACTGGGAGTACCAACAAGAGAAATTTGTATCGATGGACAATATTATGAATGTCACATTGGTGGACCTGGAATAAAAGTATATTTATTTGGACAAGCAGTGAATGTTAAAATAGAAGGACCAGTGCCACAAGTAGTAATAGGAACTAAACGAAGAACTGATATTGTAGCGGGTAAAGCCAATTTAATTATTGATGCCAAAACAATTATTCCAGTTTACCTTGATGCAAAAGTACAAAAATTTAAATTGAATGGAAATATTCATTCTTTAAAGTTTATCAATGCTCTTCAAACAGTTTTGATAGACGATGTACTGTTTAATATACAATTTGGAGGTTTTGAAAAACTCATATTTATAAATAACGAAGAGCATTTTATAAGGTTCTCTGTACTTCCAAGAGGTATTAAACCAGGGTACATTAAAATAAGAGATATGGAAGGGAATATGGGCTTTGATAATACGTCAGATTTAAATTCACAACCAAAGAAAGTATTGAGGGTGGGGGATATTTCATCAGATAGTAATTCAAATTCACCAAATACCACTTTCCAACAACCCAATTTAGGTGAGTTAAATACATGTTCTATTATGAACAAACTATTTTGCTAAAAACTTTTGCTAAGGAAACAAAATTTCTTATCTAAAATATACTTTTCTAGGTAATTTAGACACTCTTATATCAAATGTGGTAGAAGAAACTTATGTTCAGCCACAAAATGAAAATAATACTAGTGGATACCAAAATGAAAATAACCAGCATCTAGAAAATAATACAGAAAAAGATCCATCAGTTGCAAGTTTCAATATAAATGACCTATTCCAAAAATTAGTTGCCGCAGGAATAGTTAATACCTCTACTATTGCTCAAAATGAAGTAGCTACAACCAACGCACAAAATTCATCAAATCAATCGATTATTGGTTCGAGCACGAAAATTAATTCATCTGTAGTGCCATTAACTACAATGATAACTCTTCCATCAACAATATCGACACCATTAATCACAAAAGCACCTATTAATATAGATAACCCATTAATGTCTCATAAAAAACATTCACCCACACCCTCAAATGTTTCTTCTATTCCCAGTTCAAATAAATTTAAAAAAAAAGAAACATCTCTGAAACTTGTTGATTTTAGTAAACGACTAACCCTCCAAGAGTAAGTAGTTATTTTTTTAATTTAAGGTCAAATAATAATTTGTTTATTATTTTTTAGGAGACAACCTAATCTCATAATGGCAATGTATTATACGGGAACCCAATGCAGTAGTTTAGATTGGCACTTGCGTCAAAATCGTAGACGCAAAATGAATATAAGAAATGGTTCTAGTCGTAGGTGGTACTATTGGCATAATTATGAAGAAATTGAAGACTTGGATGAAAGAGCAGGTTAGTACTTTGGGATAATATAAAAAAGTTTAGTACTTTTGCAAGGTATTATTTAATTCTCTTATGCAGAATTTTTTCATTTTGATCTTTTTTTAGAAAAATGTTATTTTAAAAAACAGGAAAAAGAACAAAACGGCGGATCTAATGAAGAGGTGGAAATTCCTAGCATCTCTGCTGATCCTAATGTTCGAGATGCTCGGTGTGAAGTATGTTTTGAAAGATTTGAACTGTATTACAATGAGGAAAAAGAGGAATGGCATCTTCGTAAGGCAATAAGAACTGAAAATAATCTTACTTATCATCCATTATGTTATGAAGATTACCAGGTATTTTATGCTAAAATAATAGAATAGCTAAATTTTTTATTTAATTTATGTTGATTTAAAGTATTTATCACTTGTTTTAAATTAAAATTACTTAAAGATATTTTTAATTTTTTTTCAGAAATCATTAATTACCTCATCTTTGTGGCTTATTCGCCCCGAAGAAAGTAAAGAAAATGGTATCCCTGGTTTAGAAGTGGATTTGAATAATTCCAAGAATAAAGAATCTGTTGACAGTGATATTAAAATAAGTGAAGAAAAAAAAGAAGTGAAGGATGAACTTTCTGCAGAAAATGATGATGACGATGTAATTTTAAATGAAGTTCAGCCTGAAACAATTGTTTTGGACGAATATGAATTTGAAGGAAATGTTGATAATGATGGTATCCTCCAGGAAATTATTGTCAAACAAGAACCCGAAGATGGATTAACTGATGTAGAAAATTTCAAACTAGGAGATGTCAAAATTAAAACAGAACCTAATACTTCAGGTAAAATTTGTAGATTTAACTTCCTAATGCACTGAAGGGGACATTGAAACTTGAATCGATGTGTAGGTCTTCCCAACATCCACAAAGCTTATAATTAAAATTCGCAATAACATTTTTTTAGAACAGTTGAAGGTAATTGAATAAAACAAAGTTCTGATTATAAGCCTTTTTAGTCCTCGGCCTTTTTAACAACATGATAAATGAGTGGGATTATTTTTTCTAGCACATCAACACAAAATATTGCTAATTTAATAAGTAAAATAATGTGAACTACCCCCGATTGTAAAAGTAAGATGTTACTTTGAAAGGGAGACTTTAATAATTTCTGAATTAGTAAATTCAGAAACCAACCGAGAGTAATACAACATGTTTAAATTTGAGTGGGTTCGTTGGGATTACGGTTATTGATACAAATTCAAAGACTTCATTTTAACATAACACTTAAAATTATTTATTTACAAAATTAAACATACAATAAATAAAACATTTTGGACTTACCCAAAATAAACACAAACACCACTAGCATTAACAAACACTAAGAACAACTACTAGAATTTCTCTAGACGATCTTGTTCAATTGAATATTGTTACTAATTATTCTGATTGACCTCATCCCTTAAAATTTCAGCCCTTTTATTACTTAAGCCCAACCCAAAAACGCGTCATACCACTAGGAGTTTTACTTAAGTATTTCTAACAACCAATGACAACAAAACTTTAGAATATTAGAAACTCCCTTTTCTAACTGAATTAGAACGACCCTCGCAAGGTTAAAAATTTATTAGTTTAACTCTGCATGTTTAAATGCACCCATAATGTTATCCACGTGTTCCAAAATATTTGTCCCCCATTAGGAATTTATTACTACACTTTAAGCAACACCATTTTAGAAATAAGTGTATTTGAGTTCTTTATTACTTCCAAAAATATTGAATTTCTGAAAATAAACTTCTCCCGGTCAGATTTAATATTAAGAACTTGCGAGAACCTTTCTACTAACTTACAATCTGTAACGAAATTAATTTACTAAATAAACTTTGATTAAATTTTGAAAAACCCCAAGTAATTACAAGTCGCTAATATAAGGATGCTCACAATAATACTCCTATAATAGGACCGGCCCAAAATTGAATCGAATCGGCGACTTCAAGTTAATATAAGCTTCTGTTGCTATTTATTATTCTGAAGCTTTTGTAATTTAGATTTTTTGTTTTTTATTAACTGCAGATGATATGATAGAAGATGTGGATGAATTAGATCAAGAAATAATGGATGTATCTTCTAAAGAACTGCCGGAAGCCGTACATCCAGAATTTGTTCCCTCCATGGATGGTAACGTAGAGTTAAATATTGGTGTACCACCTAGGGGTATTCGTGATAAAATTAAAATAAATATTTTGAAACAATTACCTGTAAAAGTCCCTGAGGAAAATAAATATAAATCTTTAAAAGTTGAAAATAGTACTGTAGAACCTATTGAACTTGCCCAACCACCGTTGCAATTAAATTTAAAACCTGCTCTTCAAGGTATTGAATTAAAAAAGTTGCCCCCTGTTAATAAAGATTCGGAATTAACGGGTTTTTGTTCAATAATGTGATTTATATTAGGTTTAATATTCATTAAATTGTACAGACTTGTAAATATGTATATGTATTAACTAATCAAGAAGTAGTATTTTATTAATCTACTGACATTTCCTATAATTGTAAAATGTTAAAATTTTTAAAATAAATATTCCTGTTGTATACATTTGTATATTAATTTCTTATTAAGTGAGAATGATTTTATTTTATAGCTCTAGCTAAGGTTTAAAGCGGGTTCAATAGATTTTATTAAAAAAAATCAATTTTTTTTTAAAGTTCAAAAAAATGTTTTTTTGTGACGTTTGAAAAAAAGTTGATTTCAATTTCGGTGGCCTTAGTTCCGTGGACACCCGGTATATTAGCTATACCGCCCCAATTAAACAATAAAATAAATTTAATATTTCATAGTTCCGCGCTATGCCGCAAGAGGGAGATCGCTTAGCTAGAATCGCCAATACTTGGACCAAGTTTACTTGGTCGCTGCACGCGCATTACTTGGATGCTACTTTGATCGTGTAAACAGTTTCATCAAAGCCAAGTTGGCTTTGAAATTATATCCAAGTCTACTAGGACGACGGCCAACTAACTGGGTCCAAAATACAATTTTGTAAACAATAAAAATGGCGGCTACTGAGTCGGACGGCGGAAAAGAGCCCCGCAAAACAAAAAATATGAGAATATTTACTGATAGAGAAAACATAAAATTTATGGAATTACATATATACATACATATATACAGGGTGATTTTTTTAACCTGGAAAATGGAATTATCTCGAAAAATACGCATCGCACAGAAAAATTTGCCAGATCGAAACTTTATCTCTCCGAGGGAGGCATATGTTAGTACTAAATTACTCCCATCCCGACACCCACTGCGGGCAGGGCCGGCGGCAACTTTGAATCTTAAATACGAACACCCATTTTTTATCGCAGATTCGGATTCAACGTCAAAAGGTACGTACGATTTGTCCGAAATTTTTTTTTCCATTCGCGACAGATGGCGCTGTAATCACAAAAAATGAACAGAAATCAAAAGAATCAAAAATCAGATAAACATGCATTTATTATTTTTCGACGGGCTATTCAATGATAATACGGTTACTGCTGGTTTGTTAATAAACTACATTTAGCATAACCCAGGAACAACGACGGGGACGTAGTAGTTTTCTGTTCCCTTTGGGGTTCTTGATTAACGTGAGTCCCCTTGTCTCTCATCTTTTGCGGTGCTTCATTAACGTGAGTCCCCTTGTCTCTCATCTTTTGCGGTGCTTCATTAACGTGAGTCCCCTTGCCTCTCACTATTCAAGTAAATGCTCGAAATGGTGACCTTGAACTTCAATACATTTGTCGATCCGCCCTTCAAATGACTGTACACAACTGAGAAGTACGTCTCCAGGAATATGGTCACAAGCATTCCTGATTCGTTCAATCATATTAGCACGAGTTGTTGGTACTTGTTCATACACTTTATCTTTCAGGTACCCCCACAAAAAAAATCCGGTGAAGTAAGATCTGGTGATCTGGCAGGCCAATTTATCGGACCAGCTCTACCAATCCAGCGACCGTGGAAAACACGATCAAGTAAAACCATCATGTTGAAACCACATGTTCCGTCGCACTCTTAAACTTACGTCTTCTAGTAACTGTGGCAGTTCATTTTCCAAGAAGTCTCGATACATTTCACCGTTTAAATTGCCTTCAAAGATGTGGGGACCTATGAGTTTGCTACCAATTATCCCGCACCAGACATTGACAGACCAAGGACGCTGATGCTCAACCTGACGCAGCCAGTGTGGGTTTTCAATACTCCAGTAATGCATGTTATGTCGATTAACAGCTCCATGGTTTGTAAATGTTGATTCGTCAGAAAATAATACCCAATGAAAGAAATTACGATTCATTAATATTTTTTCCCGTGTCCACTGACAAAATGTCAAGCGATTTTCGAAATCAACGCCATGAAGATCTTGGTGAAGAGATACGTGGTAAGTATGATGTTTATTGTGCTTTAAAATTGTTCAAACACTGGTTTGGGACATTCCGCTATCGCGAGCTATTTCTCGTGTGCTGACGTGGGGATTATGAGCCACTGCGGCTAATACATCAATTGTATTTTCTGCTCCAGTTACTGTTTTTTGACGGATCCTTTTCTTTGGTTGAACAGTTCCTTCGCGAGTAAACTGTTGGACAACACGGAAAAACGAAGTGCATGATCGCGGCCTGTCTGGAAAACGCTGAGCATAAAGGTTGACACCATTCTCTAAATTTCTGCCCGCTTCTCCATAAACAAGAATCATTTCAATTTTTTCTTGTATGGTTATTAACACCTCCATTTTCACAAAAATTGTTCCTAATTAATTTTTAGTAGATACAAGTGTCTACAACTAAGGTAATGTAGGTAACGTTCGTACGCTGAGACGGGTTAATAACTACAAATGCAAGCGACTGAACACAAGAAAAGTTTAATTATGAAAGAGAATTATTTAGGTCTCGAGAAGGGACATGTGGCGAGAGTTACATTTGTGTACAATCATTTGCAAGGCGAATCGACAAATGTATTGCAGTTCAAGGTCACCATTTCGAGCATTTATTTGAATAGTGGGAAGCAAGGGGACTCACGTTAATGAAGCACCGCAAAAGATGAGAGACAAGGGGACTCACGTTAATCAAGAACCCCAAAGGGAACAGAAAACTACTACGTCCCCGTCGTTGTTCCTGGGTTATGCTAAATGTTGTTTATTAACAAACCAGTAATCGTATTATCATTGAATAGCCCGTCGAAAAATAATAAATGCATGTTTATCTGATTTTTGATTCTTTTGACTTCTGTTCATTTTTTGTGATTACAGCGCCATCTGTCGCGAATGGAAAAAAAAATTTCGGACAAATCGTACGTACCTTTTGACGTTGAATCCGAATCTGCGATAAAAAATGGGTGTTCGTATTTAAGATTCAAAGTTGCCGCCGGCCCTGCCCGCAGTGGGTGTCGGGATGGGAGTAATTTAGTACTAACATATGCCTCCCTCGGAGAGATAAAGTTTCGATCTGGCAAATTTTTCTGTGCGATGCGTATTTTTCGAGATAATTCAATTTTCCAGGTTAAAAAAATCACCCCGTATACCGGGTGGAAATGAAAACCGGGTCACCTCGATAACGTTTTTTATTTATGAATAGAAAAATTTGAAATTTGGCTATGTTCTATGGTTCAAAAAACAAATTTTATGGGCATTTTTTATTTTCGAAATCACTTCCGGTTTCACCGGAAACACCATGAACTTTGTTTTTTTAAATGTAACATCCCATATTTTTATTCATGGCTTAAAATACTTTTAAAAAAGAAGTATTTTTGAGATATTAGTTTTTATTTTTTTTGTAAAAAAATTTTTTTAAAAAAAAAAAAAAGGTTTTCGAAGTCGGTGAAAAGTACCAAAACTAATTCTAAATAATTCAAATACCTAAATAAAATTGTAATTTGAAAAAAAATTTAAGTGGTTTTTGAACTATAAATTTTTAAACTTAGTTAATGAAGATTTTATCAAATATCTCACTTTTTTTAAATGCAATGATGCCGGGTCATTCGACTTTTTAAAAAGAGGATTTTATAACGATTATTTATTTTATGTATTTGAATTAGTTTTGGTAATTTTCACCGACTTCGAAAACTTTTTTTTTTTTTTTTTTAAATTTTTTCGCAAAAAATAAAAACTAATATCTCAAAAATACTTCTTTTTTAAAAGTATTTTAAGCCATGATTAAAAATATGGGATGTTACATTTAAAAAAACAAAGTTCATGGTGTTTCCGGTGAAACCGGAAGTGATTTCGAAAATAAAAAATGCACATAAAATTTGTTTTTTTGAACCATAGAACATAGCCAAATTTCAAATTTTTCTATTCATAAATAAAAAAGTTATAGAGGTGACCCGGTTTTCATTTCCACCCGGTATATATATTATTCGTTAAATTGCACCCCAGCAAACACAGAAACGTAACATTCAAAGTTTTCTGTACGTTATGGCGAAGTTGTTATACGTACGATGTCCGCTTTTTGGGGTACTATATACGTAGCAAGAAACGTAGTTTAAACGTGACAACGAGGTATTACAACGTAACATGCAAACGTACCCCAAACGTGGCAACGACGTATTATAACGTAACATATAAACGTAGTCTAAATGTGACAACGACATTTACAATACGTACATAAAACGTGGTACCACGAAAGCGTGACGTATGTACTACGTACCATATTTTAACCAGTTTAAAGTCTAAATAGGAATACTTTTGTAGTTATTGTATTTTTTTTTAACTAGCAGGTATCCTATTTCCTATTAAAAGTAAATAAATAAAAACTTTTAAATTGATGATTTTATTAATAATCGATTAAAAGTAAAAGGTGGCGCGTAAATCGTTAGAACGTAATTTGTTAGAACGATAATGTGATAGAACGTAAACTGTTAGAACCGTAAAGTGTTCGAATTGAAAATTGTTAGAACCGTAATGTGTTAGAATCTAAAAGTATTAGAACCATAGATTATATAATGTATAATGTACATTATATGATCTATGTTAGAACGTAAAGTCAGTTAAAGTGTTAGAACGGAATGCGGTAGAACGTAACGTGTTAGAACGAAGAATGATAAAACGATCGCAGCGCCCTCTATCAATAGGAAGCGCAAGTTTGCTTTTTAACAATTGTCTACACACGACGTATGTTGTTTTTTTATAATGTTAATTATTAATAGTTACATTATTATTAATGTTAATAAATAATCACTTTTTCATATTTTAAATTAATAAATTCTACGTCGATTTCAAGTATATTTTAGGGTGAAAATCCCTAAGACATTTGCAAAAAACTCTCTTTCAATTTTCCCTAAATATTCCGGAAGACAGTTATAGAAAAAACAGTATTAAACAAAACCATTTGAAATTCCCAAACTACTTAACTTGTAGAACATGTACATCGCAAAAATTGAATCACCAGACAAATTCGGTGGCCAGTGGTTTATAAAATCTTCCAAAGAAATTGTTTGGAAAATCTACTATTTTAATTCATCTTGCACCATCTGGCAATTGGTTTAAATTACTTAAACGAAAAAAAACCAACGGAAACTACTCGCCATACATGTTAGCTGGGTACAAATTACTCTAGGGCTGTTCGAATTTAGAATAGACATATTATACAAAAGCATCGATCTTTCAGACTAAAATCAATGCTAAAACCCAGTTTTTAGCCAATTAAATTGTACTTTACCTCATATTTTAGACGAAAATTTGTGAAATTATAAAAATGGCAAAATCACACAAAGTCAAAAAGCGATTAGTTTCTGTTGGGGTTTTATCTGTTAATCTGTTTAAGTAATTTAAACCAAATGCCAGATGGTGCTAATAGATGATTTTTCTTCGGAAATTTTTAAACCTCTAGCCAGCGAAATTGTAAATCCAGAGACTTCATGAAACGTATTCTGCTCTATATTTTTACGATTATTTCATAACTTGTATATACGTACAATTGTTTTCTAATATGTTACGTATTGAAAATATGTTAAAAATGACTATATTAACTTAACTTTTTTCATACGTTTTATATACGTTACATTTTTTCTGACAACTTACGTATTATCCTGGTATTAAAAAGTACGTTGCATTCACTACGTATATGTATATATTGGTGTACGTAGCATATCATATGTAGCAAACAATACTTTAAACGAACTCGTATGAAACGTAGTGGAACGTACGTTGCGCTCACAACGTGTGATTGCATATTCATATACGTAGATATAAAACGTTGCAATGCTACGTAGTACCCTTGTTTATATATACTTCAAACACCGCGCTCCATCCGCCGGTAATTTTTACGTGTCCCGGTTAAACCTATAGCGCTGGCTAACTATAGCCGTTTTCGTTTATTCACTTTTAGCTGCTCGGTACAGTACCGAGTGACTAAATTCTGTTCGTTTACGCGGTGCGTGACGCCCTAAAGAGCTCCAAATCTTCCTTCCCCTTACCCCTGACGCACCTACCTAATCTCTTGTGCGTCAAGCCCCAGTCAGCTGATATTTATGGTTTGTGGTTAGGTTCATCGTTTGTTATCAAACTTCTTCAGAATAGCAATGTTAAATAAAGTATTTTCGAATTATAATTATATTATGAATTTGTACTGATAATTTGTGTGTGATATTTATACTTTCTAAATAAAAATAAAATAAAATAATAAACCTAACCACTTTTAAGATTTTGACATAGATAATTTTTCCGTGTTAGTTTATTTGCACAAAAATAACCAAAGCGTTGCGCTCGGTGCGTCAAGACCCAGTGCATGAAATCCAATAAACGAAAACGGCCACTGGCAGTGGGTATGTTTTTCTGCAACACATGATGTGTTTATATGGGGGAAATGTAGGCGAATTTCATGTCGCCTAACCGCGCTTCTAAAATACGGAAAGAACCGTCTTTTAACTTTTGGACGAGAACTTTTGTCTATTTATTGTGCAATTAAACATTTTCGTTTTTTCTTAGAAGGTCGTGATTTCACGATTTTTACTGATCACAAACCAATTATCTATGCAATTAAAAATTGTTATTTTAGTAATTTTCTCCGTTTAATTCGTAGCCCATCAACAACTTTAGTAGCTAATCGAATTTCATCTCCCAAATTTTAAATTATGATTTGACTACGCATTTTTTTTTTATTTAAGAAGTAGTCGGCAAATCGAAAGCGTACTTTTTGCTAGTAAAAATTGATTTTTGGGCATTTGCTATCAAAAATTTAACAATAACGCAAACGTTACCCTCTAAATTGAATTTAGTTTTCATATGGATTTTTTTTTCATGTATACTCTAATATACAAGTTAAACCACCCTGTATAAATTATATGGAAGATTCGTCATGATAGATGGGAGTTTATGCATCTACGTGCTGAATCAGCCTTTTTAGAATATAATTACTTATTGTTTTAAAATCTATTTAACCTTTGTTGTAATGTATTAATAGTCAGTCTAATTTGTTCATCTCAAGTTGTAAAATTTAAACCTTAATACATAATTTAAAAAAAAACATAATTGGCTGTAATAGTAAACGTATATTTTGAGCTTCTTCTTGAATTTGGGGAAGAAATTTTGACCCAAAGTACATCCCACATAATTAGGCTGAAAGTACCAATAAAAATCTTCATTTCTGTTATATTTTAAAATTTGTATCACCTAGACTACGAAGGTATTTGCTGCTTTTACAGTTAAAATGCGCGTTCAAAATTTACGAAATATGCCTTGCAATTATTTCAAACTACAACCATATTTTGTAAATAACATTAAGTTTTATAATTGCATAGTTTAAATAACATTCATGGCTAGACTTCTATACGACGACTTTTTGAAAAATTAAATTATTAAGTCCAAAAAATTAGTTTAAAATAGGCCAAATTTTACGTATTTTTAATGATTTTTTTGGCCATTTTGGATATAATGTATTAAAAAACTGCCGCACACAAGTCTTAAGCAGAAGTTCCACTTTCATATGATATTCTTATTTTGTATATAGCTCAATAAATATTCGCGTAGTTTAAAATATAAAAACAGGGAAAAACGCATATAAATTTGTAGACTCCATATCCTCTTAACACCTAATATTCACTTGATTCGATCCATGTTTATTTTGACATTTTTTGTTTAGTGATAAGTGATAAGTGGTATTTTAAGAATTCTTTGTTGTTAAAAACAATGATAAATTATTAGGTGTTGTACCAAATTTGAATGTTTTACTAATAAGAACCATTATGAAATAAATGACAACAAAACACTTTTTTGTCAGTACATTTAAAGAGCTGCAACTCCCTTAGGAGACGAGATCGGACATACAGGGTGGCCCAACTAAGAGTTCCCACCCAGGTTATTTCGAAAACCAATAATTAAAAAAAAAACCCTGAAACCGGTCAATTTTTATTTGGCGTGGGATCAATTTTTATGCTAACGCAAGGGACAACCCCTCATCCAGTTATGCAGGGAAACTACCCCTTCAGAAATCTTAAATGGCAATAGGGGTCGAGTGATACATCATTGTAAAACTCCGACTATTCTCTATACAACTGTTATATTTTTTTTAATTTGATAGAATATTTGAGAAGTTATAGCATTTTCACGTTAGACATGTAAAACGTGTTTTTAACAGGTGACATGGGCTAAAAAAGGTTTTAAAGCTTGATTTTGTTAAAAATAATTACAATCATACTTTGATTCCCCATTTAATAAGGATTTACCGGTTTCAAAGTCTTTTTACAAAATACTTTTAGTTCTCACACAGGTTATTATAAAAACAAGTAATTTTTGAAAAATAGCCTGAAACTAATCAATTGTTATTTAGTGGGGGACCAAAGTATGATTGTATTAATTTTTATTGTAACTTTTAACAAAATCAAGCTTTAAAAGCCTTTTAAACCCACGCGTTTTAGATGTCTAACGTAAAAATGCTATAACTTCTCAAATATTCTATCAAATTAAAAAAAAAATATGACACCCGTATAGAGAATAGTAGGAGCTTTACAATGATGTATCACTTGACCTCTTTTGCCATTTAAGATTTCTGAAGGGGTAGTTTCCCTGCATAACTGGGTGAAAATTATTGGTTTTCGAAATAACCTGGGTGGGAAGTCTTAGTTGGGCCATCCTGTATGTTTATATAAACTTTTCTTCTTATTTTGATATCAACTATCCACCGCAGAAGTGGGTCCCACATATTATGAAACACCCTGTATAGTGCTAATTTGTGTCGTAAATTTTAAAATTGGTCCTGCTATATTTTGAATAACTTCGTTAACTTTAACTAAAAACAAAACATAGTCTTTATTAACAAAAAATAAAACAAAGTATTTCTCATAATACAAAAAAGGAAATATAATTTAAAAAATCTCTGTTCTCTAAACATAACATAATAATTAATATACAAAAACATTAAATATTCAAATATATAAAAATATATTATTTATAGACCGTTTTTATAACTAATAAAAAGAACATTATTTTGAATATAGTAAAGCGCATACATTAATTATATGTTGATTATGAACATGGATTATTTTCGACTTCAAATCATCGTAAAGTTCCCAAGAAGAATCAAATCTTTTTGAATACGTTACAAAATGTCCTAAACCAATATCATTAATAGGCGCTATAAATTCTATTGCACTACGAAATATGTAAGAATATTTTTCAATTGTTAAAATATTTGGAATTTCTGATAGCAAACATGTTAAATTTTTTTCAATTAATCTTTTATTGTCTACTGTATATATTTCTATAAACAACATATCTGATAAATGTCTTTCATATTGAATTTGTGTATTACAATTTTTGCAATTTTGAGAAGTTAAATTATTTTCTTCCAAAGCCTTTTGTAAGAATTTTATTCCTGATAAAACTATATTAGGACAAATTGATAACAGAGAAATCTGGTTCTGTTTTTTTTCGCACAAACAACTAAAATCTTCTGTGTAACTTACAAATTTTAAACAATTTAACATGTTACTTATGGTTGTTTCACAATTTACTCTATATAGATTAGATTCCGCCATGTTTACTGATTTAAAAATTGAAAATAATATATCCATTCTAAGTTTATAAATTGTACCAGTTACATTATGAACTAACATTTGTCTATGTCTATTTTTTAAATCATTAAAATATGATTCCAGAGGCTGAACTTGCAGTTAGGGAGCCATAATTAAAAAAGTTTATCATAACACCTATCCACATAGGAAATCTGAAAATAAATTTGGGAAATATTAATAATATTACACCATATTTTAACAGTAAATTAGTAGGTTATAGCAAAAAGTAATGTTATTGGAAACGGGTAGTTTATATTGAATTAAATTACTAAAATACGTACCTATAACCATGGAGTATGGATACAATCCATACTCCATGCTATAACATAATAGTTTTAATGGTTCGATTATTGCCGGTAGATGGTAGATGCATAACATTATCACGATCTCCTTCTTCAGTTATATCTGATTTTGCCTGGATATATATATTTTCCACAAAAGATTTAATTATATTGGTTTCATTCTTATTGTCTTCAAATTCATTAATATCTTGGTCAATAGTACGCGTATGATCATTAAAGTCGTCTTCGTCATTTAAATCAACAAGATCGTTTAGTTCGGTGTTTTGATTTATACCAAATGAAATTTTACGAATCAGAGGCCGGATTTTGTTTGTTGGCGAGTTTTATGAACTCGCCAAAACGTCATCATTTTACGACAATTCGTCATTATTTACATTGTTCTCTTCGCCTGAATGATGACGTTTTGGCGAGTTTTAGAATACGCTGTGGAAACAAAATCCCACCTCAGGTCTTTTTTTGCTTTTTCAGAATTGGTTTCTATATTGTTTTGAAATCCCTCATATTCACTTAACGCGACTATAAAAATTTTCTTCAATATGTCTTTAATTTCTTCTAGTTGTGTAGCAAGAGCAATTTGTGTTATGGATCTTACATAAAACTGTTTAATTCTTTTTTTTTGTACTTTTAATTCATTCCAAGTTGTGATTCTTTTAATCAGATGTGCAATGTCAATCCTAATGAAGGTTTTTGGAAGGTTGGTTTTCTCCCCATACATTAAAACACGCATAGAATATATTCAATTGTTGTACATACGATTTGGTGTAAATGTTCTTACAGCTGCACCTATCAAAGCCATTGATTGGTCCACAACCACTTCTTTTGGATGAAGAGCACCAGCACACTGCCATTCACTTAACCAATAACTTATGGCATTTGAATTGTGACGTTCGGAAAGCATTTGACATATTGGTATTTGTCCTTCCTTTTCATTATCAAGCTTAATAACAATCACATATAAAAATATTGAACCAGATAATTCATTCAATCTTGAAATTTTTGTTACTAAGCCACCAGTTGCATCAATACATACTTTAGAAATTTACTTCTTGGCATAAAAATTATAGAACCTTAACTGATAACTTGACCAATAATGTGTAAAAAATTTTAAATTTCCATTTTCATGAACAATATTTTTTAGAGAATGCTGTGATAATGTAATTAGGGAATTAATTGGATCAACGTCAATACGTTTCTTTAAGTAAAATTCAGATTTAGCCTTTCGTAAAATTTCTAATGGTGTATTTGGAGATTCGGCAGAAAAAAATTGTTTTCTTTTCTAGCAAGTACCTTTCTACACAAAGAAGGGGTGATATTTTCTTTTTCCATTTCCGACGAAATTGTTTGTCTTGAGTTTCCAGAAAACTGCCTTTTTTATTGTGTATAATATTCAAATTTAATTTTTCAATTGTACAATTTGAAATGTATGCAAAAGTATTTATATCAAGTGATTCAGATTTGTCAATAATTCCTTTAAACAAGGCACCACAAGATGTGTACACTTACCACAAATTTTAAGATATGTTGTTGATGATTCCACTTTATAAATTATATTTTTTTGAAACATCCAAATGCATGGCAGTTTAGTTCACGGATATATTTCTTTGCTTATAATAGTACCCCAGTCTCCAGACAGCATCATATATTTTTTAATAGAACCAGTTCTATAAGTTCCTTTGCGTTTTGTGACTTTCTGTTGGAGTAATCAAATTCCATTCTTCTTCTTTAATCATAATTTTAAAAAATCGTGTATCTTCTGCTACTGGAGCAGGATCGCTAAGATTATGAGAACCTGATGAAGAAAGTGATGATTCCTCTTCATTGGTTGAAAGCATACTCCATGGTGTACAAAATTCTACCTCTTTTTCTTCTAAAGTTGAACCCAATACATGAGATTTATTTTTAAGGTAACGTAGCGCCGCGGTATATAAAGCTTTTTGGACATTTTCTCATGAATATTGTACTTATATAAGTGTACTTGATGACACTATCTTATTGTTTATATATATGTCGTAGGCTAATTGAAAAATCCGGCTTATTGCAAAGGGCCCCGTCATTTTGCAATGCGCCCGGCTGATTGGAAAATATTCGAGCAGTTTCTAATGAGCCTGGTATTTATTAGGCTTATTGCAATAAGCCCATACATCTTTAGGCTTATTGGAAAATGTGCTTCGGTTGCTCAATCAGACCTATTATATCATGCTCAACGAATATTCCAGAAACTTTATTAGAAAAAAATTATAGCGAAGAAGATTTGGAGAGGTTTAAAGAAAGCAGCAACGAAAATGGAAACGCAGCACCCGAAGAAAAAGAAGAAGAAAAACGTTTTTGTTAATTTAGAAGAAGAAATATGTCCCATTTGTTCCCAAAATTTTAATGAAATGTCGTTTCTGTCTTGCTCTTCATATACAATGAAGGTTCATACAACATGTTGCCAAAGCTTTGATGAAGTTAGGCTGTTAGAGGAACCACTTTTCCAATTAGCCTAAAAAAGTATGGGCTTATTGCAATAAGCCTAAAAAATACCAGGCTTATTAGAAACTGCTCGATCATTTTCTAATCAGCCGGGCGCATTGCAAAATGATGGCGCCCTTTGCAATAAGCCGGATTTTTCAATTAGCCTACGACATATACTATTTTCATTTTCTGCAAAAATATGTTTTCCACTTTGGATTTTCGACCCGCCATTTGAAATACGCGCAGAAAATTTTATGTAAAACCGATAAATGCAGCCGATAGTAACATGTACCTTTTATAGGAGAAAAACTTAACTGTATGCACCTAAATACGTGTGCTCTGCCGATCGTCTACCTAACCTTTTGTTAACATTTATGCGCACAAAATAAAACAGTCTTTATAATCTGTTTTTTAAATAAGCATAACAGCACAAATTTTAAAATTTACGGCACTAATTGATGAATATGATAAAATTAATTTTCGTGACATGGGCATTTTTAGCGTGAAGTTAGAACTGCACAACAAGAACGCGGTTTTCTACGAAACTATAAAAGCACAAATTTTATAATTGGCAGCACAAATTAAGCACTAATTATTGCATCTAATAAAATTAATTTTCGTGGCATGGGGATTTTTAGCGTGAAGTTATAAGTGCACAACAATAACGCGGTTATCTGCAAAACAACAAAAGCACAAATTTTAAAATTTGCAGCACAAATTAGCACTAATTAAAGAATAAGTCAAAACACATTTTTTTAATACGGGCATTTCTAACATCACACATCACGCACCTGTATTAGGTTGCATTAGCAAATAATTTACTTTAATTTAAAACTGGTTAGAAGCTCGATACCTTAATTTTTCTACACCCACAGTCAAAAATTTTTTTTTGTAAACTAAAAAATGGAAAAAAAATATTTTTTTTAAGAATTAAGATTTAAAAGAAATGCTTATTCTTTATTTTTTTTATTGCACAAACAGGCTGTGCAGCTTTAGATTGTCTAAAATAAAATAACCCTTGAAATAAGTTTATTAAAAAATTCGAAAACAGTTTTACAAATTTCTCATAAAAATTTTAAAAAACTAAAAAAAAATTAATAAAATCGTATAACGCATTTCCATATGCAAAATAATTTAATTGCCGATTTTGTACTAATACAAACTCTAAACTCATTTATTATTTGTATTAACAAATAACGTATATTTTTATGTAGATTTTTATTATTTTAGATTTTTTGCCTGACCATTTCGTTATTAATCAACTTTATTATTAGGCTTCATTTTGCCCCAACTTTATTAAAATACATGGGACTAAAAAATAAGATGGAAGAAAATGTTGGAGTCGGAATGGAAATTGGAACCCATAATAGTGGACCTCTTAAAAACTGCGTACATTATAAGAAACTTTATAAAAATTTTAAAAGATATCATATGATAATAGCAATTGGCAATATTATCACAATGGCCTGCACGGTTTTTCATTTGTTTTATTTATCTAGCAAAATAGACTTATAAAGTTGATTTGTTTGTAAAATCTTAATTTAATATTAAATAATAAATAATAAAAAAATGGTTTAAAAACTGGTTTTACTTTTTCCTTATTCATAATTTTATGATAAACGGCATTTTATTTCCATCGGTCAATTATTGAGGCCTCTGGACAAGGGCCCATTTTATCATTAGGCAAGAGAAGCCCGATCTATTAGTAAATAAAAAACAAGCACAATTTTTAGAATGAAAACAAAATTAAATTTCCTTAAAAAAAACAAGAAATTCAGTTTCGTCCTGAAATCGTCGATTACTGCAGGTAGCCCAGTCATTTGGGAGTAAAAAAGGGCTTACCGGAAGTTTTGAAAATTTGTAATTTTATAGATTTGGATGTGCTCTATCCGAATTTCAGCTTTGCCATCTCGTATCTTTGCCGCTCGCGCCGACATATTGGAAAAATGGCGCCTAAAAGCAGTTTTTTGACAATATCTCCTTTACGATTCATTTTACGATAAAAACATTATTCAAAATTAAACTAGAGAAAATTTCCTACAATTTATGTTATAACCTTTTTTTTCATAAAATCAATAGTTTTGGAGTACAAGCGCCGCAAAGTGTACTTCAAAACGCGCTTTTGAATAAACCTCATTTCCACAGCACCTTGAGGTTTCTATTGGGGGCCAATAATAATCGAGTACACTTGGGTAACTAAGGGAGTTATTGTTATTGTTATTAATAATTGGTCAGTTGTAATTATTTTTATTGTAATAAACCGAATCATTTAATATTTGATTGCTACAATTTGGTGACCCCGACGAATCATGGCAGAGCCGCACGTAGATGAAAAAATTGGTGCTATTTCAGTTAAATTGCCCACCTACTGGTCCACAGATGTGTTACTTTGGTTGTCTCAAGTTGATTCAGCCTTCACTGTCCAAAAGATGACTAATAAACAACTCAAATATCACCATCTGGTTTCGGCAATAGCTCCTGAAGCGGCTATTTTAGTCAAGGATATAATTTTGAATCCTCCTGTCAACAATCCCGATGACTTTCTTAAAGAGGCATTGATTTCCCGCACGTCTATAAATGAAAAAGCGAAACTTCATCGGCTCATGTCAGCAGAAGGACTTTGTGATCGTCAAGCTACCGAATTTTTACGAGCTATGAAGAATTTACTGGGTGACAAAGTTATGGACGAAACTATTTTAAAAGAATTCTTTCTTCAACGACTTCCTGTCCATGTTCAACGCATTTTAGCTGCATCTCCTCACACACCTTTAGAAGGTTTAGTAAAGCTCGCAGATAATATTATGACCGTTTCAAACACATCTTGTAATGTTGTTTCTGGTATCAAATCAACTCCAAGTAGTAAACTAGATGATATAAAAGCTTTACTTATAAATTTGACATCGTCACGTTCGAGGAATGTTTCTCCTTCTTCAAGGAATAGTTCTTCACAAGCCTGGTCACGTTCCAGCTCTCCTTCTACAAATAGTACATCGAATTTGATTCATCGAAACTACAGAACTTCCAGATCTTCTTCTCAAAGTCGGTTACGAGATGGTATTTGCTGGTATCATCAGAAGTTTGGTGACAAGGCTCATCGATGCATTTCTCCGTGTACATTTTTCGGAAAACTAAGTTGTCGGCGGAAAATTGTGACATCTTTCGCTGACTGTCAATTTTCAAAAAGTCACACTTTCCATATTACTGATTTGAAATCAAATTTGAAGTTTTTGGTCGACACCGGTGCTGATAGAAGCATTATTGGAAACCGTTTCGTTAATACCTTTCAACCTGCATCGTGCACTACTGATCTACGCGCTATCAATGGCACATCTCTCAAAGTTTTAGGTGAGCGTTCCTTTACAATTTATTTAGACCAACATAAGCCTTTGAAATGGATTTTTTTAATAACGAAAGTATCATGTTCAATTATTGGTGCTGATTTTCTCCATCATTACAATCTATTAGTTGATTTGCGTAACAAACGTTTACTACTTAATGAACAGTCACATGTTGCACATTTTACTGAATCTGATCCAAATATTGAAAAAATTCTTAAATGTTTTCCATCCGTAATTGTTCCTTCAACTAATTCAGTTCCGGTTAAACATGATATTACTCATCACATTTGATTTGATTGAATTTGATGATTTACTTTTACAAGATGTTATTCGTCGATCAAATAGTAACTGGTCATCTCCTCTTCACATGGTCTCTAAGAAAGATTATTCTTGGAGACCTTGTGGAGATTATCGGGCTTTAAACTTTATAACACAACCTGATCGTTATCCATTACCACATTTACATGATTTTAACTCAAAAGTAGCTGGTGCTAAATTTTTTTCTAAATTGGATTTAAAAAAAGCTTATCACCAAATTCCTATTGATAAAAATTCTATATCCAAAACAGCAATCACAACTCCTTTTGGTTTATTTGAATTCCTTAAGATGCCCTTTGGTTTAAGAAATGCAGCTCAAACCTTCCAAAGGTTCATGAGTGAAGTGTTGTTTAATATAGATTTTTGTTTTTCATATCTCGATCATATTTTGATTTTTAGTTCCTCTTTAAACACACATTATGAGCATATTAAAATAATTTTCGAACGTTTATCTAAATATGGAATTTTGATTAACTTAGAAAAATGCCAATTTGCCAAGGCAGAAATTGAATTTCTTGGTCATAAAGTGGATTTTAGAGGTATATTTCCATTGAAAACAAAGGTGGAAGTGATAACACAATTTCCTCAACCTACGTCTCAAAGCGAACTTCGTTTATTTCTTGGAATGATTAATTTTTATAACAGATTTATTCCTCATTGCGCTCAATTACTTCGACCCTTAAATGCTTTAATTAATCATTCTGTAAGTAAAAGTCATCCTGTAGAATTCAATTCTTCTCATGTCCTATCTTTTAATTCTATCAAAGAGGCATTTGCTAAGGTTACTTTATTAACTCATCCAATAGCTAATACAAATATCAGTTTGTTAGTTGATGCTTCTGATGTGGCTATGGGAGCATGTTTACAACAAGAGGTTGATAAAAAATTTCAACCAATAGCATTTTTGGACGAGAACTTTTGGCTATTTATTGTGCAATTAAACATTTTCGTTTTTTCTTAGAAGGTCGTGATTTCACGATTTTTACTGATCACAAACCAATTATCTATGCAATTAAAAATTGTTCAGGTTCTCATAATCCGCGCGAGAATAGACATCTTGATTTAATTACTCAACTTACTTCAAATATTAGTCATATTAAAGGTAATGCCAATGTTGTTGCGGATGCTTTATCAAGAATTGAGTTTAAGAATGACGATTCTACTATATTTTCTTTAATAAATGTTGTAGCTTTTCGTACAATAGCTGAAGAGCAGTTTTTGGATAAAGAGTTACAATTTTTTATTAAAAGTAAATCCAATTCGTTAAAGCTGATTGCTGAAACATTGCCGAATTTTAAACACTGTTTGTGGTGTGATATTTAGTCAGGCATTAAACGTCCTCTTATACCTGTTAAACTGCGTAAAAAAGTTTTCGATTCTTTACATTCTTTGACACATCCAGGCATTAAAGCATCACGTGACTTAATTAGAAAATCTTTCGTTTGGCCTAAAATGAATGCGGACATTAAAACTTATGTAAACAATTGTTCCTCTTGTCAGTCTAACAAAGTATTCAGACATACTAAAACTCCAGTTTCTACATTTCCAATTCCAAATGGTCGTTTTACAAATGTTCATATTGATTTAGTAAAATTGCCATCTTGCGAAGGAAATTCTTACGTGCTTACTTGTATTGACAGATTTACTCGTTGGCCGGAAGTTTTTCCTTTAAAAGATACTTCTGCAGTTTCTATTGTCAAAGCGTTCACTTCTGGTTGGATTTCTCGTTTTGGAATTCCTTTAACTGTGACTTCTGATAGGGGAGCACAATTTTTGTCTACTACTGCTAATCATTGGGTTACTATTGTGTTACTTAGTTTACGGAACACCATGAAACAAGATTTAAATTGTACTTCAGCTGAATTAGTTTATGGAACAACTTTGAGACTTCCTGGCCAATATTTTGACAATTCAATTTCAGATGTGCTTCACACTCCTAATAATGATTACATAATCAATTTAAGAGAATTTTTCAAACATTGTAAATACAAACCTCCTCGTGTTGGTTGCAGAAAGTCATATACACCAGATGCTTTACAAACATGTTCACATGTCTACATTCGAGATGATAAAATTAAAGGAACATTACAATCACCTTATGTTGGTCCTTATAAAGTGTTGGAACGTTTTCCAAAATTTTTTAAAGTATTATTTTCCGATGAACGAGAAGATCATGTTTCATTGGACAGGAACGTGTTTCTTTTAATTGAAGTTTTAATAATTATATATTTTGTTAAATTGTTATTTAGAACTTCATCTATTAATTTAATTTAATTTTTACAATAATTGTATCATTTTATATTTGTATTTTTATTTACGCTTCTTTTATCAAGTTAAGTACTTATTTTTATTTTCCCTTTCTTTGTACTTCGCTCTCTGGGGGGGGGGGTGTATTATTGGGGGTCAATAATAATCGAGTACACTTGGGTAACTAAGGGAGTTATTGTTATTAATAATTGGTCAGTTGTAATTATTTTTATTGTAATAAACCGAATCATTTATTATTTGATTGCTACATTTCTACCATTGGGGCTCACAGATTACCAAAATGATTACATTTTTCGACACTGCCTTATAAAAGAATAATTTGTACATCCGGTAGCGCGTAGGAAAATTTTATTTTAGAAGGAGTTCGGAAGTTATGCCTAAATTAAGTCCAAATATTGAATTTAGGGGTGAATGGCTCCCGGCGGCGTCGGGCCATTTTTAACCGATTTTCAATTTTAAAAGTTCAGCCGAATGTACTCCCCGAGCCCAACCACCCACGCATAGGGTTTTTTGAATTTCTAAAAAATAACGCAACATTTTTGTAAAATCCCATTTAAAAAAGTCGCAATTTTTGACGCTTTTCGGTCTAATCTAGGTGACCAACCGTCCGGGTTTCTGAGGACATGTCCTCTTTTTTAGGGGGTCCTCCTACGTCCTCGCGGGTTTTTTTTATATTGTCCTAGTTTTGTATATTTAACGATGGAAAATGAAAAATGCGATTTTGACATGCGTATTGAACTTGAAGATGAAACGAACGTGAAATAGACAAGCCGAAATAAAATGATGGCTTTTTATTTTTTTATGTTTTTTTGCTGTGAGCTGTGAACATTACTGTGATTTTTTTGTATATTTTTTGTGAAAAATAAATTAATTTAAATGTCCTCGTTGTACAAAATGGAAAATGCCCTCGTTTTGTCCTTTTTTACAAAGTGGGAATTGTCCTAGTTTCCTCATCTTTTGTCCTAGTTGTTCCGAAAAATAATTGGTCACCCTAGTCTAATCATCCCCTCAAATTCTATTTCACCTCTATGTAATACACCTTCTTTGAAAGCTTTCGAGGTCTGCTTTATGAAAAAAAAAGAATCACTTCGCTATCTTTTTTCGTTATCTAGGTATGCCTGAAAATGTAGCCAAAATTATCCTTTAAAATTTTTCCACTTTTCACAAAATAAATAATATCTTCGAAACTTTTAGCACCACCGGAACGTTCAATAGCTTAAAATTCGCACCGTCATCTCCCCCAACTAATTCCGTGAAAATTATAATTTTCGGATGAAAATTATAATTTTCGGATGAAAATTGAGCCGTCCAGGGCCGTATTTGTACCAAAACTATGCGAAAACTGCGAATTTTGTCCAAGAAGAACTAGTTAACTGATTTTAACCGAACATTTTTTAAAACACGTCTATTCACAGTATTTACGTTCGGTAAAAATTTAAAATATTTATTATATCCCCTACTGGGGATACCACGATAAAAAAACGCGCCGCTTACTCTACCTCAAGGTGGTGTGGAAATGAGTTTTTTGGCCAAAACGCGTGTTGAAGTAAACTTTGCGGCGCTCGTACGCTAAAACTATTAAATTTACAAAAGATAAGGTTATTACATAAATTTTAGTAAATTTTCTCTAGTTTAATTTTATATATAAATGTTTTTATTGTAAAGTGAGTCGGAAAAGAGATATCGTAAAAAAACTGCTTTTAGGCACCATTTTTCCAATATGGCGGCGCAAGCGACAAAGATACGAGGAGGCAAAGTTAACATTCGGAAAGAGCACATCGAGATCTATAAAATTGCCCATTTTCAAAACTCTCGGAAAACATTCCATGTAAAACTAACAAATGACTGGACTAAGGTGCCAAAGTCCTCGAATACGTTCGGAAAATATAACGGAATGCAGAAAAAAATAAAAGACAGGTTGAAAATGTTCTAGGTTCTAGTGGTTCTTGTCAATTTAATCGGCAATAAATGCTACAGAAAGTTGTTCAGAAGTTGCTAGATATTTCGAAAATGTACAGCTTGTTTTCGGCGTCCACTCAAAGATGAAGTGTATACTTCAAAAATGCCTAGCTTTAAGAGAGTTAAATAAGATTCCAATCAAAAAAAGACTACCAGAACAGAAGTTAAAGATTTAATTCGTAAAATGGATGACACATAGGAATTTGCCCTATCCCCTCATGTCAATAATTTGGTAGAGCATTTTAGAAAGAATAAACTCTACTAGTAATCTCTCTATCAGTACAAGTATTGAAACCAATCTGATTACGGCTTGTATGTACACTAATATACAGGGTGGTGATTATTTCTTATTTCTTACTTTTTACTTTTTAACTAACATACTTTATTTGACAACGGCTACAAACTTTAGATTTTTGGATTACACGCATCTAAATGATATAAGAAATAACCAAAATACTAAATCGATCTCTTTATTTGTTTCTAGGCATAAAATTATACAAAAAATTTTGTGTATTTAAAAACCGAATATTTCTATAAACGGCATTTTCATCAAGCGCGGTAACATTTTGGTATCCTTCTTGTACACAATTTGTTAAACGATTAAACCTTATAAGTAGATATATTTGATTTTATATTATTTTAAATAATAATTTTTAACTCGCCAACCCGACAGCGGATTCTAAAATTTAAATTTTGATAACGTCTCTGTCAGTAAAATATTAATTAAGTAGTTGTAAGGCTTTGCCCCTCGGAACCAGAAAAAGCCCCCCCGCCGGAGCAATTTGAAAAGAAAATTAATGGCACTTCGCGAAAGCGTTTTAAATTTATTAAAAACAAAATTGAAAAATAGAAAATAGTGTTAACTTTTTAAATTTTTCTTTTTCAATCATTTGTTTAAACAATATTCATTAAAATATACAGGGTGTCCCAATTTGAGTTGCATTGCATGGGCATCTTTGTTATTAATAAAGTTACAGATTCGGTTATATTGGCAATGTTTTGCAGTTTTTTATACTCATATAGATGGCATCTAAAATTATCAAAAATTCTGAGCCATATCGGAGATAAACGAAAAATATCAAAAGAATGCAATTTTTGAAAAAGTCGATTATTTCATTAACTAGAAAAGTTCCAAAAAATGTTTCGGATAAAAGTTACTTGTTTCGTATAGACTAATCTAAATATGTTTTTTACAAACATATAAGAAAAACTCGGTTTTCAAGATATCAATAGCAACTTTCATATTTTAAATGGCTCATATTGGATTTTGCCACAAATAAATTGCATTTTTTTTTTGCTTTCAACAATGTATTACAATCGATATTTGAAGTAACAGACTATGAAATATATGAAATTATTTTAATTGAATTAAGCAAGCCATGCCTTTTTGACAGGTCTTCTTTAGACAAATGACGAGTCAAGCTGTCACTTTAGATTATTATATCGGTTTATTGTACATCAAGTTATTGTAGAATTTGTAAGTTTTAGTGATGGATTAATCATTTACAAATGGTAACCTTTCCACTAATTAAATGAACAATATGACAAGTTTTGGACTTATATCCTATACAATAATCTAAAATGACAACTCGAATTGTCATTTATTTAAAGAATTTCTTTCAAAAAGTCATTAGATTTCTTAATTTAATTCAAATAATATCGAGTAATCCGTAGTGCATTACTTCGAACATGGATTATAATACATCGTTATAATCAGAAAAAAAATGCAATTTAACTGTTGAAAAATTCAATATGGCGTCAATTTAAAATAAGAAAGTTGCTATTGATATCTTGAAGTTTGTGATGTTTTTGTAATAAACATATTTACATCTGTCTTTACGAATCGAATAACTTTTATTCGAAACATTTTTTTGTAACTACAGGGTGAGCTAAAATGATTGTGGTCAATTCAAATTTCCCGCCTAAAAATCTGGGGAACTTGTTTGCTTCAAGTTCATAGTAACACAAAATCATGTCAAAATCAAAACAAAGTAGTTAAACTACACAAAAGCAGCGGCGTAGGTGTAATTTTAACCTTTGTGTCAAAACTTCAGATTTTTGAATTTCGTTATTGTGCCTTCTATTTCATAAACGTCGATTTTCATCAAAATTAATTTGCGTAAATCTGTTTTGTGTTAGCATCTGCCTCGAAAATGGAGAAAAACATTTTCAATATTTGACATTTGCTGTGAAATTAGAGATTTTGAAAAAAATTTTGCTACGCCGCGCCATTGGATTACTAGGAGATTTTCATTTTAAGATTTCAGTTGTACTAACCTGCGTATTTGGTTGCCTACATATCAAACCACAATCATTTTAGCTCACCCTGTACTATAGTTAACGAAATAATCGACTTTTGAAAAAGAATGCATTTTTCGTTTATCTTCGGAATGGCTTGGAATTTTTCATTTTTTTAAACGGCATCTGAACAAGTATCAAAAACTGCAAAACATTGCCCATTTAACGAATCTGTAACTTTATTAATAACAAAGATACCCATGTAATGCAACTCAAATTGGGACACACTGTATACTCCCTCCGTCCGAAAATATCGTATACATTTTGTGTTACCTTGTTGTTCAAAAATAAGGTATACATTTTTAATTTTGATAATTCCCAGTAAACCAAAAGATGTATAATTTATGTAAAATATACAGGGTGTTTCTAAATATATGCGAAGAAATTCTACAGGCGATTCCTTGACCACTTCTAAGACAAAAGTAAAGAATATCAAACTTTCTATATAACTTCTTTATTTTTTAAGATAATTTGATCAAATTTCTAACACACTCTAGTTATTATAGTCGTAACAAGGTAAAAATATAAAATATCGAAATATCGAAATAAAATACAGGGGGATGTATTTTGGGGGTATAAGTTGGAAAATGTACCTATGGAATTAGTTGGAAATTTACGCAGAAGAATTTATCTGATTTTTTCCGTGTGCGCTTTTTTCCGTGTGCGCTTTTTTCTTGTGCGCATTTTTCGTGTGCCTTTTTTTCTGGTCATCGTAGTTTATATCTCAAAATAAATTTTATCAGGGAGAGGGTCAACGAGATATTTAACTAAACGCACATTATATTATTTATTTTAAAAATCCAAGAGATAAAACAAAAATTCAGTATTTAGCACGGCAAGTATCACCAGACAATACAAAGTTTTTTCCGTGTACACGTTTATCAGTTTGCGCTTTTTCTGTGTGCGCTTTTTACCTTGTGCGCTTTTTCTGTGTGCGCTTTTTTCCTTGTGCGCTTTTTTCTTGTACTCATAAAATTAATGGAATGCAAATTTTCGGATCCTTTACTATTTTATAAGTCTTCATCATGTTATTTAAACGGATTGTATGAAGTGAATTTCCTAATATTTTACACATTTTAGAATATATTTCTCAAAGAAGGAATATTTTAAAATTAGACATTACGTTAAAATTAAATATTTATTTATACTTATATACTTATTTATATTCGACGACGGCCCCATGACTCCGGACAGTGACACCAATACAATAATTTTAGGGTGAATAATAATGTTATATAAAAATGTTATATAAAAAATATTTGGGTTGTGCAAATATCATTTGAATTTTAGAAATAGTATATTTTGCTAAAAATTATTAAGTACTAATATGGGTTGCAATAATGTAGTTGTCAAAAGAAGGTTGTAAACCATGAATGGTCAATTCACTAGAAGATATGTAAACAGGAAAGCGGCAACAATTACATAAGAGATTAGTTCATGAGAATGTTACCTTATTTTCAAAAGGACAAATCTCACACCTCATAATTTTAGTTCATGAGAAGAATTATAAAAAGAGTCGGAATCCAATATTTTGATTACTCCTTACACTATTTTAGTTCTATAATTTATTTTGATTGCAGTAATGACAACTTAACAAAAGATCAACAGGAAAAAATTTAAATTAGTAATTAGTAATTAGAAAATGCAAGTTAAAACATGCTGAAACATGTCGCGAATCAAATTCCGAGAATAAAGGAGCACCTGTGTGTGAAAAGAAACAAAAGTTAAAAGTAATAATTAATTGGTTTAAAATTCAATTACCGATCACCCAGAATATAAAATAGGGTTGGGGGCAAGTCAAACCTCATTGTTACCTGTGCGGCAAGTGTTTATTTTGAAAAAAGGATGAGTGGGGGCAAGTTAATGGATACTATTGGTCAATATTACCCAGCGTAATGTCTGAAAACATTTCAAAAGAAGAGCCTATGGTCCACAAAAAGTCGTAAACCTGTCAATTAATGAATGGAAAAAAGTCGTAAACCAATCAATTAATGAATGGTGTTGATCCTCCTTGCTGTTAAAAAGTTTTCAACTGTAACCGATTAGTACATCGAGAATGTGCCGTTTCCCCAACTAAACCCTAATTTTCAATAGTCAGATATCACCCCTCTTGATTCCGGCTAAAATTTCAAATAAGGCGGGAGGCATAGAAAAGAAGGCATAAACCTGTCAATAAATGAAAGGTATTGAGCACCCTCGCAGTTAAAATAAACGGTCAAGCAAAATCGAACACTAAATCGATTATGCACGGTGTTATCGACCCCATGTAAGAAAATTTCAGATATTAGGTGTTGTGCCCGCGTGAAAACTTGGAACACAACACGTACTGCTCTTCTGCTCTAGAAGTCACAGCACTTATTTAAATAAACATGGGCGTAGTTTTTCCAATTTTACTAGTTTTATTTATTTTTATACAAGACTTAGACTAACTTACGACTAGTCAGGACCAATGCCAACTGGAACTCTCAATTGGAACTCTGAATTGGAACTGTTAATTGGAACTGTGTAGCTTCTGAAACTGTCATGGAACTCTGAATTGGAACTCTGAATTGGAACTCTGAATTGGAACTGTTTTTAAAAACTAAACCTTAAAACCTAAACATAAAATTGTATTCCAAGGGTGGGGAAAAGGTCAATAACTATCTTAATTTTGGAAATACCCGGACCCTTCTTCTTACTAAATCTGAACAATAAATGATCTTAATGACCTACCCTAAGTTATAATTCTAGGTAGGTTTATAATACATCTTAAATCTAAATGACCTATTCTAAGTAATAAAATTAAATATAAAAGAATAGATAAAATGACAGGTAAATAGACTGAAAGAGCTGGATTATAATCTTCTAAGAATTGAATTTAAAAGTACAATAAACAATAAATATGAAATTAAAATTGAAGTGAAGTGTTTCAAGGAATTACCTATTATTTTACTTTATTTTATTAATTAATTTAAAACTAAAATTAGTTGATTTTAGAAATAAATATCTACACACATGGTTGGGTACAACATAGGAGTGATCGACAAAAGAGGTCATAAACCTGTCATTAATGAAAGTTGTTAAGCATACTCTTGGTTAAAATTAGCGCCTTTTCGGTGTTCAACATCCTATTTATTTTCTTTCTTGTTTATTTAGGGTTTTCAAGAAAAGACATATGGGCTACGCAGTCATAAGTCCAATTCCGAAAACAAACGGCCACAATAATACAATCGCATAATTTAAACCATGAGAAATATTTTAAGTACTCTGTAAAAATTCTAAACTACGAATATGAAAGAACACCTGTGAAATTACTCTCTGCACGGGCAATCAAGAAAATACAAGTAAAACATGTCGTGAATCAAAAAGGACACCTGCAGACAGAGAAGGTCATAAATCTGACGTCATCATAAAAGAACACCTGTGCTGCACGTGCAATCAAGAAAATACAAGTTAAATCATGTCGAAACATGTCGCGAATCAAAAAGGACACCTGCTTTAGAGACAGTGAAGGTCATAAACCAAAATTCTTTAAAAAGACATATGGGCGGCGTCAACAAAGTCATAAATCAAATTCCGAAAACAAACGACCACCTGCGTTGCAAGAAAAAAGGAGCATGTGAGTGAGAGAGAGAGAAATGAACACCTGCAGTAGAAAGAGACAGGAAAGGTCATAAATCAATCACCTGTCAACGAAAAAGTATTCCCATAACTACTCACGTGCACTCAAACAACGTTCAGAATGACATTTACTACTTAAAAAAATTGCGGGAAAAAGTGAAACACTCTCCAGTTAACCAGTGTCTCTCGAATTTTGCAACGCTCTGTATACAATTTTATTTTTTTTATATTGTATTAAATCATCTTTTTTTTAGAAATCGCTATTTAACATTTAAAATTTTGAAAAATGCTGTTATTTAAAAAACTTTACATCTGTATTAAATTTGGATACGTATTACTCACTATTATGAATTTTGAATCTCAAAAAAAATCTTGACCTTCAATCATCATCATCGCTGAAAGGGGGCACACCGCCCCCTTACCCCCACTTGAGTGCTTTTTTAGAGTATGTTCCCTGCTAACCGAAATTCTTAATCATTTTAATTAAAACTTTTTCAAAAAACGTTAATAATTCCCCCATTATTTAATCAATTTTTGATTTTAAACGCACATTAAAAACCTAAATTTATTGACTTTTGAATGGAATATTAGACTTATTTCAGTCTTAAATAGTTTAGCAACCAAAAAATTTTTTTTGGCTTAACACATGAAAAAATTAATGGTGTTATGGACAAAATTAAACAAGAATTATTAAAATCGGTTGATAAACAAAAGAGTTATACAAGAATTTCGATTTTTACAACAGAATTTTTTCATTTTTGTCAAAAAAAATCATAATATAATTTAACAAAAATAAAAATTACTTAAATTGAAGTTCGAGCTCCAATTAAAATCTGTTTCGTAATTTATTTTTTAATATTTTTGGATTATATTGGGCCTAAACTATGATTTAGTTTAAAAATAGTCAATTTCAAGTCAAAATTTCTGGATAAATATTAATAACTCCGACATTTCGGGTTTGAGTTTTTTTCGTTTTTATCGCCGTTTTTTTAGAAGATTTGGGACACCCTGTATACTTTAAATTCCAAAAAATTAAACAAGCTTACTTTTTTAATTCAAAATTTTATTATTAAACAAAATAATCAACACATTAAATCTAAATAATCAGCAAATAATAGAAAAAACTGAACAATCAACGAAATGAGCAAAAAACAACGCAAAAATCAAAATAGCTATGGCAAACAATTAATGTTTCCTTTTACCCGTTCGTTTCTTTTTACCCGTTCGTTTCTTTTTTCCCTTCGCTCCCTTCTTCTCCTTCTTTTTTTCATCCGTAGCTTCCCCTGGTGGATGCAACATATCTCTTTTAATTTTAGCAAATTCTTCAATCTGACCTTCAACTTGTTCACGAAGTTCTTCGCTAAATTCTAAAAAAACATTAAATTTACATTAATCATTTAGCTTATAAAATGTAATTGTTTCAAACTGCCTACCTTGAATTTGATCATCGAGATCAGAAATTTGTTGTTGGCAATATTCTTCCTTTTGTTCTAAAATACTTTTGAACCTCTCGTGGTCTTCTTCGCTTCTATCTATGGCTTCAGATCGTAAACCTTCCTCACGCGCTTGTTCCTCAGAAGTCTTTACATGTCTAAAAATCGAAATTCGAATGAATTAAAATTTTAGCGGAATAAATATGCTTACCTTATTTCAGCATCGCTGGCTAGATAATAATATTTAGCCAAATCCATTGATGGGAATTGTGATAATACCGAATGTGGTCTTTGTAAATATCTCTCTTCTCCTCTTATAACAGATTGGACATTAAATAAGGAATCACCAACAATGGTGAGGTTATCAAGTTCTTCCATGTGTAGATCAAAATTAAGGTTGCTAGGAAATACAGTTACCGACGACGAAGTGATATTATCATAATTAGTTACGTCATCAAGGACCTCAATATAATTGTGTTCCAAATATTTTTCTCTGCAATCAACATTTTAATAACAAAATGAATGAATTAATTAATTAATACCTTAATTCCATCGCAAAATTATAGCGCTCCTCCTTGCCTCTAAACCAGGTCATTTTTGTGGCATAAATTTGATCATCACGTCTTTTATCTGAAACGACCAGGATCGAGTCTTGAATATTATGAATAGTATCCATGCACCAAAAAGGTTTTTGTGTAGGTACAAATTTCGATGCATCTTGCGCTTGCGATTGTTTAACAGGTCTACAAAAGAATATTGTTTTTTATAAAAATTTTTACCAAAAAAATGATTTAATGACCTATTTGTGGCTTCATCCAATAATTGATCACCAACTGCATTTTTATCAATCAGGTCAGCAGCGACAGACAATTCATCTAAAGTCAAAGGCCAAGAGTCCCGCAAAACATAAGCTTCAATGATATGGAAATTGTCCTCATTCTTAACTTTGCTGCGTCTTGATGATTTATCCTTGGAATCACTTCGCTTACATCTCTCTGAATCTGTTTCGGGATTATAATTGAATTTCGCTAGAGGTAAAATCCCAAAACCAATAGCTACGATACTATTTATCTCAACTCCATCACGATCAGCGAAAATGAGCTTGAATAGAGCCTGTTTGTGAGAGCATGTTAGACGGAAGGTAAGATCAAGGTCTTTATTTGCGAAAATCTGGCATCTAAAAATCAGGTTATCCGGGTTGGGTCTGTAATGGTTCGTTATGATTTTTGTGTCCACCATCGCTGATTTTATGATTAAATCAGATCTTTCAGTGCGTTTTAATGTTATAAAAGACACTTTCCACTTGATTGGTTCGGAATTAATGGCTTTAGTGTAAGCTAAAACGGTGTAACCTTTTGAGTTATGTTCATAGTAACCAACACAAGAATTATTATTAGTGAAACGCCGAACTTCTTGAAACGAGTCGTTATTGAAAACGCGTAGGACGTATTGTTCGTTATTGCAGAATAATAATATTTTCACTATCTCGTCATCGATGAGCCCTCGAGTGAAACTAAAGCGCGCTAAAGCTATCCAACCTTCTAAATTTGGGTATAGCGTACCAGCATAAGATTGGTTATGAACGACCAATTGTAAATCCGGATAAAAATCGTAGATATTATTATCTCCTTTCATATAGGGATTGAGCAGTAGGAACATACGCATGACTTTAGCAACAAATTTGGGTGTAAAAACCTCCCTACTGAATTTCCTTAAAGCTGCAAGGATTTGATGGTGCTTTTTATTTTCGGGTTTATGATATCCAATAACCTTCTTCACGTGAAGCATCTTAAAAAATGACTGAATTATATTAGCCGCTGTTGCGGTTTCGTCAAATTTTTGCAAGATGTAGAATTCTTTAATTTCGCTGTTTCTAATATTTAGTAACAAAATATCGAGGGCATCACAGAATTTGGTATCAACATGAGAGTCGCAGAGGACGCACTGTAGGGTGTACAAAAAATGTTCATTTATCGTCCCTTTTAATTTCAAGCACATTTCAGTATCAGGTTTGTAGGAATTATTGAAATTTTGTAATCTTTTCTGGAAATCTGCTTTACCAAACGATTCAACCAAATCATGGAAGAGTGTACTAATATTTTCGGAAAAATGGAGGAGTTGTTTGGAATCATCGGCCATTCGTTCGAATATTTCTTCATTCGTGCCTACGTGGAATTCCCCGTTGCTTATTATATCAAGGACGTAGGATGATTTAGTCTTAATATAAATCTTTATTAATGTGCGCTTATGTTCGAACGTTAACGTAACAGATTTGCTCCCAGTTGTACTGGTTTCCGCAAAACTATGGCTTATTGTTTCGGTTCTCCAATCATACTCTTCGAATGAAACATAAGAAATATTATACACGATATTCTCGTCTGTTCTTAGATTTTCCTGATTACCATTGTGAGCTAGATTAATGTGAATTGGATTGCAATCAAGAGAATCACTTAGGAAATACAGTGGCTCATTATGTGACAATTTCAAATTTGTAGGCCACACCAAATATTTGGTATTATTTTCACCAAGTTTAGGTTTGACTTGTTTTGTAGCGGATCCTAATGGCAAATCAGAGATTCTAACGTGGTATTTAAATTGCGACGGACGGATATAGAGTTGTACACCAGCTATGAATTTCATGATTTTGTTGAAATCGCACCAAACGCTTGGATCTGGTGGTGGCCCTATTTTGCTCAATTTCCTACCTAAAACGTGTTAATACCATAGAAGTAAAATTAAAGAGATCGGTGCAAACACAGTCAAATACCGCCAACTGGGGTAACTTTGACCCAAATCTTCAAAAAAGATAGTTTGATCAACTGTTAATTACCAGTTATTTTAATAATACTTAGAATATGTGTTAAATGAAAGTTGGTAACTAACATCTTTTTCCAAAATTGGGGCCAAACTTACCCTTAAGAACCAAAATTACCCCAGTTGAGAGTCGTAGATAATAGACGCAATAGTCTTAGTAGAAGATTTTATGTTTTTACACTATTTATGCCGAGGCCAATAAGAGGAATTTATAGTTTTCCAACGTAATATATCAAGGAGACAAAAAACCATAACATTTTTGGACTATTTTCTAAAATTATAATTTTTACGGATTTGATCGGGAGGTGACGGTGCGAATTTTAAGCTATATGCATAAGTACGCCACGTATACACATTACTGAAGCTGTAATACAAGTAAAAATATTTTTCTATCGGTCAATGTAAGCCATAAATCGTTCTAATCGGCCAACTGGTTCGCTCAAAATTAATTATTTTCCGATTAATCAAAAATTTCATAGCAATTTCAAATTTTCAACGGTTATTCGGTCATAACTTCTAAACGAATCTTTTTTTGTGTGAAAGCCAACGCAAAAACCTTTAAGGTAAGCCATCATTCGTTAAAATTGATGAAGAAGCAGGGAGGTAAAAAAAATTGTCAAAATCGCATTTCTTACAAAGTTTTTTGCGCGATCAAAATTTTGAGTTTTTTTTTTGAAATTGAAAAAAGTCAACGTGCCGCGTAGTAGTACTTGAAAATCTCATTCCAATGCATATTTTAGTTAGGCTATAAGATGTGTCGTTACCTTATAGCGATTATTTTGGTCGCTGGGGGTTGAAAAAACACAATTTTGACTTTAATAAGTCGGTGTGAGGTAAAATGAAAAGACAGAGATTTTAAAACTTCAAACCGACCTTTTTCGATCAATCCTCTGGCAGGTCACGTGCAGCGATTTTTCATTTTTTGTCCCGTTTTGGCCCCATTTCCTCTACCAATTTTCTCTACGCACCGTTTTTTATCGATATTTTTCTACGCTTTTGGAAAAAAAATCCCGACGCGGCTGGACGCGCCGGATAAAACCGATTATTTTTCTGGGCATTAACGGTACTTTTAGCAATAATATAAGCCACGTTTCGTTAAAATTGGTCCAGTCGTTTGGTAGGTACGATTTTTTAAATTTCGTTAAAAAATGTCCCAAATTGTACCCCGATTTTCAAACATCAGAATATGAGATACAAACAAAAATTTCCAAAAAGTGCTCCGCTATTGGTACGTAAGTCTATTTCCTCTTTATGAAAATGCCATTCGCGATTTTTTCCCTCCGGCTACAGTCAAAAGCTAAGCAATATTACATTTTTGTTTTTTTCGCTAAAAAACGCGACATTTTGACGTTTTCAAAGAAAAATTCGCTCTCGCCACAGGATTAATCTAGGAGGTTCGGAAATTTTGAATATAGTAAATGAGGATGCGGGAAAAAAGGGGGCCCGATTTGGTCGTTTTGATTCCGAACCCGGCGGAGCTACGATTTTTCAAAGTCGGCGCTGAGGACGCTCGAAAAAAACTGCGAAAAAATTGACTTTTTCGGGGGCGCTTTTGAAAGCTTTTCCGTTCGGTTAAAAAATTCATTCCAATAGAATTATAAAACAAACATTCCCCTTTAATTCGAGACCGGGTTTTTGAAATTTGGTTAAAAAATATACCCGTTATCGTGAATATTAATTAGACGATTATGAATCTGATGAATAATGTGCATATTATGAAGATTACAACTTTTATAATCGTTATATCTCAGAAACGGTGGCTCTTAGGAAAAAAAGTATTAAGACATTTTTTATAGATAATTATATGATTTACAATTTTTGTCTGACCTAATCTTATGATAAATCTTACCGTTTTGGCGAAAAACGCGAAAAACCCATTTTTAAGACCTTTGACCTTGAATTAAATTTTTTCCAGGTACGGGATGGATGGGGACTTTTTGACATGCATGTATAATGGTGTTCCGAACATTCATACCAATTTTCAGCTCTACGCTAATTTTTGCACCCTTGCATGTCTAAATCCACCGGATTCGCTAACGAAAGGAGGTAGCTTCAAAAATTGCTACCATTTTAAATGCGATCTTAAAAAATATTTTTTGAAAGTTTTTAGAAAATTCAAAAAACTCTATGCGTGGGCGATTTTGGTTCTAAGAGTAGATTCAGCAGAATTTAAAAAATGAAAATTCGGTAACAAAATGGCCCGATGGGAGCCGCCCATCCTTAAATTCAAAATTTCCACTTAATTTTGGCATAACTTCTAAACCCCTTCGAGTATAAAAACAAAAAATAACCTACACACACAATGAAGTAAAATTTACAAAAAATTAAAAACGCCGTCAGTGGTAAAAATGTCCGACCGCGATTAGCACGATTTTTTTACATTTCACGTTCGATTTTTTTCTGAAGCACAGGGTGAAAATTTGGAAGTGTAGATTTTTTTGCTTATAAATATTAATATAATAAGCAAAATAAAAAATATCGCATCATAATAGCTAACTCCTATCAAAAGTTACGAATTTTCAAAGTTCGCGTCGAAAAAGCAAAATAAACGATATGCAAATTTAAAGGCCCTAAACTAATATAAAAAATCAAGATATCAAAAAAAAAGGGTTCGAATCGCCATAATAACAGGTATCTACTTTGTAAATCAAAAACCTCCTATTTTTTGCACCTGCCGATTTTCATATATACACTTTGCGTTTCGGCGCCGTGACGCCCACCGTTGCGCCTGGAGACTTAAAAATGACTATGGTCTATCCCCAGGATGTGAGAATAAAAGGGGCCAAATGTCAGCGCTTCCCTTTCAAACCCAACGGAGTTACGATTTTTCAAAGTTTCCGCCGCCGAAATCCAGAGAAACGCAAGAAAAATCGACCATTTTCAGGATTTTTTTCAGAGTATTTCCCTGCTCCAAAAAATTTAAAATTCGAAGCCCGCTTAGAATCAAGATTTCCGTTAACAATAAACCCGGAATTTTAAAAAAATTTAGTGACTCCACCCAAACCATAAATAATTCTTATTAGCATCACCTAAATAATTTAAAAGCAAAAAATCTTCTATTGGGACTATGGCTCTATCAGACTATTTGACTGGACTAAAATCAGGCAACCCGAAATTATTTTTGTACAAAAGTATACGCAAAAATCTATTTTAGAACAAAAAAATGGAGTTGCCCGGTTTTTTTACCTTCAGTTCCAGCAATAGATTTTTTGTTTTCTTTTTGAGTCTTAAAAACATGCCGAAAACAATCAAAAATTTAAGAAACGAAAAAATCAATTGCTAAAAATTATTATTAAAATTAAATCTTACCTTTATTGGGGCTACCTTTGGTGCTCTTGGTGGCTTTTGTGGCCAAGCTGGTTTTAGTTGTTTTAACACTCTTCTCAACATCAGGTTTCGATTGATCACTTTCAACCAAGCTTTCAACGCTCGTTTCAACGCTCGTTTCAACGCTTATTTCCAAATCAACTGAATATTGGCAAACACTTTCGATGGATAACGATGGGCTTAAAAAACATCTTTCTCCTTGAGAAAATTGGCGAAAAGCGCTCACAATTTTGATCGAACTCTTTTGAAGATACGTGCCCACTGTACAGTCATCCGATTCTTGAACTACAATAAAAACGTTGATTATTTAATTTTAACTAAGAAATTTATTTAATTACTTTTGGGATCCTCCAATGGGATTTTACCCGTTTGATCCACCAAAAATGTATGATCCATACACGGGGTTACATCATGAATGAAGGCATCGTCATATTCACTGCAAAAAAAAACAATTTAATTTAAATTTATTTTAATTAAAGATGTTTATTACTTTAAATTTTTTACTGAAGCAGTGAGGCAGTAAGGTTGAATTTTTTTGGGATGCTCTACTTTCTTATCACTTGCTTTTCCATCCTTGAAATTTTCTTTTCCCTTCTTTGCTGGAATTTTATTAGGTCCAATATAATTATCAGTATGCCCGTAGAAGAATTTCCAAAACTTATTGTAATCTTTCGCTAAAAAAAAATTGATTAATTATTTTTAACGTTGAATTTTCTTTCTTACTTTCACAAGGACTATCCTGTAGTATCCAACCAGTTAAACTCGCAATTATACTAAATTGATTGATTTCGTTTTCTTCACTCCATGTGAAGCAAGCAATCTTTGTCAAAGCTTTCGATAATAAAAGTGGCCACATTTCAACTTCCTCCATTTTATCATAAGTGGCTAAAATAAAATTAGTAATGAATTTATTGAAATAGAAAATAGTAATAACTCACGATTTGATAAAAGATCATCAGTTTCAAAATTGATGTTTTTCAAAAGAGTAGGGAGTAAAACGCGGCCGTCGCAATCAACAGGTAGGCGATCATCAATTGTAATTTTCCTCCAACAGCCCATCCAATAAAGGCGAACAATATATTTTCCTGAAATTAATTTTTATTCATCATTAATTTTTATTAGAGCCTAAAAGGTGCGATGATAGAAGTAAAGTCGGTCAAGAAAAATGAGTCTTCAGGGACTACAAAAAAATCTTCCTTCCGTTTCAACTAAACATTTCATTTTTAACCAAGAAAAAAATAATTACTATCTTACCATATTTATTAAGTTGAGGCTTATGGGTTTGCCCTTTTCCTACTTTGCCGTTGGAGTAAACGTGGTGCCAGGGTTTCCAGGGATCATTGGTCGTAGGGGTATACGTCGGGCTTGGGGTCTCTTGGGGCCAAGGTGATGTGTTTCCTAAATATTCGAGAATTCCAACAGACGAGATGAAATCTCTCATAAACTCACTCTCCAGAATTTCGCTGCTTCCGGAGAGAAAATCCGAATAACTCGAGTTGGAGCTTTCTTTGTAGAGTGACACGTTCACCTGATATACGAGGATCGTAAATATTTCACAAAGCATACTTCACCAGCTCGGAATATGTTAATTATTTCGGATTTTACTCCAAATGTTTCAAAAAAATTTACATACCAACCTCTCTAATTACTTTTATTTTATTATACTTTATACTAAAATATCACTTGAAAACGATCCACTCTAAATAACTTAATTTTCATGAATGTGGGATCGTTTTCACTGGCGTACCCAGAAAGTTTTAGAAGGGGGTACACTTTTCACAAGTAAAAAAACAAATTTAACAACATAAAATTTTTTAGTGAATTTTATAATTTTTTTTCTTTAATTTCAGTTATTTTAGGGGGGGGGGGTGCAAGTGTACCCAAACCACTCCTTAAAAATAACACAAAACATGCTGTAACTTTTTTATTTCTTAATAATTTTTATTTTATTTGTTGTATGTCCACTAAATTTAATACATAAGACCGCCTAGAATTTTTTTATCGATTATCGCAGTGGCGTACCTAGAAAATTTTAAAGGGGGTGCACTTACCTGGGGAAAAACTTCATCAATTCTTTTCCAAGCTGAAAGTCGGTTCTTAAGGGAGTGTGGTAGTTGTATGTGATGCGGATCCAGGTATTTTTCCATTCCTTCTTCGGGATGTCCTTTGGGTGAGCCCTAAATTAAAAAAAAATGTTTATTTTATGTAACCTGCTCCTGCATAAATTAGCACAGTGCTGCTCAAGTATTTGTTGTTAAATTGAAGACGCTCCTTGCTCCTTTAGGATGAAGTGTCCCGGAAGCAAAGCAAAATTATAGTCAATTTTACAAGGGCACAAGGGTTGCTGGATGAATTAGTAAATTACAATATTACAAATTCCCTTAGTGAATTTAGTATTAATAATTTAAAACGAAAAAAAACCATCCTATAAACAAACTCCATTTCATTTTCTTGTAATTACCTATTGTTTCTGCTTTAAAAAAGATTTGTTTTGAAATTGTCATTTAAACAGGGATTGTTGGATACAATAATTACAATAGCTCGAGTGAAATATAATAATTCCAATGTTTATTTTTACGCTTCCCATCCCAATCTACTAATATACAATAATTATCAAATTACCTTTTAAAGCACGTACCAATAAACCACCTACATTACTTATAATTAGATAATAAACTGTTTTTTACTTAATTAGTTTAAACAATACAGTTACTTAATTTTTCATAATAATTAATGCGCAAACGCGGCTTTAGAAAATTAAGAGTAACTCCGAGCAACCGCGGAATGCAAAACGAAAGCGCCTCTATTTTATTATTGCAAAAACTAATCAACCGATTTTCACCAAATATTTTCCGAAATACATCTAGGAACTATATGTTTCTGGTATAAAATTTTGGTTTGGATAACTTTTGCAGTTTCCAAAAAAAATATTAAATTAAAATTTTATACAGGGTGAACAATAAGTTCGGTAACGCCCGTTTATTTTTAAAATGAAGCATTTTTGAGAAAAATGTTTAATATAAAAGTTGTACCATACTTAGTGACGCACCATTTGAGAATATTCCCATGACCTTGAATCTTAAATTCTTAAATTTAACACATTTTCTAAAGGAACATATTAAAGTTAATTAGCAATCTGAAAATATATTATTTATTAGCCGATGATGTAAAAATTCAACATGGCAGCCATAAGGGATAAAAAAGTTGAATATCGCGGGTTCGAATCTAGGAGGTCAAAAAAAATTTTGTTTTACGTTACGGTACCAACTTTCATTGATGTAGCAGTAATGGTTTGGTAAATATAAATTATTTTTCAAAATCACATTTTTTGTTTTTCTTTCCATAACTTTACGAGTTTAAATATTCTAAATTTTTTTTCAGATTTTAAATGGCCATAAAAATGAGCAACTTTTATCTAATTTAACCGACCTCGTATCTCCTCCATTTTAAAAGATACCAATGCAATGGTGAGCATCGAAATAATCACCACCCTGTATACGAAAGAAAATTTTTGTTTCTCCAATTTTTGACTCTATTTTTCTCCAACATCTTGACGCTTAAATTTATTTTGAAAAAACTGCAAAATGGCCGAAAATTTCTTGGTTTTTTCTACACAGCACATAGACCATTACACGAAAATTGGGGCAAACTCAATATGTTCTTTTTTTATGAAAAATAAAGTGATTAAAATGATTTCCAGCTTTCCTCTAATTTTTTCAAAGTAGAATGCTAATTTGACTGGTCCAAAACTTACCTATTAAAACTTTAAACTCTTATAACTTTTAAAATATTTACTTCAGCAAAATAAAAAAATATGCTTCATAAACCTCTGTAAGCAAGCTTTAATAATATGCAATAAAAATTGGTGGTTGCTATTTAAAAAAAATTAAGAAATTATCACTTGACCTTCAAGTTGCTGTTCAATATCACTGCAATATTTTTAAAAAATACGTAACTAAGAATCGTACATCTTTTATTTGAAACATATTTCTGTAAAATGCCTAATTTACAAAATAAAGCAGCGTTGCCGAACTATATGTATTGAAAATTTAAACACTATTTGCTTTAGAAAATTAAAAAAATATTTTCCGGAAACCTTTGAAGGCAGGCTATAATAATCTGCAATAAAAATGGGTTGCCCTTATTTAAAGTTAAACAATTATCGTCATGGGCAATATTTCTAAAAAGTACGGCACTAAGAATCGTTCAACTTTTATTTAAAACATTTTTTTCCCCGAACTTTTTGTTCACCCTGTATGTTTTTGGAAAGGACTTTAAATGAGTTTACAGCCAAAAAAAGAATAATTTTGTTATCATTTTTCATTTTTGAGTTCTGGACAAAAATGTGTAAAATCCCACTTTCAACTCAAAATTCCAGAAATTTTAGATTTTTTAGAAAAATGTTGATTGCTCGAAAACTATACGAGGTACAAAATGTCTAGGGGCTGAAAATTTAAGGAATGAATTGTATTTTCGTATACTAATAAAACATTTGAAAGTCTACAAATAAACTCTCCAGGACTGATTTGTGTCCAAATTTTCACAAATATTTTGCCATTATATTATTGAAAAACTAATCTACCGAATAACCACTTTAATTAAAACGTATTGCATATTTAAAACAAAACCCTGGTAAAAAATTGGAATAAATTTAAATAAAAGGTTGTGTTAAGTTACTCGGAGTAGCTCCATGGCGCAAAACGAAAGCGCCTATTAATTTCTACGCCGACTCGATTGAAGTGCCGTCTCAAAGGCGCCATAATGGACGCCACATCAGCATATTAATAATTTCAATGTCTGGCGTTAAATGATTAATTTTTGATTAATGAATGATTTTTTTCTAGCTTGTATCTTAGGTGACTTCCTATTGACATCCTGATCATCCCATTCCGGAGAAATAACATCTTCGGGATAATTTTTATTAAATAATTTAAGATTAAGAAGTTCCCGCCATTATAAAGACTCCCGAAAGACCTCAATATTATTGTTATAAAGAGTTTGTTTGCATTATCAGTAATAACATAATTATTAACGCTTAAATTAAGACGCCTCCGAAAGTGCTACGCTTTTCAGTCAATGCGTACTTACTTTTTTTTCCGCCATCTCCCATTTTTCTTTATTCACATCGTGATCCGACCATTCTGGAAAAATAACAGTATCGGCATCCGTGGCTGTAGCTGGTTTTAAAACTGATGACTTCGAACTCGCTGGCTTTGCACTTGTCGGCATGATTAAACCGATTGCGCATAAATTGCAAAAAACTAAATACAACAACCGCTCGACAACGGAAGAACTGACAACTGACGAACTGACGTCTAGTATCGATTTTTGCTAAACCAAGAGTGCGCTGCGAAATTGTAGCCAACTTGATATAAACGAATTTAAAATGTTGTAGTTGGTTGCATAACTAATTCTAGACGCCGTCTGGTGGAATTATATAAACTACCATTGCTACACTGGTGACTTTGGTTTTCTGTTTTGTAACTCTGCAATACTTCTTGTAATTTTCGATAGAGGCGCTGCGAAGGAATTCCGAAAGCCCTCTCTTGGATTTTTTTGAACTTGCTAAAAACGGACAGTTCAAATAAAAATGTATATTTAACCCCGCTAATATTACCTAATTTATTATTAAAATCATTATCTGTATACCCTGTGGTGATCATTTGAAAACGATCCGCCTTAAATAACTTCAGTTTGATAAAGTTTAGAAAAAATCTGCAAGTCAGGTCAATTTTAGTTGAGAGGGGGAAACTTACGCCCATATCTTGAGACCAAACTAAATCTTAAGCTGCGTATCATACCCACGTGGTTTTAGAAACAGCCAATTAGAAGAGGCTAGCATTGTGTAATATACCGTTGGAAGCTATATTAAATTTTCAATCAAATGGAACCAATAACTTTTTTTATGGCCGGTTTTTGGTAGCCATTAAAACCAAAAATTACTTAAAAAATAGTGTTTTTGATTAATTAAAAGGTCAATAATTAGTGGCTAGCATTGTGTTGAAAATCATTGTTTTCATTTTCTAATATAGATTCCAAAAGTGGTTTTAGTTCTCTCAAAAGTTAAAGCGCGTAATGCATTATTTAGTTTTCGCGACGAATTTAATTAAAAATTTAAATATTTAATTATCGTGATGAGGCTAGCATTGAGCGATATACCGCTGGAAAGCTTATTAAATTTTCTATTAAATGTAACCAATAAAATTTTTATGGCCGGTTTTTGGTAGCCATTAGAACAAAAAAATACTCAGAAATCTATCATTCCTACACTAGTGACTTTGGTTTTCTGTTTTATAACTATATAAATATAGTAAATAAATATAAATATAACTATATATATATAGTTTATATTACTCCAACTGAAGGAAATATTCAAAATTTTAAAGATTTTTTTATATTTTTATTATGTTATTAGTTTTTTTCACCTTTTATTTTTATTCAGTGAATTTCTGTGTTTGTAATCTTTCTCTTCATATATTTTTATCTTATTATTATTATTATTATTTTTAATTAATATATTTAATATTAATTGAATATTGGTTTTTTTTGTTTTTTTTTTTAATCTTTAATATGAGTTCCCAATAAGACCTTAAATCATTAAGCAAATAAATTTAAATAAAAGCATATAAAAGTGAACTTGGTTCGATCAGGATTTGGAAACTTCTGTAGTTAAGAACAAGTAAGTAATTTATATTAATTTTGAATTTAGTAAGTTAAACCAACAAAGAAGAAAATAATCACTCAGCTTGTTTTGTTTTAAGTTCAAGTTGGTCACTATTGAGTTTCATGTAAACGTCGGCTTAACCCAATAAAAAGAACCCAATAATAATTATTAAGTTAATTAATGTGCGATCGGACATCTTTATGTTTTTTTCAGTCCTAAATATTATTTTAAATAACATCAATAAAATAATATAGACCAACAAGGGTTAATAAGCTGAGGGTCGACGTGAGATTTACATTGGCGCTGCGAACAGGATGTAAAAATTTTCTTCTTTGGTGGTGTGTAAAATTTTTATTTTTTTTTTCGGAATTTTATTTTTTTATATTTTTGACGATTTTCTTTTTTTACATTATTGTTTTGGATAATTGCAATTAGTAGTGATTATTTTTAAATTATTTTTTATGGATCAGAACATGTGTGAATTCCCTTGTCTTTCGAAAAGAAAAGACATAGTAGTAATAGTTAATTAATTAAATTAAATACCAAATTATTTAATTAATTAAGTATTTTATAGTTGTTGATTTGCAGAGTAATTTTTTTTGTTTAGTTTTAAAAGTAGGATAATTAAAATCATTTGATCGTTTATTTTATTAGAATTGTCAGAAAGACTTGATTTTTTTTCCCTCCAAATTATAGTGATACTTTAGAAGATAATTTTGTTTTTGGAAATTTGTTTTTAATATTTTATATTAATTAAAATAAACATGGAGTTTAATAATAAAGATTTTCAGAGTTTACATAATTCATATGTTAAATGTTTTGAAAATAAGTTCAGTTATTTTACTGACGTAATATTTTGGATTTTTGGAATTTAAATATTGATTGAAGATTTTTCAGATAATAGTGAGATATATATTTTTATGGAAGAAATTAAAACAATAATAAAATGACTTGGTGGGAATGAAATTCAAGCATTTAATAATAATAATGATAAGTTTATTAACAATATAGAATAACAATTTACAAATAAACATTGTAACATATCAATTGAAACATTAAAATTAAAATACAAAATTACAGTTGATCCAGTCAAAGACAGTTTAAAAAAAACTCATGTTTTTTTTGTAATATGTTTAAAAGATATATGGAACAGGAACCCCATGCGCCAGGCGGTTATATTATATCTAATATTTGAATAAACAAATGATTCTTTTAATAATTACTTTATACGATATTCACAAATCTTAAATTTTCTGAAAACAAATCCCATAGAAATCTTTGGTAAATTTTAATTCATTATAGTAACAATGCATAGATTCAGATTTTTTTTTGGGTGTTTATTTTTGTTTGTTTTAAAATCCAAATTGTTGAGTATCAAAAATATTATATGTTTCAAAATAATTAACTAGTCTTGATTAATTTTTTTAAACTTTAGATAAAACATTTGTCAATGTAATTGGTCTATAATTGCCAATAACTTCTTTGTCACCATTTTCAAATATAGGAATAATTTTTGATAATTTTAAAATGTTTGGATAATATTCATTTGTTATAATGTTATTAAATATATATGATAAGGGTTTAAGTAATATTTATTTTATTTTTTTTAAGTCATAAACTGTTAATCCATCTATACCAGGAGCAGTATTATTTTTAAAAGAGGAAATAATATCTGAAATTTCATTTTTATTGGTCGGAGTTAAGAAAACAAAATTTGAACTAGAAGCGTTTTTCCTATTTAATTTATGATTTGAAGTTTTATTTAATTATCTTTTTTGATAGTTTTTCTGCTACTTTATTAAAATAGTGATTAATCCCATTTGCTATACATATATCAATATGACGTATTAAAATATTAATTTTCATATTTAATTTAATTTTATTTTTTTCTTTTGCTTCACCTGACATTAAATCTTTAATAATATTTCTTGTATTTTTTTTTGAGAATATCCATTAATTTTTTTTTAAATTGTCATTTATAAATTTTCGATTTGAACTTTTAATTAATGCATTACATTTATTTTTTTTCAAACATTTCATTTTGTGGATTTTTTTTTAATTTTTATTTATAACTGGAATTTTTTTTGCTCATTTATTGCATTTAGAATTTCTAAAGTCATTCAATTTTCATTTCTTGTTTTAATTGTTATAAATTCAGAAAAATTCTGCTTTATGATTAGTTATGAAATTAATAAGCTCTTCAATATTGATATCTTCAATTGTATTTAAAGTTTTTACTAGTTCATTTTCAATTTTTTTTTTAATTAGCTCTCTTTATCTGGGTTATTTTCATTTTCTTTTCTCTTTGGTTTTATTATTTTAGAAATTTAAAAAAAAATTAAATTATGATCTGAAATATCATACTGTTCCATATTTACTTCAAATTTAAGATGTTCATTGGAAATATTAGTAATCATATGATCAATAGTACTCTTACTGGAATTTCGATTTTGTGTAGCATTTCTTTGTGATATTAAATTAATAACATTAGGTTCATTATTTTTTATAATATCTAAATATTGCTGATTGTTATTATTATTTTTGTTTAATTTAATTTAGTTTAATGAAATTTAAAATTGAAAGAAAAGGCTTGAAATTATTTTTATGAGGTGCCTTTAGACAGACGATCAAATGATTTTAAGATTTTGTGCGAATGGTTATTGAGTATTTCTGGAAAGAATACAGAAATTTATACAAAATAACATTTAGGAAATATTTGGCGTAATAAGTTTAAATTCCGATGGATCAATTAGTCTGGATTTCTTAGTTAGTTTTCATGGTCGATTAGATTTGACGAAGAGGGCTATTAGAATTCACAATAGGGAGCTTCGGTTTGTTTAAAATCCCGCTGAATGGACGTCCAAGGGTAATATTAGTTTTTTTTGGGTCTACAGAGTGTTGAAAGATTCTCTAGTGCATGCGAGATTCAATTCTAGGGCCTTGGCCAGGTCTTTATCTAACACGTATTTTAAACAGGTGAATACGATACGTCTGAGGGAGAATTTTTCAATACGCCTGGTCATACTAGCGTTATAAGTTATTAGTTCAGTTATTAGTTCAGTTTGTTTAGAAGCAGTTGACCAGTATTAGTTTTAGTTTAGTCAGGGAAAACTTTTAGAAATATTATCACTAGATGACGAAAAGAGAAATGGAAGTAATTTGATGCTAGGCCTAGTATTTCTGAGGTGTTTTCCACCAACCGAGTACATATAATGTTGAATTAATGTCGGATCTCTCTCGATCCAGGTTAAATCCGGTAGACCCATAGCGCATATCAGTTTTCAGTTTGAACCCGAAGTTGTGTAATTATGAACGTTGTAATCATGCGAGTTCGAATAAGAGTTTGGTATTATGTAAAGTTAGTTCGTTTTAGGAATTATTTTGGTAGTACCGACAATGAACAATTTAGGAAATTTTTAGTAGAAGGTAAAGATATTTTTTGTGTAAAAGAAAGTCCGAAATTAGGAAGATTGTTCATTATCGGTAGGTTATCGGTATCAGTAATTAAGAAATCCAGCTAAATCTAAGTTTAGTTCAAAATTAATTGAACCTTTCAGTATATTAGAGATTGATGGTGTTAATGCAGTAATTTAAGAAATTGGCTATAAATGTTTTAGTTTTTTTTATGATTTGTTTTTGTTTGAATTTAAGTAGTTGTCAATCTTAGTTTTCTTTTAAGATTTTATGAAATTTAAGTAAAAGAGAGATATATCCTACGAAATATCAAGAACCTCGAACTTAGAGAAGTTTTTTTTGTGGCAAATCAACATTTAGAAAGTTTATTTATAGTTAAAAGGTGTGAAAAGTTTTGTACTTTAAAAAAAAAATTCAAGATCTGTAAGATAAGTTATTTACAAAAAGTTTGTAAGTAGTTGGTTGTATGTTGTATATGTAAGAAATTCAGATAGGTAAAGTCAATTTTTTTTTGGGGTTGTTTGAAACGAGTAAATTGCAGGAAAATATTATTTTCCTGAGGATGTGGCTTGATGTTTGATTATCTTTATTAAGGTTTTTCTTTGTATATCTGGCGGTTAGAGATAAGGTACTGATCACACTTTATTGAAGACTGTCAGATGTTGTAAATTGTATTTTGGGCGGTTAGAGATAAGGTACTGATCACACTTTATTGAAGACTGTCCCATGTTGTAAATTGTATGTGGCATTGGAGATAATTAATAGATTAAACGAACTTACCTTAAGTGAAGTTCTATCTTAATTGTATGTAGCTCTTGCGAATGGATTAATAATTAGTAGTAGGTCCCGCTGGATGTATCGATGTCACTCTCTTTAAAGCTTTTTTTTCCCTCTAAAGAAGTGGGAATAGGCGTCGGTGGTCCCTTCTCCAGTACAGATATCTCATTGTCTTTAAAGCACAATAATTAGCCGCCTATTAAGGGTGGGCTATTTCATTAGAAAATTTGTTATCTTAAAATAAATAGCAAATAAAAAATAATACCTTGGGGGGGATTAATCCATTCGCAAGAGCTACATACAATTAAGATAGAACTTCACTTAAGGTAAGTTCGTTTAATCTATTAATTGTATTATGCTCTTGCTCAGGATTAATAATTAGTAGATGTTTAAAGTACTTCTTGCGGCTAAATTATTAAAACAAAAAATTGGTGTTACATTTTTATTATGTAAATAATATATTTTCCAGTACATACTTCAAGACCAACTTTGAATTATAACGAAACTAGGAATTCATAACCACATTATGAAATTCGTTCAGAGAAAGATTAAAGAACTTATAAAAAACTTCTGAGGAAGAAGTCCAATCTGCTGCTCTACGAATCGTCTCAATTGACGCCCCCATTGGCAACCACGCAGATGAAGAAGCATGTCTTGTACTGTGCGCTGTAAATACATCATCAATGCCACTTTTATGTAGGGTATCTTTAACCCACCTACTTAAAGTATTTGTGGATACGCTTTATGGGGTTTGTTTAAAAGATATGAATAATTGTTCCTCTGAACTCCTTATATTGGTGGCCATCTTTAAATAATGGCCAAGAGTAGATGCCGTACATATTCGTCCTTCTTTAAATACTGGAACCTTTAGCGTTGGTTGTACTTTATTTAAACCAGACAACTTTATTCGGTCTGGAATATATATTTTATACCCAGTATTAAACGTCTTAATATTGTTAAGTTTTATTAATCATTATCTTGATCTGACAAAAAATATTCCAAGACTATTTTCATTATATTTTGGTCTATTTTGCCTAAGCCTACATAAACCTTTGAAAAAACTTTTTATCCTAAAGTCATCCCCAATGCCTGGCCCCATGAGTATAGCAATTGAAGACCTTAAAGAGTTAAGGGTGCCATAAGAACTTCCTGTGTTAAACTCCTTTGTCTTAAATTCCAATATGTTGGATAATTGAGCTTTGAAAGGCTAATTCTTTTAGTAGATCAAAAAATTCACCATTTTTTCAGACCAATATTGTATTGTTTTATAGAGCTATCGGATAAGGAAGACAAAAGAATATCTAATGTTTCCTGTGGTGCAGCGTGGTCTCTATAAGCTAGCCTGAAACAATGCCCGAAGCCAGGGTAAGTTGTCGCCAAAGTGGGTGAGAAGACCCATCGGAAAAAGACAAAAAGTCTATTCTTGGACAAAAAAATATCGGTTTTGAAATTAGCATAGATATAAATAAGGGTTACCATGGTTGAGTAGTCCAGTTTGAAACTACTATTATTCCTCGTGCTTTTTCTGTCCTAATTTTCTTCAAGGTTCTTAAAATAAATGAAAAATAGTAAAATCTGACAATTTCGTGATTCCTTAGCAACACATTTAAAAGCTAAACAAGAAGAAAGAAATTCTAAATAGTTTATATGCATCTTCCTTTCATTAGAATCCCAGAATCGATTGCAATTTACGCTGTTACAGCATGCCCCCCATTCTCTTAAAGAAGCGTCCGAAAAAATATCTAGTTGATAATTATATTGACGATCTGGATTAGTAGCGATAGTAATGTTTCTTTTCCATCATGAAAAATCATCAAAAAGGTCTTGTGGAATGCTTATCATTGGTTTATAATCATATTTGGCATTCTATAATGCTAAACATTTAGCCCTTTCGAATGATTTCGTGTACATTATTAATATCCGGGCAAACTGAAACAAGTTTACCTATCAAACTTGCAAATTCTATAATTTTGCATACTTTTATTGATGAAAATTTCTTAATTTCAGATTGAATATTATTTCTTTTTTCAGTGGGTATGCAAACTTGCATATTTTTTTAGTCATAAACAAACCCTAAAAATTGACAGTTATTCTAGTTATACTCTTCGGTTCATTTATAAGGAACTCTTTAAAAAGTTTCATGGTGGCATCCACTTTTCTACAGCATAAGTCCAATGAGTCTCCAATTAACAATAAATCGTCTAAATATATTACCGAAACATATCCTAAATTCCTTAAAAAGGCAACAACTGGCTTCATCAATTTAGTAAATACAAACGGAGCCATATTTACCCCATAAGGCAAACAGTAGATTCATATATTTTGTCTTTAAATATGAATCGTAAGTATTTTTATAACCTTTGTGTATGAGTATTGTAAAATATGCATCCTGTACATCTAAAGTTGCCTTATAACAATTACGGTATATTAGGTTTCCTGCGACTATATGATCTTCGATCTTAAAATGAGCTGTTTCAATAAAGACATTTAATTTTTTAAATTAAGAATAAATTTATAGGTGCACTCTGTTTTAGGGACTAAAAAAAAAATAGAACATATAAACTGATCCGCTTCTGAAGTACAAATTGAAACTGCTCCTTTTTTAGTAATTTATCTATGCATACTTAGTAATGTTCCATTTCTGCATCAGATATAATGGATTTTGGAATGTTATCTTGTACAGGTTTATTAATAAATGGAATTTTGTAACCTTTTAGCCAAGATAAAATTATGGGATCAGAATTGATCAATTTACAATTCCTTATAAAAAACTTAAGCCGCCCAGCAAAACATACCTACATTTAACGTTTTTGCTTTCGGTCCCGAACTCGTTGAGGCCATCTTTGTAAGTTCCATTGCCACTTCTGCACTTGCCTGTAACTCTGTGTAACTCTTACTCGCCGCCCCCCCCCCCTCAGGGAAACCCCCTTGAGGGGCCAGCTTCCGAGGAGGGTTCTTCAAGTTTTTTTTTTTTTAAGAAACGGAAACCTTTGTTCTTGTAATGTTTTTGTTGGACGTTGATGTTCCTTGGTTTTAATAACTTTGAGGCTTTTTCTAAAGCTTTAGTCTGATTAACTTTATCCTCCAAATTTTTTCCAAATAAAAATTCATCAACTTTTGTTTCCTTGGGAGTTTTTGTACAATCTGCATTAACCTCTGAAAGAACGAGGGTTCTTCTTACACTTGATTCATCATGGTGAAGATTGCCAACATCCTTCCAGTATCAGACAATTTTGTTAGATCCATAGAATCCTTTTTTTCTCTTTCCAAAATCGAGAATATTGCTTGAGCAATTGCTGATAGGCATATTGCAACTTTGCCCTGTTTCTTGACAATTCTCGCATCTCGATTTATATTAGTTACGTTCAATGAAGCCTCATTTAAAATTGGATCATTGACTTAGGGACAATTAATAGGCCCCGGATATTTCTCAGAGAAAAGTTTTAGATCCTCCTCTGATAATCCTGCTTCCAAAATTTCCTTCCACTTCTACACAACCTCTTCATTTGCCAAAAATGATGACCCTTCATTAGTTGTTTTGTGTCCCAAAATATCCATAATTTCAGAATCTAGAGGAATTATTTGTTGTAAGAACACATAAATTGTAAAGCGTATTATTACAATTTTGTGTACGCTATTGAGAGAATATGAAATGTAAGCGTATTATACATTTCTATTTAAAAAATATATATAAGATGCAAAACGTATTATTACACCTATATATTTTTTATATTCTATTAAAATGTAAAACGTATTATTACATTTTTGTATCATTACAAATAATGATAACTAGTGCAGAGTGCAGAATATCTACACAGTAGAGAGAATATGAAATGTAAGCGTATTATACATTTCTATTTAAAAAAATATGTATAAGATGCAAAACGTATTATTACATCTATATTTTTTTATATTCTCTTAAAATGTAAAACGTATTATAACATTTTTGTATCACTACATAGAATGATAACTAGTGCAGAATATCTACACTGTTGAGAGAATATGAAATGTAAGCGTATTATACATTTCTATTTAAAAAATATGTATAAGATGCAAAACGTATTATTACATCTATATTTTTTATATTCTCTTAAAATGTAAAACGTATTATTACATTCTTGTATCATTACATAGAATGATAACTAGTGCAGAATATCTACACTGTTGAGAGAATATGAAATGCAAGCGTATTATACATTTCTATTTAAAAATATGTTTAAGATGCAAAACGTATTATTACATCTATATTTTTATATATTCTCTTAAAATGTAAAACGTATTATTACATTTTTGTATCACTACATAGAATGATAACTAGTGCAGAATATCTACACTATTGAGAGAATATGAAATGTAAGCGTATTATACATTTCTATTTAAAAAATATGTATAAGATGCAAAACATATTATTACATCTATATTTTTTATTCTCTTAAAATGTAAAGCGTATTATTACATTTATTATTTGTGATACTTAGGTATAAAATGTAAAGCGTATTATTACATTTTTATGTTTGAGTATTTTATATTACCCAATTTTTTAGTAATTAAAATGTACAACGTATTAGTCCATTTTATTTGTTTGTCTAATCGTACCTCCTTCCATCAACACCTAACATCTGCAAGATAAGCAAGCTCAGCTTGCGCTCTATGCTTAAGCTATGTCAGCGTTTTTGTCACAGAAAAATACGTGTTCCCCTGCTTCGTCTTCTTATAATTTTACAAATTCAATTTAAATAATATGTGAGCGATTATAAAAATAACTATTTTACTTCAACCATATATATACAGGGTGATTCAAAACTATTCCGCATCCTTTTAAGGGCAGATTCCTCTCATGAAAATAAGAAGAAAAGTTCCTATAAACTTGTGTCCGATCTCGCTTCATAAGGGAGCTAGGGCCTCTTAAAGGTGTTGTTAATAAGAAGGTTTTTCTTCGATTATTTCAAAACGAATTAAAGTACAGCTTTCAAATTTGGTACGAATCATAATACAGTTGGGACACATTTTTGTGAATTTTTTCAAATTTTTTGCATGTTTTAAAAGGGCTAATACGATTTTTTCTGGATAATACAAATAATAAAATAATCCATGGCTAACATGATTTTTTTTTATTTTAAATTGTGTTGACAATCAATAAAAAAGAAAAATGCATTTTCTCCGAAAACGGTGCATTCTAGCGACTTTAAATAAGAGTATCTTTTTTGTTAAGAATTAAATGGGGAACATTAATTTAAAAAAAAAACTCTTGTAAAAGTTGACCAAAAAAAAGTTATGATCATTTGCAACCTCAACCATCGTTAAATTTACCCTTTTAAAACATGCAAAAAATTTGAAAAAATTCACAAAAATGTGTCCCAACTGTATTATGATTCGTACCAAATTTGAAAGCTGTACTTTAATTCGTTTTAAAATAATCGAAGAAAAACCTTCTTATTAACAACACCTTTAAGAGGCCCTAGCTCCCTTATGAAGCGAGATCGGACACATGTTTATAGGAACTTTTCTTCTTATTTTCATGAGAGGAATCTGCCCTTAAAAGGATGCGGAATAGTTTTGAATCACCCTGTATAATCGCAAAAAATACCATTATGTGGGAAATAATGTTGACGAGGTGTTTTGGAAAAATGGTGTTGAGTGGACAGTTTTGGGAAGATGATGTTGAGTAGACTGTTTTTGGTAAAAAGGAGAGCAGATAGCCGACATCCGTTATACAAGACACAACCATTGAATACATTAGTTAAAAGCGCCCACTTTTGGTTATTAATTTAGTTGTGTAAAATATAGTTAATAAATATATTTTAGTGTTAAATATTATTAATTAGTCCGGCCAACCTCCGACAGTAGTCAGAAGAGGGATTAAAGAAAACCCAATAAAAATGGAAGATACTTTTTCGATATGTGATCGAGAACGAGAAAATAAATGTCGCTAATCACGAACGCCACCCTTGAAAATGGAAAAAAAAATGAGTTACTGAGTAAGCAAATTGAAAAGATAAAAAGGAATACTCAGGTGAGCAATGCACGCTTTACGCTAGATAATATAACCCGGCTGAAAATAAAATCTCAGTAAATAAGTGGTTAAGATTAATTGATGAAAAAGCATATTTTTCACTATGGGATGAAAGATAGTTTTCTACACAAAAGTTACAGGGAAGGGCGCGTGAATAGTACTTAGCGAGCAATTATTTAAGTCCTAGTTGGACTAATAATCTTAAGACAAACATGCGTGAGATGTTTGATATCGATGCCACAATCAGAGCTTAATTTAATGACGCAGCATATTTTTTCCTAAAGGAAAACATTCGTTAATAAATTATTTTAATTTATAATTAAGTAAAATTTTAAAATTGAATTGGGACATTTCTGATAAAGGAAAAGTAAATATAATAATAATTTATATAAATAAAACCAACTGCAATTGAAAGTACTTATTCAACGTTAGCTGAATTAAAATCATTTTAAGACCATCGGATCGAAATCAAAATAGCGATAGTAATGTTCTTCAACTAAACTAGAAGTACCAAATATATTGTTACAATTATAATGAACTGTGACTTAAGCAAATAATATGTCCAAAAAAAAATAGATTTTAATTTTTGGGGAATAATAATAATAACTAAAATAAGCAAAGTGCAAGGTGCAAGTAAAAACTGTACATATTGAAAAAATAGGCATACCGAGTCAGTAAGTAAAACACGGAAAAAAATCAGGTAGAGAAAATTAAAATAAAACAAAACACCAAATTAACTTCAACCGTGACTCATCCAAATAACAAATAAAAGTTATTGTATAAAAAAAAACTCACTATAAATGAAGTCCATACATTAACAGCAGTGGTAAATACGGGTAGTAAGGTTACCATAATTATAAATAGTACGGTAAAAGGTTTGGATTTGAAACAAAGAGAAATAAAACCTTATTTTATAAAATGAAATTTGGTTTTATTAGGGTTTCAGGATCAAAAATGGTCAAAGAAAAAATCTGTCCATTCGTTTTATAGCCAACGTTTCGAAAATATTTATTTTCATCCTCAGGGCACTAAAATGAGATTTTTATAATTACAAGACAATTACAGAAATTTACACATTAAAAATACAACGAATTTTACACAAAATACTCAAATATTTGTTTTAAAAACAAATTTCAAATATCAGCTCTGGATCCTAATTAATGTTAACTTATTTTATAAAGTCTTTAACCAATGAAGAAGTAGAAGTATGTAGAGCAGTTAAAACTGTAAGTACATTGATTTAGTTAGTAAAAACCTAATGATACTAGAAACTAATGATAACTTTTGTCCCGTTGAACTAATTTTGTGAAATTCATTTATTGGTAAATCCAACGTAGTACTTTTGTAAAGAAAGGTTCAGATTTTAAATTTTGGAATGCATTCGAAATGTCTAGACACTTTAGATTGTGTGGCAACTCCAATTCAAGTAATAATAATAATAATAATAATAATAATAATAATAATGCTTTATTGATGTTGACAGATACATACATCATTAACACATGTCGGAAGGCAAGAAATATTGTAAAATATACAGATTATAATAAATATACATACGAGACATAAGTATTAGATACTCTAAAAATTGTAAAAAAAAACACAAAGGGTATTATTAATAAAAACATTGAATACTGTACAAACAAATCTGAGAGAATTACATTTAAGGTTATTAGCTTAAAAAAATGAGAATAAAACAGATTAAAGATCGTTAAAATTATTTAGGAAGAACTCGTCATAATGATAAAAGGCTTTATCAATTAAATATGCTTTTATTTTAGTTTTGAATGTTGGTAATGGTAAGGTTTTAACATGTAAAGGCAAAACATTGAAAAAATGAACTGCGTAAAATCGTGTACCATTTTGAGTTCTACTTAGTCGATTAAAGATAGGGCAAAATTCATTTCTATTTCGAGTATAATAATTGTGTGTTTCACTATGACGTGTGTATTCATTACAAAGTATTGGAAACTATAGTCTGTCCGCTTTGCAGGCAGGATTTTCTACTGCACTCTTACACACTGCAGGAATGGAAACAATTTATAAGTGCAAGCGAGAGAAAAGTCCTGTTTGCACATTGGATAAAGTTTAGTAAGTAACTAGTCAGCAGTAATGGTAATTAAGTATACAGATGCAAGTAATGTAGGAGTGGGAGTAAACAAAAAAAAAAGAAACTTCCTATGAGTAAAGTAAATATCACTCTTATGAATTAGAGACGATGGGTATTGTATTTTCTTTGTGGCAATTTAGAACTTACTTATTGGGAACCACTTTTGAGTTTATATTACTGATTGTGCAGCTATAAAGGCCACTGTTAAAAAAAAGATTTAGTTCCCCGGGTAGCGCGATGGTGGAAATTGACCTCGTACTAAAATGACCCGTGTTGATTATTTAAGCAGAAACCCAATAAAGAACATTAATAACGTAAATAATCAATTTAACGGAACCAGATTGGGTTCGGGCAGTTCAACGTCAAGATGAAGAATTAGTAAAAATTATAAATATTTTAAAATCGGACGAAACTAAGGAAAACAATAATTTCTTTAACTAATACGCGATTCGTAAAGGCGATTTCCTTTACAGAAAAATGAAAAATGAATTCAAATGGATGGTACCAAAGAATTGTAGGTGGTTAATTTGTCGTTTAAATCATGATCACTCAGGACATTTTGGGTTTGAAAAACTTTTGAAAAATACAAAGAAATTATTGGTTTTCAAAAATGAGACATTTTGAAAAAAATATACCTCATTGTGTTTAAATTGTCTTTACTTGAAAAGTCAAGCAGATAAACGTCCAGGTTTATTACATTCGATATAAATTCCATTTGATGCGATTCATATGGATCATGTTGGTTCATTTGTTAAGTCAAAGAAAAAAATATTCACTTATTAACAATTATTGATGGTTTTACAAGATTTGTTTTCTTGGAACCAGTCAAAAATACAAAAACAAAAGAAGTGTTGTGGGCACTTGATAATTTTATGTGTATTTTCGGAACACCAATAATATATCAGATAGAGGTACAGCATTTACCTCAAATAAAATGAAAGAATTCACAACAAAACATAATATTAAACATGTTTTAAATGCTGTAGCTACACCACGTGCAAATGGGCAGGGTGAAAGATTTAACTTTAGTATTCTAGAATCACTTCGATGTTTGTCTGCTGATGATGATTCTGAAGATGGTCGGAATAAGCATCTTAAGAATATTCAGTTTACTATTAATAGCACAGTAAATAAAACAACGGGCTAAATTCCGTATAAAGCGATGCTGTTATTATAAACAAAGTAGGTGAGAATATTCAAAGGTTTAAATGAAATACGAGAGAAAATAGGAAATAAGATTGCAAATAAACAGGCAAAAGAAAAAGAAGCGTTTGATAAAATAAGAAAAGAAAAAGTGTACGAACAGGGTGACCTGGTGTTAATAAAATTAAAAAATTAATAACTAGTAAGCCAGCAACTGGTAGTAAAAAAAATGAATTCCTGCCTATAAAGGGCCATTTAAAATTGTAAAAGTATTGCCTCACGATAGGTACTTTGTAAATGACTTAAAAGGTACATCCAAATTTAAGACAGTTCGATAGTATGAAACCATGAGTAGTAATGTAGTAATGTAGTAATGATAATGAATAATCAATTTCGTAAGTTGATAATGAAATTTTAATTAAATTAAGTGAAAAAAAAAAGATCTAATTAGAAGGAAAACCTAATTAGGTAAAATTTTGCGATCCTAATTAGTAATTCAATCTAATTAGATGAAAGTTGAAAATGTTTAATTAGATGATGATCCTAATTAAAATAAGTTCTAAGATCCTAATTAGAAATTCAGTCTAATTAGATGCAATTTGAAAAAAATTTAATTAGATGATGAGCCTAATTAAATTAGGTTTTGAGATCCTAATTAGTAATTAAGTCTACTTTGATGAAGTTTGAAATTTTTTAATTAGATGATGAGCTTAATTAAATTCAGTTTTGACATCATAATTAGAAATTCAGTCTAATTAGATTAAATTTGAAAAAGTATAATCAAGTGATGACCCCAATTAAATTAGATTTTGAGATTATAATTAAAAATTAAGTGTATTTAAATGAATTTGAAACAGGTTTAATTAGGTGATGATCCTAATTAAATAACGTTTTGAGAGCCTAATTAGATGATGATCCTAATTAGATGAAATTTAAAAAAAATCGAGAGCCTAATTAGATGATGAGCCTAATTAGATGAAATTGAACAGGTTTAATTAGATGATGATCCTAATTAAATAACGTTTTGAGAGCCTAATTAGATGATGATCCTAATTAGATGAAATTTAAAAAAAAAAATCGAGAGCCTAATTAGATGATGAGCCTAATTAGATGAAATTGAACAGGTTTAATTAGATGATGATCCTAATTAAATAACGTTTTGAGAGCCTAATTAGATGATGATCCTAATTAGATGAAATTTAAAAAAAAATCGAGAGCCTAATTAGATGATGAGCCTAATTAGATGAAATTGAACAAGTTAAATTAGATGATGATCCTAATTAAATAACGTTTTGAGACCCTAATTAGATGATAATCCTAATTAGATGAAACTTAAAAAAAAACGAGAGCCTAATTAGATGATGAGCCTAATTAGATGAAATTGAACAGGTTTAATTAGATGATGATCCTAATTAAATAACGTTTTGTGAGCCTAATTAGATGATGATCCTAATTAGATGAAATTTAAAATAAAACGAGAGCCTAATTAGATGATGAGCCTAATTAGATGAAATTGAACAGGTTTAATTAGATGATGATCCTAATTAAATAACGTTTTGAGAGCCTAATTAGATGATGATTCTAATTAAATGAAAAAAAGGCACTTTTGAATTTCAAAAGAGTTTAATTAAATGGGTAAATAAGAAAAGAGGGTTTAAAAGTCTAATTAGAAGTTGAGTCTGATTAGATAAAAATTGAAAGGTTTAATTAAAAATTAAACCTAGGTAAAATATGAAAAGTCTAATTAGAACTTGAGTCTGATTAGATGAAATTTGAAAGGTTTAATTAAAAATTAAACCTAGGTAAAATATGAAAAGTCTAATTAGAAGTTGAGCCTGATTAGATGAAATTTGAAAGGTTTAATTGAAAATTAGGCCTAGTTAAATTATAAAAGTCTAGTTAGGAACTAAATTAGACGAAGTTTGATTAATAGCAGGGCATTCTCTTATTAATAAATAAGACTTATATGTGTTAATGTGTTCATAGGTTAACAAATGAAGAAGCCAAAATAAAAAGATGATGGTGGTGAGCACGAGGACGAGCTCATAGTCAGGATGGACGAATGTGGGAAATAATGTTGACGAGGTGTTTTGGAAAAATGGTGTTGAGTGGACAGTTTTGGGAAGATGATGTTGAGTAGACTGTTTTTGGTAAAAAGGAGAGCAGATAGCCGACATCCGTTATACAAGACACAACCATTGAATACATTAGTTAAAAGCGCCCACTTTTGGTTATTAATTTAGTTGTGTAAAATATAGTTAATAAATATATTTTAGTGTTAAATATTATTAATTAGTCCGGCCAACCTCCGACAATTAACAAATTAAAAACGAAATTAACAAACAAAAAACTTACGTTTTTTCTGCAATTTCGTCTTTTTCTGCAATTTCTTTAACCGTCTTTTCATTCTCCTAATTTCCTTAACCAAATGAACTTCATTTTCTCTATCATTATCACTAACACTACTTAGTGATTGATTTCTTGTTTTTCCCATCTTTTTTCTGCCTATTCACGTGTGACACGGTACACTCCAGAAAAACAATGAGATATCTGTACTGGAGAAGGGACCACCGACGCCTATTCCCACTTCTTTAGAGGGAAAAAAAAGCTTTAAAGAGAGTGACATCGATACATCCAGCGGGACCTACTACTAATTATTAATCCTGAGCAAGAGCGTAATACAATCACACATCTGGTCGGAGTATCGTAGTTGGAATAACTACCTGTTCATGAAAGGTTGTTTAGATTGTTTTTTTTGTTCATTGGTCGCAGTGTTGTAGTACATTAAGTTATTACTAGATCATTAATTTGATCACAGCTATATAGGAACAGCTATCAATTATGAAGGTTGTCAGAGTTATTGAAAGGGAGTTGTAAGTTCATTGTCGAAATTTTGCATTAATTAATCGTGTGTATATGAAGTAAGAACGAACATTGCACATGTATAAATGTCTAAAAAAATGTTATAAGTTTGATAAATTTGATAAGAATGGAAGGTATTCGAATAGTTGTATGTATTTTCTCCTTCTAAAAAGGAGGCTCGAAGACGTTCGGAAAAACCAATGAAGACGCTGATGATGATGATGATGATAGTGATGAAGGGAAGGTAGAGATCTACGAATGAAAAACCATGTGGTTTTTGAAGTTCATATATTAAAGTTATTTTTATTATTGAATTTCTTTTTAGTATTGTGTGTTATATTTTAAGTTTTGCATGTTAATTATAAGTTGTATTGTTACCATAAGAATCTGATCTGCCATACGATTTCAGAAATTACCTTTCGATGCTAAGAATCTTGTGGATTGGAAATTTGTCTGTGGTGCATGATTTGAAACGACGACAACGCTATGTATAAGATGTCCTGAGGTATTCCATCCGTATGAAATTGAGAGTTGAGACCAGATCGTTCAAGATGAAGGAGTACATCAAAAATATATATAGAACAAGTTGGTTACTGATTATATGGGTCTGAATCGAGTAGGGCCTGATATAATCAGAAATTTTCCTGAGAAGATCACCACCGTTCGATAAGGAATGGAGTCGAAAAACATCTGGGACAAAATTGCGAACCGAATAAGAGGAACCACAAGATCCTGAAATAATAATTTGTTTTTTTATTATTTCATCTTAAGCAGTTTAATTTTTTTTACCCAAAATTTTTAAGGATTCAGTTTTTTTATTTTAAATTTACATTTTTACATTTTTGTCTTGTACACAATAAGTGAATAAATAATATAAATAATAAATTAATATAAATAATAAATAATGATATTTAAGTAACTTCCGATTCCGGGCACATTCGGACTGTTCCGGAAAATAATAAGTGCACCAAGGAATCCATACTTTGAAATTTCAAAAGGCAAGATAGGTCGAGTATGGTATCGTTGGAAAGGTCTTTTAAAAAGAAACAACTTTTATTAAAATATTTATGTAATATCTCGCATAATTAACAAATTAAACGAAAAAAATATGCAAATAAGTGACCATTGGTCTTTTAAAGGGAAAAATTAAATCGTTACCATCATCGGAAAATGGGCAAAAGAGATTTTTTTAAATAGAAACTCTTTTTTGCAGTTATTATCGCTTTATTCGTTAAAAATCAACTTTTTTTTATTTTTTGAATTAAGGAAAATACGCAACCTAAAAAAGTTGATTATTTTTAACAAGCGAAACGAAAAATGCAAAAGTTACAAGTTTCCATTTAAAATTCATTATTACCTCTACCCTTACACATATTTGGGATGATGGTAGTATTTTAATTTTTCCATAATTTAAGAAACCATTTGTCACTTGTTTGCTTATGTTTTTTCGATTAATTTGTTAATTATGCAAGATATTAAAAAAATATTTTAATAAAAGTTGTTTCTTTTTAAAAGACCTTTCAAACGATACCATACTCGACCTATGTTGCCATTTAAAAAATCAAAGTTACCTCCGGTTCCGGGCACTTCCGGTTTGTTCCGGAAAATAATAAGTGTACCAATAGATTCTTTGGGCTCACTTTGGTAATCAAAATTTTTATTCTATCTATTTGCGACAAACTGTTCTCGAGATAAATAGCTGTTACGGGTGGTTTGCCTCACCCTGTATATCAGGAAAATTTTTCTAAATAAAATTTTAAATTAAAAGTTGCTTAATATTTTTCATACATTTCTATACATAGTAGTAGTAGTAGTCTATACATATTCAGAATTATATAAACTGTACCTAACTTTTGTTACATTTTTTCATAGGACATAATTATGATATATTCTCTATGTAAAAAAATATACGATATATGATTTAAGTATAATGTATGTTATATAATTATTACAACTGGGATGTTATACAGTATACATATATTTATTGTATAAAATACCAGAAAAAAAATCGTTTTTCTCATTTAAAGTATGTGCCCGGACTTAAAAAAATTTGATTTTCAACATGTATATGTAAAATTGATTGAAAAAAACCAAGAATTAATTTTTAGGTCGGAACTCAAATTTGCATGGATGTGGCGCCATTTTGAATTTTTGAAAGCGCATTTTGAAGAGGTTAGAGTTACTCAAAAATTCTAAAAAAAAAATATGATATCGGTACTGAGTTTCTTTATATATCCACCAAATTTCAAATCATTCGGTCAAAAAACGCCCCCAAAGATGTGAAAAGCACGTTTTTTTACCTTTTTCGAACTGTTGATAGTTTCTAAAATTTTCCTTTACACATACCTATCGATCGACAGTATCAAAAAAATTTTTGAGTCAAGGGCAGATTCACTATGCTTATCCCGTTAGAGCCTTTTTGAAAATCTGTCAATAAAGTCGAGAGCCAGAAGAATTAAACGAAGAGATAAATAAAAACATTAATTAATGCAACTTTGTTGTAATTTACTGTTAGATGGCGCTGTGTTAACATGATTTAAGTAATAAGCAATAAATTAGTTAAATAAATTGTAAAGGATTAAATTTATACAAGTTATAAATATTATGTAGATTTTAAACATACCAAGATGTACGTAAGCGTGATAAATAAATAAATAAATGTTATTTAAAAAACATAAATTAGCATAAAAGATAATGTGCAAATTCTCTAAAGCAACGTTATTTAGTGATAGTAGGACGTTAATTCCCCTTACTCTCATTAAACACTAATCCTTAATCTTTACTTTTCCTATCTCTGTCTCTTCTACTCGCTACTCTATGATCACAAGAAGTAAGTAACATTTTAATTCACTTCAATAAATTTCAAATAATTCATGTTAAAATCGCGTGTTACTTTAATACCGTTTCCTATTTGCTACTTCATCAGTAAACTTCAATCATCATCTATTTTTTTTTTTTTACCTTTTTTATAATCGTTATTCAAATATCTTAATAGTCCTCATCATCTTTAGACACGTAATTTTTTATATAAACTAATTAATTTCTTGGTTATTAACAAAACAAAAGTTTTTCAATTAAATTTGCATTCTTAGACAAAAGAGTGATTAATCGTGAGAAACTTTATATACGGCCAATCATCTTTTCTGATGTTAATAAGGCTTTCATTTTCACAAACAGGAAGAAATTAATGCGATCCCAGTTTAATTGGATCCAATTAGGTAATAATGAGATATGCGCGATGATAATCCGAGCAATAACACTCGCTTTTTGAATTATTCAAAATTCGGGACTCGCCACTTTCCTCTTCATTTCAATGGCGTAGCCAGAGGGGGATCACATTGATTTTCACACCCTGACATCCAGTTATATAATATGTTTCGCTATTTTCCAGCAAAATTTGATAGTACATATGGTTTGGAGTGTTGAACTAAAATTTCAAGCCCACCAGATTTATTAATTTTAGTAGGTGAAATTAAAAATACTCCTATTAGTTCAAAAAATAAGCAATTGGACATAGATAAAAGCCGAAGTATAAAATTGATTTAAAAAATATAAATAAAAATGTAAATTATTTATAATAAGTTCTACAAAAATCTAAATATTTTATAATTTTAGAAATGACTTCTTAAATGTACCAAAAAATATTAGCTCATAAGAAATTTTTAGTTCAAAATGACTACTACTTTAAAAAAAGTTGCTAGAAAAATTGGAACATTCTCCGTTAATCGATGACGGTCGAATTTTGCGATACCCTGTATACATTTTTCTTTTTTTTTGTAATAAATAAAAAAATAATTATTTATTAAAGCCCCATTTTTTAAAGAAATCACGCTTTATAATTTAAAATTTTAAAAAATGTTGGTATTTAAAAAATCCTTTACATCTGTAGTAAATTTGGATACGTATTACACAGTATTATGAATTTTGAATCTCAAAAAAAATCTTGATCTACAAATATCGCCATTCTTTAAACAATTTTTGATTTTAATGGAATATTAAACTTGTTTCAGTGTTAATAGTCCGGTCAATTTAGCCCTAAAAATAGTAGTAAAAGTGCAAAAATTAGCGTAGAGCTAAAAATTGGTATGAATGTTTGGAACACCATTATAAATGAATTCTGAAAAATCCTCATCGATCCCGTACCTGAGAAAAAATTTTATTCAAGGTCAAAGTTCTTAAAAATGGGTTTTGCGCGTTTTTCAGCAAAACGGTAAGTTTTATCATAAAATTAGGTCAAACAAAAATTGTACATCATATAATTATCTATAAAAAATGACTTAATACTTTTTCTCCTAAGAGCCACCGTTTCTGGGATATAACGATTATAAAAGTTGAAAAAATTGTAATCTTCATAATATGCATAAGTACGCCACGTATACACATCACTGAAGCTGTAATACAAGTAAAAATATTTTTCTATCGGTCAATGTAAGCCATAAATCGTTCTAATCGGCTAAAATTAATTATTTTCCGATTAATCAAAAATTTCATAGCAATTTTTTCGTCCAAAAGTGAAATTTTCAAATTTTCAACGGTTATTCGGTCATAACTTCTAAACAAATAAATATATCAAAACGAATCTTTTTTTGTGTGAAAGCCTACGCAAAAACCTTTAAGATGAGCCGTCATTCGTTAAAATCGATGAAGGGGCAGGGGGTAAAAAAATTGTCAAAAATCGCATTTTTTATAAAAGCTCTTAAAAATGGGGTTTTCGCGTTTTTCCGCAAAACAGTAAGTTTTATCATAAAATTAGGTCAGACAAAAATTGTAGATCATATAATTATCTATAAAAAATGTCTTAATACTTTTTCTTCTAAGAGCCACCGTTTCTGGGATATAACGATTATAAAAGTTGAAAAAGTTGTAATCTTCATAATATGCATAAGTACGCCACGTATACACATCACTGAAGCAGTAATACAAGTAAAAATATTTTTCTATCGGTCAATGTAAGCCATAAATCGTTCTAATCGGCTAAAATTAATTATTTTCCGATTAATCAAAAATTTCATAGCAATTTTTTCGTCCAAAAGTGAAATTTTCAAATTTTCAACGGTTATTCGGTCATAACTTCTAAACCAATAAAGATATCAAAACGAATCTTTTTTTGTGTGAAAGCCTACTCAAAAACCTTTAAGATAAGCCATCGTTCGTTAAAATCGATGAAGGGGCAGGGGGTAAAAAAAATTGTCAAAATCGCATTTTTTGCGCGATTAAAATTTTTAGTTTTTTTTTCGAAATTGAAAAAAGTAAACAAGTAGCGTAGTAGTACTTGAAAATCTCATTAAAACGCATATTTTAGTTAGACGATTGGATGTGTCGTTACCTTACAGCGATTATTTTGGTCGCTGGGGGTTGAAAAAACACAATTTTGATTTTAATAGGTCGGTGTGAGGTGAAATGAAAAGATAGAGATTTCAAAACTTCAAACCGACTTCGTTTGATCAATCCTCTTGCAGGCCACGTTTAGCGATTTTTCATTTTTTGTCCCGTTTTGGCCCCATTTCCTCTACCAATTTTCTTTACGCGCGGTTTTTTATCGATATTTTTCTACGCTTTTGGAAAAAAAAATTTCGACGCCGCTGGACGCGTCGGATAAAACCGATTATTTTTCTGGGTATTAACGGTACTTTTAGCCATAATATAAGCCCCGTTTCGTTAAAATCGGTCAAGTGGTTTGGTAGGTACGATTTTTTAAATTTCGTTAAAAAATGCTCAAAATTGTACCCCGATTTTCAAACGTCAGAATATGAGATACAAACAAAAATTTCGAAAAAGTTCTCCGCTATGGGTGCGTAAGTCTATTTCTTCTTTACGAAAATGCCATTCCCGATTTTTTCCCGCCGGCTATAGTCAAAAGCTAAGCAATATTACCTTTTTGTTTATTTTTTCGCTAAAAAACGCGACATTTTGACGTTTTTAAAGAAAAATTCGCCCTCGCCACAGGATTAACCTAGGAGAGTCAGAAATTTTGGATATAGTAAATAAGGATGTGAGAAAAAAGGGGGTCCGATTTGCTCGTTTCGATTTCGAACCCGGCGGAGCTACGATTTTTCAAAGGACGCTCCAAAAAAAACAGCGAAAAAATTGACTTTTTCGGGAGCACTTTTGGAAGCTTTCACGTCGCTTAAAAAATTCCGATAGGATTATAAAACAAATATTCCCCTTTAATTCGTGACAGTGTTTTTGAAATTTGGTTAAAAAATGTACCCGTTATCGTGAATATTAGACGATTATGAATCTGATGAATAATGTGTATGTATATTATGAAGATTACAACTTTTATAATCGTTATATCTCAGAAACGGTAGCTCTTAGGAAAAAAAGTATAAAAGCATTTTTTATAGATAATTATATGATCTACAATTTTTGTCTGACCTAATTTTATGATAAAATTTACCATTTTGCTGAAAAACGCGAAAAACCCATTTTTAAAACCTTTGATCTTGAATAAAAATTTTTCCAGGTACGGGATCGATGGGGACTTTTCAGCATTCAATAATAATAGTGTTCCAAACATTTATACCAATTTTTAGCTCTACGCTAATTTGTGCACTTTTACTACTATTTTTAGGGCTAAATTAACCAGACTATAAACTCGTGTGTGGTTTCAATAATTTTGATTTTATTGCCGACTTTCTAAAAACTTGCAAAATTTTAAATTTACAAAAATAAAAAAGTTATTATCAATTTTGTTATTCCAAAAATTATGACTAAAATACGAAATTTCTTATAAAATCATGAATTTTCTCAAGGTTTCTTTATATTTTTAGGGCTAAATTACCGGATTATAAACTCGTGTGTGGTTTCAATAATTTTGATTTTATTGCCGATTTTCTGCAAAATGTAAAATTTACAAAAATCTAAAAATTATACTAAAATATTAAATCAAAAAAGAATCATTAAAATTTTAGGTAGTAATTAATTAAAAAATTTATGCAAAAATTTTGATTTTTAGAACACAAAAAAAAAATCTTAAGCTTCAAATATCGCCGAAAGGGGGCACTTTTTTAGAGTGTGTGAGTGAAATTCCTGGGCACTGGATGAAGATACTTACCAACAATTTTTTATACATCTCATCAAATTATTTATCGTTTTGAATTATTTCAAGAAGAAATAATTTCGGAATTTTGTATAATTATGAAGAAGGATTGAGGTTAGAGTATTGTTATCAAAATGGTATATTTGGAATGGTAGAATTAAGATCGCAATCAAGTGTAAAGTACAGTATGTAAATTGGAAACGGTAATAGAGCTAATTTAATATGTGAGAATAGAAAAAGCAAATGAATGAATGATGTGCTCGTATTTGTGGTAATGTGAGGCCATTGACCAAGCGACCTTGCTTTTGCAGCTATTGCAATTAGAGAGATGGGAAGGACGCGTTAGTTGCAAATCTTAAATACCTTAAGACTAAACTGAAGATCAAGAAGACTCCTCAGGTAATGATTTCGAAGCGATAACTGTCAGCAACATACAAATTGGTTAAGAAGTTTGAGCTTGCAGTTCAAGTCCAACTCAAAGCGACCTCCTTGCACAGTTTTATGTACAGTTAAAACACATTTTACTCAATTTTTTATCCTCTCTTGAATGCCTAATTACTTAAATTAATCATATTCATTTTACTTTAATGTACAACTTGTATCACTTTAATTGCTCACCAGTTACTTTTCCCCAATCTCTTTTACTCTTACCGACTATTATAAATTATTTACATTATTACATCCACAAAAGTGCAGTTTCCTTTTATTCATTAATTAATTTATTAATACTAAAACAAAATTTAAACCATTGAAAATGTGCGAAGTCAGTGCTTCTCATATTTTATAAATTTTATGAAGAGGTGAAGGTAAAATAAGCATAAGCATAAATATTAATAAAAGCAAAATTTATTAAGTCATTAAAGTTTATTTAAATAAATTAATTAAAGAGTCGCGTGGTATCTTCTTTTAATGAGAATTTGCCGAGCTACTGCTTCGAAGATTGACATTAACAGGGATCATGAAAAAATAATTTAAATAAAAGGATGATTATTCAAAATTAGCTTCCATTATCTCCGTATCGTTGATCATAAATTAAATAGAAAATAGCATAAGGTTGAGGTGTTAATTAAAGATGCGGTTATAAAAATGAAGATCGATTGTGATAGCTTAGGAATACCAACAAAAGGTGCTTATTATTAAAACATCTAAGATGACGTGACAGTAATTGCAGGGCATCCTCGTATTTCGTTTTTATTGCTCTCAACGTGTGTTTCTGGCTTAATATCTCTATCAAAGATTTTAGTGAGATACGAGAACTGGTGACGTGGAAAAAATTTAATAGCGTTTTGCATAAATTGGCTGCCAAGATAGGGATGATGTACTCCTTTTTTACTTTTTGCATAAACAAAATAAAAAAGTTTTAATGAAGTTGTCTGGGGTTATAATAATAATAATGGACGTGACTGGCTTTTACTTGCTTAATTTAATTTCGGATAAGGATGGGTACTTTATTATCTTCCAACGTACTTTTCTACCGTTGATAATTGCAGGAATGATGAAAAACTAGTGTAATTTTTATTTTTCCTAAGATACGTGTTTTTCCCTTCTTTTACTCTGAAATTATTCACCGCAAGAAAATTACATGCTAAGATCACGTTTTGCTACATAATGGATAACCAATTTTACGTCTAAATAGATCATATTGTGCTTTTTAATGACCATTAGTCCATTACGCCATCACTTATCAGCTCATGCTTTCAAAAAAGATTTTTAATACGATAAGACTTTCAAACTCATTTTTTATTACCTTTAAATTACCTCCATTCTTCTACACGCATCTAATTCCCATCAACCATTCAATTTTATTCCCGATCACTAAATTATCTACAGGGTGTTCCATTTTACTTCCATTTAAACAAAAACATCAAAATTTCAGTCACTTTAGTAGTTTCAAATTACAAAAATTGAAAGTTAATAATTTATATTTAAAGTATAACGAAAGTAGAAAAAAAAATAAAAAAAATTGTTTCGAAAAGTAAAATTTGTAGAGAGCAGGAAAACCCTTACATTTCATCCATTTTTTATTATCCTTCATTTGCGGGATCGATTTAAAAAAATTCGAAAAAAAAGTTTTTGAAATATTATTTTAATGGAAATCGGTTTTTATTTTTTTTTTCTCGAAAACTATCAAAGTTACCGGTTTCAAATTTTTATCAAAAATAAACACATTGGATAGACGCGTTTTAAAAAATATTTGGTTAAAATCGGTTAAATAGGTTTTTTGGAAAAAAATCGCAAAGTTTTGGCAAAATTTTGATACAAATACGGTTCTGGACGGCGCAATTTTAAACCGAAAATTAAAACTTTCACGGAATTTCGTGGAGGAGGTGACTGTGCGAATTTTAAGCTATTAAACGTCGCGGTGGTGCTAATAGTGATTATTTTGTGAAAAGTGAAAAATTTCAATTTTGGCTCCAAACGAGATTTTGCTACTTTTAGCTACATTTTCGCTGATAACTCGAAAACGGAAAGAGATAACGAAATGATTCTTTTTTTGACGTAAAATGGATCTAAAGAGCTTATAAGGAAGGTGCATAAAGTAGGGTTGAAATGTAATTTGAAGGGTGACATATAAATACGACTTTTAAAAATGCGATATAAAAAAAAATTTTTTCGTTATTTTTTTGAAATTTAAAATACCCTATGCGTGGGAGCTTTCGGTTCAAAGAGTAGATTCTATAGTATTTTTAAAATTGAAAATCCGTTATAAAGTGACCCGGTGGAAACCACTTAACCTTAAAATCAAAATTTCGAGTTTATTTCTACGTAATTTCTCAACCCTACCAAATATAAAAAATCTAAGTAGCCCATACACAGTAAAAAATATTCCTTTTTAAAGTTGTGAAAAAAAATTGCAAACATTTTTAAAACTGCGAGAGCCAGATTGGACCGCGTTTTACCCGATTTTTTTTTAACATTTTACGTTCGATTTTTTTCCAAGGTCCAGGGTAAAAATTTCAAGGTGCCCATTTTGTCTCTCATAAATAAATACCAAATAAGTAAAATAAAAAATATTCGAGTATTACAGGTTGTTCCGATGAAAAGTTACGAATTTTCAAAATCCGCGTCAAAATAGCGCGAAAAATAAAGCGTCACTTTGGGGGCAGCAAAACGACATATAAAGTAAACGCATCAAAAAAACCCCCGTTTTAAGGTAAAACGTGGAATTTAGATGAGGAATAAAGCAATGGCGATTTTTTTCCTCCTGCCGAACTTTTCTAATCGAAACCAAAAAGTTTTGGTACTTTTTCCTTCTGAAAAATCGGTAGAGTTGTACAGGTTGCGTCTCGGGGCCGTGACGTCACACGTTTGCGCCGGGAGGCTTAAAAATCGGTCACGGTAATCCCCAGGATGTTAAAATAAAAGGAGCCAAATTTCGTCGCTTTCCTTTAGAATCCGACGGAGTTGGGATTTTTCAAAGTTGACGCCGCCGAAAACCAGAAAAAAAAAGCGAAAAAATCGACCATTTTTGAGAATTTTTTATTAGAGTCGGGGAGGTCCAAAAAATTTAAAATTCGAACCACACTTGCAATCGACATTCCTCTTTACATCGGAACCGGAGTTCTTAAAATCGGACGAAAAAACATTTACAATTCCGCCATTATTTAACTAATTTTTAATTTTAAACGCGCATTAAAAACCTAAATTTATTGACTTTTTAATAGAATATTAGACTTGTTTCAGTCTTAAATATTTTAGATTTTATCGACAATTGTTTAAGAACCTACTAAATTTGAAAATTACCAAAAATAAAAATGGTAACTATAAAAATTTTTTTTTGGGTGAACACATGAAAAAGATAATGGTTTTATGGACAAAATTAAACAAGCATTATTAAAATCGGTTGATAAACAAAAGAGTTATACAAGAATTTCGATTTTTACAACAGAATTTTTTAATTTTTGTCAAAAAAATCATAATATAATTTAACAAAAATGAAAATTACTTAAATTGAAGTTCGAATTAAAATATTTTTTAATATTTTTGGATTGTATTGGGCTTAGTCAATTTCAAGTCAAAATTTCTCGATAAATATTAATAACTCCGACATTTCCAAAACAAAATTTTATTTTGAAAACGTATTAAAAACCTGAAACTTTTAAATTTGTTTGGGTTTTTTTCGTTTTTATCGCCGTTTTTTTAGAAGATTTGGGACACCCTGTATACTTTAAATTCCAAAAAATTAAACAAGCTTACTTTTTTAATTCAAAACTTTATTATTAAACAAAATAATGAACACATTAAATCTAAATAATCAGCAAATAATAGAAAAAAACTGAACAATTATAGCTATGGCAAACAGTTAATGTTTCTTTTTTCCCTTCGCTCCCTTCTTCTCCTCCTTCTTCTCCTCCTTCTTCTCCTCCTTTTTTTCATTCTTAGCTTCCTCTGGTGGATACAACATTTCCATTTTCATTTTAACAAATTCTTTAAGCTCAGCTCTAGCTTTTTTATGAATTTCCTCGTGATGTTCTAAAAAAACATTAAATTTGCATTAATCATTTAGCTTAAAAAATCTAATTGTTTCAAACTGCCTACTTGGATATCGAGCATGGTGATCAGAAAGTTTTTGTTGGTAATATTCGCTCTTTTGTTCTAAAATACTTTTGAACCTCTCGTGGTCTTCTTCGCTTCTATCTATGGCTTCATATCGTAAACCTTCCTCACGCGCTTGTTCCTCTGAAGTCTTTACATGTCTAAAAATCGAAATTCGAATGAATTAAAATTTTAGCGGAATAAATATGCGTACCTTATTGCAGCATCGCTGGGTAGATTAAACTTAGCAAAATCCATTGATGGGAATTGTGATAATACCGAATGTGGTCTTTGTAAATATCTCTCTTGTCCTCTTATAACAGATTGGACATTAAATACGGAATCATCAACAATGTTGACGTTATCAAGTGCTGACATGAGTACATCATGGTTGCTAGGATATAAAGTTACCGACCCTGAAGTGATATTACTCCAAGTATCGTAGTTAGTTACTTCATCAAGGACCTCAATATAATTCTGTTCCAAATATTTTTCTCTGCAATCAAAATTTTAATAACAAAATGAATGAATAAATTAATTAATACCTTAATTCCATCGCAAAATTATAGCGCCCCTCCTGGTCTCTAAACCAAGCCATTTTTGTGGCAAAAATTTGATCATCACGTCTTCTATCTGAAACGACTATGATCGAGTCTTTACTATTATGAATAGTGTCTAAACACCAAAAAGGATCTTGTGTAGGCACAAATTTCGATGCATCTTGCGCTTGCGATTGTTGAATAGGTCTACAAAAGAATATTGTTTTTTATTAAAAATTTTACAAAAAATAAAATGAAATAATGACCTATTTGTGGCTTCATCCAATAATTGATCACCAACTGCATTTCTATCAATCAGGTCAGAAGTGACAGACCATTCATCTAAAGTCAAAGGCCAAGACTGTTGCAAAACATAAGCTTCAATGATATGGAAATTACCCTCAATCTTAACTTTGCTGCGTCTTGATGATTTATCCTTGGAATCACTTCGCTTACATTTCTCTGAATCTGTTTCGGGATTACAACTGAATTTCGATAGAGGTAAAATCCCACAACCAATAGCTACGATACTATTGATCTCAACTCCATCACGATCAGCGAAAATGAGCTTGAATTTAGCCTGTTTGTGAGAGCATGTTAGACGGAAGCTAAGATCAAGGTCTTTATATGCGATAATCTGGCATCTAAGAATCAGATTATTCGGGTTGGGTCTGTAATGGTTTGTTATGAGTTTTGTGTCGACGATCGCTGATTGTATGATTAAATCAGATTTTTCATTACGTTTTAGGGTTATAAAAGACACTTTCCACTTGATTGGTTCGGAATTAATGGCTTTAGTGTAAGCTAAAACTGTGTAACCCTTTACGTTGTATTCATAGTGCCCAACACAAGAATTATTAGTGATACGGCGAACTTCTTGAAGCGAGTCGTTATTGAAAACGCGTAGGAGGTATTGTTCGTTATTGCAGAATAATAATATTTTCACTAGGTCGTCAACGATGGGCTTTCGAGTGAAACTAAAGCGCGCTACAGCTATCCAACCTTCTAAATTTGGGTACAGGGTACCAGCATAAGATTGGTTATGAACCACCAATTGTAAATCCGGATAAAAATCGTAGATCTTCTTAAGATTTTTCACACAGGGATTGAGCAGTAGCAATACACGCATGACTTTAGCAACAAATTTGGGTGTAAAAACCTCCCTACTAAATTTCCTTAAAGATACAAGGATTCCGTAGTGCTTTTTATTTTCGGGTTTATGATATGACTGAATTATATTAGCCTGTGTTTCGGTTTCGTCAAATTCTTGCCGCATGAAGTGTCGTTTAATTTCGCAGCTTGTGATATTTAGTAACAAAATATCAAAGGCTTCCAAGAATTTTATATCAACATGAGAGTCGTAGAGGACGCTCTTTAGAGTGGACAAAAAAAAATCATTTATCTTCCTTTTTAATTCCAAGCTCAATTTAATATCAGGTTGGTAGGAATTTTTGAAATTTAGTAATCTTTCTTTGAAATCTGCCTTACCAAACGATTCAACCAAATCATGGAAGTGTGTACTAATATTTTCGGAAAAATGGAGGAGTTGTTTGGAATCACCGGCCATTCGTTCGAATATTTCTTCATTCGTGCCTACGTGGAATTCCCCGTTGCTTATTATATCAAGGACGTAGGATGATTTAGTCTTAATATAAATCTTTATTAATGTGCGCTTATGTTTCAACGTTAACGTAATAGATTTGCTCCCAGTTGTAAAGATTTCAGCAGAACTACGGCTTATAGTTTCGGTTCTCCAATCATGCTCTTCGAATGTAACATAAGAAATATTATACTCGATATTCTCGTCTGTTCTGAGATTTTCCTGATTACCATTGTGAGCGAGATTAATGTGAATTGGATTGCAATCAAGAGAATCACTTAGGAAATAAAGTGGCTCATTATGTGACAATTTCAAATTTGTAGGCCACACCAAATATTTGGTATTATTTTCACCAAGTTTAGGTTTGACTTGTTTTGTAGTTGGTCCTAAATCCAAATCAGAGATTCTAACGTGGTATTTGAATTGCGACGGACGGATATAGAGTTGTACACCAGTTATGAATTTCATGATTTTATTGAAATCGCACCAAACGCTTGGATCTGGTGGTGGCTCTATTTTGCTCAATTTCCTACCTAAAACGTGTTAATACCATAGAAGTAAAATTAAAGAGATCGGTGCAAACACAGTCAAATACCGCCAACTGGGGTAACTTTGACCTAAATCTTCAAAAAAGATAGTTTGATCAACTGTTAATTACCAGTTATTTTAATAATGTGTTAAATGAAAGTTGGTAACTAACATCTTTTTCCAAAATTGGGACCAAACTTACCATTAAGAACCAAAATTACCCCAGTTGAGAGTCCTAGATAATAGACGCAATAATCTTAGTAGAAGATTTTATGTTTTTACACTATTTATGCCAAGGCCAATTAGAGGAATTTATAATTTTCCAACAAAATAAATTCGATAAAATATTTTTTAGATTTTAGTTACCGGTTTGAAATTTTTACCAGCACAAATTGTACCCCAATTTTCAAACGTCAGAATATGAGATACAAAAAAAAATTTGGAAAAAGTGCTCCGCTATGGATACGTAAGTCTGTTTCCTCTTTACGAAAATGCCATTCGCCATTTTTTCCCTCCGGCTACTGTCAAAAGCTAAGCAATATTACCTTTTTGGTTTTTTCGCTAAAAAACGCGACATTTTAACGTTTTCAAAGAAAAATTCGCCCTCGCCACAGGATTAACCTAGGAGGGTCGAAAATTTTGGATATAGTAAATGAGGATGTGGGAAAAAGGGGGGCCCGATTTAGTCGTTTCGATTCCGAACCCGGCAGAGCTACGATTTTTCAAAGTCCTCGCGGAGGACGCTTCAAAAAAACAGCGAAAAAATTTACTTTTTTTGGGAGCGCTTTTGAAAGCTTTCTCGTCGCTTAAAAAAATCCATTCCGATAGGATTATAAAACAAACATTTCCCTTTAATTCGAGACCGTGTTTTTGAAATTTGGTTAAAAAATATACCCGTTATCGTGAATATTAGACGATTATGAATCTGATGAATAATGTGCATATTATGAAGATTACAACTTTTATAATCGTTACATCTCAGAAACGGTGGCTCTTAGGAAAAAAAGTATTAACACATTTTTTATAGATAATTATATGATCTACAATTTTTGTTTGACCTAATTTTATGATAAAACTTACCGTTTTGGTGAAAAACGCGAAAAACCTATTTTAAGACGTTTGACCTCGAATAAATTTTTCCAGGTACTTCTAAACCCCTTCGAGTATAAAAACAAAAAACAACCTACACCAAATATAAATTATTCCTTTTTAGGATAATGAAGTAAAATTTACAAAAAATTAAAAACTGTAGGCGCCAGTGGTAAAATTGTCCGACCGCGATTAGCACGATTTGTTTAACATTTCACGTTCGATTTTTTTCTGAAGCACAGGGTGAAAATTTAGAAGTGTCGATTTTTTTGCTTATAAATATTAATAAAATAAGCAAAATAAAAAATATCGCATTATAATAGCTAACTCCTATCAAAAGTTACGAATTTTCAAAGTTCGCGTCGAAAAAGCAAAATAAACGATATGTAAATTTAAATGTTCTAAATTAATATAAAAAATCAAGATATAAAAAAAAAAGGTTCGAATCGCCATAATAACAGGTATCTAAAACCTCCTATTTTTTGCACGTCCCAATTTTCATATGCGTTCTAGCGCCGTGACGCCACACCGTTGCGCCTGGAGACTTAAAAATGGCCACGGTGCATCCCCAGGATGTGAGAATAAAAGGGGCCAAATGTCAGCGCTTTCCTTTCAAGCCCGACGGAGTTACGATTTTTCAAAGTTTCCGCCACCGAAATTCAGAAAAACGCAAGAAAAATCGACGATTTTCAGGATTTTTTTCAGAGTATCTCCAAAAAATTTAAAATTCAAAGTCCGCTTAGAATCAAGATTTCCGTTTACAATAAACCCGGAATTTTTAAAAATTTTAGTGACTCCACCCAAACCATAAATAATTCTTATTAGGATCACCCAAATAGTTTAAAAGCAAAAAATCTTCTACTGGGATTATGGCTCTATCAGACTATTTGACTGGACTAAAATCAGGCAACCCGAAATTATTTTTTTACAAAAGTATGCGCAAAAATCTATTTTAGAACAAAAAAATGGAGTTGCCCGGTTTTTTACCTACAATTCTAGCAATAGATTTTTTCGTTTTCTTTTTGAGTCTTAATTAAAAACATCCCAAAAACCATAAAAAATATTAAGAAACGAAAAAATCAATTGCTAAAAATCTTTAATAAAATTAAATCTTACCTTTATTGGGGCTACCTTTGGTGCTTTTGGTGGCTTTTGTGGCCAAGCTGGTTTTAGTTGTTTTAAGACTTTTCTCAACATCAGGTTTCGGTTGATCATTTTCAACCAAGCTTTCAACGCTCGTTTCAATGCTCGTTTCAACGCTTTTTTCCAAATCAACTGAGTATTGGCAAACACTTTTGCTGGATAACGATGGGCTTAAAAAACATCTTTCTCCTTGATAAAATTGGCGAAAAGCGCTCACAATTTTGATCAAACTCTTTTGAAGATACGAGCCCACTGTATAGTCATCCGATTCTTGGCGACGTGTCAAATAATTCCAAAAACGAATATCTTGCCACGGGAGTTCTACAATAAAAACGTTGATTATTTAATTTTAACTAAGAAATTTATTTAATTACGATGGAGATTCTCCACTGGGACTTTACACGTTTGATCCACCAAAAATGTATGATCCATACACGGGGTTACATCATGAATGAAGGCATCGTCATATTCACTGCAAAAAAAAACAATTTAATTTAAATTTATTTTAATTAAAGATGTTTATTACTTTAAATTTTTTACTGAAGCAGTAAGGCAGTAAGGTTGAATTTTTTTGGGATGCTCTACTTTCTTATCGCTTGCTTTTCCATCCTTGCGATTTTCTTTTCCCTTCTCTGCTGGAATTTCATTAGGTCCTATATAATTATCAGTATGCTCGTAGAAGAATTTCCAAATCTTATCGTAATCTTTCAATAAAAAAAATTGATTAATTATTTTGAATGTTGAATTTTCTTTCTTACTTTCACAAGGACTATCCTGTAGTATCCAACCAGTTAAACTCGTAATTATACTAAATTGATTGATTTCGTTTTCTTCACTCCATGTGAAGCAAGCAATCTTTATCAAAGCTTTCGATAATAAAAGTGGCCACATTTCAACTTTCTCCATTTTATCATAAGTGGCTAAAATAAAATTAGTAATGAATTTATTAAAATAGAAAATAGTAATAACTCACGATCATCAGTTTCAAAATTGATGTTTTTCAAAAGAGTAGGGAGTAAAACGCGGCCTTCGGAATCAACAGGTAGGCGATCATCAATTGTAATTTTCCTCCAACAGCCCATCCAATAAAGGCGAACAATATATTTTCCTGAAATTAATTTTTATTCATCATTAATTTTGATTAGAGCCTAAAAGGTGCGATGATAGAAGTAAAGTCGGTCAAGAAAAATGAGTCTTCAGGGACTAGAAATAAATCTTCCTTCCGTTTCAACTAAACATTTCATTTTTAACCAACAAAAAAATAATTACTATCTTACCATATTTATTAAGTTGAGGCTGATGGATTTGGCCTTTTCCTACTTTGCCTTTGGAGTAAACGTGGTGCCAGGGTTTCCAGGATTCACTGGTCGTAGGGGTATACGTCGGGCTTGGGGTCTCTTGGGGCCAAGGTGATGTCTTTCCTAAATATTCGAGAATTCCAACAGACGAGATGAAATCTCTCATAAACTCACTCTCCAGAATTTCGCTGCTTCCGGAGAGAAAATCCGAATAACTCGACTTGGAGCTTTCTTTGTAGAGTGACACGTTCACCTGATATACAAGGATCGTAAATATTTCACAAAGCATACTTCACCAGCTCGGAATATGTTAATTATTTCGGATTTTACTCCAAATGTTTCAAAAAAATTTACATACCAACCTCTCTAATTACTTTTATTTTATTCTACTTTATACTAAAATATCACTTGAAAACGATCCACTCTAAATAACTTAATTTTCATGAATGTGGGATCGTTTTCACTGGCGTACCCAGACATTTTTAGAAGAGGGTGCACTTTTCACAAGTATAAAAACAAATTTAACAACATAAAAAATTTTAGTGAATTTAATGAATTTTTTTCTTTAATTTCAGTTATTTAAGGGGGGCTGCACGTGTACCCAAACCCCCCTCACCCCTTAAAAATATCACAAAACAAGCTGTAACTTTTTTATTTCTTAATAATTTTTATTTTATTTGTTGTATGTTCACGAAATTTAATAAATAAGACCGTTTAGAATTTTTTTATCGATTATCACAGTGGCGTACCTAGAAAATTTTAAAGGGGGTGCACTTACCTGGGGAAAAACTTCATCAATTCTTTTCCAAGATGAAAGTCGGTTCTTAAGAGAGTGTGGTAGTTGTATGTGATGCGGATCCAGGTATTTTTCCATTCCTTCTTCGGGATGTCCTTTGGGTGAGCCCTAAATTTAAAAAAATGTTTATTTTATGTAACCTGCTCCTGCATAAATTAGCACGTGCTGCTCAAGTATTTGTTGTTAAATTGAAGACGCTCCTTGCTCCTTTAGGATGAAGTGTCCCGGAAGCAAAGCAACATTAGTCAATTTTACAAGGGCACAAGGGTTGCTGGATGAATTAGTAAATTACAACATTACAAATTCCCTTAGTGAATTTACCATTAATAATTTAAAACGAAAAAAACCATCCTATAATTAAACTCCATTTCATTTTCTTGTAATTACCTATTGTTTCTGCTTTAAAAAAGATTTGTTTTGAAATAATTGGCGTGAAATTAACAAGCACCTCGCTGTCATTTAAACAGGGATTGTTGGATACAATAATTACAATCGCTCGAGTGAAATATAATAATTCCAATGTTTATTTTTACGCTTCCCATCCCAATCTACTAATATACAATTATCAAATTACCTTTTAAAGCACGTACCAATAAACCACCTACATTACTTATAATTAGATAATAAACCGTTTTTTACTTAATTAGTTTAAACAATACAGTTACTTAATTTTTGATAATAATTAATGCGCAAACGCGGCTTTAGAAAATTAAGAGTAACTCCGAGCAACCGCGGAATGCAAAACGAAAGCGCCTCTATTTTATTATTGCAAAAACTAATCAACCGATTTTCACCAAATATTTTCCAAAATACATCTAGGAACTATATGTTTCTGGTATAAAATTTTGGTATGCATAACTTTTGCAGTTTTCAAAAAAAATATTAAATTTAAATTTTATACAGGGTGAACAATAAGTTCGGTAACGCCCGTTTATTTTTAAAATGAAGCATTTTTGAGAAAAATATTTAATATAAAAGTTGTACCATACTTAGTGACGCACCATTTGAGAATATTCCCATGACCTTGAACTTCAAGTTGAAGGTCATACAATAACCACTTATCTTTTTTTAAACAGCAACCCCCCATTTTTATTGCATATTATAATAACTTGCTTTTAGAGGTTTACGAAACATATTTTTTTATTTTTTTAAAGTGAACCTTTTTAAAGTTAGAAAGGTTTAAATTTTCAATACATAAAGTTAGGCAACGCTGCTTTATTTTGGAAATTAAACATTTTACAGACAAATGTTTAAAATAAAAGTTGTACGATTACTATTGCCATACTTTTTAGAAATATTACCATGACCTTGAACAGCAAGTTGAAGGTCAGACGATAATCACTTAACTTTTTTTAAATACGAACTACCCATTTTTATTACGTATTATCAAAGCTTGCTTTTAAAGGTTTATGGAACATATTTTTTTATTTTGCTAAAGTAAATAGTTCAGAAGTTACAAGAGTTTAAAGTTTTAATAGATAAGTTCGGCAACGCCGCGCCGACTTATTTTGAAAGTAAGCGTTCTTGAGAAAAATGTTCCAAATAAAAGTTGTACGGTTTGTGGTTATTAAAAAAATAATCGGCGCGGCGTTGCCAAATATGGCCTATTTGGCAACGCCGCGCCGATTATTTTTAAATAAGCTCAAAAACATGACCTACTTCGAAAAAATTAGAGGAAAACTGGAAATCGTTTTAATCACTTTACTTTTCATAAAAAAAGAACATATTGAGTTTGCCCTATTTCGTGCAATGCTCTATGTGCTGTGTAGAAAAAACCAAGAAATTTTCGGTAATCTTGCAGTTTTTTTAAAATACAGCCAAAATTATGCGTCTGAAGGAAAATACTATTCTTTGCAATTTTAAAAATCGTTTAATTCTGCGTCGATTGAGTACCCAAGTTTTAAATTTAAGCCTCAAGAAGTTGGAGAAAACTAGAGTCAAAAATTGCCCCTTTGGAGAAACAAAAATTTACTTTCGGATATACCGAAATTTAGCACCGGATAACTTTCTAAAGAATGTAACAACTTAAAAATGGTTATAATATTTGATTGAGTACCTAACTTTTAAATTTAAACCTCAAGATGTTGGAGAAAACTAGAGTAAAAGAGATATTTTTATGGTAACCATGGAAACTGTCCATAAAATATTGCTTTCATTTGTTTTTTATACAAATTCTTAAATTTAACACATTTTCTAAAGGAACATATTAAAGTTAATTAGCAATCTGAAAATATATTATTATTTATTATCTGATGATGTAAAAATTCAACATGGCAGCCATAAGGGATAAAAAAGTTGAATATCGCGGCTTCGAATCTAGGTCAAAAAAAAATTTTTTACCTTATGGTACCAAATTTAATTGATGTAGCAGTAATGGTTTGGCAAATATAAATTATTTTTTAAAATCACGTTTTTTTGCCATAACTTTACAACGATTTTAAATATTCTAATTTTTTTTTCAGATTTTTAATGGCTATAAAAATGAGCAATTTTTATCTAATTTAACCGACCTCGTATTTCCTCCACTTTAAAAGATACCAATGGTGAGCATCGAAATAATCACCACCCTGTATACGAAAGAAAATTTTTGTTTCTCCAATTTTTGACTCTATTTTTCTCCAACATCTTGACGCTTAAATTTAAATGTTTGGTACTCAATCGACGCAGAATTTAACGCTTTTTAAAACTGCAAAGAATAGTATTTTCCTCCAGACGCATAATTTTGGCTGTATTTTAAAAAAACTGCAAAATGGCCGAAAATTTCTTAGTTTTTTCTACACAGCACATAGAGCATTACACGAAAATTGAGGCAAACTCAATATGTTCTTTTTTTATGAAAAATAAAGTGATTAAAATGATTAAAATGATTTCCAGCTTTCCTTTAATTTTTTCGAAGTAGAATGCTAATTTGACTGGTCCAAAACATACCTATTAAAACTTTAAACTCATAACTTTTAAAATATTTACTTCAGTAAAATAAAAAAATATGCTTCATAAACCTCTGTAAGCAAGCTTTAATAATATGCAATAAAAATTGGTGGTTGCTATTTAAAAAAAATTAAAAAATTATCACTTGACCTTCAAGTTGCTGTTCAATGTCACAGCAATATTTTTAAAAAATGCGTCACTAAGAATCGTACATCTTTTATTTGAAACATATTTCTGTAAAATGTCTAATTTACAAAATAAAGCAGCGTTGCCGAACTACATATATGTATTGAAAATTTAAACACTATTTGCTTTAGAAAATTAAAAAAATATTTTCCGGAAACCTTTGAAGGCAGGCTATAATAATCTGCAATAAAAATGGGTTGCCCTTATTTAAAGTTAAACAATTATCGTCATGGGCAATATTTCTAAAAAGTACGGCACTAAGAATCGTTCAACTTTTATTTAAAACATTTTTTTTAAATGCTTCATTTTAAAAATAAACGGGAGTTGCCGAACTTTTTGTTCACCCTGTATGTTTTTGGAAAGGACTTTAAACGAGTTTACAGCCAAAAAAAGAATAATTTTGTTATCATTTTTCATTTTTGAGTTCTGGACAAAAATGTGTAAATTCCCACTTTCAACTCAAAATTCCAGAAATTTTAGATTTTTTAGAAACACTATACGAGGTACAAAATGTCTAGGGGTTGAAAATTTAAGGAATGAATTGTATTTTCCGATCATACTAATAAAACATTTGAAAGTCTACAAATAAACTCTCCAGGACTGATTTGTGCCCAAATTTTCACAAATATTTTGCAATTATATTATTGAAAAACTAATTAACCGAATAACCATTATAATTAAAACGTATTGCATATTTAAAACAAAACCCTGGTAAAAAATTGGAATAAATTTAAATAAAAGGTTGTGTGAAATTACTCGGAGTAGCTCCATGGCGCAAAACGAAAGCGGCTATGAATTTCTACGCCGACTCGATTGAACTCCCGTCTCAAAGGCGCCATAATGGACGCCACATCAGCATATTAATAATTTCAATGTCTGGCGTTAAATGATTAATTTTTGAGAAGTTTTTTTTCTAGCTTGTATCTTAGGTGACTTCCTATTGACATCCTGATCATCCCATTCCGGAGAAATAACATCTTCGGGATAATTTTTATTAAATAATTTAAGGTTAAGAATTTCCCGCCATTGTAAAGACTCCCGAAAGACCTCAATATTATTGTTAAAACGAGTTTGTTTGCATTATCAGTAATAACATAATTAATAACGCTTAAATTAAGACGCCTCCGAAAGTGCTACGCTTTTCAGTCAATGCGTACTTACTTTTTTTTTAGGCATCACCCATTTTTCTAGATTGACATCGTGATCCGACCATTCAGGAAAAATAACCCAATCGGGATCCGTGGGTGTAGGTGCTTTTAAAACGTTGGGAATATTCTCAAAATCCCCTGATGACCTCGAACTTGCTGACTTTGAACTTTTCGGCATGATTATACCGAAATTGGAAAAAACTAAATGGAACAACCGCTCTACCTATGCACAACGGAAGAACTGACAACTGACGAACTTGACGTCTTGTATCGATTTTTGCTAAACCAAGAGTGCGCTGGGAAATTGTTGCCAACTTGATATAAACTAATTCTAGACGCCGTCTGGTGGAATTATATAAACTACCATTGCTACACCAGTGACTTTGGTTTTCTGTTTTGTAACTCTGCGATACTTCTTGTAATTTTCGATAGAGGCGCTGCGAAGGAATTCCGAAAGCCCTCTCTTGGATTTTTTTTGAACTTGCTAAAAACGGACAGTTCAAATAAAAATTTTTATTTAACCCCGCTAATATTACTTATTTTATTATTAAAATCATTATACAGGGTGTCCCTAAAAGGGCTGTACAAAAGAATACCACATACTCCTGAGACCAAAATAAAGCGATTTAACCAAACTTATCTCTATCCAAAAGTTCTTCGTTAAGGTGCTACAGACCATTAAAGTTCTTAAAAGTATTTTGTTTTTTTTTTTAATTACTAAAAATTGGTTCATACGATCATAACAAAATTTGGTACGTGCCTATGTAATCAAAAAAGGTATTTTTAGAATTTTTTTTATACTTTTGCACGTTATTTAAGTGGTCTAAAATAGGTCATCGTCATGCAAATTTGCTTGTAACTTTTTAATGGCTGAATAAAAATTCATAAAACTTTACTTGTAGCTAAACAGTGTAATTATAAACTTTTTTTGTTTCCTATAAAATTTTTCTCACCCCTTTAGTTTAGGCAGAAAAAAAATATTTCCATGTGGTGCATAACCTATAGAAAAATATTCAAATTTTTCGCTAAAAGTTTTATACAAAGTAACACCACATATTCTTGAGACCAAAATAGAATGATTTAACCAAACTTATTTTAATCGAAAAGTGCTTCGTTATACACCTAGCGACCTTTAAAAATCTTATCTTTTTAATTAACTTTTATGGTCGATAGAGGCTTAAGGAAGCACTTTTGCATAAAGATAAAATTGGTTAAATCGTTCCATTTTGGTCTCAGGAATATACTGTGTTAATTTGTACAGAACTTTTAGCGAAAAATTTTAATATTTCCCCAAATAGGTTATGTACCATAAGGAAATATTTTTTTTCTGCCTAAAATAAAGGAGATAAAAAAATTTTGTAAGAAACAAAAAAGTTTATAATTACACTGTTTAGCTACAAGTAAAGTTTTATGAATTTTTATTCGGCCATTAAAAAGTTATAAGAAATTTTGCATGTCGATGACTTATTTTTGACCAGTTACATAACGTTAAAAAGTAAAAACAAATTGTCTAGAAATACATTTTTCCATTACATAGCCACATACCAAATTATGTTATGATCGTATGAGCTAATTTTTAGTAATTTAAAAAATACAAAATAGTTTTAAGAACCTTAACGAAGCACTTTTGGATAGAGATAAGTTTGGTTAAATCAGCTTATTTTGGTTTTAGGAGTATGTGGTATCGTTTTGTACAGACCTTTTAGGGACACCTTGTATAATTAAATTTTGTGTGAATTTTAAATAAAATAGGAACATTTTTTATTCGTTTCGATCATTTGCTTCCGTCAAAACAGCGCTATCTACAATTAGGGACATTTAACTAAAAATAATATCAGGTGAAGTCAACACAGGTTGTTATGACTTTTTAGTTGTTACTACAAAATAATGTCCGTGGTCGTCGGAAAAATGGCATACGCAACTCGCAAGAAAGTGCATTTCGTGCTCGTGTAATATTCTCACCCGGCTATTTTCACACTCGCACAAAATTCACTTTCTAGCTCGTTGTGTAATATACTATTTCTTACCAATTTTGGTTTTTGAGCTCTGAACATAAAGGTGAAAAATCCAACGTTTTTACTAAATAATAATTTATTGTGTAAAATGGTTATAACAATATTTCCATCACACTTAAATCGGATTTTGATAGGGGATTATAAATTTTGAGAAATCGTCTCGTTATTTATGGTTGGATGAAAATTTATAGCTCAATATAAAGTTTAGAGTTTGCTGATATAATTACTCGGTTAATAATAATATAAAATATATGTTTTGATTAGAAATTAATTGCGGGCAGCTTACATCAGCCACAGATTGGCCACATATTGCGTGCTACTAAAAGGGCCTCTGAATTATTACCCCATATTGATTTAACGCAACCAATTAATGAACTCCAAGATATTTTTCAGTTAAACGAATACATTCAATCATTAAAATAAAGAAAATCAATTATAAAAAAGTAATTACCGTAAAACAAAATCCAATCAAACAAAAAATTAAGTTGTTAGTTGATAATTGATGTTTAATAGGTATTAATAATTGATCTGATAAGTGTAGCCTTGCTGAAAGTATTTATAATGTGAATATAATTCTATTTAATCATATCAGCATGCCAAATTCGATTTTCCGAAACAAAGCATTAACGGTGAGTGCTCCAATCTCAGCAACTTCCCTGAATAACATTGAACAACTTATTAGGAGGAAATGTGTTTTCTTGTATCTCACAGCTGCTAACTTCCTACAAATATTGCTCTTCATATTTATACTTAATATTTCCAACACTCTAATCAACTAAAATCAATTAAATCTCAGCTGGTAATCAAAATTGCTCTATTTTCCTAATTTGTAGCTTAAAATGGCGGGTTACTCGATGGGTGTAGTGGTGTAATACTATTCTGACAAGTGTCAGACGGTCTTTATAAAAAATAACTTCAAAATGAATCGATGTAAAATTTTCAAAACAGTCTTATTTATTACATTTCAAAAAAATTTCGTATTTTTTTAAATCACATTTATTTTTTTTAAAAAATAATTCAAACAATCACAGTTTTTCTTAAATTAACATTGGAATTTTACTACAAATTTTCAGTATTAACAAAAGATAACATAATAAACAATTGTACAAAATTTTGTAAAATTATTTATAAAAATAAAAAAGTTATTAACAATTTTGTAACTCAAGTTCCAAAAATATTAATGACTGAAATACGAAATAATTTATAGAATCATGAATTTTCCCATGTTTCCATTAGAATTTTCCAAAAAAAAATTTAACATTATTAAGTAGTAGTATCATGAATACATATACAAAATTTTGTAACGATATCAGCAATAATAAAAAGTTATTAACAATTTTGTAACTCAAGTTCCAAAAATATTAATGACTGAAATACGAAATAATTTATAGAATCATGAATTTTCCCATGTTTCCATTAGAATTTTCCAAAAAAAAATTTAACATTATTAAGTAGTAGTATCATGAATACATATACAAAATTTTGTAAAGATATCAGCAATAATAAAAAAGTTATTAACAATTTTGTAACTCAAGTTGCAAAAATATTAATGACTGAAATACGAAATAATTTATAGAATCATGAATATCCCAATGTTTCCATTGGAATTTTCCGACAAAAATTTAACCATTATTAAATAGTGGCATCTTGAATGCATGCAGAAAATTTTGTAAAAATATTAGCAACAATAAGAAAGTTATTAACAAATTTCCAACTCAAATCGTAAAATTCGTACCTAGAATATTGATTTTCTTCAGAAAAAACACAAATTTCAAGGGTTTCATTAAAATTTTCCAGTGAAAAGTTTTTCATTATTTTACTATAGTCTGTTAAATTAATTGGAGAACATTTTGTTAAAATATTTATAACGAATAGAAAATCCATCCCACTTTTTTGGAGCTTCTTTGCAAATTTTGACTAAATATTTTGTTTCAAATTTCCATTAGAATTTTTCAAAAAAAATTTTACCATTATTAAATAGTGGTATCATAAATTCATGTGTAAAATTTTTTAAAAATATTAGAAACAATAAAAAAGAAAGAATGTCGTCATTAGAAATCAAAACAAAAAATTCAAAAAATATATCGTTTTATTCCTAATTTTGTCGCCTATCAAGTGGTGTAATTATAATTTTGGTGATGCCTTTTTTAAGTACGTAATTATTGCATTTTATTTGTCAATCAAAATTAAATTCGCGAAAATGATTTTTTTTTTAAATTTTACATGCGAATATCTTCATTGAAAATAAACGCAAAAAAATAAGGAAATTACGGTTTGATTCGTAGTTTTATAATTTATGAGGTGGTGCAATTAGAATTTTTATGCGTTTTTTGAATATTTAGTTATTGCGTTCTTTGTTAATCAGACTTAAATGCTCGAAGATATTTTTTTCACATTTTAAATGCGAATATCGTCATTAGAAATATAGGCAAAAAAACAAAAAAATATATCGTTTTATTCGTAATTTTGTCGCCTATCAAGTGGTGTAATTATAATTTTGGTGATGCCTTTTTTAAGTACGTAATTATTGCATTGTATTTGTCAATCAAAATTAAATTCGCGAAAATGATATTTTTTTCAAATTTTACATGCGAATATCTTCATTGAAAATAAACGCAAAAAAATAAGGAAAATACGGTTTTATTCGTAATTTTATAATTTATGAGGTGGTGCAATTAGAATTTTTATGCGTTTTTTTTTGAATATTTAGTTATTGCGTTCTTTGTTAATCAGACTTAAATGCTCGAAGATATTTTTTTCACATTTTAAATGCGAATATCGTCATTAGAAATAAAGGCAAAAAAACAAAAAATATATCGTTTTATTCATAATTTTGTCGCCTATCGGGTGGTGTAATTTTAATTTTGGTGATGCCTTTTTTAAGTACGTAATTATTGCATTTTATTTTTCAATCAAAATTAAATTCGCGAAAATGATTTTTTTTTTAAATTTTACATGCGAATATCTTCATTGAAAATAATCGCAAAAAATAAAGAAAATACCGTTTTATTCGTAATTTTATCATCCCTTTGGTGGTGCAATTAGAATTTTTATACGTTTATTGAATATTTAGTTACTGGGTTCTTTGTTAATCAGAATTAAATACTCGAAGATATTTATTTCACATTTTAAATGCGAATATCGTCATTAGAAATAAACGCAAAAAATTAAAAAAATGTATCGTTTTACTCGTAATTTTGTAGGCTATCTGGTGGTGTAATTCTAATTTTGGTGATGCATTTTTTGAGTACGTAATTATTGCATTTTATTTGTCAATCAAAATTAAATTCGCGAAAATGATTTTTTTTTCAAATTTTACATGCGAATATCTTCATTGAAAATAAACGCAAAGAAATAAGGAAAATACGGTTTTATTCGTAATTTTATAATTTATGAGGTGGTGCAATTAGAATTTTTATGCGTTTTTTTGAATATTTAGTTATTGCGTTATTTGTTAATCAGACTTAAATGCTCGAAGATATTTTTTTCACGTTTTAAATGCGAATATCCTCATTAGAAATATAGGCAAAAAAACAAAAAATATATCGTTTTATTCGTAATTTTGTCGCCTATCAGGTGGTGTAATTATAATTTTGGTTATGCCTATTTTAAGTATGAAATTATTGCATTATTTGTCCATCAAAATTAAATGCGCGAAGACTTTTTTTTTTAAATTTTACATGCGAATATCTTCATTGAAAATAAACGCAAAAAAATAAAGAAAATACGTATTCATAACCTAACCGTTCGACCATCGAGGCTTCATGAAATGAAAACACAAAAACATTGTTTTAAAGCAATTCCACATTAAATAAATATTATATTTGTTTTAATACAAATAAAAAAATTAAATATAAATTAGTGAAGTTAAAAAAAGTTATAACAAAACAAACAATAAATTTTAACCCTTCTCGTATAATTAAAAAAAATTAACAAAAAATTCTAAACTATAAAAACATTCAAAATAAAAGCAATTAAATATAAAAATTAAGTAGGTAAAATTATTTATAACAAAATAAATAAATTATAACTCAACTTCCATAAATTTTTCTAATAAAAGTGTCGGTGTTGAATGTTGGATTTCTTTCGTAAGCGCAATTTTGCAGTATATTTTGCTTTTATTGCATGTTTCCAGGAAACATTTTATAATATGTTATTTTGATTACTGGGTAGCTAGAATACCATTAAGAATAAATGGAGATATTTTTGAGCTGAGTGGAACTATCAGCAAAACACAACATTAGTTCCATACTCCCCTTACGTTTTTAAATAAAATGGCCTAAATTTTACTTCAAAATTTTACCTCTAACTACTTTAAAATTAACCGAAAATGAAAGCGCGGAGAGTAAAAAATCAAAAAATACACTTTTTTACAAAAACTTAACAGGTCCATATATTTCTTTTGTGGTAATATATATTAGCGTAAATTTATTTTTAAAATTTCACCTCTAATAATTATAATTTAGAAGTTATATAAGGTCAAGAACCTTTCTTGCAATAAATTTATTTTATATTTAGGTTAAAACATGCCTGATGAATTTATTAGCAAGATTTTATTTAATAATTTTGATAATTATTAATAAAAAGTATGGAAGTGGATAGCATCGTGCGGTGGTAGGAGCGGAAAGCGCGGCAACACTGTGCAGCCTTCGGTTACGATCGGAAATCGTGGCTAGAAAAATCGTGGATAACTTCACACCGCTTTTTAAAGCAAATGCGCCCATGGCAACGCGCCAACCAATCACTGGATAGTTTTTGCGCATGCGCTAATCAAAATGGTCGGCGGTTATTTCTACATGCCATAGACGCTAGACGCTAGTTATAGTTTGTGAAATTCTGCGAATAGTTTGTGTGTTTATCAGTGAATGAAACAAAATAATAGGTAATTTTTAGTAGTAACTTTTATAGGATGAGTATTAAATGAAGTTAAAGTCTAAGCAAACTTTGGGTGCTTTTTAACCTTAATGGTTTTTTTATAATCCCACCCTTTTTGGGTGCAACAATAATTCATCCTGTGGTAATTCCTAAAGTGTGATATTTGTTTAGGTCAAAATATGGATTCCGACACGGATAGTTCAACATCTGAAGGTTCATCAACAATATCAACGACATCATCCTCTGCAGAAATTTTTGTTACGGAAAATTTAAATCCAGAAGACATCACAAATGTGATTTCGGATACAGAAACAATTTCAAGTATACTAAGTTCCGAGACAGAATTCGACGAAGAAATTGAAAAATTTTTATTGGATTTAACTGATGAAGAATATAAGATTAAAGCAAAACATATTAAGAATCTTGAAAACAATGCTGAATATGAATTGTACAAGCCGAAAGTTGAAAAATCTCTTTATTATGTTATGATGAAAAAGGCCGTTGAGGAAAAGGTATATTTTTTTAATTGTTTCTTTTTTTCCTTCCAAGGTGTTCGTATGCTGTAAAGCTCCGGAGATACCGCAGCCTTAAAGGTTCATTGTACCCACCCTGTGTTCATTTGACACCTTTGATATAATTGTAAGGATTTTACTTGAGAAAATTAAATTTATATTTTTTTCATATTTTATGATTATTTTTCACATTAGTTTGCTGTATTTTCAAGAGTTTTTAAATTTAAAACGTTATAACGGCCAAACAAAAAATACTAAAAATATATTTCTTTTCTCATTTTATTTATTTTTATTAGAATTGTAAGAAATTGGAGTTTACATTTGATTTTGTAAGTTTGAAGCTTTGTAACAGCCAAACAAAAATTATAAAAATATAGGTTGTCTTGTAATAACATGGACAGACATAGTAGAATGAGTTTAAATTAAAATTCATTTATTTATGTACAAGCCCTTTTGATAAGTAAGTAAATTTATTAAAATCTGTACACAGGAAAGTCTAAGAATATATTGTAAGGAAATACAACGTATTACATAAAAAAGATAATTCAAAGCGAATGGCTTCTGTGGTTGGTGTTGGTTAGTGGTCAACCAAAAATTTGACAGCTTTTTCAGTTCTCTCTTCCCCATTCGAACTGATAGAAAGAGGTGAGGCGAATAACCAAAGATCGAACCATGCTCCTGACCACTGTTCATATTTCGGTTAACCAAGATTAAATTGGCCAGAACCAAACGATCTAAGATGTCATTCGAATGAGGTTGATCCAAGTTTGACAGACCAATCTAAGAACCAAAGACGAACCAAACCCATTCGAAATCGCTTTAAGTGTTTAATGTGAATTCGGTAGCACCTCTGTATGAATTCTTGCAAACTGTATGGTGCATTCACAATGTGGTGTTCCTTGTGTTTTCCATTCGTCTGGGTATTTGTTGTAGAGGGTGGTCCCTAATGTCAGATATTTTAACTGATAAAAATTATGCAGTCACATTTTTTTAAAATTTTTAATTTTCGTTTTTGAAAACTTCTATTCAAATAAACCAAAACCTAACAAAAAAATTATACAATGGGGCTTTGCAGTTCCAGACAAGCAGACTTTAAAAAAAAATTCTCTTACTTAAATTTTTGAGACTGTCCTTCTAAAACCTTCTTGGTTCGAACGAACCGGCTATACGTATACAGGATATCCCAAAATGAAGTGCTCAGAAGAAAATCCTAGAAAATAGATGAAATATCATCGACAATCAAACTAATAGTCAGGATAGGAACGGGCCAGCTTTTTTAGACTCGTCATTGAATTTTGTTCCTACAAAAAATGTCGTTAATTCGAAATTTTTATTTATTTTATTTAAAAACTTCATACATATACAGGGTGTCCCTGAATAACTGTAACAAATTTTTTGTGGTGATAGAGAAAGTGAAACTAAGCATGTTTGACTTATAAAGTATTGTCCGGAAATGCTTCCTTAGAAAGTTATACCACTTCAAATATTTAAAAGAAAATATTTTTTTGTAAATAATATAAATATTATAAGAGATATTAATTTGAAATTTTGGCCACAGTTTTTTCACATAAGGATAAACATTTTCAGCTAATAAAAGTTTAAAAAATATTTTCAGGGGCGTTACATGTGGGGGGGTTGTTTGTTTACGTTTTTGATAATTTTAAAAGTACTAAAATGATCCTTGATCAAATGTTCTACAGAAAAGGTACTCTTATTGTATGTCGCTCCGGTACTTCATTTTGGTTTTTAATGAAAATTTCGTGATTTATCTGAAAATATCAAAAGTAGGCGAATTACCACAATATTTTGTTAATTCTAAGTTCTAAGCAGCCTTTAATATTTTCCTCGATATTTTCTAATTACTGTTTGATAGTCGTATTATTGCAATATTAAAAATGCATAGATTTTTAAATGCGGAATTACCAGGCATGAATCTTGCATATAGAGCAGCCCACATATTTAGTACATGATATTTTAGGTAAATTAGCCTACTTTGAAGTTGTTTTTTAAATTCATATTTTTAGCTAAAAATTATAAAATCTACTTTTACTCCAAAATGAAGCACCGGAGCAACATAAATTAAGAGTACCTTTTCTGTAGAACATTGATCAAGGATTTTAGTACTTTTAAAATTAGTAAAGAAACAAAAGATATGATCAAAAAAAGTTGATGACCCCCCCACATGTATGGCCCCTGAAAATATCTCTTAAACTTTTATTGGCCGAAAATGTGTATCCTTATGTGAAAAAACTGTGGCCAAAATTTCAAATTAATATCTCTTATAATATTTATTTTATTTACAAAAAAAATTATTTTTTGAAAAGTGGTATAACTAAAAATGCTTAGTTTCACTTCCTCTATCACCATAAACAATTTGTCACAGTTATTCAGGGACACCCTGTGGTAAGATGTTGAAAGACCTTTTACAGACATCCTGTATAGAGGTAGTCTAGTATGTATTTTAAATTAGCAAACTCACATTTGGCAAAGAACTCTGACCACTCTGTATCAATTTTGTTAATTTAATCAGAACATGTTTTTAGCATTAGACGCTATTAAAATTGCCCAATGGCCGATACAACAATTAAAAATTAACCCACAACGTGTTCTGAGCATTTAGCAGAGCCTAAAACGTGTTGTGTGTATAAATTGAGTACAACATATATATACTTAAAACTGGCTTCCGACTCAGAAGACCTAAAAGTGATTAATTCAAGATCTTTTTTTATTTTTATGATATTTAATTTATCATAATGTTTTTGCAGCAATTAAAAGAGTTAGCCCAAAGATGGATTAAGTATTATCACCTAAAAAATGGTATTGAAAGGGCATTTTACTTGCTCTATCAATTAGTTTTGGATATAATGGGGTACCAAAAAGTGCAAATTATTGATGCAAAAGATAGATTGGATGAAAATTTTTCATATTTTAAAACAATATTAGAAATAGCAACTCCGACAAGGCTGCAAAAGGTAATATTTTTTAATTCTGATTTGGTGTAATTAATATTTCAATTTTGCAGCAATTAAAGTTTATTTTAAACGAAAATAATAAGTGTTGCGAAACTATTAGGGTAGTTTATTTCAAGTTTTTATCTGAATGGTTTAGAGCTTGCTGCGATGATGGTATTGTTTGTGATAAATTATTTGGTGATATGCTTATTAAATTCGTTGGAACTTTGATAACTTGCGATTTCTTTTGGATTAAATTTAATATTGTTGTATTCGGTAATTTTATATTTAATACTTTAATACATTTTTAATTCAAGTTTTTTTAGTTTCCAAAATTATTAGCAATATCACACTTGCACTTTTCCAAATTGATGATTCAAGAAAAAAACAAAAATTAGAATTACTGTTAGATGCAATGGATGCTTACTTTTGGAGGGGACTATTGTAATTATTTATTATCTAATTGCCAATTTTTATTGTTTTTTTTTATTTCTTAGTTATTGTATTCATGATAGCAAAATGTCTAAAATGAAACTGATTGTAATGTTTGAAATGGTTAAGTGGATTTGTCGTAATCCTTCCTATTTTATTAAAGCACCATTGGGAAAATCTTTGAAGTTATTGATTTGCGATAATGTAAGTTCATGTTATTCCAAGCATAAATATTTTAATTTGATTTACAAAACATAAATGAAAAGTTGATAACTTAATTTCAGAATTCCATGGTTCGATTGAAGGCCATTAAATTGTCAATACTTCTATTAGAGGCTGAGAACAAAGAGGACAATTTAAATTTTACAAAGAACTTGTCACATACAATTTGGACTCGTTTTGATGATAAAATTCGAAAGGTTCGATTGAACTGTATAGAATATTTCATTAACCTTGCTAGGAAGTATGATTTAAAATAACTAGGTGGGACATTTTTCATTAAACTTATTTTACAGATCTCCTAATGATGTTCCTGACTTTGTCCAAAAGAATATTCAGCTTGGGATTGGAAGTAAGGATTACGAAATCGCTGTAAAATGTGCTTTGTACCATAAAACATTTTGGGATAATTCCTCAAGAAATACTTTCACAAAAGTATTTCTATTGGCCAATGTTAAAGAAGTAAAACTATGGAATTTTTTATAGACATGTTTTTAATCATTTATTTTTTAGTTGGCCAAGTGTAGAGAGCTAGTTATTCCTGCTTGTATATCAGCTTACCCGGAATTAAGAAATGTGGAACCTTTATTGAAAAGCATCATTTCTATGGATATTGAGGCTGATGTAAACACTTGCCTGGAAATACTTTATTACATTGCAAAGTATTTACTTACAGGAGAAAATGATTTCGATCCCCAGCGACCATTTAGTAAGATAAATTTATTTATACACTTACGTTTAGCTCACAAAAAACGTTAATTTTTAAAACATAAGAGGATATTAGACGGTATAATTTAGGTATAGGCGATTTCAATGTAAATTTTTTTGATTTCAAAGAGAAAATGCAGCCATACCAATCAATAAAACCAAAATGGGTTTTCACATCTTTTCTAAACATTTAATCGAGATTATATTTAATTCTTGTTTATTATTTATCTAATTTATGTAGGGTGAGTTTTAATAGGCCATTAATTTGGTAAATTGCGGACTCCCAGAACGCCGTCAAAATGTTTATGTTTTAAACTAAATACAAAACGTTTGCGCTGTTGCGGAGTCAATCGGTGATCAGTGGCGTTCTTGTGGGATTGTGGTTAGTCAATTAAGTCAAGTGATTAAGCTCTAAAAGGTAAAATGGCTACATAGAAAAGAGAATGACAAACATCTTGGTTTTAAGTCAAACTGAACTCAAAATTTTGTGTTTGTACAAAATTTAATATTTAGGATTGTGCCATAAACCTTGTAATTAATGGTGCAATTCTGTGCAAAACCTTACAGGGAATATCTGTTAAGCCTAGTTTACGTTGGTCGAGTAAGAAGACGAGTTCAAAAAAGCAAGATATACTGGGCTAATGTAAACTGTAGGGAGAGTGAAAAGTATAAATAATAAAACACCACAAAGTATTATCACACATACATACAACGATTTTGGAAGGGTTTTTAAATTTTTTACTTTTCTTGCAAATTTTGTCGAGTTAACTTGCTTCTACATTAAATATTTAGGCAAGTCGATTGATGAGCCGAGTTACTGGGGTCAGTTGGCAGGGTCCAGTCACTCGACCAACGTAAACCGTGCTGGGTTGTAATGGACAGTGATATTTCTTGTAAGGGCTTACCTAATAAAATTAAAAAATCAGCAAAACTGAATATATTTATTTATTTTATTCTGGGTTTAAACTAAGATTTAAGTAGTTTAAAAAATTGTCAATTTCAAGCCAAAATTCGAAAAATATTCACAACTCTTCACTGGAAGAACAAATTTGTTTGAATTTAATTTTTTTCATTTTTATCCCCTTTTTTTTAGAATCAGTAAAATCTTAAAATTACAAAAATCGAAATTACAGCAACAAAATTTTGAAAATAATTTTTTTAATTTAGCACATGAGAATTTGAATGACCTTAAACATAAAATAAACCAAAAGTAATCAAATAAGCGGTTGATAAACCGAAAAGCGCAAGAGGTTTGATTTTTGGACATGTAATTAATACAATTTTATTATAAAAATGGTTTAAAAAAATGTAATATAATAAAATTGCAAAAATTACTCAAATTAAAACATCAGCCAAAGCTTGAACTGTAATTTAAGCAATCATTGAAGTATTCTCGTTCTTTTTTACCTTAGCCTTAAAATTGCATTTAACCATAGATCATTAATACATTGTATGATCTATGATTTAACATATGAGAATTGAGAGAACGAGAATGATAATTGCATATAAACCCATTTAGTTAAAATTGGATTTTGATCGTATAATTGCTCACTGGCATCGTATAAAATGAAAACTGCAAGTATCCGTTTATTCTACTGCTCAATATACAGGGTGAAAAAAAAGTTCGCCAACGCCCGTTTATTTTTGAAATGAAGGATTTTTGAGAAAAATCTTTAATATAAAAGTTGTACCATTCTTAGTGACGCACCATTTGAGAATATTGCCATGACCTTGAGGTTTTCGGAACATATTTTTTTATTTTTCTAAAGTAAACAGTTTAAAAATTACAAGAGTTTAAATTTTCAATACATAAAGTTCGGAAACGCTGCTTTATTTTGGAAATTAAGCATTTTACAGAAAAAGAAAAGAATCACAACTTTTATTTGAAACATTTTTCTGTAAAATGCTTAATTTACAAAATAAAACACTGTTGCCGAACTTAATGTATTGAAACTTAAAACCCTTATAACTTTTAAACTGTTTACTTAAGAAAAATAAAAAAAATATGTTCTGTAAACCTTTGAAAGCAGGCTATAATAATCTGCAATAAAAATGGGTTGCTCCTATTTAAAAAAAGTTAAGTGATTATCGGCTGACCTTTATCTTGCTGTTCAAAGTCATGGGCAATATTTCCAGATAGTGCGTCGCTAAGAATCGTACAACTTTTATTTGAAACTTTTTGTTTTCAAAAATGCTCTGTTTCAAAAATAAACAGGCGTTGCCGAACTTTTTGTTCACCCTGTATGGCAAAAGCACATATAACATTTTATTATTAAAACATTTTCTATGTTCTTAACAAACACCAAAATTTTACGCCAGCAACATATGTATTTTAAAAAATATTTGGTGTAAATTGGTCGATTAGTTTTCTCATAATAAAATGACAAAATATTTGCTAAAATTTGGACACAAATCCGGCTCTGGAGAGTTTATTTGAAAACTCATCTAAAACCCTTTGCAAAAACATAAAACTTTAATTTAATTAGTGTATTTAAATTTTTTTTAAGACTTTATTATCTAAATATTTTCCAAGTTTTACTAGATTTTAATAAGTTTATTGAAAACTACAAAAGTTATCAACACAAACAATTTAAATTTTTATTTATTTCCCATATTAATAAAGTAATGGATGGCGCAGTGGCATTTTGATCTATCCAATACCGTGCTGATGGAAAATCCTGTGAATCGTACAGAGGCTTTAAAAAAATTACTGCCATTAAGGATGACATTGTCTTCATGTCTATAAATAGTCCAGTTGGTAGTATTTTTTAAGACATTTAAAATGATTTTTAAATTGTTCAAATCAGACCAAAAATTAGTTTCGAGTTAGTATTTTCACTGAGCATGGCGCTTTCGAGTTACACGTTTTCATCATTACGGTCGCTGATTACAGTTTTTGAAAAAATAAAAAGTATAATTTTTTAAATCACGTTCAGACACTACTATATGCTTAAAAATACCTTAGTTTCACAATTTCATCACCCCTTTTAATTGTACTCGTGGATACATCTAGAATTTTATTAAATTACATTATTTTTTAGGAGAAGATATAGCTGAAAATCATAAATTATTCACGGATTCCTTCTTGTCTTACATTGTGCCAATGTTAACCAACTTAAACAATAATCCCACTTCACTTGATTGGCTTTTAGAAACTGTAAATTTTATAGATTTTAAAGAAATCAGAACTGCAAGTAATAATGATGTAAGTATTGTAACCATTGTTTTATTTACAAATTATCAAGAATAATTTTAGCACGTTTCCAATTTGATCAGAGCTTTAATTAAGTTATTATCTACCATTGAAAATAATGAGACAATAAAATTGGCTGGACAAGTTATTGCTAAAATAAAAGAAGGACCATTGGGGCCTGTTGCTCATTCCTTATTCGATAGATTAACTCAGGTTTTGTTTGATAATTTTGGTATTATAACTGATGAACATACATTGGTGAGTTTTCACAAATTTTGTGTTAATAAATGTTTATTACTTCCATTTTAGCAATATTTGTCTGATGAAGAATACTCCCAATATATCATAAATTTAAGATTAATATCGAATTTGTATGAATACCATGATTTTGGAGATAAAATTGATTTTAATAAAATTCCCTTAAATTGGGGGATTGACGAAATTAGAGATCCTCAATCAGATATGGTAAAAGGTTGGAAAACCAATGTATATTTATTTAATAATTTTCTTATTATAGCTTCTAATAGAATATCAACTATCTTTATGTTGCTGGTATTTGATTTGGCATTTAAAGAATATTTTCAAGGAGGAAGAATTTCAAGTGCTTCTTCCCAACTTTTACAAAAAAGTAAAGGTGTTCTACTGGTACTGCACAAAAGTATTAACTGCACAAGCTTCCCATGACACAAAATTAGCAGTAAGAAAAATTTTTCTAGCAAAATCAATAATTTAAGAATACAATTTTAGGCATTTTTTCAAATTTGTAAATTTTTAATTGCAACGTTGGACCATTTACTCGCCATAAAATCAAAGCATAGAGAGGATATACTCGCTGGTTGTCCATTAAACCCGACTTTAAGAGATGAAATTATTAAGTTTGTTGAACAAGTCTGCTTTAAAGTCAGAAGAGGTGTGTTTTAAAGCTTTTTTATTCTTATAACTTATGTGATTATAATTTTATTTTAGATGATAGAGAAACAGAAAAACTTATATTAGGGCATTATTTTGGTGTTCTTGTTCGAAATTGGATTGATTTTAAACATCTCGTTAATATATTAAAATATCACGTTGATGTAAGTCTCTATTACTTTTATAGTCAAATAATGAATTTTTAGTACGATTTCATTTGTGAAGGTATTTAATCAATCAATAAAAAAATTCCCTCTTGTAGAACTAATGGGATGACGTCATAAGTAGTATTTGCTAACGCATTAGGTGTGTTTTATTTGCATCTCGTATCTGATATGATAAGCTAATTTTGATCATATCACTTAAATTGACTGTTTTATTTGATTGTCCTTATTGATAATATCACTTCCCCTTTACCCATGAAGAACCAAATTGCGGGGTGATTACTTTGGATTGATAATAGAACGCATGCGCTTTTCGTATTTGCGTTATAGTTGAATAGACACTAAATTGAACATGTAAAACTTGGACCGTTTTGTTTGTAAGCTGAAATCATATGATCAAAATTATGGTATCAGTTATCAGTTGTAATTGATAATTTATAAAATCAAATAAAACACACCTCTTGTCATGCCCGTTTGCACTGACCTCATTGGAAAAAATAAGTTGAATCGTCAACTTGTGTTTATTTTTAAAATTATTTAACAAAAGACATTTTTTTTCAGTTTAAAAATGAATATAGTCAAGTGTATGATCAAATATTTAAATTTATAAGACAGGACCCTTCAAAATTGTTACTTACTGTAACTTTATCGACCTTATTAGATAGTTTCAAAGAGAAACAGAGAGATTCTATTGAATACGTCCAGGTAAGTACTGCAATAGTATTTTGAAAATTATTTAATTCTCAAATAATATTTTAGCAATTATCATGTGAATTATTTCAATACATGCCAAGAAATATTCTAGGAAATTTCGTTGAGATGGCAATTAATTATGCAATGAACTTCCCGGAAAATGCGTCATTTTTACCTGTATTAAAGCCTTATGTTATCAAATTAAAGCAACAAGATAGAAAGAAGTGGTAAGTTTTTGTAACTTTTTTTGTACAAATTATTATATTACTGTGTTTTAGTCTTGAAAAGACCAAAAGGTTGATTAGAATAAGAAATTTGGGAGAATCAATTCCTGTTCTACATTTCAAGTTGTATTTGGAAAAACCAAATGATTCTAAATAATGGGGTATGTTTTTATCAAATAAAAGTTATTCTTATTTATAGTGTATATTTTTTAGGTGAAAAAATTGATGTTTCGACAATCTTCTACTGTATAGAAGTTTATATTTTTTGCCATTTTTTTTGTTTTAAACTACAATTGAGTTTACGTTTTGTTAAACTTTGGTTGCAATAATTTAAAAATTAGTTTTTCTCATTAATTGTGCACCCGACTATGTTTTATGTTTTCAACTTAAATAAATTTTTGTTCTCTAAATGCGTTTTATAAATTCGTTTAAGTAAAACCAAGAAATAAAAAAAATACCATGTCACTCATATCCCGAACCTTAATCTGTAATCAAACAAGTATACAGGGTGGTGATAAAGTTTGGAACCAAGGTCATAACTTCCGTAAATATTTTTTTGTAAGAATCGCTCGGACAGGTCAATTTTTGTTTTAAAAATGCCATCTTTTGGAATGAAAAAGATATTCATGACGTCACTGATAACTTCACTATGACGTCATCATCAATTTTTTTAAATGGAAACCCCTACTTTTTCTACACATTTTTCATAGACCTTTTTATCATATTAATGATCACATAAAAATATTTAAAAAAATCTCAACCATTTTTGAAAAAAAAAATAAATTTACTCAAAAAAAAAGTAAATTTTTAATTTACAAATAACAAATTTTAACGAAAATTTTCAAATTGTTCCCCATTGACCATTTGGCATTGTCCCATTCGAGTGTAGACACTATTGTTAATAGCTTCTTCGTCAATTTGTTGCAATTCCGTCCTAATTCTAAGCGCCAATTCTTGTAAATTATTAGGTCTATTGAAATAAACTTTTGATTTAAAATGTCCCCACAAAAAAAATCTAAGGGCGTTAGGTCAATTGGTCCCCTCCGCCCTCCGACCTATCCATTTGTTGGGAAACGTGGTGTTAAGGAATTCTCGCACCGCCCTGCCAAAGTGTGGAGGAGCCCCATCTTGTTGAAACCAAATGTTTTGGTTAGGAATGTTGCGATTTTCATAATTGGGGAAAATCAGTCCGCAAAAAATTCAAGTATCTTTCGGCAGTAAGGTTTTAATTTAAAAAGTAAGGTCCTATAAAACGTCTGCCAATCATTCCCACCCATACATTTAACTTTCCCTGTCTTTGAATATGGGATTCTACGGCCCAACTACTTAAAAAATTTGGATTTTGATCACATTGCGCCATCATTTCTTCACAAAATTGCAGTCGGCGATCGGGATCATCTTCATTTAACTCTTGTATGAGTTTTATTTTGTATGGGTGATACTTTTCCTTTTTTAATAATTTTGCGACATAGGAATGATCCACATTATTATTTCTGTTGAAATTGTTTAGAAAATGTTTTTTCCTTATTTAACCTACACAAATTCCGACAAATAGTACAAGGCGCTGAAGAATTTTCTTTGACAATACTTACATTTCAAAAAGTAAAAATATTACAAACATGGGATTTATTTAGTTTTACTGGTTACCTGAAGTTCCAAAGTAGCTGTTGGTAAATACATAGTGGAAATTCTATGAAGTTGATTACTAATTAAATCTCACAGAACTAGAGGAAGCAAAGTTCATATTAAATGAGTGTGCAGTGATTGAAGAAAAATTCAGCAGCTTTTTGAGAGCTTTAAAAGGGCAAATAGTACCCAGTAAACCAAAAGAGGTATTATTTATGTAAAATATATATAACATGTAAGAAAACTTATGTAAAATCTAGAGAGAAATTAGGGATAAATCATGTAAGGATGTCAGCCATATTTGGGGATAGGTTATTATGTGTAAATTATGTAAATTTTTATATACAAAATATATATCAGATATAAGTAAATAAAAACAAAAAATATCATTTTTTTGCTTGGACGGTACAATCAATGTAGTAATTATCAGCAACCAGGCCATTTCTAGTAAGTAATCACAAGTATAATAAATTAATATTATCGTAACTTAAACCATGTTAAACTTAAAGTGGGATTTGCGGGATTCGAACCCACGCCGTTGCAGTCGGAAATTGTCGAATCAAGCCACCTAACCGTTGGACCATCGAGGCTTCATGAAATGAATACACAAAAACATTCTTTTAAAGCAATTCCACATTAAATAAATATTATATTTGTTTTAATACAAATAAAAAAAAATTAAAAATAAATTAGTGAAGTTAAAAGAAGTTCAATTATATATAAAAATTAAGTAGTTAAAATTATTTTTAACAAAATAAATAAATTATAAATTATAACTCAACTTTTTTCTAATAATGTCAATGTTGAATGTTGGATTTCTTTGGTAAGCGCAATTTTGCAGAAAAAATTCTAAACTTTAAAAATATTCAAAATAAAGACATTAAATATAAAAATTAAGTAGTTAAAATTATTTATAACAAAATAAATAAATTCTAACCCAACTTCCATACATTTTTCTAATAAGTTATTTTATTTTATATTTTATGTATGAATTATTTGCATAAAGAATATAAGTAAATAATTTATGTAGGTATATTTTAAATTAAATGTCTAATGTAAATAACACAGGCGATATTTTACATTAATAATAAATAATTATTTATATATAAAATATACAGTATACGAACTTATGAATTGTATATGTAAATAATTCTATATAAATAACACATTATAAATTTTACTTATTACTTACATAGAGAAAATAATATAATATTATATATGTAAAATATACATATATTTTACGTTAAATTAGCTACATAGGAGAATTTACCAGCTATCTATGTGTATTTTATATATAAGTTACAAATTGGTTTACTGGGTAGGTATCGAAATTTCACTAACGATAAAGATATGCATATATTTTTTATTGTGTGTACTTTAATGGTGTAGATTTAACAATATTGTATTTTTTCGTCAAGCGTCAAAATTTTTTTTGGAATTTAAAATGAGTCAAATAAAAAAATGATTTATACCTCTAAAAGTTATTTGTGTTTTTGAGTAAATTTTAAAATTGCTAAAAAAATATGTAATAGGTTTTCATTTAAAAAAACTTAGTTTACATTGAAATTAACAAAAAGATAACCATTTAACCAAAAAATAACTAGCACCATCGTTTTCCCCCTTTAAATGAAACAACTTTTATTTGAAAGTTTTTTTCCCAATCTTTTAGTTTTTTAATTATTCGCTTGTCTCAAGTTAAATGGGCCCCCCTGTATAGGTCAATTGGCCAAGATATAATTATTTTTACTATTTTTCTTAGTTAAATGAAAATAACACATCAAAATTATTACTTATTCCACCTTTCATAATATTTGGTATAGGGATCATTAATAAAGTACCGAATAAAAATACACTTTGTATTATGACCCATGGGCCATGATCCTCTAGCGGCTATTATTTTATCCTAGGGGAAAAATTGGACAAAATTAGTAAAAGTAGATAATAAATACTTTTATTAATGGTATTCTTTAAGTTAAGTTAAAATTACCCAAAAAATAATGAACACTGCATTAATTATTACAGCGCATACAACCCGAAAATAGTGTACGGGAGGAGCGATCTTACAAAATCAGGTAAAATCATTTTAAACAATTTTACTAGCGAATTTTACTGCAGCGCCCCCTATGGCAGCAATTGGCAAAATATACAGGGAACGTCAAATATTTGAATTTAAAGTTTTGTGTATATAAATACACAAAACTGAATTTGAATAATCAAAATTCTTGTTATGAATACTACAAATAACTATAAGAGAGCATCTCATACTTCTTGTTCTGGTGTTGGATGCCAATTGGGAACCAAAGAAACACGATGTAATTTGTAGGTGTTTATTTTTTGTTGAAAGTTCATTTAAAACTTTATTTTTGGATTGATTGTTGGTAATAACGGCTTTAAATCTTTCTACTACTTCTGTTCCACTGTAAGTTTCATTAGTTGACATCCCAAAAGAATGAAACACGCAGTAAAAAAATAAAAAATTAAAAACAGTGTAAATATCAATGTAAAAATTGCACAAAGGTCATGTTTGAGCTTGTCCGATTTTAGAAGACTGATTTTAAGAATTTGTTGAAACACGCCGATGGTATTTCTGCTTCCTTGGATAAATTAAAGTTACTTATTATTTTTTAAAGGAAATATTTTTTGAGTGTTTTTCCTTCCATATATTTTATTTGGCCACATTTTGCAGTCGGCTTATATTCCAACCACAAGCAACCTCAGTTTTAATTTGTTATGCTGTCTTTTTCGTTTTTTTTAAACCCAATAATGGTCAGCATAAAAATTCTCACTACTTTTATGGTCATAAAATATTGGAAAAAATTCAAAATAAATAATTTTCTCCATTATAGCTCCAACAACAAACTTCCTTAACAAAACGAATTAACTTTAAATACAAGAAACACAAAAATTTAACAGCACTTCACAACAAAGATTTATTTTGATTCAGTTAGTTTTGGACCCCCTTTAGTTAAATGGTGATTGGTGATGAACTATTCTTGATTGTAAATAAGTCAGGGGTTATTTTAAGGAAAATTTAGAAGTGCACAAATTAGAATTTGAACGTCTTCGCGCGCGGGGGCTTCCGGAGTACCTCTACTTCAGCGCCGCAGGCGAAATTTTTAAAAATTGTCAAGGCCAAGCATTTTCATGACACACTTGAGGAACACAACTTGGTATCGGCTTTATCAAAAAATACTCTGGGTGAGCGTTTTTGAAAAATACCCGAAAGTATATAAAATTAAATTTAATAAAGAAAACACGGTTAAGGGAACGATACCTCCATTTTTCTGAGACAAATAAAAATATTTTGGACGGTGGGTGGTCCAAAAATTATTTATTTGTAAAGTAAAAATTTGAAAAAACAGTCATTTTTTGTGCAATCGGTAAATACTGATGATTATTCTATAATTTTTGATTTTATTTAAAATAAAATAAAATCGGTCGAGTTCTTTGCTATAGCCATGATTTTTTAAATTTTACTAAAAAATATCCAAAAACGGTTGTAAATAATGCAAAATTGGCTTTGTTATATTAATTATCCAATTGGCATTATTTTTATTCCAGATGTGACCATACTTCTCTAGCTTGTGTTTATTGAATATTTGGTTAAGATTTAAAAGTAAAGGTTTATTTTTATGGCTATAGTGTATATTTATAAATATCTAAAAAAAATGTTATAAGTTTGATAAATTTGCTAAGAATAGAAGGTATTCAAATTGTTGTATTTTCTGCTTGTAAATAGAAGTTACAAGGTATCGAATTTGGGGAAACCAGAAATTTCGACTTTAGAAAGAAATTTTAAGGTGTTTTAAATCTATGGAATTTGGATAAATATTTCAGAAAATTAGACTTATACAGGGTGTCCCATTTTAATTAATCCAGCTGAATGCTGAATATCTTGAAAACGAAGCGATTTCCTTAAAAATGTTTCAGACAAAAATTGTAGCGACTCGAGGGGGATATTTAATAGTGCCATGGGTTTTTAATTGTTATGGGTTTTATGGGGGTTTATGGAAAAACATTTTTTTTTCAAACAGGAACCCCCATTTTTTATTGTAGATTCGTAATCTATGGAAAATAATAAGAAAGTTTTGGTTACAACTTTTTTTTCTAAAATTTAAATTTTTCGCTATATTCACCAAAATGAACACAAATTTTGGGATTTTCGATAGTTTTACTAAAAAACTAAAGGTCTATAAGAAAACTCGCAGGAGTCAAAAAGTGCTTAAATTAAGGCAAGGATTAATAAAAAATATTATTTTACTTTATTAAAAAAAAAAATTTAAAAAAAGTTTATTTTATTTTTATTATTTCTAATTATATTAAAAATATTATTTTTTTTACTTATAAAATTTAAAATAAAGTCAAAGGTAATTAATTAATGCACGTAAAGATATTTGGATCTGTTCTTAAATTACGAGAGCTGGTCTAAATAAGATGTTCGAATATTCCTCCATTTTGTTCAATTCACATGTTTACTCGTCTGCGAAAAGCCAATGATACATTTCTCAACATTTCAGGAGTGATACTTCGAAAAGCGTCCGTAATTGGTATCATAATATCCTTTCTAGTTGTAGTTGGTCGTTCATAAACCTTATCTTTTATGTAACCCCATAAAAAATAATCCATTTTTGTAAGATCCGGAGATCTTGCTGGCCATTCGTGTACTTCACTACCAATTCCAATCCACATATTAGGGAATTGGTTATGTAAAAATGTTTTAACAATTCTGGCAGTGTGGGGTCTAGCTCCGTCCTGTTTCAACAGGACGGTTTCAACCACATTCGCTGTCTTAAATCTAGAGGTACATCTTCTAAAAGAGTAGGCATTTGGTTTTGAATTATATTCAAATAAACATGTTGGTTAAGATTTTCTTCATAAAATGGGAGAAGTTTGTAAAGCATGCTCTGGACCCTTTAAAAATCAATCTTGCTTAGCATGTATTAAATGTAATCATTGGTACCATTTAAAATGTACTAAACTAACAAAGGAGGAGTTTAATGATATCAGCAAAGAACTAAAAAATCCGAAGGGCAAACGATGGATTTGTGAAAATTGTGTTTATGACGAAGAATGTATTAAAATCAGTAATGAAGTGACTAATAATACCCTAGTAAGTGAATTAAATGAAAGTACACAAATGGAGCTATATCTTAGAATAATAAAGGAACTAGAAGAGAAAAACAACCTACTTTTTGATAATACCAACATTGACTCATTAAAAAAGAAAATTTTATGCACAATGAACATAGATGACTTAAATAGTATAAACGTAAAAAGCTTATATAAATCAAATAACTTAGTACTTGAGTGTGATGACAATACTCAAATTATGAAGGTTAAGACGGATCTTGAAAACTAAGGAGAAGACTTAGAAATTCACACACCGGGACACCGGACAAGAAAAGGCCACAAATAAGGATTATAAATGTCAAGAATGAAGGGGAATGGACAGACGATGAACTAATAGAACAAATCTTAAATCAAAACGATATAAAGGTCATTGAAAATTATTATTTTAAACTTATTTACAAAAGTAAAACTAATGAAAATAATGAATTTAATTTAACCATTGAAGTAGATTCAAATTGTTTTCATAGATTACTACATAAGAACACTGTTAATATAGGATTTCAAAAATGTAAGGTTTTTGAATACGTTAGGATTTTAAGATGTTTTAACTGTGGTGATTTCGGTCATAAAGCAGGTGCATGTTCAAATAACTCAGCTTGTGGCTACTGTGCTGGGAACCATACTAGTGATAGTTGTACAGAGTAGTCTTTTACTTGTTGCGTTAACTGTGAACGAAAAAATTATAATTCGAAATATAACCTTAACTCTAACCATGATATGTGGGACAAAAACTGTCCTTGTTTTATTAACATTTTGAGTGTCATGAAAAACAGAATTGATTACGGGGATGCAAGTTAGCAATTACCCTCTTCACTAAATAATAAGATCCATAATGTACATATAAAAAACAATTTAAATAACATAACTGATAACTTTATAAATTCTGTGTCTCATAACAAACACATAATAAACAGTGCAATTTTAACCAAAAATCAACATGTTGTAGGTGAAAATTTAGTAGTATTATATTTAAATATTCGTAGTGTAAGAAACAAATTGGATCATTTAAAGTTATTATTAAATGAACATTCTGATGCAAATATTTTGGTATTAACTGAAACATGGTTGTATGATGATGAATTGAAATTTATTGAAATAGAAAATTTTAATGCAGTGCATAATTGTAGGAATTCTGGCAGGGGAGGCGGAGTTAGCATATTTCTAAGGAATAGTATCACTTTTAATAACGTAAAAATTGACTACAATGTTAATATAAAAACTAACTTCCTACTTATTAAATTAACAAATTCTATTAGAAATATTCATCTTCTAGCTATTTATAATCCACCACTTGAAAATAGTTCATTGTTTAGGGATGTTTTAGATAACATTCTTGGTACTCACAAAAACTTAATTATGATTGGTGATTTAAACATAAATTTATTTGATATTGACTCTCAGGCTGTAATTGAATATAAAGAATTAATTGAAATAAATGGATTGAAAATAGTTAATGATTTAACTAAAGGTACTAGAACTACACCCCAAATTCAAATACAATAATTGACCATATAGTCACTAATCTGCATGTAAACTTCACTTGGAAACTAAAATACTTTAATACTGATTTATCTGATCATAAGGGCATTGTAGTACAGTTAAATAGAGAAATTGTAGCTAAAAATAAAATGGCAAACAAAGTAATCACAACTATTGATTTTAATAAGCTTAATCATAAAATATCAACTACCATTTGTAATATTTCACAACCAATCGAAAAATTTGTCTCATTAACAGAAATAATTAACTCAACAGTTGAAGAATGCAAAATTACTTTTAAAATAAGAAACAGGGACAATATCTGGATAACTAAAGATATTGCTGATGATTTCAAAAATAAAAAGAAACTATATGATAGACACTTAAAATCACCACTTGACATGGAATTAAAAACTCAATACAATAAATTCAAAAACCAACTAAACAATAATATCAAAAATGCTAAAAAAGAATATTATGAACAAAAAATATTAAAGAACTCAAATAAACCTAAAAAAATTTGGAATATTTTCAATGATATTATGTATGGGGAGATAAATAGTAATAAAACAAAAACAAAGTGTGTTGATAAATTATCATATGGCTCGGACATTTTAACAGACCATCAGGCTATTGCTGAAGCATTGAACTTCTATTTTGCTAATATAGGTCACAACTTAGCAGAAATGCTCAACAATCCCCCGACTATAATAGTTATAAAACGACTAACTTTGTAATGAATAACAATTCTATTTATCTTACGCCAACTGATGAAAATGAAATATTGGATACTATCAACAACTTAAAATCATCCATGGTTAGTGGACCTGACAATATTAATTCTAAAGTAATAAAACCTATTAAGAATGATATAATTGAAATACTAGTAAAATTAATAAATGACATATTTGTAACAGGTCAATTCCCTGACTGCCTAAAAAGCACGTATATAATACCAATATTTAAAGGTGGTTGCAAACAGGATAGTTCCAACTATAGACCTATTGCCATCACAAATATATTTTCAAAAATAGTTGAAAAAATTATTAAAAAAAGACTTATTGATTTTTTAAGTTCAAATGGGCTTAAATTGAACAACAGGCAATATGGGTTCAAGGAGAAATCTAACACTCAGGATGCAACAGATGACCTGTTACAATTTGTGAATGAAAACCTGGATCAAGGAAAGTACGTCGCGGCTATTTTCCTTGATCTTAAGAAAGCATTCGACACGGTCAATCATGACATCTTAATGAATATACTTGAAGCACTGGGATTTAGGGGAATTTGTTGGGAATTATTTAATTCATACTTGAAAGATAGACATATATGCACAAAAAATGGTAATTTTGTCAGTAACAACTTAAAAGTAAGCGTAGGTATTCCTCAAGGATCCGTACTGGGTCCCATTCTTTATAATTTGTATGTTGAGAACATAGTTAATGCAGGTATAAAAAGTAGGGTGATCATGTTTGCAGATGATACTGTTATTCTTAGTGCGGGAAGTAATGAGGTTGAATTACAGGAACTGATAAGCCAGGATTTAACTGCGGTTAATAATTGGTTAATTGGTAATAGACTTACTATCAACACCGATAAAACTGAAATAATGATATTTGAGGTAACTAACAAAAAAATTATTACAATAAATGCAAAATTAAATAATAAAGCAATCAGACAAGTAAAAACCATCAAATACTTAGGTCTTAAAATAGACAACATACTAAGATGGGACGATCATATAAACACAGTAAAAAGAAAAGTAAGTTCTTTAGTTGGTGCTTTGAGGAAGTGTAAATGTCTATCCCTAAAATATAGAAGATCCATATATAACGCCCTTAGACTGCCAAATTTCCTTTACAATATCAGTGCCTGGTCTCAATGTAATTTAACATTATTAAATACTGTCCGCAGAACCCAAAATAAAGTAGTAAAAATAATGTATAACCTACCTAAGCTTACTCCTACTAAAGATCTTTATAAAGATACAAAACTACTAAATATTGAAGAGTTAATATTTATAGAGAACTGTAAACTTATCCATAAAGTTATCAATAATAAAATGAAATCTAATTTATCACTCATTAAAAATTGTAATATACACAATCATCATACTAGAACAGCTAATAACAGGGGCAAATGGAATTTAAATTATAAAGCTGTTAAACGTTTTAATAAATTACCTGAGTATTTGCAATCAACAATTAATAAAAAAAAATTTACATATAAGTTAAAAAAACATGTGATGAAGAACAGAATACTAAATGTACTGTATGTACCTGTTTAAGAATTTATTTAATTTTTAGTAAGTTAAGAATTTTCTTATTAATAATTCTCTTAGGTATTTACATGCCTTTATATGTTGATTAATTTTAGTTCTGTTGATTAATTTTTAATTTCTTATTCTAATATAACAATTGCTCATTGCTCCCCTAATACCAGTAATAACTGTCTGGGGATTGTATGCATAGTTAATTTTAAGTTGTTATGGTTAACTAGGTTATAAGAATTGTATATTATCAATGACTATGTAACTTGATAAGACTTTTTATTGTGATATAATTGTAGTTTGATGGTGCATTGAATAAATAAATAAATAAAAAAATAAAAAATGGTCCCACAAGATACTCATCCACTATTCCAGCCCAAACCAACGCCACTGTAATCTATGATCTCTTTGCGAATGTGGATTATTTTCAGAATAATAATTTTTGTCTGAAACATTTTTGAGGAAATCGCTTCGTTTTCAAGATATTCAGCTGGATTAATTAAAATGGGACACCCTGTATATAGTTTTTTTTTTGTATGTAAGTTATAATATAGTGTGTTATAGTAGGTGTGTTAATTATAAGTTAATTATTATCATAAGAATCTGATCTGCCATACAATTTCAGAAATTACCATTTGATGCTAAGAATCTTGTGGATTGGAAATCTGTCTGTGGTGCATGGTTTGAAACAACGACAACGCTATGTTCAAGATGTCCTGAGGTATTCCATCCGTATGGAATTGAGACGAAATGATGGACCAGATGAAGGAGTACATCAAAACTACTTATGGAACAAGTTGGTTACTGATTATATGGGTCTGAACTGAGTAGGGCCTAATATAATAAAAAAAATTCCTGAGAAGATCATCACCATTCGATCAGGAATGGAGACGAAAACATCTGGGACAAAATTGCGAACCGAGTAAGAGAAACCACAAGATTCTGAAATAATAATTTGTTTTTTATTATTGCATCTTAAGCAGTTTAATTTTTTTTTCACGCTAAATTTTAAAGATTCATTTTTTTTTAATTTATTCACATTTTTGTTTTTGTCTTTTGTACCATGGAGTATGGATACTATAATAGTCATAATGGTCACTACTACTTGTATCCGTACTCCATGATTATACTCATCTGTATCAACTTTAGAGGAGAAGGGAGTACTTATTTTGGGCCCAGGTGTGAATTATGCCTAAATAGGATAAATAAAATAATGTTTATTAAAATCTGTACAGATATAGTCAACTGCATCTATAATACAATTAGATTTCAAAGATGAATATGTGCATAGGTAACAAATTAATGCGTATTATTAGTATGCATGCATGAATTCATTTATTGTATATGGTTCTCAAAACCCTTCCCCTTTTTGGCTTTCCATTCTTCAGGGCACTGGTTGTACAACATGGTTCCTTTCCTTAGGTATTCGGAGGCTACTAGTCGGATGTTCTGGGGTTTCAGTTTGTTTCCATGCCTTGTATTATAGTCATGCGATTCACCAATTGTGCTCATTTCTGGTGCTTTAGAGTGAATATGTCTAAGCGTCTTGTAGATGTAGGTTGCGGGGGCAGTTAGTATACAGAATTGGACGAACAATGGTTTACAAGATGTTTTGGATGTTGCGTTGGCGAGGCTTCGAACTGCCCTTTTTTGACATATTAAAATTTGGTCCATATGTTTTGAGTGTATGATATACATATACAAAAACATATTTTTTAACATTTTTATTGAAAACATGAACATTTTAATGAGAGTAACACTAAGTAAATATAACTTTAATCCTTTAATAAAATAAACATTGAGGTGTATTTTTTTAAGAAATTAGAAATTACAAATAAAACAATACAAGTAACATTTTAATAATTAACACAAACACAAATATAATTAATTATAATTACTGTAACTTCTTAACCCAGTCAGCACAGTTACCTCCCACAGACATCTTTGCGAGCTCCTATTTACTTCACATTAGACCCCCCCCTAAACTCTCCAGAATGTCTCTGGGACTGCCAAATGTCCGCCACATAGGAAATTGCCTAGAAGTCCCGGGGAAGTCGCAAGTGAAGTCACAAACACTTCGCCATGCGATTCTATTGTAACTCACTTTGCGACTCACTTTTAACGCACTACATAACTATTATGAGATTCTATAAAAAAATATAGAATTTAAAAAATACTATTGTATGAAGTTTTATTTGCTTGGACGTTGCCGTACTGTAGGTAATCAGCTGCTAACAGGCTATCTAATTCAATCACAAGTATATAATATATCAATATTTTCTTACTCACACGCACCTTTAATTTGCGGGATTTGAACCCGCGCCGTTGCTATCGCAAACTGTCGAACCAAGCGCCTAACCGTTCAACCATCGAGGTTCCGTGTTGTGAGGACGTAAAAACATGGTTGTAAAGCAATTCTTTATTATATTATTATAAATAAATAAATAATAAATAATTTATTATTTATTCTATTTTACATTAAATTAGCTACATAGAATAATTTACGAGTTATCTATGTATATTTTATACCGGGTGCCACGAAAGTAATGCAACCCCTGTAATTTTTTTATTTATGAAAATAAAAATTTGAAATTTTAGCATGTTATATGACATAAGAAAACGCATTTATTGAACTAAAAATATTTTCTATTTGACTTCCTGTTCCAACGGAAATTACCGGCCGTTTTGAAAAATTAATATTTAAAATTTCTAAAATGCGTTTTTTGCAAATAACTCTATTAATTAATTTCTCAAAAACTACCGAAAGAATTTTATAATTACCATTTAAATTATTTAAGAGTAGTTTTAATAGATTTTATTAAAAAGAGTTGCCAAAAAAGAATCCAAAATTTTTAATAATAAGTAATAAAAATATTGTGTTACATTTAAAATAAGAAAGTTGATATAATTTCCGTTGAAACCGGATGTACATACAATAGAAAACTTTTTAGATAAATGCGTTTTCTTATGCCATATAAAATTACAGGGATGGCCCTAGTTTCGAAGTTTCGTGGACACACGGTATACCTATTTTTTATATAAATTGTACATAAAGGATTTTTTTTCAAAATTACACATTGACGCATTTTAGACAAAAATCCGTAACTTTTGGCCTTAGTTTCATGGACACCAGGTATAGAATTTATAAGTTGGTTTACGGAGTTTGGTAGTTAGGTTGTATTAACCTCGCATTATGAATTCTCAGAGATGTTACAATTGCGTCAAGACCTGGCGGGAATTCCTGGGATATCATTGCGTAAACTTTTTGTAATCTCTCAATAAGGTAACATTGGGAATTCTCAGAGATGTTCCATTGAGGTCGAGAGCTATTGTGAAATCACTGGGAGATCTATGCGATTTTTTTTGTAACCTCTCAATAAGGTAACATTAGGAATTCTCAAAGATGTTCCATTGAGGTCGCGACCTATCGTGAAATCACTGGGAGATCTATGCGAAATTTTTTTGTAACGTCTCAATAAAGTGACAAAGAAAGATCTCAAGGACGTCCCTGGGACTTCTGTGTTTGCTGGGAAAGTTTTGAGTTTGTTCTTTAATCTCTCTTTTGCTTGATGATGCTTCTTACAAGCCTTCTTCATTCTTCATTACTTTATCTAAAAATTAAAATATTTAGATAAAGATATTAGTATGATATAGGTATGAGTGTGGAAAATGCCTTTTGTAATCGGTATAAAACTTTTTTCTATTTTGGTGCGTTACTAGTCGCTAGTAACACACTGCTATCGGTGCGTTACTGAGTAGTAAATTTTATTTTTCGAAGTTGGTAGCACTGAAGTTTATTGATTTTAAAGTGGCAGTTGCCAAGCAATTTACAGGGGCTGGATTCCTGAAATCTCAGACAGTGAATGTTACATTCACCTTCCTCGAAGCGCATGCGTCAAAATCTCATCAGCGAATCCAAATTCACTTGGTCTGAACCAGGCGAATCAAGATTCACGAGTGAAAGTTTGCGCATGCGCTCGAGGAAGGTGAATTTAACATTCACTGTGTGAGATTTCAGGAATCCAGCCCCAGGTTATTTGATGATTTGACAAACCTGACATTAGAGTTGCCAACTACCAGAAAAGTTATTAAAATTGAAAACTATAATATTTTATTTTAAATAGATAAAAAGGCGCAAAATAGAAAAAATAGTATAAAAAACTCGTTTCATAAGTCGATAGTAGCACTTGTTCATTAAAACTCGTATTTTAAAATTGAACGCGTGCTACAATATGCGACTTATGAAACTCGTTTTTTAATATACTATTTTAACATAGGTTTTATCAAAAAATGTTTCATGTATTTTAAATGGACAGTGTTATGCAAAAAGGAACCATATAACAAAGACACTGTGGTAGAAACTCAAAATCGAACAAGCTTTTTAACAATAGATCAAAGGTCAAACAACATTTGTTTAAAACATTTCAATTATTCGCGATATTTGTCAAAATGAACAGATATTTTGTGGTTTTTGATGCAATTGGGGATTCTAGCTAAGCGATCTCCCTCTTGCGGCATAGCGCGGAATTATGAAATGACGTCACGTCCGTGATAGTTGTGCAGACGAATTTAGCGTTTAACGTTTGTTAATGTCTATTATAGTCAAGTAAATAACATCAACTTACCTAATTTACTTTGTATTATTAAATGCGTTTGATTATTTCTTTGCAATTTCTTTGAATCGCCAATTGTACTAGAAACTAAAGTATTTAAAGAAAAAATTCAGTTGCTCGTTTAATATCCTCACTCGTCTTGCACCTCGTTCTGCTATTTTCAACTTCTTACAAAATTGATCACTTTCTTGACTCGTTACGTAATATACTATTGGCAATTTTAACTAACACCTGCGATAAATTTTCCGATGGAGATAATAACAAGGAATAGAAAATCCATCCCACTTTTCTGGAGCTGCTTTGCAAATTATGACCAAATAACTGATAATTAATGTGAATCCCTAGAGGGCGCGCGAGTTTGGGAGGAAAAATTGTGAAAAATCATGAAATCGAGCATTAGTTCTGCAGGCATAACTCAAGTTTCCCTCGTTAGATTTTCAATTTTTTTCAGAATTATAATCTAAATTTTGATTAGGCTACATCCTGCCAGAGAGTTACCTTCTGCAACCTAGCACAAAATTAATTAGAAGGGTCCAAAGTTAAGGTACTTTTAGATCATTATATTATTTTTTGTACATTCTCCAATTTTTTTTCCTTTTCTCGTACTAGCTTTTATAACTGCAGAATTTTCCGTTTAGGAAATTACCCAGTAAACCAATTTGTAACTTATATATAAAATATACATAGATAGCTCGTAAATTCTTCTATGTAGCTAATTTAACGTAAAATATATGTATATTTTACATATATAATATTATATTATTTTCTCTATGTAAATAATAAGTAAAATTTATAATGTATTATTTATATGTATAGAATTATTTACATACACAATACATAAGTTCGTATATGTATATTTTATATATAAATAATATGGTATTATTAATGTAAAATATCGCCTGTATTATTTACATTAGACATTTAATGTAAAATATATATAAATTATTTACATATATTCTTTATGTAAATAATTCATACATAAAATATTAAATATTAATTTCTAGAAAAATACTAATGTATTATTAATGTAAAATATCGCAATTATTATTTACATTAAACATTTAATTTAATATAAACGTGTACATATTATATTCAATATATTTATGAAAATAATATATAAAAATAAGGATAATATGCATAAAATAATAAAAGCAAAATATACTGCAAAATTGCGCTGACCAAAGAAATCCAACATTCAACACCGACACTTTTATTAGAAAAATTTATGGAAGTTGAGTTATAATTTATTTATTTTGTTATAAATAATTTTACCTACTTAATTTTTATATTTAATTGCTTTTATTTTGAATGTTTTTAAAGTTTAGAATTTTTTGTTAATTTTTTTTAATTATACGAGAAGGGTTAAAATTTATTGTTTGTTTTGTTATAACTTTTTTTAACTTCACTAATTTATATTTAATTTTTTTTTTATTTGTATTAAAACAAATATAATATTTATTTAATGTGGAATTGCTTTAAAACGATGTTTTTGTGTCTTCATTTCATGAAGCCTCGATGGTCGAACGATTAGGTGGCTTGATTCGACAATTTGCGACTGCAACGGCGTGGGTTCGAATCCCGCAATCCCACTTTAAGTTTAACATGGTTTAAGTTAAGATAATATTAATGTATTATACTTGTGATTTCTTACTAGAAATGGTCTAATAGCAGCTAATTACTACATTGTACCGTCCAAGCAAAAAAATGATATTTTTTGTTTTTATTTACTTATATCTGATATATATTTTGTATATAAAAATTTACATAATTTACACATAATAACCTATCCCCAAATATGGCTGACATCCTGACATGATTTATCCCTAATTTTTCTCTAGATTTTACATAAATTTTCTTACATGTTATATATATTTTACATAAATAATACCTCTTTTGGTTTACTGGGTTACGATTTTCTCTTAATGCTATTTATCCAAATTTTTCGTCTTTCTACCTCATAGGCCTTTCCAGGAAATCTATAAAATTTTATATTTCCCTCTGTGTTGGAGTACCTATTATGGCATCCAACAATACAACACGATATTTTTGATCTTCTATTCATATCAATTGTAGTATTAACTATTCACAATTTATTTTAATAAACGAATTATAAATAAGAACCACCTAACCAACAATTTGTTTTCCCACCAAAAATGCAAATTACTGCCACAGGGGGCGCTGCAGTAAAATTCGCTCGTCGCCTATAGGACACGACGACTTGATATACCTAAATTACGTAAATTTGAGGTAAATTCGACCAAAATTGTTACTTGGGTTTGTATACCTAAGCAGTATAGAACACGAATTATGAAAATATTTTATATGAATTTAGAAGGAAAGAACTTGGTAATTTTTTACAAAATTTAAAAGATTTTTTCATGAGGAGGAGAAAGGATGTAACAAATAAATAAATAAGACATATCCTAATTAAGTTATACAAGGTGTGAATCAAAAAATATAAGACTTACCCTTTTATAAGGACTAAAATAATTGGTTGAACTTTGCTTTTTTTTTTAAATTTGCTTCTGCCATCTGAAATAAAAATTAAAAAGTATACAAACATAATGATTATAAAAATATTTTTTATGATTTTAATCTTACACTAAGTACATTATAAAATTATAATACTCACCATTAGCAAGAAGGGATGAGGATTCCTTGGTACTTCAATATTTACGTTTGCTATCTGAAATACAACATTTACTAAGTAAATATACAACAATTATGAAAATATTTTAATGATTTTAATATTTTTATACACATTTGAAAGATGTTTGTGAGCAGGATCACCGCACGAGGACGAGAAACGAAGATCAAACTATAATATTATACTGATAGTATCTATGGACAATTTTAAGTAAAATATTAGTTTGTATGATCCAAATCGCAATGATGATGAATAAGATACAGCAGTTTGAATATTTTTCCCGCAAGAAAGAGAGTATTACTAACCTTTAATAATTGTAAGTAAAAACACTTGTGTATTTTTGTTTGCGGACTTATTTTTTAATTTCATATGATATTAATTTTTCATTTTGTGTGTTTCTTGCATTAGGTGGTATTTGATTTAAAAACGAGGAATATATTAATTACACTTTAAAGAAACGGCTTTAACTTTGGCAAACAAACTATAAAATGATTAATTTGCACTTTGGATAAGGATGATTTAAACTATAAAATAACTATTTATAATAACAGGTGTTAACTTTGGAAAAGTATTTTTAAACCTTAAAACCACCACTATAAAATGTAACGTTTTTTTCTAAAACTCTTACTTTTGGAGATATTTTGACTATTCACTTTATCTCGATCACCCTGTATATTTTATACAGGGTGAGCCGAAATTAAACCGCCAACATTTTAAGGCAGATTCTACGACTAATTTTAAGATAACAACTTGATATAAACATATGTCCGATTTTGCTTCCTAGGGGACCCAGTAAACCAAAAGAGGTATTATATATGTAAAATATATATAACATGTAAGAAAACTTATGTAAAATCTAGAGAGAAATTAGGGATAAATCATGTAAGGATGTCAGCCATATTTGGGGATAGGTTATTATGTGTAAATTATGTAAATTTTTATATACAAAATATATATCAGATATAAGTAAATAAAAAATATCATTTTTTTGCTTGGACGGTACAACGTAGTAATTAGCAGCAACCAGGCCATTTCTAGTAAGGAATCACAAGTATAATACATTAATATTAAAGTGGGATTTGCGGGATTCGAACCCACGCCGTTGCAGTCGCAAATTGTCGAATCAAGCCACCTAACCGTTGGACCATCGAGGCTTCATGAAATGAAGACACAAAAACATTGTTTTAAAGCAATTCCACATTAAATAAATATTATATTTGTTTTAATACAATAAAAAAAAAATTAAAAATAAATTAGTGAAGTTAAAAGAAGTTCAATTATACATAAAAATTAAGTAGTTAAAATTATTTTTAACGAAATAAATAAATTATAAATTATAACTCAACTTTTTTCTAATAATGTCGGTGTTGAATGTTGGATTTCTTTGGTAAGCGCAATTTTGCAGAAAAAAATTAAGAAAAAATTCTAAACTTTAAAAATAAAGACATTAAATATAAAAATTAAGTAGTTAAAATTATTTATAACAAAATAAATAAATTCTAACCCAACTTCCATACATTTTTCTAATAAGTTATTTTATTTTATATTTTATGTATGAATTATTTGCATAAAGAATATAAGTAAATAATTTATGTAGGTATATTTTAAATTAAATGTCTAATGTAAATAACACAGGCGATATTTTACATTAATAATAAATAATTATTTATATATAAAATATACAGTATACGAACTTATGAATTGTATATGTAAATAATTCTATATAAATAACACATTATAAATTTTACTTATTACTTACATAGAGAAAATAATATAATATTATATATGTAAAATATACATATATTTTACGTTAAATTAGCTACATAGGAGAATTTACCAGCTATCTATGTGTATTTTATATATAAGTTACAAATTGGTTTACTGGGGAGCTACAGCCCTTCAAATGTGGTGTCAAAGTTAAGGGAGAGCAACCCTAAATTTATTAAAAACATCAAAAATAATAAAATAAAGATTCATTTTATTAGCTACCAAATAATAAAAGGCGGGTAATATGGAAAAAATTAAATTACTTGCATTTTTCTCCAAAAGGGTGCATTCTACAGAGTTCGCACAAGAATACCTTTTCTGTCTGAAAATGTTTGGCAAACATTATTTTGAGAAAAAAAATCTAAAAAAATGAACCCCTAAAAAGTTATGTTTTTATTACCCACCCTGTCAAAAACTACCCTTTAAAAGCCTGCAATAAAATTCATAAAAACACATCTGAAGTGTATTATGGTTCAGACAAAATTTGAAGTTTCTAGTACAAAGCGTTTTCAAATAAACGTGCAATAACCTTCTTTTTGACAGCTGCAGCTCCCTTAGGAAGCTATACCGGACATATGTTTATATGATGTTTTTATCTTAAAATTAGTCGTAGAATCTGCCTAAAAAAATTGGCGGTTTAATTTCGACTCACCGTGTATATGATTATAATGTAGATTATCTTATAATATACAGAGTGTCTCACTTTTTTTCCAGCAACATTTTTTTTTAGATAGTAAATGTCATTCTGAACAAAAACAATCCTATAAACTAACATTTTTTTCGACTCCTTAAGAAGTTACAGCAATTTAAAAGTTTCAACATTTTAACGATTTTTTGTGAAACCCTGTATAATTTTTCTTTCTTATCATCATGTTTTTATTTAAAAGATTTATGGTTTGGATTTTGTCTTTCCCAACTTGCCTTTTTGAACATTATTGGCTGTTTTTAAAATTAGTGGACTCATTTAAAATTTCTGACAAGAAAATTAACCTATTTGATTGGCTTACAGATAATGTTAAAATCCAAAGCATACTTGATTTAAATTTAAAAAATTGAAATAAAATGAAATTTATACAGGGTCTCCCAAAAATCATTAATATTTTGAAATTTTAAAATTGCTGTAACTTCTTAAGGAGTCGAAAAAAAAATTAGTTCATAGGAAATTTTTTGATCATAGTGACATTTACTATCTAAAAAAAATTTTGCTGGAAAAAAAGTGATACACCCTGTATATAAAGGGTGTCCACAAATTAAGCGGCAAAATTTTAGGAGGCGATTCTACAATTCATTTTAAGAAAAAACCGAGCATAAATCTTGACATTGTAATGTGAAGCCAAGAACTAGCGCCCTCAGTTGATACTTTTATAAATCCGAATATAAAATTTGACATATGAAGCCAAGATGTTGCTTTGATACAAAAGTTAACTTGAAAAGTAGCGAAATTATTGTATAGTAAATAGTAAAATATGATTGGAAGTCTGCATGTGAATGGTTAAGGTGATAGGGAGTCATTTATTGAAAAATCCATGTTTTTGTCTTTCCCGAATTTTTTTAAAGTGTTTCGAATTGGAAACAAAAAAAATATTAAAATACCGAACTGAAGTAAGACTTGTACTTTTATATACAATTTTTGTTTTTCATGTATCTAGATTTATATAAGCGTAGTTTTGCAAAAATAAAAATATAAATATAGAAGTTTTTCTTGCAAAATTACACAAATATAGTTGTAGATACATAAATAACAAAAATTGCAAATGAATGTAAAATTCTTACTTTAGTTTGGTATTTCTTTATTTTTTTGACTATCCAATTCGAAACACTTTAAGAAATTCATGAAAGATAAGTACGTCGTTTTTTTCAACATTTGACTCCCTATCACCTTAAGTGTATATTTTTCTCGAAAAGGGTACATTCTATCGAGTTGTGATAAGAATACCATTTTTGTCTAAAATTAAATAATGAATAATACTATGAAAGTTAATATTATGTTATGTTAACCATAAAAAAGTTAACGCTATTTTTAAACTTAACACTTCTTAAAACTACCCTTTCGGAGGGTTCAAAAAAATCTGAAAAAAATCGTAAAATCGTAAAAACCAACTTTTAGTCACAATATTTCACGGGTTGTAGCTCTTTTAGGAAGCAAAATCGGATATATGTTTATAGGAAGTTTTTTTCTAAAAATTAGTTGTAGAATCGTCTCCTAAAATTTTGCCGCTTAATTTCTGGACAAAATTAGACAAACGGGATAGATTTAGTTGTTTAGCTTTCGATGAGATAGCTTTATCGAAGGGCTTTACTTATAATGCCAAAAAAAGATATGTCGGTGGGTTATGAGGATTTAGGGTCTTTGAGACGTAAGAACAAACCAGCCGATCATGCTTTAGTTTTTGTAATTCAAGGTTTATTTAGTCAATGGAAGCAGCCAATAGCATTTTATTTTACAAAGGATACTATACAAACACAAAATTTAGTAGAAATATTAAAAGAAATTATAACCGAGCTAAAAAATTTTGGTTTTTGTGTAGCATCTACAGTTTGTAATATGGGGGCAACAAACAGAGGAGCTATAAACTATTTGATAAATGAAAATCGTGATAATATTTGTAATGAACCAATTTTTAAAGTTAATGGCCAAGATATAGTTGCACTTTATATTTTATGATGTTCCCCATTTATTGAAATTAACAAGAAAAGCTTTGTTTAAATATAACATAAAATTCGGTAATAATAAAGTTGCTAAATTTCAAGATATTATAGTTTGCTATGACATTGATAAATCAGATCCTCGCTATAGGTGTTATACAAGTATGCGGGTTTCAAATTTACAATTTGAAAGTTAATAATTTTGGGTTGTAGTATAAAGAAATAAGAAAAAAATAAAAAAAAATTCAAGGCAGTACGACTTTTTGTTCAAAAGATATGAATTTTTATATAAAATATGGCATTCTGATTAATGAGTAAATGTGTATTGTTAAAAACTCATATTTAGCTTAATAACTGAAATTAAGAAACAAAAATTAGTACAGATAAGTTTGTAAAAATTATCGATATTATTTTATTAAATTTTTTAAAATTTAATTATTTTTTAAGGTCCATTATCTAAGAAATTTTTTTGAGTTTTTGGGGTGTCAAATTTTTTTAGAGGGTGTAGGGGCCAACTAACTCCCTACATTTCATTCATTTTCTATTGTCCTTCATTTGCGTGGCCGATTTTGAAAAAATTCGAAAAAAAAATGTTTGCGATATTTTTAAGGCTACTTTACTGGCTTGAAATTTTTCATGGAAATCGATTTTTATTGTTTTTCTCGAAAACTATTAAAGTTAGCGATTTCAAATTTTTACCAAAGGTAAACACCGTCGATAGACGCGTTTTAAAAAATATTTGGTTAAAATCGGTTAAAAATTTTTTTTGGAAAAAATTCGCAAAGTTTTGGCAACATTTTGGTACAAATACAGGCCTGGACGACGCAATTTTAAACCGAAAATTAAAATTTTCACGGAATTTGGTGGGGGAGGTGACAGTGCGAATTTTAACCTATTATTTATTTCAATAGTTTTGAAGATATTAATTATTTTGTGAAAAGTGAAAAATTTCAGACCGCAATTTTGGCTCCAAACGGAGGTTTTGCATATTTTTGCTACATTTTCGGCCATGACTCGATAACGAAAAGAGATAGCGAAGTAATTCTTTTTTTTGTCGTAAAGCGGACCTTGAAAGCTTTCAGAAAAGGTGTATCACATGGGGGCGAAATAGAATTTGGGGGGTTTATTATTTCTCCAAAATTAAAATATAAGAAATAATTCAAAGTTCATCACTTTAAATTCCAGGACATTTTTTCCTTTCTAAAGTGAAAACAAACGAAATTTACAATAAACTCATAATTTCTGTTTCAAAAACCCTTTATATTGGAAATGTCGATTTTGGGTCCGGTTAAAAAAATAAAAATTTCTTTTATTTTATAAGATTTTCCGTCGGAGATAATAACAGGGAATAGAAAATCCATCCCACTTTTCTGGATCTTCTTTGCAAATTATGACCAAGTAACTGATGATTAATGCGAAAAATTGTGAAAAATCATGAAATCGAGTCATAACTCAAGTTTCCCTTGTTAGATTTTAATTTTTTTTTCAGATTTATATCTAAATTGATTATGCTACATCCTGCAACCTAGCACAAAATTAATGAGAGGGGTCCAAAGTTAAGGTACTTTTAGATCATTATATTTTTTTGTACATTCTCCATTTTTTTCCTTCTGGCAGGAATTAAAGAAATGACTTCTAAATCATTTACAAAAAAAATTATACAAAAATGTTGCTTTTATGACTGCAGAACTAAACCACCATATTTTCCGCTTAGGAAATTGCACTTAATGAATTCCATTAGATTCACCATTGCTGTTTCAGTGCTTTTATTTTTTAGGAATCCATGTTGATATAAAAAAATCAGGTTACTGTTATGAAGAAAGTTAAGCAAGCGAATCGGAATGATTTTTTAAAATATTTTTCAGAAACTTGTTAATATCGATAGTTGTCTAAAATTAATAGATACCTCATCCTTTGATCCTTTTTTTTTAAACTGGTGATACTCTAGATATTTTAAGTTTAGTAGATTTTTTATAATGTCTGCAATTTCTTTTAAATTTGTTTTTTAAAGAGTGCTTCGCGGTCAAGGGATTTTTCAAGTATTTTTGTTTCGATCTTTTGCTTTCTTTTTGTCATTGTATTTTTTGCCAGTTCTTCTGCTGCTTCAATAAAATAGTTGTTGAAACAGTTTGCAATTTCACAGTTGTCATACGTTTTCGTGTTAGTTTTTATTTTATCTATTTTTGAGTATTTATTTTCAGTATTTGTAATTTTTTTAAAAAAGTTATTTTCAGTCTTCTCTGGGACACCCTGTATTATACAGGCTTTATTAGATCCAAGCAAGGGACAACTACGACGTCATGTTTCTGGGAGCCGAGTATTATTAATTTTTAAAAGAAATATTTTATTATTTAAAAAAACTCTCCCACGGTGTAAATTAAAAATAACGGTCGAATATAAAATTTAAATTAATTTGGCTATCGCCTTAAAGATGGCAGGTGTATATTTTTCTTCTAAAATTAGTAATGTCATATGTCACATGTCACTTTTTCAGGCGATTTTCATTTCTGCTTGGGTATTTTCAAGGGATACGAATTTACGAAGTATTATATAATTTTAGTTTACAATTTCTATAACTTTTATTAGAAGAAATGAATATTATTCGACATGAAAGCAATAGATTTATATCAGCAGCAATTGGGTAAAATTATTTTTTTTACTTATTTAATTCCGAGTTTAATTCCTATTTAATTAATATACCTACCTATTTTAACATAAGACTGATATAAGATAACTTAATAAGTAGAGAGCTTTATAGTTTTAAGATAAGAAACTAAATAGTTTGCAATTTTTAATTATTATTTATTATATAAAAAAAGAACAACTACTTTCTTGCAAAATATTGAGCAATCATAACTGGTTTCCACTGTATTTTTTTATTCGTCGATAGCAGGGGCGGATGAGCCATAAGCCATAAGGGAAAATGGGGAATTTCCCGGTGGGCCGGTGGATTAGTGGCCAAAAGTACCCAAAATCTTAATTTATTAAAAAAAGTCATTTGCATTAATGCTTCTTAAAAAAGTTTAAAAAAATAATATCTCAAAAAGTGATGGAATCATTTTATTTAGGTATATTTCTATTATTTCGTGAGCTAGTAAGCAAAATAAGGTACTAAGTCAAAAAATTTGATTTGCGTAATTTGAATTTCAAAGCTTCGTAGCATTCGAAAAAGTAGTTCAAAAGTACTCTTCACAATGCCGTCTTATCAGTTAACCGGGCACTAGGTCACGATACTTTCACGGACCCCACATGTTTCGTATACAACGATTTTTTCGAAAAACGATCAAAGCGTAATAATGAATTATTTGTATCTGTTTTTATTTTGATAACCGCTTCTCTTTGTTTCTCTCTAGCCATCGTTTATATTCAGAAATTTTTATTTATTTAACCGGACCCAAAATCGACATTTCCAATACTAAAGGGTTTTTGAAACAGAAATTATGAGTTTATTGTAAATTTCGTTTGTTTTCACTTTAGAAAGGAAAAAATGTCCTGGAATTTAAAGTGATGAACTTTGAATTATTTCTTATATTTTAATTTTGGAGAAATCATGAATTTTTGAAATATGCATTTTATTTTAAATTTAAGTGAAACTCTCACACATTTTAAAAAGTTCTACATTTTACTTAAATCTAATTGAACTTAAATCAAATTTTTAAGATTATCAATGTTACTTTATCTTAAATTTCAAGAAAACTAATTAATGGAACAGGCTGTTCCCTAAATGGCAGAAGAGCTCTTTAGCTACTTTATTCAGAAATTTCTTTTAAAATCATCTACAAAAAAAATATTTAAAAATATTTTTCGCACTGGCATATCTGACTGGACAACTAAACCACTATATTTGCCGTTTAGGAAATCACTCTTAAGGGGGTTTCAACCTTCAACATTTTTAACTGTCAAAATTTTCACGTATTTGCTAATATTTCTAGTTTTGATGGTTTATTTGAAAAAATGCTCCAATAGCCCGATTATATACCGGGTGAAAATGAAAACCGGGTCACCTCGATAACTTTTTTATTTATGAATAAAAAAATTTGAAATTTGGCTATGTTCTATGGTTCAAAAAAACAAATTTTATGTGCATTTTTTATTTTCGAAATCACTTCCGGTTTCACCGGAAACACCATGAACTTTGTTTTTTTAAATGTAACATCCCATATTTTTATTCATGGCTTAAAATACTTTTAAAAAAGAAGTATTTTTGAGATATTAGTTTTTATTTTTTTTGTAAAAAAATTTTTTTTCAAAAAAAAAAAAAAGGTTTTCGAAGTCGGTGAAAAGTACCAAAATTAATTCTAAATAATTCAAATACCTAAATAAAATTGTAATTTGAAAAAAAATTTAAGTGGTTTTTGAACTATTAATTTTTAAACTTAGTTAATGAAGATTTTATCAAATATCTCACTTTTTTTAAATGCAATGATGCCGGGTCATTCGACTTTTTAAAAAGAGGATTTTATAACGATTATTTATTTTATGTATTTGAATTATTTAGAATTAGTTTTGGTAATTTTCACCGACTTCGAAAACCTTTTTTTTTTTTCGCTAAAAATAAAAACTAATATCTCAAAAATACTTCTTTTTGAAAAGTATTTTAAGCCATGAATAAAAATATGGGATGTTACATTTAAAAAAACAAAGTTCATGGTGTTTCCGGTGAAACCGGAAGTGATTTCGAAAATAAAAAATGCACATAAAATTTGTTTTTTTGAACCATAGAACATAGCCAAATTTCAAATTTTTTTATTCATAAATAAAAAAGTTATCGAGGTGACCCGGTTTTCATTTCCACCCGGTATATAATCGGGCTATTGGAGCATTTTTTCAAATAAACCATCAAAACTAGAAATATCAGCAAATACGTTAAAATTTTGACAGTTAAAAACTTTGAAGGTTGAAACCCCCTTAATTAAAATAAATAGTAAAAAGTTCTAATTTATTAAGAAAAATAAGATTTTTTCTTTTCTTTTTTGGAGAACAATATCGTGAAAATGAACCTTGCAACATTGTTATTTTATCTGAATTTTAATATTAAAAATCCAGTATCGATTGACATTTTTTTTTAAAGTAAGTTTTTTGAATTATTTTTGTGAATCATTAAACCATAAATAATTTATAATGTTTTTTGTCTTTGATTATCTTTAATGTCTACTCTCTGCTCTAAGTTAACGATGGTTACCAAGTGCAAGCAAGAAGAAGTGTGACAAATTTCCATTTCTTTTTTGGTTAATATGTAGCTATTAATGTCTACGGTGGATAGAATTTTTTTTAATTTTCCAGTACTAAATTAAAGGTCCTCAGCAAAGCGTAGAATTTAGGCGCCATTTTTAGGGCACCCTGTATAATTGATAAGTTTTATTGCAAATATTCACAAATAAAGTACACAATGTGCTTGGTCACTAAGAAAGCATTAATTAAATTTTAAAAGTGTCTGAAGTTTATAAATTTTTGAATGCTTAGCCAAAGTAGTATGGAGAGTCAAACTCATGATAACTGCATGCTAAAATCCAATATTACAAGTAAGTCACACTATCATCTCACTCCCACTCAAGAGTCCTATACTTCTGGTGAGTAAAACCAAGAAATACTGACTTGTTCCTGACAAGGACCATACACATACATTACCAACAATTCATTATTTAATAAAATTGTAGATATAAATGTGGATTTTACCTTTCAGACAATTTCGAGTAATGTCCCAACTTGGTGATCTAGGAAGTGGAGCAGGAAAGGGAGGTGGAGGTGGTGGCAGCATTCGTTCAGCTGGAGGTGCTTTTGGCAAACAAGAGGCTGCCAGGGAAGAAGAATATTTCTTAAAGCAGGTATAAACTTTGATAGAAAATAATATTTTTTGTTTCTATTTAAATTTTATACTAAATTTATAAGTGATGGAGCAAAAGTCTTTTTGTGGCTCGTACGCATTGGCATAAACACAGCTTACTCGCCACAAAATGTGTCACTTTTGCTCCTAAGAAAACAATATACTATTCTTAAATAACATAATGAATCCCAGAAATGGCTAAAAATAACGCAATTATTTTTAATAAAAAGAATTAAAATGTAATAAATCTTTTAATAGTATTCTTATTTATTTGACCATTAGGTATATTAAATTAATGAAAATGAATTATTTTAATTTCCTTCACGATTTTAAGTAAAAAAAACAAATATTTATAAATTAAAATGCATAAACCAATCTAATAATTTATTTTTTAAGTAATTACTTTATAGATATTATGTACAATTATGTGTACCAGACCTATGCAAACTTTAAACTGAGAGGGGCGCATATAAATTTTTTGAAGACAGTAGGCCGCAAATTCAAAAATGATAAGCGAATTAGATTTTATTTGTATTCTAACTCGTATACAGGGTGTCCCGTTCGTGGTTCACCAAACGTCAAGGTTAGAAAGTTGAGCAAATTTTATCAAGAAAAAACCAAAAAAGTAGGGGTCTATCTTTTATGGTTTGAAAGTTACAGGGGTTTGACTTTGGCATCCCCTGTTTTTGCCAGAAATCAGTAAATGATCAATAGTTGCTTAATAATCAATTTTTATAAGATAAAGTAAAATTCTTGCTCTTGAGGATTTGGATAAATATTTATTATTTTATTATATTTTAATTTTTATAAGCAAAAGTTAAATTTTGATGGCTTTTGTATTATTAAATAATAACAAAAATGAAGGCGCACCTCAATTTTAACTAACTATGCTTAGAATCAATTCTCATAGGAGTAAGTTTAGAAGGCTCTAGTGAGTGCATAAAAAGAGTGACTGCCAGAATGAGGAAAAGCAGCAGGCACTCTGGCAGTCACTTTGTCATGGATTTACATGTCTCTGACAATCTCGGTCAAAAACACTCTGGCATGTCCGAAGTCCTTAAGAGTGTAAATTATAAATACCATTTTCTATCTTTGAGAATATCTTACTAATCAACAGCTAAAATAATAGAAAGTGTGCAAAAAAGTCCTCTTTTTGTTGCTATCTTATAATTGTCCCTGACAAAAAGAACTCTAGCGTGTCCCAAACCTTTGAGAGTTAGTAAACATTAAAAGATCACTGTCCTATTTTAACCAAAAAATAGAAAAATTAATTTATTTTGTTTTTGTAGCGTCAAGAACAGTTGAAGAATTTGAAGATAGGATTAACTGAAGAAATTAAATTTCATGAAGAGCAGATAAAGCAGCACCAGGATGCCATTAAACGCCACCGTGAACGTGTGGATGATCTCGATAAAAAATAAAATCGCAAAAATATGTAAAATAGTTTTTCTTTAATCAATAATGTTTGTAATCGTTAATGCATAAATAAATATTAGTTCATTCATATTTTGTATATGTTACCTAGTAATTTGGAACATTTGTAGTAGCATTTTTATGCAATTAAAATGTAACCATCCCTGACTTCTTGAATTTATTCCATGTTACTAACTTACCCTGAATTTACCAATGCTTAAGAGGATAGTCGGCAAAATGTGTAACTCCGATTTCTCTGTCCCTTGGAAATGCGATGGGAGAATGAAACATATGCGAAAGAGATGCCACTAGAATTTTAGGCGATTATACAGAGGTTTTTTAAATAAACATAACTTCATTAAGAGTTAATCAATTTGAATTTTGTAAATTAATCCTGAAAGTATATTAAAGGAACTAGCATATGGTGTTTTTAATTTTTTAAAATAGTTTCATAATAAGGTTGTAAACCAAAAGGTGAAAATTAAAAAAAAAATTAAAAAGTAAAAGCGCTATTGACTGAACTATGGAATCATTAAGCAGCATAAAAAAAAATTATTCGATTTCAATTAACGGTTCGTCTTTTCTGTTTCTTTAAAGTAATCGAAATTTACATTGTCAAGTCTTATACCTAATTTCACCGACTATCTTCTTAAGAATAAAGTAGAAAATAGGGCTTTATGTCTGACTTTGGTTCTTGATTTCATAATAATTTTAAAGCAGATGAGATAATTTTTATAGAGAAAACAATTCTGCATCATCTTGGCCATTTATTTTCTCGTTAACCTATGTCAGGGTGATCATTTGAAAATGATCCACTCTGAATAACTTTAGTTAGATGAGATGCATAAAAAATTGGTAAAACAGGTTAACCCCACATATCCTTTAGTTTGCCCCAGCCACCCTGACTAAAATTTTAAAATGCACCCTCACACTTGTGAAACCTCATTCTAAAGGATTTTAATAGCAGCCTGTAGTGGTACATATATTAATTTTAAAATCTGATCACCTGATGATAACTTTTATAACAAGAAGTTTGTGATTAGGGGAAAGTTGGCAAAATCGTACCGGTCACTTAAATCGTACCACCCTTAAATTTCGGTTAATATCAAATTGTTCGCGGCAACTGCCCAGCAAACAATGTTATGTTTCAGTTTAGTTTTATACAGGGTGTTTCTAAATATATGCGAAGAAATTCTACAGGCGATTCCTTGACCAATTCTAAGATATAAGTAAAGAATAAAAATTTTCTCAAAAGTGCTCTATTTTTTAGTTATGGGGTGTCAAACTTTCTATATTTTTTTCATTTTTTGAGTATAACTTCTTTATTTTTTAAGATAATTTGATCAAATTTGAAACACACTCTAGTTATTATAGTCGTAACAAGATAAAAATATCAAATATCGAAATAAAATACAGGGGGATGTATTTTGGGGGTATAGACCCCATTTTTTATGCCATAACTTTTTTGTGCTACCCCACTTAACATTTTAAATGAGATATTCTAATTCCTTGCTTTTTTCTGAAAATTTTTGATCTCTTTAATTTTTTCACAGCTGGTACGGTTTAGAAGTTATTTAAAAACATATACGAAGTTGTATGCCAATTTTGCTTTAAACAGGGGTGGCTTTTTTAAAAAATAAATACTAGAGACTTCCTAGAAGACTATTTGACGAATTTTAAGACGAAAACAGAGAATAAATATTTTCTCTAAAATGCTTCGTTTTTAATTTAATAAGTTTTTTTTTATTTTGTTAATTTTATTTTAATTTAAATTAAAAACGAAGCATTTTAGAGAAATATTTATTTCTTCTAGGAAGTCTCTGGTATTTATTTTAAAAAAAAGCCACCCCTGTTTAATGCAAAATTGGCATACAACTTGGCAATAACTTCCAAATTTCCCCAATTTTTATGCGTGCAGGATATTATTAGGATGCAGGGGCGTCTTTAGGAGGGGGCATACTGGGCCAGTGCCCAGGGCCCGACTTACTTGGGGGCCTATTGACATTGGCACATGCCACATGTCTTCCTCTAGACAATGACTTATACCAAAAATTATTAGCTTTTCACGTGTTTAATACATACAGGGTGTTCATTTTAAAAGCAGCCACCCTAAATAACTCTCGAAAAAATAATTAATTGTAAAAATGCCGTGACAGGTCGATTTTTACCTTTAGGGGGACATCTTTTTACGACAATATAAGAATGGTAATTGCAACCCCCTTCCCTACGGCTCGAGCCACCCTTTCAATTTTTTTTAAATGGGAATCGGGGTCGATTGATACATCATTTGAAAGCATTTTTTACCCTGATAATGGTAGTCATAATTTTTTTGGAAACTTTGATTTCTAACCTACCTAAAAATTTAAAAAAATAAGTACTTTATAATGGTATTATTTACGTACTTTTAAATCACTTTTGGATAAATTGTTAAGTTTTGACCATAAAACAAGTGCTCTAACTTAACAAAAGCCAATTATTTATAATTATTGAAAAATAAATCGGTTACCATATTTTTTATAATTTTTTTTGTGATAAAAATTACTTTTTACGTTTCTCTTTTATCTAGTACCAAAACAAATCATATTTTTATTTTCAGGACACACACAGACCTTTAAAACGATGCGTCACTCGACCCCCATTCCCATTTAAAATAATCAAACGGGTGGTCCTGTAGGGTAGTAAAGACAACTTTAATTTCATTGCAAATAGATGTCCCCCGCCTGAAAATAAAAACCGACCTCTCATGGCATTTTTATATTAAATTATTTTTGCGAAAGTTATTTAGGGTGGCACCTTTTAAAATGAACACCCTGTATAATATTTTTTGTCTTGGTAACAAAATATTTTATTGCAGATGGATCTATTGAATTTATTAATAATTTCTTTTAATGTTTTTTGAAAATTTCATTTATAATTCTAAAATATATAAGCCTGTATTCAGCGACCGTGATGAAAATTTTAGACACGTAGTTAAAGTTAATCACGTCTTTAAAGAAATATTTCTTATGAAGAAATATTTTTTAATCACGTGTTTAACTTTAACGACGTCTCTAAATTTTTCATCACGGTCGCTGAATACAGGCTATATAGAGTTCTTGTTCGTATAATATTATTGTAGAATAAAGGTAACAGCCAAAAACTTCTAAATATTTATTACAAAATATTTGCCGACATTTAGACCATCATTGTAGCCTTAATCATGGCTTCTTTTGTTAAAGATATAAGTCCCTATCCAGCGACTGTGATGAAATATTTAGAGAGACGTCGTTAAAGTTAAACAAGTGTTTAAAAAATATTTCTTCACAAAAAATATTTTTCTTCTTTTATTTAACGGCGCTTCTAAAATTTTCATCACGATCGCTGAATACAGGTTATAGTGTCCAACATCTAACTATTGATTTACAAACAGGGGCTAATTGCAATGATGGTCGAAACGTCGGCAAATATTTTGTAATAAATATTAACGTTTTTGGCCGTTTTACCTTTATTCTACAATTTCATTTATTTGATACTTTTTTATACTAATTTTGTTAAACTGTTATGAAATATTTTGATTAACTTAAACAAAAGCCATATTTGTAAATATGATTACTTATTTCAAAGGTTTTATTTCATTTTAAGCAAGCTGGAGCTGCACAGCTTGTTTTTGTGCAATAAAAATCAAAGTTAAAAAAAATACTGATGGCGCAACAAAATGGGTATATTTTTTCAAATTAATGTAATGTTTTTTTGTAATGTATACGAAATGTTTTACAACTACATTTTTTAAATTTTGCCAACCAAAATAGTTACGTGCACTTATGATGATTATAGTTAGAAAAGTGAACTAAAAACATAAAAAAACCTTTATTTTCTAACTATTTTTTCTGAGATTGTATTTTAACTTTTAAGGTTAGTCATAATTTTTTTTAACCCTTTGCAGTATGTTTGGACATATTTAAATGCAATTATATAAATAACTTTTATTAAAAAATATTTGTTTGCAGAATGTGTACGATAGGATTTTCCAACAAATTACGAAGATTTTGAAACTATTAAAATTTTACGTAATTTTTAGAGCGCTGCAATAAGTTTAAAAAAAATTAAATTAAAAAAACAATTTATACAATTTCTTCGTTTATATCTTAACTAATTGCTGCCGTTGAAAGACAAATATTATTTCAAATAGTTTTAAATCTGTATTGTAAGCGCCGCTAAGCGAAGGTTTTTTATGAAGAGCCAGTTTTACTGCTGCCGTATCATTATTTGGTTTGACTTACAAAAACAAAAATGGAGAAATTGGTAGCTACAAGATTCTTCTATATATAAAAAAAAGAAATTTTAAAAAAGCTCCACTGGAAAAAAAATATGTCCAAAACCGCAAATATCAAGCGAATTTCAAAATCTAGCGCTCAAATTTGCAAAATATTTTAATAATATACCGGGTGTCCATTTCAATATGACGGACCAAACTTATGTTTTTTAACCTGCATAGAAAAAGCACAATAATGCGTGCGGTCACAAAGTTGAACGATAGTTTAGTTTGTACGTGTGATTTTTTAACCTTTAGCGCTCGAATGCCGCCATACTCGCGACATTACAAATTTTCTCAACAAGTCGAATGCCGCCATACAAGCGGCAAACGTAATATTGTAGGAAATCTGTTAGGTTCGGTTTTAATTGTGCACGCAACAATGAAAGACGATCGGCATTTGTTTTTTAGCGCGCTCAGGTGCATTTCTATCCGAGCATTGAGCAAAAATACGGACATGCAATAAAGCAATATTAATTATGCACTTTTTTTTCTTAAAAATCCGTCATTGTTCTAGAAAACTGCTCTCGAGCGTTAAGGGTTAAGTAAAGGATGCTTTAAAGAAGATAAAAAAACTTTAATTTTATAAGGTCGCTAGACTTTCTCATAATTTTCTAAAAAACAATATTGTCCCGAAATCTCAGAAATGAGCATTTTTAAAATAAAAATCTCTCCATAAGCAAATTCTTCTAGAACGTAAATATAAGGGTTTTTGTGTTTGTAGCTGTCAATGAAGTTGGAAGGTCTACTTTTAATGAAAGTTTCAACCGACAAAATATAGCTGCGTTTAATTTAAACTGTTGTAAATAAAATTTATAAATAATGAAAAAGAAATCGTTACAAATAATACACGTTTGAAAGATTCAGTAGGCACACTGCACTAGAAAAGTGACTTTAATTTTAATTCATTAACTTAATAAGAATAATACGAAAATATTAACATGAAGGTATAGCAGGAAATTCATTAGTACACAAATATTATAAGTTAATATGTTATTTTGATAAAAAACATACAAAAATTATTTAATATATAGATTTTAAAATATTATATATAAATAATGAATAAATATTATACAATTTCAAATCACAGCCTTAAATACAAAATAAACTTAATATTGCAAATTTAAAAATGAACACAGAATATAAAACTTTTTTATAAATTGTTACTAAGAGATTAATAATACATGTAAAATAAATATTTTTTAATATCGAGCAATATAAAATGATTCAGTTTCTGGACCTTGAATGAGCACAGTCTTATAAGCCTGCCAAGGTTCCATTTTGGTCAAATCAATTTTATCCAACATTAAAATCTTGTCTCCCGGAAACAACTTCTGGAAAGCGTTTCCATTTTCATCTACTTTGCTAACAAAAACTCCCTAAAATATCATTATTTATTAAAAATACACATGAATTTTCAAAAATTATTTCTTACGTTTTCATTGTATGTAACAGTAAAACCCAATACATAACAACAAGGTGTTAGAACCACAGTCATATTTTTAACTGTGCCAGATTCATTAACATTACTATTAATAATTTTCTTATCTGCATAAACTTTTTCGTAAGTTTGGTTACCTTCATAAAAATCATTTTTTTCCTTATCTATTTGTACGTTTGAATCTTGTGAATAAAGACCATCATTTTCAGAATTACATTTTGTATAATTTAGTGGTTGCGGTACACTAATATTCTGCAAAATATTTTGTAAATCTTGAGTAAATTTTTTTGGTTTTTCCATTTGACTATTTTTTTCAATATACTCCTGATTAATATCTTCCATTTTGTTAAAATATTTTGCATTTTTAGAATACGCAGCTGCAATGTGATAAGGTGGAGGCTGTTTTGCTGTTATCAAAAGATTCTTTTCTGGAATTTCAAGACTTAATTTTGATTCTTCAGACCCTTCTAGACTATTTTTGTCATTGTAGTTGGAGTAATGATCATTGTAGGTGTCAATTGTAGTGGATTTATTTACATATGAACAATTTGTATAATAATTACTTCCATAGTTTGAGCTAGCACTTTCATCTTGATTATCTGGAGAAGAAACAAAATCTGTTTGAGTACCATAATTTTTTGAATAAATTTCCATCTCATTGTAGTCGCCCCCATTTATTTCGTTTTTCATAGGGGTAACTTTTGCTTCTTTGATTTGTGATTGTCCTGCCTCCATATTTAAGTTAATACTTTGATTAGTTACTTCACGGTTTTTGCGTAATTGATTATTTAAGGATCGTTGATATCTTTGAAAATCTTTTGGATAAGGGGTAGGTGCTCTTGATAACTTAGGCAGAGGTTCTCTTTGTAAACCAGGTTCGGTGAACGCTATGTGTCTTTTTGGAACAGCCATATTTTCAGTCGGCGATACTTTATTTGTGTCTTTGAACGGAACTTGAATTTGTGGTAATAAAAAGCATGTTAGCACCAACTGTCCAGTATGCTCTAGTTGCTCAGTTTGTAAAGGAATCTAAAAAGAAACTTGTTATACACACACTTTATTTATAGAGCTACCACTTACCAATGGGTGGCTTTGATTTTGAGATAACCATAAAGCTCGCAAATTTGGTAGATTAGCAACGGGTATAGGAAGAAAAGCCAGCTTATTTCCTATAAGGCCTAATGATGTTAAGTTTTGTAAATGACCAATTTCATCAGGCAATCTTTTTAACATATTGTTATGCAAGTTTAAAATAGTCAATGATATGCAACTTCCAATTTCTAAAAAAGAGCAATAATATACTTATTCTGAGATTATTACGCATATTAAGTTAAATAAAGTATGTAAAATTTCTGAGTAACATACAAAGGGCTGCAGAATAAACTGTCAACAAAGTATTATCGACCGTTTTTTGTACACCCCTCCGTATAAAATATTTTATAACATAATAAATATACAGAATGTCCCTGAATAACTGTGACAATTTTTTTGTGGTGATAGAGGAAGTGAAACTAAACATTTTTGATTTATAAAGTATTGTCTGGAAATGCTTCCTTAAAAAGTTATACCACTTCAAAAATTTTCAAAAAAAATATATTTTTTGTAAATAAAATAAATATTATAAGAGATATTTATTTGAAATTTTGGCCACAGTTTTTTCACATAAGGATACACATTTTCAGCCAATAAAAGTTTCAAAAATATTTTCAGGGATGTTACATGTGGGGGGTCATCAACTTTTTTTGATCATATCTTTTGTTTCTTTACGTTTTTGATAATTTTAAAAGTACTAAAATAATCATTGATCAATGTTTTACAGAAAAGGTACTCTTATTATATGTCGCTCCGGTGCTTCATTTCGGAGTAAAAGCAGATTTTATAATTTTTAGCTAAAAATATGAATTTAAAAAACAACTTCAAAGTAGGCTAATTTACCTAAAATATCTTGTACTAATGTGTGGGCTGCTCCATATGGAAGATACATCTCTGGTAATTCCGCATTTGAAAATCTATGCATTTTTACTATTGCAATAATACGACTAACTATCAAACACTAATTAGAAAATATTAAAGGCTGCTTAGAACTTAGAATTAACAAAATATTGTGGTAATTCGCCTACTTTGATATTTGTATGTTTTCATATATAATATAACTAGTGAAATCGTGATTAGCGATAAGTGTACCATTTCTGTAGAACATTGATCAAGGATTATTTTAGTACTTTTAAAATTATCAAAAACGTAAAGAAACAAAAGATATCAACAAAAATTTGACCCCCCCCCCACATGTAACGCCCCTGAAAATATTTTTTAAACTTTTATTGGCCGAAAATGTGTATCCTTAGGTGAAAAAACTGTGGCCAAAATTTCAAATAATATCTCTTATAATATTTATTTTATTTACAAAAAAATAGTATTTTTTGATACTTTTAGAAGTGGTATAACATTTTAAGGAAGCATTTCCGGACAATACTTTATAAGTCAAAAATGCTTAGTTTCACTTCCTCTATCACCATAAAAAATTTGTCACAGTTATTCAGGGACACCCTGTAGAAAACATGTTAAGAAGTGATGAGTTATCTACAGTGCGGACATAAAGAAAATCCCCCCCCCCCCTGCTAACTTTTGAACGGTTATATTTTCGATTCTTAAAATTTGTCCACTAAAGTATTTAATTGCGAACTATTTTTGATTTTGTGGAACTTCCGGTTATACCGGAAGTGGATTGCAACTTTCTTATTTTAAATGGAACACCCGGTATATTTTTGCATTTTCGTGTTCTCCATAAAAATACCATTAAATTGACCTAGCGTAGTGTGGTCTACTATTAATACTTTCGGAATTACGCCCATTTGAAAATCACATTTTTATGCAACTTCATTTACACCGGAAGTTGGAGCCAACTGCCCCAACTTCCTTATTTTAAATGATTTTCTTATGCAATTAAGTTAATAACATTAAATTTAAACAAAAGTTAGTTAGTTAATTAATTTTACACTTCCGGTGTAAATGAAGTTGCATAAAAATGCGATTTTTCAAATGGGCGTAATTCCGAAAGGATTAATCGTAGACCACACTATGCTAGGTCAATTTAATGGTATTTTTATGGTGAACACGAAATGCAAAAATGTAATAGGTGTTCCATTTAAAAGAAGAAAGTTGCCATCCACTTCCGGTATAACCGGAAATTCCACAAAATCAAAAATACCTTTGTTAGAAAGTTCGCGATTTGAGTCCTCCGTAGACAGATTTTCAGAATCAAAAACATAACCGTTCAAAAGTTAGCAGGGGGGGGATTTACTTTATGTCCGCACTGTATATAATATTATATTTTGATAATTACAAACCTGAGGGTAATGCTGTTAAGAAATTATGTGATACGATGAAATAATTTAGTTTTCTTAAAAACCCAAATGAAGTTGGTAAAGAAGTCAAATTGTTGTTTTGTACATCTAGCTCTTCTAAATTAACAAGTTCTCCAATTGTGTGTGGTAATGATTTCAAAAAATTAAAATCAAGTTTTAATGTTTGCAGATCCTTTAATTTTGAAATGATATGTGGTAATTCCTTTAAAAGGTTATGGCTTAAAATTAAGCTAGTAAGTTTAGTACATCGACCAATTTCCTTTGGTATGGTTTCAAGATCATTTTTTGATGCATCAAAATCTTGTAATTCCTGTAAGTTTCCAATTCCTAATATTAAAGAATTAATACAATTCCCATTGATCCACAGTTCTCTCAAATTCGTCATATTTCCAATTACCTCCGGCTAATTAAATACTGTTATTTTCAATAAAGATAAGAAAACAATAAACTTACCATTTCCGCGAAATCATTGTTACTTAAATCTAATCGAATCAGACTAGTTAACCGGCGTAAGGATTTAGGAAGAGCTGATAAATTATTATCTCTTAATTCCAATATTCGTAAATTGTTTAATCTCCCAAAGTTAGCCGGCAGAAATTCAATATAGGTATCATTTAAATATAATTCTTGTAAATTTACAAGGCTTGTTAAACCTTCTGGTAGTTTTTCTAAAGTATTTAAACTCAAATCAAGGAGTGTTAGCTTTTGGCATCTATGTATACTGGTCGGTATATCTGAGAATTTCAAGCAATTTCGACTTAGATTTAAATTTTGTAAATTAACTAACTTTGAAACTAAGGCAGGTAGTGATTGTATTTCATTATCACTTATATCTAAGTATTTCAGTTCTTCACACTGAAAGAGTGTCCTTGGTAATTCCAAAATCTAAAATAAAAATATTATAAACATTTTAAATTAAAACATATTTTGTAATTTAACACAAAAAATCTTTAAGCCTTTGTATATTAAATTTACGAATACATGCTTACTTTCTGAGATACTATTAAAACGTGACATAGGATTTACTACAGAATAATCACACTTATAGACAACTATAAAAAAAATTAATTTCCCAAAGTTTTATATTTTTTACAGAAATTAAGTATTCAGGGTGAACCACCCACCCACCATCAGGGTGATCCCCCACCCACCAAGGTTATTTTGAAAACAAATAAATTTTGAAAAAAACCCTGAAACAATTTTTATTTGATGGGAGACCAATTTTTATGGTAACGCAATGGATACCCCATTATGTAGGGAAACTACCCCTTTAGAAATCTTAAACGGCAATAGGGGTCGAGTGATACATCATTTTAAGGTTCCTACTATTCCCTATACAGCTGTCATATTTTTTTTCATTTTATGGAATATTTGAGAAGTAATGACATATTCACGTTAGACATGTAAAACGTGTTTTTAACAGGTGACATGGCTTAAAAAGGTTCTTAAAGCTTGATTTTGTTAAAAGTTATAATAAAAATAAATACAACCATACATTGGTCCCCCACAAAACAACAATTGATCGGTTTCAGGCTAATTTGCAAAAATTACTTGTTTTCAAAATAAGCTTGGGTGGGAACTAAAAGTACTTTGAAAAAAAGTCAGAAACCGGTCAATCCTTATTTGGTGGGAATTAGTATTTGACTTGATACCAAAAGATGCCATTAGTAAAATGAAGATCGACCTGTCAGACATCAAACACGAAAAATATTGATCCATTTCTAAATTTTAGTACCACCCTGCATAAAAAACAAAAATTGTATATCAAAAAAGAAGTTGAGTTTAAAGGCAATACATTTTGTTTGTTAAATTTTCTTTTACAAATGCCCATAAATTTGATTTTACTAGTTTAGAAACCTTTATTTTAGTAGTATCCTTTCATTTTGCCGAGAAAGTATATTGTGGTGCCAAATAAGAATAATTTTACCACAATTTTAAACTTTCAAGGGGAGTTATCAGTTATTGTTTATGAATTTTCTACCAACTACCAACTTTGTTGTTTAACTAAAGGGAATTAAGAGCAATTGGTGTCGACAAAATTATATTGGTTTTCCCTATTTTTATTAATCAAACTACGCCAATATAAATTAAGCCTATGTACAAAATAATATTATGTGTTACTTTATAAGTTAAAACAATTTGATCTGGAAGGGAAGGGAAGCGATCAGGCTTACTAATCGTCCCCTCTCTGGATCCACCATTGCTATTTAAGTGAATGTGCTTCTTGACATAGTAACTTATATAGTTACTACTTAGAGGGAGTAAAAAGTCAATATCCCATGTAAAGTTGCTCCCAGCTGGAAGTAGGACAAAGAATACGCGATCGTCCGCGTACTTCCAGCTGGGTCAACTGTACCCTAAAAATAGTACTATTTCCACATTTAAATAATGGCGTACCATAAATGCATTTTTACGCTTGTGGAATAGTTCTTGTTTGAAGACCTTTGGTACAACAAAAAAAAGGGGGGGGGGGGGGTTTACTTATTTATTAACAAGCTGCTGTTGTATAGTGAAATCAAGAAAAAAAATCCTCTATCCAAATAGGGGGCATTTGAAAAAATAAAGATATTTGCAAAAATCTCTTCTTCATTGTTATAAAAATAAATTTCAAAATACGCCAAATTAAATTCATAAATTTCTATTGATTTTACATCTTTGCAATATTTAAAAGCAATGTAATTTCTAGGGAAACCAGAAGTAATATTGAATTTTTTTAAGCTCATTAAATGTGTTTTCTAAGATCATATTAAAATTTCAATATTTTTATTTTCATAAATAAAGAAATGACAGGGGTGACCCTACTTTCATTTACACCCGGTATACTGGGTGTCCTGTTCACAACGTTAGCTAGAAAATAGATCAACTTTCATCAACAAAGTCCACAAAGTTGGGGACTATAAAAGATTGCTTTGAGTTACAGTTGAATCAGAGATTTCCTAGTTACTATCCAAAGTACAGTTAAAACTTCTTTAAGAGCATTCTCTTCAGTCTCTTTTTTCTCTTTTGTACTCATCACAAAACATTAATTAGTTAACACACTGTAGCACATTAATGAACTGACCAAATTTAGACATATCTTAGAAAAATCATATTCTACAGATGGACCAAATTCAATTTTAAAATTTTTAATATTGTATATAGTTTTTACTGCAGATAACTTTGTCAAAAAACTAAGTAAAATATAAAAAAGAAGACATAATTGAGATTTATGTACGTTTCTGTGCATATTCACGTTTCGTTTTTACCGTTTATTATTATTTTTTCAAGTCAAAGTTAAAAAAAAATTGTTTTATTTTTTTGCATTTTACATACACAGATTGCAACCAAAATTACGTTTCGGCAAGTGAAGGAAATGAACTAGGAACTCAAAGTTTTCATGATTTATAGTGATAATAATTTACTTTTCTTTTCTTTGTGATTTTTTTTGTTGTTACAAGTTGAAAGAGGATGGTTTTAACTTTCTGGTGATTTTAAACGCACATTGGTTATGTTATTAATTGTGATGTTTGGAAAAATCAGTGGCATAGAATTCAAAACAGTGAAATTCCAAAACTTAAAGAGGCCTACGAACAGAGCACCCTGTATATGTCAAGGTATTTGAACAAAACTGTATGTGACATGTAACATATCAATTGGAGCAGCTCGCAAGCATATTAAAAAAACTTGAGTTGGTAAAAAAAGCTTGACTTATGGGTTCCACATGAATTGCAATTTGCATTTCAAATGTAACAAAAACGACTAATTCAAAAATTATAACTGGAGATGAAAAATGGTTTGTTTACAATAATGTCATTTGATTATGATTATAGTTGTAAGCTAGGAATCTCCTCCGTGGACATTTACAGCCCGGAACATCAAGAGAAGATTCTGCTATCAGTTTCGTGGGATTACAAGGGTTTGAAATTAAAAATGAAAGCAACCCTACCCGAATTGCGAATATGTTTGGGGAATATTTCTCAACGTTTACAATCACAGCATGTCATAATTATAATAGCTAGGATACTCAAATATACGAGTTATAATATAGTAACATGGGAAGGTGCAATTGACACGAAAAGAATATCTGTAGCCCAAAAGTGTATAATCCGTCTACTACTTAACTTCAAATTTAGAGAAGCTTGTAGGGATACCTTTCGAAGTAATGGTATTCTTATCTATACAGGGTGTAATTCTAACATGGAATAAATTCAGTATTAATTGAAGGGTACAATTAAAAAAAAACTCTTAATAAATGGTAATGCATTGTTAACAAAAGTGATAAAATTACCCTCAGTTTGCCGCATGAATATCAAAATAATAATTGTACCGGCGAGATGTTAGCAATAAGTATTTTAGATGTAATTCTCCATAAGAGGTTTTTTCTAAATAACTTCCTTCCTTATCAATTCACAAAAGAAATAAATACACCAAATTAAAGCACAATTAAATCCCTACAAAATGATGGTACCCATTTTGCTTGTCCGTCCCAATTAGGTGTTTTATAGCACCCCAATCAAACCTCTACCACGTATTTTCTAATTTTTAAATATTAACCTACAAAGACAAATGATATATCTATGGATAGCATTTTTCATGTAGATGACGATGATACTGGTCACTTTGCTTGTCCGGGCCAATTAATTGAGTAATTAAGAAAAAACACTATTTTTGCTATAAAACACTTAAGAGCATCTTCCTAGACACCCGCGATAAATTTTCCAAGGGAGATTTTAACAAGGAATAGAAAATCCATCCCACTTTTCTGGGGCTTCTTTGCAAATTATGACCAAATAACTGATAATTAATGCGAATTCCTAGAGGGCGCGCGAGTTTGGGAGGAAAAATTGTGAAAAATCATGAAATCGAGCATTAGTTCTGCAGTCATAACTCAAGTGTCACTCATTAGATTTTCAATTTTTTTTCAGATTTATAATCTAAATTGATTAGGCTACTTCCTACCAGAGAGTTACCTTCTGCAACCTAGCACAAAACTAATTAGAGGGGTCCAAAGTTAAGGTACTTTTAGATCATTATATTATTTTTTGGACATTGTCCAATTTTTTTTCCTTCTGGCAAAAATTAAAGAAATGACTTCTAAATCATCTACAAAAAAAATATACAAAAATGTTGTTTGTACTAGGTTTTATGACTGCAGAACTAAACCACTATATTTTCCGTTTAGGAAATTGCCCTTAATCGGGACGGACAAGCAAAGTGGGTACCATCACTCTGTAGGGATTTAATTGTGCTTTAATTTGGTGTATTTATTTCTTTTGTGAATTGATAAGGAAGGAAGTTATTTAGAAAAAACCTCTTGCTGGAAAACTTATTGCTAACATCTCGCCGGTATAATTGTTGTGTTCTTTTTATCAATATTTGCTCGAGTAAACTTGGGAAAAAGAACACAACCAATGTTGTGACTGAAGGAGGGTTAAGAACTTTGTGTACCTACTTTAAATTTCAAAACACATGATATAGGTAACACGAGTAAAAATGTTTGTGTTATGATACATCCATAATTTTAACAACTGTAAAATACAATTTTAATAATAATGACATTAAAATAAAAGGAAGTAACTATTTAACCGACAGTCGGTTTACTATTATTCTGCCGACTGTCGGTAATTTTTTTCTGTGGATTATTTAACTGACTGTCAGTCATTTATGCCTATAAATTATTCTACCGACAGTTGATCTTTAAAATAACCAAGACATTAATTGTTTGATTGCGCACTCCGTTTCCCCAACCGTCTCGAGGTAGGTCTCTTGGAGTTAACTCTATTCACTCCTTCCATACCCGAACGCAGTTATAGCGACACTTTTTACACCAAATTTATACTCGAACGCCAAAAGAGTGAATTGGAGTGAATGGAGTGAGCCCAAACGAATACCCAAACGCAGCTCATATGATTTAAGAATGATTTTAAAACAAAATTGTTTTCTTTTATTACAATGTGAATTTATTTTTTAAATATGTAGTATTAAAATCTCAGTATTGTAAAATTCTTTATGTGCATTTATTTATTACATGTTTTGCGAACACCAACGGGCATAAGTTTGTGTACAGCAAGAAGGAGGACATTTTGAAAAAGTTATTAACTAAACATTTGATAGCTGAAATATTTTTTTTAATTCTAAGAACTTTATTTTCTGTTTTAGAGTTTAAAAATTTCAAAGTGCTATAACTTTTGAATAAAAAAAGGTAGAATTGAACTCGCGTTTTTAGTCTTAGAATAGTCAAGAAATTAAAAACAAATTCAACTTTCAATCCAAACTATACAAAGACAAAATCAAAGATAGCAAATCCTCCTATTAAATCAACAAATTTGATAAAGCAGAGTGCGATATGTCAAAAAATTGGGCAATACTTAATGAAATGTTAACAAATAAAACAAATAAAAACTGTAAACAAAATATTACAAAAATAACTCTCAACAACCAAATAATAACTGATCCTCAAACTATATCAGATGAAATGAACAAATTTTTCACCTCAATAGGTCACAATATTAACCAATCAGTCCCAGACACAACAAAGCAAACGTTCAAAATAGATCACACAATAAAAAATTTGTTCATTCGCCCCTGCAAGTCACAGGAAATTGTTGACATTATTAATGCATTAAACAAAAAAGTATGTTTAGACATTGACGGGATATCGGTAGAGGATATTAAACATATAATTCACTTAATAAAAAACCAATTATCAAAAATCTATAATAATATCTTTATTTATGGAACCTACCCAGATATCCTAAAATGAACCAAAATCATTCCCATTTTTAAAAAAGGATCAGTTACTGAAATAAATAACTATAGACCTATTGCAATATCATTCATATTCACAAAAATTTTAGAAAAAATTATGCATGAAAGACTTACAAATTTTATTTACAACAACAAAGAAATAACCCTTGATAACTAATATGGTTTTAAAAAAAATAGTAGCACCCAAGCAACAATAACAGACATTTTAAACCAAATATACTCCAAAATTAATAAAAAAGAAATTGTTGCAGCAGTCTCAATTGATTTAAAAAAAGCCTTTGATTGTGTCAACCACCATTCATTATTAGAAATCTTGGAAAATTTGGGAATAAAGAGAGTAACAAGCAAGCTTATGCGTAGTTATCTAACCAATAGAAGGGTAACTACTTTTACCAATAACATTATGAGTCGAGAAGAGATCCTAAAATCGGGTGTCCCTCAAGGGTCTGTTTTGGGACCTCTCCTTTACTCGCTCTGTATAAACAATATTAAAAATATTAATTTAAAAGGTCAACATTACATTTTTGCAGAAGACACCATATTACTGTATACTGATAATAACATAAAATCTCTTGAAAATACAATAAACGCTGACCTGGAAAAATATAACAACTAGCTAATATCTAAAAAACTGAAAATAAATTTACTCAAAACTGAATTCATAATATTTAATAATAAAGTTGACCAATTAAACATAAAAATAAATAATATAAAAATTAACCAAGTCAACTCAATAAAATACTTAGGAATATGGATAGATAACATACTCAAATGGGATTTACACACAGAAAAAACAATAGCAAAAATAGCTGCCACAACCAGTGTATTCAGAAGATGCTCCCACATCATTCCAGAAAAATACAAAAATCAATTATACTATGCTTTAATAGATTCACATATAAAATATGGTATAAACATATGGGGAACCGCATCCAGCAAATTAAAGTCTCATATGCAAAGATACCAAAATAAATCCATAAAAGCTCTATTCAACCTTCGGAGATTAACACCCACCAAATCCTTGTACTCAAAGACAAACATTCTTAAGAGGATAGTCCGCCAAATGTTTGAAATGCGTACGCCTCGCTAGTAAAAATTGATTTTTTGGTGTTTGTAATAAAAAAATTAACAAAAACGCTCTTGTTTTGCCTTGAAATTGAATTTATTTTTCATATAGAATTTTTTTTTGATGTATATAGTCTGTTATAAGGGAGTAATTTTGAAAAAATAATAAAAACGCATTTTTTATCATTTTTTCAAAATTACTCCCTTATAACAGACTATATACATCAAAAAAAAATTCTATTTGATAAATAAATTCAATTTAAAGGCAATACAAGAGCGTTTTTGTTAAATTTTTTATTACAAACACCAAAAAATAAATTTTTACTAGCGAGGAGTACGCATTTCAAACATTTGGCGGACTATCCTCTTAATATTGATTCTTTAATAATATTACGCTTCACTAACACATCCATTCATTCACACAATACCAGAATTAAAAATAAAATTTGCATTTCTCAAACTCATAATAAATTCGGTCAAAAATGTAATATGCCAATAAAAAAATATAATAGCCTACCTAATTCCCTAAAAAATATCCAAAACCTAAACTTATTCAAATACAAATTAAAAAAATATCTACTGGAAAAATAAAACTCCTGAATCAATCCTACTATACCTGAAAAGCAAAAACTGTAAGCTAGCATTAAATTAAACTTTATATCTACATTATTTATTATAAAGCGCAACTTGTGATAGACCGTATGTACGGTATATAATATAAATAGGTATATGTAATATATGAATAGGTTCATATACAGGGTGGCCCAGATTTTACTTCCCAGGAAATATCTCAGTTATTTGAAGAGATAAAAATATAAATCAAAAAGCGCTTTGAATGGCAGCACTTATACCTCATAATTTCATTCTAAAAAAATTATTTTTATTTACCACTCTTAAGACGCCACCATCATCTTTTTTTTCTTTAATGGGACACCCTATTTTTTATAATTGATATTGCATCTACAATTAATTCTAGAAACTGTGATATGCTACACTTAGTATTATAACTACATTTTGTGAATAAAAAAAATTAAAATATTGATTGAAGTAGTATGCAAAATTATTTATTTAGTATTTTTTAAGAATTTTTTTTAAATCTAAACTAACTTAACTTAACCTAACTGTAAATTACAAATTTTGTTAAAAAAACTAAATAAAAAATTTTGCATAATACACTCACCGGCACAAAATTTGATCCATGCGATTTATTTGATTTTACTCATTTAATTTTGACCTTATGTAATGTAATGTTTAATTATCATATAAATATGAAATTATGCACATTTTTATACAATATTTTGATATAAAAGATTTCTTTTAAATCCAACAATTGAATGTTAGCACAATTGTTATGAATTTTTAAGAATTTTTAAAGTGTAGTTCTTTTAAAATTTTCAACAGTAAGGTTCCTAATAGGGTCGAGTAAAGTTAAAATTAAAGTTAAAGTCTTCCTTAAACTAAAAAATGGTTTTAAGCCCAACTGATAGTGCCAGAGCTCTTGCTCTTATCCAAGATGGGCGGTCAGAGTACTACGCAGCTCGGGTTCTTGGCGTTTCAAGATGTAGTGTCCAAAGAGCTGTAGAACGTTTTAATGAAACTGGAAATTATTCTAGATGAGTTGGATCAGGCAGACTACGGTGTACAACTGCCCAAGATGATCATTTTCTTAGATTACGAGTCTTGCGAAATAGAGACACTACCGCAATTACAGAACGGAATGAGTTGGAACATGTACGGGGAATAGCAGTAAGTGAAAGAACCGTCAAAAGAAGGTTACAGGAACATGGATTAGATGCTAGAAGACCCGCAAATGGCCCACAATTGACCAGGGAACATCGGGTAGAACGTCTACGCTTTGGTCGTGAACACCAAAACTGTTGTGATCCGGAATGGAGCAATATTCTTTTCACGGATGAGTCAAGGTTTTGTCTCAGATCTCCGGATGGACGTCAACGAGTATGGCGAAGGACTGGTGAAAGGTTTGCCCAGTGCAATATTGTACCAAGATTGAATTTTGGTGTTGGCTCGATCATGGTGTGGGGCGGTATTAACATGAACGCTTGTACAGACCTGGTAATTGTAAATGGAGGAGCAATGACTGCAGACAGATATATTACTGATATTCTGGATCCACATGTTGTACTTTTTGCTCTGTCTGTTGGCAATAATTTCATGCTAATGCATGATAATGCTCGTCCCCATGTTGCTCGCGTCGTCAACGAGTCCTTGAATGAAGTCCAAATCAATCGTATGATTTGGCCTGCCAGAAGTCCCGATCTTAATCCGATCGAACATGTTTGGGACATGATTGGAAGACGAATTCGTGCTCGAATTCCCGCTCCTGACACCATACGAGAACTAACTGCAGCAGTTTTGCAAGAATGGGAAGAAATTCCTCTTGATACTTCAAACGCTTATTGAGGGCATGCCAAGAAGAATTGAAGCCGTAATTAGAGCCCGAGGAGCAATACACGATACTAATTTTGTTGTTGCTGTATCATTTTCTGAGACATTTTCGTTTTGAAAGTTTTAAGAAATTTGCAATTATTTTCATTATTTTTAAAAATAAATGTTACCTTTGGTTATAATTATAATTTGTTCTACGTACCCTCTTAAATAATTATATAATTGAAAATAAAATATTATGAATACAAACAAAAAGTAATAAATGAGTAAAAAACCAAATAAATTGCATGGATCGAATTTTGTGCCGGTGAGTGTACGTACTTTGATCAATATTTTAATTTTTGTATTCACAAAATGTACTTAAAATACTAAGTGTAGCATATCACTGTTTCTAGAATTGATTGTAGATGCAATATCAATTATAAAAAATAGGGAATTAAAGAAAAAAAAATGATGATGGCATCTTAAGAGTGGTAAATACCAATAATTTTTTTAGAATGAAAGTGCTGCCGTTCAAAGCACTTTTTGATTTATACTTTTATCTCTTCAAATAACTGAGATATTGCCTGGGAAGTAAAATCTGGGCCACCCTGTATAACAAATTTATTGTAATAAATATATGTGTTTACAATGTAAATTTTATGTAATAAAATTGAAATAAGAATTGAACCTAGATTACACTCCCAAAAGTTATGCATAACCATATTGAACACCCTGTACTACTTTAGCAGAAAAAAATAAATTTATTTATATTTAAGTTTTTTTATCAATTTTACCTGTCGATGTTATATTTTTTTATGATTAATGTTTAACATCACAAACAGGGCCGATCCTGGGCCCTTGGCCGCCCGCGTGCAAATTTTAAATTGCCGCCCCTACAAAGTCGTTTTTTTTGTATTAAGACCTAACAAAAATGTGTAAAAATTATTTTAGCGTGGCCTGAAAAAAATCTAAAATGTATACCCGATTTTAATTTATGTTTGTTGCTTCTTAAAAAATCGGTTTCATAATTAAACTAAAAATGAACCCAAGAATATTTTTTTCTCAGTTGACATGACGTCACTATGACGTCATAAATTTTTTAATGGATTGATATGGTTTTTATACCACAAAAATCATGGGCCAAAAAATAAATATTATATAACCAATTAAAGTTAAGGTTTTTTGGGGAAATTTTTAATCGCACTTTAATGACTTCAAAAGGGTAATTTATAGTCAAAATTAATTCAATTATAAAAATTAGGCAATTTCCTATAAAATAGGCTTATTTGAGTATTCTTTCCTTATAGCAACTTTTTTGAAAATTGATTATAAAAATACTCATTTTTGGTGTATAAAAAAACTTGATTAAAAACTGCTAGTTTCAATAAAATTATAACAAATTTTTGAGTTTAAATTAAAGATTAGGGTATAATCTATAATACGAAACTCTAAAATCAATCATGGGCCAAAAAATAAATTTAATATAATCAATTGAAGTTAAAGTTATTTTTTGGGGAAATTTTTGATCATACTTTGATGACTTAAAAAGGGTATTTATAGTCAAGATATGATTAAAAAATAAATTTTATTATAAAATTTGGTTAGTTTTTTATAAAATGGACTATTTAAAAAATAAAATTCGCAGTGGGGAGTTTTTTGAAATCACATTTAAAATTTATTTAACGCTTTTATTTAAACTGACGTTTTTGTTGAAAACTTTGTATGCACTTTGAACGCCAAAAATTGACATTTTCACTGAAGCTAGACCTATAAAATTAGTTCCATTATAAAATTTAGACAATTTCCTATAAAATAGGCTTATTTAAGTATTTTTTCCTCACAGGAACGTTTTTGAAAATTGATTATAAAAATACTCATTTTTTGTGTTGAAAAAAATTGTAAAAACTTGATTAAAAACTGCTAGTTTCGATAAAATTATAACAAAATTTTTGAGTATAAATTAAAGATTAGGGTATAATCTATAATACGAATGTCTAAAAACAATCATGGGCCAAAAAATACTTTGGCCGCCCCTCAAATTGGCCGCCTGCGTGCCGTGCACTCGTTTGCCCCCGGTAGGATCGGCTCTGATCACAAATCCTAAGTTTTTAATACAGTCGGTCAAATAATATAATGACATAAAGGGCCGACAGTCGGTTAAATAACCCTCAGATAAAAATTACCGACAGTTGGCAGAATAATAGTAAACCTACTGTCGGTTGAATAGTTACTTCCAAAATAAAAAGGTATAGCGAAGAAGATTTGGAGAAGTTTGATAAATAAAACCCGGAAGATTATTACAACACATATTAGTTGGATAAAAGGAATCCTCCTGGTTTTATTTATTTATAATAATGATATTGGTTGAACTTATAGTTACCTTATTTCCGTCCAAGTATAAACTTTCAAGTGTTCGTTCGAAATTAAAAACTTCAGGTGGCACTTCGGATATAGAGGTTCGGCTGAAATCTAATACTTTCACATTATCAACAGTCTTTTGTTTACATGCGAAGCAACTGAACCAATTCATTTTAAGGTTTAACGAAGCACCAAAGCAATCACAATTTTACTAACATAACCTCGAACAATGCAGATGAAATAGCTTTAAGTTCTTTCATTTTAGACACACATAAGCAGCCTTCAACCCTAATTTTTAAATTGGACACATTACAACATAGATATTGGGCGGTACAAAAGTTTGATTGAAATTTATAACACCCACTGTGATTAAGATTTGTTAAGAGATGTTTCTTGGGTCTGGGAAAGCTGATGCATTAGTTATTTTAATAGAAATTATTATTTACATTAACACTAATTATTTATATTATATAGTTTCATTTATAAGGTAGAAAATTTCTAAAGGTAAATAATAAAAATTGACGAGCTTTAGAAAATTTAAGGTGCTGCTCGGTTTTGACTGCACTCTGCACTGCTGTGAGATGTGCGCTGTGGGGTCGTGAGATGGTGCGGTGCTCTTTTTAAACACTATGCAACCTTCTAAGCAAGCGCACAGCTCTACAAGGGAACACATACCTTACATAAATAAAAATAGATTTACACCCCCAAACTTCTGCTTTATGCTTTATTTATTGTTGCTTTCTATTTCCTGAAAGAGAAAATCCAATTTAAAATTATCAAATAAAACTACATTAGAAACGTTCAACACGTTCCAGACTCCAGAATTAAGAGTAATTTTACGTTCATTACCTTTCTAAATAAAAATGACGAAAATAGAACTTTATTCATGTCTAATTGGAAAACACTTTGCACAGGAATGATTGGTTTCATTGGTCAGTTGATCAGCAGCAAATTATCCCACGTGCTGACGTGTTTCAAAAGTACCTATGTACATATCGATTGATTTATTTTTATATACACTTTACCAGGTACTTAACTACTTTAATGTAATTTGTTTCATGTACCAAACACAATAATACGCTTTTAGCAGACCAAATTCTCTGTAACTAAGCTACAAATTTTATTAAACCCGGAAAGTATTTAACTAAAAATATCAGCAATTATTGCAAAAATTTAATTTTCACCGGTTATTGGAATATCATTTCAAGTGCTTGAAAATACTAAAAAATACTTGATACAGTATAGTTTCTGTAAAATACAGAGGCGTAACTAGAAATTTTCGGCCCTTAAGCAAAATTTAAAAAAGGGTCCCCCAAATTTTTTGAATTTGAGACCAAAATTAGGAAAGTCGAAATTTAGACGTTTTCCAAAAAAGAAAAATTAATAAATAATAAAAAAATATTATAAAAGTAAAAGTTCATTCGATTTTATTTCGATACTTCGCTAAATTACAAAAGTAATCAACAAAATTAAAATAAACTACTTAACCCTTTATAGGGCAGAACCCTTTGGATCAAATTATTTAAATTTTTTCTTTAAATATTAACAAAATGAATTATTTTTAGATAATTTATGGTAAAAGAAAGTTCTTTTTTAATTTGGTTTTTGTTTTATGGTAAGGTACATATTTGTACCATTGGTCGATTCGGCAAATGTTCAGATCTCAAAGTTTATTGGTATATACCGGGTGGAAATGAAACTAGGGTCACCCCTGGCATTTCTTTATTTATGAAAATAAAAAATTAGAATTTTAGTATCTTATATGATCTAAGAAAACAAATTTTATGGATCGAATAAATCTTTCATTTTACTTCCGGTTTATCAGGAAATGGCACCCACTTTCTTATTCTGTTTTTCTGAACACCGGTGTATAGATATTGAAATTCCTTTTATTAAAATTAATAGCTTTAACTTAATTTCTTCTTTTAGTAGAAGCAAATCGCAACATGGAGGCACTGCAATTTTTGTGGGAAATCATATAGAATGTACGAATAGGGAGGATATAGTGAGAAAGTCCAAAGAAATCGATTGTGAACTCGCTGCAGTGGAATTGAAACCATTCAAACTAATTGTCGTTACAGTTTACAGATCGCCCCTAGGTAATTTGGATGAGTTTTTTAGAATTTTCGATGACTTGTTAGCCACCACAAGCTTGCGAGTAATCATAATCGGTGATTTTAATTTTAACTTTATGACAAAAAGCCCAATTACCTTAAAGTTTTTAGATGTTTGTGGTGGCTATGGTCTTGAACATCTTGTAAATGAACCTTCGCGTGGCACCAATTGCATTGACAACGTAATTGCTAATACCTCTTTGGTTAACTTACTAGCTTCTGTTACCGATCCACACCTGTCTGATCATAACGCTATTCATGTAGAAATTATTGAGAGTAACATTTTTGCGGGGGGAGAAACATTCATTTGTAGACCAGTGACACAGATGGGGCTATTCGCATTTCATGAAAAATCAGTAAATCATCTTTCGATTTTATTGATAACGGTAACCTAAGCACTAACAATAAATTTGAACAATTTATAAACATTTTTGAACAAGCCACTGAGTCCTGCTTCCCAGCTAAATGTAAAATAATACCTAACTGTAAAACTAATTTAACTAAAAATTCTATTTGGTTTGATGAGGACTTAAAGAAAATGAAAGAATCTTTAGACTTAATTTCATCTTGGGCAAAGCGATATCCCTCAAACGATAATTCAATTACGCTAAAGAACTTTAGAAACTTTTACAGATCAACAATCAAATATAAAAAACAAACTTTTAACGATTCGTACATATCAAACGCGAGTAATAAAACTAAAGCAGCCTGGGAGCTAATAAAGAGTTATCAAAATAATACATCGAGGAAAAACGAACCAAGTACCTTGACTGCTTCCGAAATAAACGCCTTTTGTACAAACATAGCACAAAAACTAATCGACGAATTACCGGTTACCGAAAAAGACCCCATTATTAGCTTTCTTTCGAAGTCACCTGAAAACACAGATATTTTTGAGTTCAGCACACTGTCTTTTAACCAAGTAAGGGATGAAATGGGACAACTAAAGAAAAAGCGAAGCAAAGACGCATATAATTTAAACATACAATTAATTAATGCTGTCCGTGAAATCATAGTAGTACCAATCACAAAATTGTTTAATTCTTGTATAAATGACGCGGTGTTTCCCACTTGCCTAAAACTTTCAAAAGTAGTTCCCATCTTTAAAAAAGGGAATGCGAATGACCCCAACTGTTATAGACCCATATCTATTATCCCTATATTTGGGAAACTATTTGAAGCGCTTCTTAATAAACAACTTAAAAACTATTTTGAAAACAAACTCTCGAAGAACCAGTTCGGCTTTCGCGATAAGCTGTCAACAACTAATGCAATCCAGACTCTGATAAACTTTTTAAATACTGGCCTTGACAATAAGAATTTTACTGGATGTACCTTCTACGACCTGTCCAAGGCCTTCGATTGTGTGAACCATCAAATTTTGATGAAAAAATTAAGATTTTATGGAATCGCGGATAACTCCTTAAATCTATTGGAGTCTTACCTTAGCGGACGTCAGCAGTGCACAACTTTTAATAATATTACATCAACATATTTAACTAATAAACATGGTGTACCCCAAGGGTCAATCCTTGGTCCACTTCTTTTTTTGATCTACGTAAACGACTTTGTACAGTGCGACCCTAACACTCTACTTATGTGCTATTCCTATTGTCAAATAAATTTGTTGGCTAAAGATATGTGAATGGGATGTGTATTTTACAATAAAAAAATTATCTACTAAAAACTTTAGGAATGTTCATTGGTAAATTTATGTACCACATTACATTTTTAAAAAAAAAATACGTGTGCGCAAATCAACACCGCAACATTTTCATGAAAAGGTATTGATATAATCGATTATTTATCAATCCCAACTAGTTTAAAACTTATAAGTCTTTATTTGGTTGTAAAATTTATAATAATCTGAGGTGTAAGTTTTAACCTCAAAATTAAATTTTTTACTTTTTATCAAAATGTATGAACCCCTATTGAAAATTAATTTACTGACAATACATAGGGTACTTTAGATAGTAAGTACTTACCTTTTTGGTTTGCATTTAACAAGAAAACTTTTGCAAAAACTTAAAAAACGATTGAAAACCACATGTTTATTTAAAATCAAACGACCAAAGGTTAGTGGTTCAAATGTTTACCACTTTATAGACTTTCATACATAAAGTGCCCGAAAGATGGAGATAGAATTCGATGAGGTACAAACTGATACCATGGATCGTTTATGGACTTAAAAATTTATCTTTATATCAAAATTCACATTGATATTTGTAATTGATTTGAGAGAACTGCAAATGGTACAAATATGTACCAACAACCTATAAAGGGTTAAAACAAAGCATCTCTCTGATAAAACATCAATAAAAATAATCAATGTTTGCTTTGCAAAAATATTTTATAAATTACAACAAAAATAAAATAAAATAATTCATAAACGTAATAAAATTTGCAATATAAAATATACAGAACAAAATTGAAATACCTACACATGATATAAATATGTACCGTAAAACGGGGTGAATAGAAACACACAGGGGAAATGGGGATTTTCCCGGTGGGCCGGTGGGTTAGAGGCCGAAAGAACCCAAAATCTTAATTTATTAAAAAATTTTTTTTGCAATAATGCTTCTTAAAAAAGTAAAAAAAAAATAATATTTCAAATACTGCTGGGATCATTTTATTTATTTATATTTCTATTATTTCGTGGGCTAGCAAGCAAAAGGCACTAAGCCAAAAAATTGTATTTGCGTAATTTGAATTTCAAAGCTTCATAGCATTCGAAAAAGTAGTCAGGGCCGCGTTTCCCACTAGGCAAAGTAGGCACTTGCCTAGGGACCGCAAATTTAGGGGGCCCGTTTTTGAGATTTTTTAATAAATTATTTATTTTCATTTTGCCCAGATCCTATTATAAAATAAATAAATAAACAGAAATGATAAAAAAATATAACAAAGTAAAATTAAATTATAACAAATTTTTGTATAAAATAAGAAGTTTAAATCAACATGGTTAAAAAATGTTTTTAAAAAGTACAAGCAGGTGCCAGGGGCGGATTTATATACGGTCAAATAATAGGGCTGAAGAAATTGCAACTTAAAAAAAAAAAATAACTGCTAACATTGAGACCAGTTTTGTAGTATCCCGGAGCTCCTATAGCAATTTTTGTCCCCGAGTACTAAATCCGCCCCTAGCCAGAATTCTCAAATATATTTAATCGACCGCAAAATTAATTCTGGCGCACTTAGTTATTTGTTTATGATATTCTAAAAATCACTTCAAAAAGTAAAATAGTGCAATTTTTACAAAAACTCATTTTTGTAATGTTCTTCTTGGAAACGCGGGTTTATATTTTGCAGTACTATCTAATTTATTCAAATCGACCGCAAAATTAAATCTAGCTCTTTTGGTTTTTATAATTTTTTAAAAATCATCAAATAAAAGACTGCAATTTTTACAAAATCGCATTTTTTTTTAATTTTCCCCTTGGATTTTTTTTAACAGACTCGAGTTATATATTTTGCAGAATTCTCTAATTTATTTAAATTAATCACAAAATTAATTATTCTAGCTTGCTTATTTATTTTTTTTATAAATTTTTTAAAATCATTTTATAGCTTGAACAAGTAAAATTAGTGCAATTTTTACAAAATTTTAGTTTTTTTATTGTTTCACTTGGAATTTTTCAACAAACTCGGATTATTATTTTGCAGAATTCACTAATTTATTCAAATCAACCGACAAATAAATTTTAGCTTACGTGGTTATTTCTTATATAAATTTTTAAAAATCATCATGCAGCTTCAAACTGTTAAATAGTGTAATTTTTAGAAAATATCATTTCTTTTTAATGTTTCCCTTAAAATTTTTCAATAAAGTCGGTTACACTTATTGCAGAATTCTTTAATTTATTCAAATTAACCCCAAAATTAATTCTAGCTCACGCGGTTTTTTTTTTTACAAAATTTTAACAACTTCAGCAAGTAAAATAGTGCTATTTTTACAAAATTTTAATTTTATTAATATTCCCCTTGGAATTTTTCAATAAACTCGGATATATTTCTGGCAGAACAGGAACGGATTTATATTTTTCTAATAGGATCTCTCTTTTTTGGGGCCCTCAAAAAGCTAAATTGCAACTTAAAAAAAATTAAAAATGAAGTGATAATATTTTGGGATTAGACCAATTTTGTGGTATCCCGGGGCCCCCATAGCAATTTTTGCCTAGGACCCTCAAGTGCCAAATCCGCCCCTACAAGCGGCCCTGAAAGTAGTTCTCAAGTACTCTTCACAGTGCAGTCTTATCAGTTAACCGGGCACTAGGCCACGATACTTTCACGGGCCCCACATGTTTCGTCTAAAACGATTTTTTTCGAAAAATTATCAAAGGGTTATAATGATATTATTTGTATCCGTTTTTATTTGGATAACCGCTTTTTTTTGTTTCTCTCTGGCCATCGCATCGTTTATATTCACAAATTTTTATTTTTTTAACCGCATCCAAAATGGAGATTTCGAACTAAAAAGAACTCGCCCCAAATTTTTCAAAAAGAATAAAGGGTTTCTGAAACAGAAATTACGAATTTCTTGTAAATTTCGTTTCTTTTCACTTTAGAAAGGAAAGAAAGTGATGAGCTTTGAATTATTTTTTATACTTAAATTTTGGAGAAATCATGAATTTTTGAAATATGCATTTTATTGTAAATTTAAGAAACTCTCACAAACTTTAAAAAGTTCTACATTTTACTTAAATCTAATTGAATTTAAATCAAATTTTTAAGATTATCAATGTTATTTTTTCTTAAATTTCAAGAAAACTAATTAATAGAACACGCTCTCCCATAAATGACGGAAGATTCTTTAGTACTTTATTGGGAACCCTTGGAAAAATAATAGCGTATTGAACAACTTTTTCATTTTTGGAACATCCTGTATAAAATTCACAAAATGCAATACATTTGAAGATAATTTTAAATTGCAAAAAATCCTTTCTTTTTAGAAAATTACGACATTCGATTCGGATAGTGTAGATTTTAAATAAATGTTATATTCAAAACAAACAAAAAACGCAACATTTATTGTTGGTCGGGCGTCGGGCCCTTTTTGAAAGCGGGCCATAGGCTATTGCCTTTTTGTCCTAATGGGTATAACGGGTCTGACTCTTCAATTAATCTAGAATTTAGATAACTAATTCTTTTTTACAATAGTAAATATTAAACCAAAATATTTTTGACTTAGTGCCTTTTGCTTGCCCACGATTTAGAATAAGTTTTGGTAGTTTCATCCGGATGAAGAAACAAAGTTTTTTCTTAATTTACCAAAAAATTAAAATGATTTTCACAAAAATTTAATTTTTTTTTAAATACCCTCAATCTGAACTAAGAAATGGTGTTACATTAAAAAAATATGTTGATGTTATTTGAGGCAAAATGTTTTATTTTTAATCATAAAATGTACAAAAATTTCAAATTATTATTTCGATTTTCTCTAAATTTTCTCTGACATGTTCCGAATAGTGGCAATATATTGAATGTTCAATATATTAGAAAAAAAATAAGGGAAAAAACTGGCACTTTGTATATCCTTTTTTATTCATATCGAAAAATCAAAAATGAGCCGACAAATATTTTTCCCGGGCCGCTAGTCAGGTGCCCATCCGCCCCTGGAAACACATTTGTACATAAATGGTCTAATATTTTAAGTTAAGTTTGCTTTGCAAATATTTTCAATGACTAATAATATGGGTATAGGGTCATTCTTTAAATTTTATCAGGGGCGGATGGGCCATAAGCGAAAATGGGTATTTTCCCGGTGGGCAAGAGGCTCGTTGGGCCGGTGTCAGAAAGAACCCAAAATCTTAATTTATTAAAAAAAAGATATTTACAATAATGCTTCTTAAAAAATTCAAAAAATAATATCTCAAAAACTGAAGAAATCGTTTTATTTAGGTATATTTCTATTATTTCGTGGGGTAGCAAGCAAAAAAAATGGATTTGCCTAATTTGAATTTCAAAGCTTCATAGCATACGAAAAAGTATTTCTAAAGTACTCTTCACAGTGCCGTCTTATAAGTTGAGCGGGCACTAGGCCACTTTCACGGGCCCCACATGTTTCGTATAAAACGATTTTTTTAGAAAAACGACCAAAGGGTTATAATGATATTATTTGTATTCGTTTTTATTTGGATAACCGCTTCTTTTCAGTAATAAAGGGTTTTTGAAACAGAAATTACGAATTTATTGTAAATTCTTTTTTTCCTAATGGAAGGTTGGTCTGCTTCGAACCTCATTTGTTTTAAAATGTCAATAAATGTTTTATCTATTTCCAAGGTGTCGTTTTGCTGATTGGTCGTATCATGAGATGGAAGCATGTTTAATACTTGTGCCCTATTTAGAGGAATAATACCACATTTTTTTAAACCAACACGGAAGTTTTTCGGTCCATTAGCTGGTTTAGTAGCCTCGGAAATCTGTCCTTGGGTAAAGCTTTCTCATTTTTTCCAGAAACAGTCTTCCATTACTCAAGAATTCTTCTCCATGAAACCTTCAATGGGTGAAAAAGCCACATCTAGAGGCTGTGTTAGATGTGTAGAATTTGCAGGAAGAAATATAAGATCAATTTTGGTTTCTTTGCAAAATTTTTTTTCCAGGTTGTTTCTTTAGGTATGGAATAGCTACTGATTGTACCCAATCTGCAAAGCAGTTATTGTCGAACCAGCCCACGAATTGTACATGTGAATTGCCTTATACACCATATAGGGTGGTAATATTGTACCATCTCCAGCAGCACTGAACATCACTGAAATAGATGCTTTTGTGCTGTTCATCAATCTCTCAGGATATTTGCAACCTCTTCTAGTTATTATACTTTTTCTTCCAGGGTCATCGCAAAGATTAGTTTCATCGTAGTTAACGATATTGTCGGGTGGAACACCTTCATGTTCCACCTCTAATCTATCAAAATATTCATTTATTATTTTTGGCGGCCCGATTTCTTTTAATATTTTGACATATTCTGTGTGATAATTCATTTTTATGTCGATTCAAAAACGAGTAAATAAATTCTTGTCCAGGTAAATTATTTTTGAATCTAACCACCTCTTTTCATTTCCTGTCCAAGAACTCCGTTCTCAACGTAATGGCATCAATCGGCTAACCCCATTCCGAACAAATTTTAAGCCTATCCACAAGAAGACGTTCTTCCAACTCCGACAAACACATCTGTCCTCCCTGAGACGTTGTTTCCTTCTTTTTTTTGTGCCTATATATGACTGAATAATGAATATTGTACTTAGTACTTGTAGTTTATTTATAGACATTCTGAAAGTAGTTCTATAAGTTTTGTTACTATTGCCCCCACAGTTTCTATTCACCCCGTTTTACGGTACTCGTTTGCTTTTGTATCTAATTTTTCAGCTTCTTGGCCTTCAATAATTGAAATTAATGATAGACACTTCAATCGATCTTGGCACATTTCTTAAATAATTTTTGACAATTTTCAATTAGCTGAAAGATCTTTCTGATGTAGCAACTGAAACGGGTAAGGTTAAATATAAGTGCTGGTATTATTATTAATAATTCTGCTAGTTCTTTAATTGAGGATATTGTTTTAATTTCATCTTTAATGAAATTATTGGATATTAGTTTCAAAATTTGAATAGAGAAATTTGTACTAAAAGATCATTTTAATAAATTTTTTGCAAATTATTTGCATTTTCTAAAATATATGTTTCTGGCTGAGTAACTAAATTATCATGCTCTAAAAATGAAAAATTAGTAGCAATTCTTTGTAAACTTATAAATCGTTTTTTAATTTGGAATATGCATAATGCATACATCCAATACTCGGTAATATATACGTTTATACGAAATATCTCTTCAACAGAATTAAATTTAATTTCAGTTGCTTTCTCTTCAAAAAACGTTCTGTAACAGACTTTCGTCTTTCAGCAAATTTTTGGTCAATTTCCCATTTTCCAGTCATATTTTGAGCTTCGGTTTTACACTCTTCAAATTCTGCTCTCAATTTAACTAATGCTTCGGATGTTTTTTGTAATGCCATTGATGCCATTTGTAAATCAGCATCTTTGCATTGTAATATTTTACTCGTCGTATCTGCTTGTGATAATACTTCTGTTAGAAAAATGCACAAAAAACAAATTCGAAACATGACATGCTTTTTCGAATACGCGTTGCTTCTTCGCGTTCTGCCTTTTTGGTACTTTTCTGTTAGGGCTTTAATTATATCGAAAAATGTAATTTTGACTGCTAACAATGATATAAGTCGTCCTGACCATCTGGTAGGATTTAGACGCTTTAAAGTCGTACTGGATTCACCACTAAATGAGGCTAAGATTTCCCATCTAATTAAACTACATCCAAAACAATTAAATAGTTGTCCAAGGATCTCAAAAAAGTTGAATGCCTCTTTTGTAGATTTAATGCAGTCATTGATTACTAGTTTTAGATTGTGGGCAGCACAATGAACATATTCTGCGTTAGGTTGTATTTCTTTAATTTTGTTTATACTCCATTGTACACCCCACTCATAACATGAGCCCCATCAAAAACTTGCCCCCTACATTTTGAAAAATCCATATTCTGCTTTTCCAGAACATTGGAGATTAAGTTGGTTATACCCGAAGCAGAATGGTCTGCAACGCTTAGAAACCCCAAAAACACTTCTCTAATATTAATTGAAATTGGGATTTCTTCGTAATTCCTCTCTGTCCCTATATACCTATAAACATGACTGGGTTGGTCAATTCTAGTGAATGATATCCTGAGTAGTATCCATAATAATTGAATAAAACGGTGCTGATTTAATATTATTCACCAGACGTTGTTCTAAATGTTTGTCTATTGTGGTAATTAATTCATTTTGAATTTGAAGACTTAGGTATTTAATTTTCCCTTTTGGTATATTTTTTAATTCTTGCAAAACTATGTCATATTTTGATAAAAGATTGATTTGTTCTAAGTTCTAAGAATAGACCATTGTAAGTATTTTCCATATTTTCAGTAAATCCTCTAACTGGCAAAGAATTTTTAGCAAGCATAATGGTAATATTAACTAACCTATCGAGCACTTGCACCCAGAAGTTAGCTTCATTCCTTATTTTTTCTTCAATATCATGGTCGATTATTTGATTATTTTTCCATTTTTCATGGATACAACAAGCATTAATATTAGAGTCTAAGTATTCATGATTTTTAATGTTCAAAGATAATATAGATACCCTCTAAAAAAATTTTTACACCCCAAAACTAATAAAAAATCTAATTTTTTTAAGTAATACCATGTAATATCTTAAAAAATAATTGATAAAACAAAGTTTTATAATCACTGCTTATTCTCATTTATCAGAATGTCATATTTTATACAAAAATTCAAAACTTTTGAACGAAACATCGTAGAGACTTGATTTTTTTCTACTTTCTTAATACTACAACTAAAAATTATTATCTTCTAAAATTCTTTTTGACTTAATCTGTTTGTCAATTTCTAAAAGTTTTTAAAGGTTATCTTCGTCCTGAATATGTATCTTTTAATATATCTTTGAATATTTCTTATAATATTTCTGACCCAAAAATGACTTTGTAAGGCGACTGTTTTATGTCAGAATGGAATGTCTGGTTTTTCGACCCATCCCTGGCTATGCGTGAGTTTTCCGTGTACAATTTTCCACATGATTGACATGATTCTTCCGTTGTCTGACTGCAGACTATATTAAGTGACATATTTTTAACTCTAGGTTCTAGGCGCCCCATACATTAATGGGGCGCCTACAGTTAAAAGAATGATTCCATTGTATGGTAAACGTAAACCATAATAAATTTGAATTTACCATCGAGTCGAGTCTGAAACCCAATAAGGTCGACTTCGTATCTACTCTTCATTTCCGAGTACAAACTTGGCTTGAAAATCCTCTCTTCTTCTTTGTTTTTCCTTTTGGACATACTACGATATAATATGTATTGCCATATTTCTTTTATGTTAACAAACATTTTGTGGTGACCACCATGTCCCACAGTTAAATGAGCCGAATCAATTACATCATATAGTTCATCAGCGGACGAATCATATTTTAAATTGTCTTTATTTTGTGCAATAAGTTTTTTTACGCCTCCAATGACCAGCAAACCAAATCGTTTTACTCGCCTCTGTTCTAATGGTGTCTTCTTTCTCGCTTTTTTAGCAGATTCTTTTAGACTCTGGATATCTTTTTCACTTTGCAAAATTGCCTTCAGAAAGATCTTTCTCCACTCTTTTTCTCTTTTTGATCAGCTTGTCTAATGGACGAAGCCATATCCATAATGAAAACGAAAACAATTAAATAAAATAGTAAAACTTCCAATTATCAGGTCGATTTTGTGCAAATCTGTATAAGATCTTACAGGAAATATCTGTAAGGAAACCGTCCTTTACAACCCATATAACAAACCTACAGATTTAGGTGTAAGGACAGATTTGCAAAGAATTGCACCAACGATATGAACTAGAGACTGTCTTAGACGGTCATATTTATTACAACAAATGTTATATGAATTAAAACTCGCAGTCTTTTCAATCTTGATTTATTTTTTAAAATGACATTTAGCATTTTAGATCAAGTTTAATCTAACAAGTGCAAAACGTTTTTTCACAAATAAATGACGTACACTGTAGGAAGTCGAGCGAATTCAAGGATAGATCAGTTTGTCCTGGAAATTGCACTTTTATTTTAGGATAAAGGCGCTTCGGATAAACCAGTTGACGCAGGAAAGCAGGAAAAACTATTTTGTCATGAAATCGACCGGTAACATAATATGTATTGGATTTTGTAAGTAACATCGACTTTGTTTAATATTTTGTTCAATATCTGACGTCCGAAGGGCGTATTTTTAATTCCATTTAAACAAAAATTACATAAAAATTCTATTCATTTTAGTGGATTTAATGAAATTTTAGCAATTATTCCAATTATTTTCCAGCTTGGCGTTCGGAAAATATTCGAGTTCATAAAATGTTTGAATTCGTGAAAAGTTAAAGTTGGAAAATTATACTTATATTTAAAGAAAGTCCGATTTTCGAATTAAAAAAATGTTTTTATCTAATCAAAAGGAGTAATTTTAAGAAGATAGTCGGTGGAATTAGGTATAGGACTTTGTAATGTAAATTTCGATTTCTTCAAAGAAACAGAAAAGACGAACGGTTAATTGAAATCACAACCTTTGGTTTTAACTTTTTAATTTTGTTTTAATTTTCAGTTTTTGGTTGTGTCGAAAACGTCCAAAAATATGCAACTTTTAGGCTCAATGTAGAATGTAGAACCTTATTATAAAACTATTTAAATAAATCAAATTCCAAAGGTCGTAGTCTCTTTAATTTGCTTTCAGGGTTAAGTTACAAAATTCAATTTGATTAATTCTTAATTAAGTTATGTTCATTTTAAAAATGCGTGTGTAATCGTAGGTTCAATAATTGCATCTCTTTCGCACAGTTACATATTTCATACGCACATCGCATTTCCAAGGAACAGAGAAATATGAGGTAAATATTTTGCCGACTATCCTCTTATTGACTCTGTTTATTACTATACGTTTATAACACAAATATATTATTATTGTAAATCAATAGGCTTAGAAAAATAATAAAACATTTAGTTTTGTTCTACTTTATTCAGAAATTAATAATAACATAACTAAAGTATATTAGTACAACTTCCTTACCAGTAAACACTGTATGTTTCTGAAACGTTTCAATTTTGTTTCATTTGGGTTCCACGGAAACAGTTTGCAAGAACTGTTTCATATATGTTTCTGTCATGTTACCAAGAAACCATCTAACATGCTCATTTGTGTTTGAAGGAAACAGTTGGATAGACATGTTTCAGCAATGTTTCTGTTACGTTTCGAAGTCACATCTAATGCACTTAGTTGGGTTTCACGCAAATGTTTCTGTGATGTTACCAATCTTTGTTTTATGTACGTAACTATTCTGTAACGATTAATGTGCTTGCGCAATTGAACAAATACATTAAATCGCCATTTTATTGGCTTGACGTCAGTTGTCGTTCAACGCCCTTAGAGCCTTTGTCCAAGTAAAATGTGACTAAGTGCTTTATTACTTTTAGCCCCAAAGATTTTTTACCATGTCGGTACTTACCGACCTTATATTACGAAACTTATCTTTTAACTGTGTAATGTGTAACTATTAAAAATATACACTCTAGAAATGGTGAAACATAACCCCACACTCCAAGTGATGGATGAAATTGAAGATACACTTCGAAACCAACTAAGAACTTAGACTTTGGTATACCTTTAGAATTAATAATGTTTTATAGGATAAACCATCAAAGAAAAATTACCCGAAGATGAAAAATGAACAAGCGGAGGAAAAACGTTCGGTTAACTTCAAAGGTAGGAAAAAACAGCATTAATAAACTCACACTTTATTGCTGTCGAACCCTGAATAAAATGGGCAACATATTGAACATTTGCTTTAATTTCCAATAAAATGTTTAATTCATTTACAAATAATTGAATTAATTTTAATTTTCAATAAAATGTTTGGTTTATTTACATTTTTTTTAACAAAACGGCAATAAAAATTTTGCATAGGTATTCATTTTCAGTTGTAATTTAAAAAAATTAATAAATGGGGATTGCTATTTAAAAAAAGACCGATGACGACATGGGGCCTTATGTAATCACGTCACCAAACTTTTAACAAGGTTAAAATTACGGCTTCTAAGTTAACCTGTTCGAGCATTTTGTACCGTTCAAATAATACTGAATTTATTCCATGTTAGAATTACACCCTGTATATGTATATGTTATAGTGAACGTAGATAATAAGCGATTGTCAAAAATCACTAGTGAATGTAAGCATTCACTAAATAGTCAGTGGAAGTGGCATAAATCATGTTTAAATCACGTTCACTAGTATATTTAAACAATCACTGATTGTGGATAATGAAAGTAAGAACTATGTTTATAATTATAGCTGGGATTAAAGTTCAAATTATTTTAATTATCTGATTTTCTAAAAGATTTTTATTTTTTAAATTATTGAAAAATAGTCTTATTATTATATAGCCAACTATTACCTATAGTAATTATGAGTAAAATAATTAAAGCATGATTATGAAAAAAAATTAATTGTTCTATTAAAGGAGATGATCTATCTTGAGTTATTCATGTTTTTCTAGCCATTTCTAAAGAAATTTTAAAATTCATAAATAGGATTTAAATCCACATTAGAATGAAGAAATATAAGGTAATTCAGAAAAGAATGTTCAATTGGGGGAGTAAATTGAATTCATTCAATTGAAGTAGAATAATTATTGTTTGTTAAAAATATTCGTAAAGATCTTTCTCAAACAATAAACAAAAATAAAAATAAATCTTGTTAAGGAAATTCATGACCCAATTGAGGAAATGACATTTCATCCTAAAAATGAATCAGGATAATCAGAATATCGTCGAAGCATACCTGCTAATCCTAAAAAATGTTGATGAAAAAATGTTAAATTTACTCCAATAAATATTCTAACAAATTGAATTTTTAAAAAAATTTAATTTATTATTAATCCTGTTAAAAGAGAGAATCATTGAGTTAATCCAGCTATAATTGCAAATACAGTTCCTATTAAAAGAACATAATGGAAATGAGCTACAACATAATATGTATCATGTAAAATAATATCAATTGAAGAATTAGCTAGAATTACACCTGTTAATCCTCCTACGGTAAATAAAAACACAAATCCTAAAGACCATAATATTGAACTTAAGTAGTTAATTTGAGTTCCATGAAGAGTAGCCAACCATCTGAAAATTTTAATTACTGTAGGAATTGCAATAATTATAGTTGCTGATGTAAAATAGGCTCGAGTATTAACATCTATGCCAACAGTAAATATATGATGAGCTCAAACTACAAATTCTAAAATTCCAATTGCTAATATGGCATAAATATGTATAATCCCACAACATCTTTCCCCTCAGCAATTAGATGATTTTTAAAAGGTGACAACGTTTTTCCCCTAGGCGTGGTTTGCGAAAATTTATCTTAAGGGAACATTAAAATAAATTATTTGATTTTTACATAGGTGTCTACTTCAAATTGAAGTAATTTTCTATAAACATAAAAACTGTTGGGTGTGTAGAATTTTTGCTGTACATTTTTTTCAGTGCTCCTCCATTTAAATAAACTATTTTGAAGATCACGGGCCGGATAAAATTTTGCACCAATAATGTTTTTTCACGTTTATTTTTAATAAATTTAACTTCAATTTTGATACAAACACGACTTACTGAATGATTGAATTTTCATATACTGAAACAAATTATTACCATATTCAATAAGGATGAAGAATTTTCTTAATCCTTTTCTACCTGCTTCTGGGCGCTGGGGGAAAATATTGTTGTGTTTGCAACAAAATTTTACAACTTAAACGTCAGGTTGTAAATCTAGGGGAAAAATGATATCTCCGCATAAATTATTCCTAATGACCCATATGTTTCATTTTTACCACTCTCATTCAATATAATATGTGAAATTAAACCAAATCCAGGAAGAATTAAAATATACACTTCAGGATAACTAAAAAATCAAAATGATGGATCAAAAAATGAAGTACATATTTGCAAAATATATGTGCAAAATATTATGTAAAAAATAACAAATTCTGTAATTCGAAATACTACACAATTCATTCTCATGTTGCTAAAAGTATGTAATATTATTATTTATTTTTAATTTCGTATTTATCCATATTATAAGGTTCAAAAATTTGTTTTAACAATTTTTTCTTTAAAATAATTGGTTTAATTAACCCTTCGAATTTATAAGGAAGTATTTTCATCTTATTGTAAAAAACTTAATTTATAATGTTTTATTTTTGTTTGTTAATTTTAAGAATAAAACTTTATTTAATACATGGGTACTATTTTTTATTGGCCACATTCACTATTATTTAACAATTCCTAGTGACAGTTGATATTCCCTAGTAAAAGTAGTATCTACATACTTTAAATGATTTTATTTTAAAATGTTTTGACTCACTAGTAATTGTAAGCAATCACTGAATTTTAACTGTAACATATATATTTAGTGTAAAAATGTGTGTTTTTTAAAACACAGCAGATAATTTCTGCAAACTAGTGATTTACAGCAATAGATTTTCTGAATAAAAAGATTAGCTCTTTTAATATTTAAATCATTATAACACAATAGGTAATAAACTTAGGATATCATTAGCCATATGATTTGATTCAAGGTTAATTATCTAAAGCTTGGCTTTCTCTTATTTTAAATAAATAAATTTTGTCACCATCTTATATTGCGCGCTATTCTTTAGCGAATTAAAATGTTTACGTAATTATAAATATGTACTAATGAGGAGCGAATAATTACGTTGATTGAATATTCAACAGTTAAATTAAAAGCCAATTATTTTTGACGACACTTAAACTCCTACTATCTTTAATAGCTTTTTTACTAATTATTTTAAAACATCGACAATCAGTAATTAAAACCAATCAAAATATGTAAATGCAAATCTTAAAATACAATAAGAATACTATTTCATTTTTAATAAATAAACAATACGTTTACAGGTTACAACCCTAAAATCCTTTCCTTCAGTGTTACTATTTGGATCAGACAGCATTAGATTAATGGTCCAGCCAAGTTCAGTTAAATATTTGACAAATTGATCATACCATAACGTTCAAAAATAGCTTATCAATCACGTCTAACGCCAAGTCTTGCTTACATTCGCTTTCAGAGCAATTTAATTTATGTTTATGATCTCGTTATTATTATTATGAGAAAATCATTACAGATGTTGCTTTAGAATCGATATAAGAAAGAAAATATATTATAAAATAAAAGTTGAACTTTTATTTAGAAAAATAAGAAAGGGTTTGCACCCAAGTTTTTTGAAAGTTTGTGCAAAATTGTATAAAGAATCGATATGGGAAAGAAAATTTAAAATAAAAGAAAATCTACATAGCCTGGACACGTGCCAAAGGCCCATAATTTTGGGGCCCGTAAATTAGTTTATTTTTCTCTTTTAAATTGAGCTATTGTTTTAAGGTTGCTTATAGCCTATAGGGACCGACGTTGCCTTAGTCTATTAATTGTTATACTTTTTAATAATAATTGAACAGTGTTATGCAAAAGGGAACCAATCCACTAAAAATTTTAATTTTGACATATTTGATGGTAAATTTTTACTTAGTAGAGTATTTACTATATGTATACACATTTTTAGAGTTCATAGTATTGTTTGAGCTTTGATGGATTGTTCCAAAGCTTGGTTCGATTTTGCAAAATTCAAAATGGGGATTTCGTATTTGGAAATCTATAAGGAAGCTTTGAAATGGTTTAAGGCCAATCAATTACTCCTTAACGATAATAAAACAGAGTATATGGAATTTTCTCTGAGTAAAACAAATGTACAACGCGAAAAAAATGTGAAATTCTTGGGGCTTTACATTAATTCGATACTAAAATGGAATGCACACACTGACGTTCTATCTACCAAATTATCAAGTGTGCAAAAGTCTGGAGAAAAATGCACTTCTAATGGCATATCATGCATTGTTCCACTCGGTTATGGTTTATGGTATAATCGCATGGGGACACTCGACACACTGTGCATCGTTTGATAAAATATTTACATTACAATGAAAGACAATTAGAATTTTGGCCAACATTTGATAACGCGAGGACTGACGCCATATTTTCAGAGAGTACGAATGCCATCGGCGTATATTTGCAAAACCTAATTCCTAATTCTAACATCTATCAAGTTTTTGCATATATTTTTATTTCCTGACAAAAACGATTAGTGCTTAAAATGAGCTTTACATTGCTTCAGAAAAAAATTAAGTACCTACTTCAAAAATTTTTAAAATAGTTTATGCAGAAACTTATTTAAATTTTGAAAATAATATTTTTTTATTAAACGCTATGAAGCAGTTTATAATAAAAAAAAAATATAAAAAATACCAAAAAATTAAATGATTAAAAAATTGCTGGTTGTCGAACTTTGTTTTCAGCGTAACTTTATATTAGATTGTGTTTTCATTTTTTATGAAGCACTATGAGGCACAAACGAGCCACTAAAGTTAAATATCTTGCCAATAGTGGGAATATAACTTATTTTTTTGTAAAGCCTCTAGCAGAGAACGACGACAACCAACATGGGGCGAAAGAGCCATAAACGTCTTATTTACATTGCTCATCCTTGGGCAAGATTAAGAAATATGTGTAAACGAAGGATTAATAGTACCGTCTTGGGTGTAAAGGCACCTTATAAAGTGATGGATGGATGATGGATATTTTCGAAGAGTTAGCAAAATAAAAAAACATTTTAAAACCTGACCTCATTCAACAATTCTATGTAATAATCTTTATTTATGGATTTAAGTACCAATTATTGTATACTGTAAATTTTGTGACAATAAAAAACGACAATAGAATCTTTTTAATTTCATGGACTAATTGCGTCAAGTTTTTGTGGCAAAATGTTGAGCACTCTCTTGCATGATACGTGCACTTGTAGTTTTAGCGTAGTTGGCATGTAGCCGGATAAGGATAAGCAATTAAAGATGTAATTTAATTAAGGTATATAAACAAGATACAAGTAACTATTACTTGGATTAAATAGATTAATCGAAAGATAAAACAGCAACCAACATTGCACCAATTTAAGTTGCCCAATAAATAATTAAATATTTAAAATCTTTCATGGGCGGGAATAAGAGTACAAGTTACTCGTGGCTACATTAGTTTAATATGTTTTTTTTTTTAAATTGGTCAAGAATATATAAATCATAAATAGAAGTATATTGATTTTATACGTATTCCTGCTATTTTGCAAAACTACACTTTTTGACCTGTGATCCAAATCCATACAAATGTAGTTCATCGTCTTTAATTGATTTATTTGGATTTTTATAAATGTGAAGAGAGCACATTATAAAGAAAAAATGCCTATTTTTTTTGACTAAATACTACATTATTTTATTTTGGATTAAGCTATTTTTGTAGTACTTTAAAAATGTGTATACAGGGGTGTGAATCATTTAACTTGACACAGAATAAATGGCTTAGTTTTCTAAAGTTTTTAAAAAAATGTTTCAAATAAAAATTGTTTGGTTTAAATGGGGGAAAATAAACAAGAGTGTAAAAAATTCTTTGATAGACATTTTTGAAATAAAAAATCTGTCAAAAAAGGGTTTAGCCAAAGTAATTTCCTTTTTGACTAGATTTTAAAACTGCTAAAATAATATAGGTTTTCATTAAAAAACTTGGTTATTATTGAAATTAACACAAAGATGATCCTTGGCCAAAAAATAACTAACACCATCCTTGTATTTGAAACTTTTTTTACAAAACTTTAAAGATTCTCAGGTATTTTTTTGTCTCAACTTAAATGATTCATTCAGTATATCATATTTATTAAACTTTTATAATGTTTAAAGGGGTAAAATAATAAGAAAGGCCTTAGCTAGCTCTTACTTTTACATATGCATTAATTTTATATATACATAGTTTTTCAAAAGTTCCGGGATGGTGCTATAATTTTGTAACGAGTGAACATAGTGTGCTTATTCATATGCCAAAAACAGAAGTATGTGTACCAGAGTTTACACCGACAATTTTTTTACACGTTACATCTTCACTATCTTTATTTTTTTAAGTCCGTTCCGGCCCCACTACACCACTGGTTTTAATAGGTTTTATCAAAAACGTTTACCAAAAAAATCAAAGATTTGAAAAAAAAATTTTCACATACATTAAAATTACCAATGTATACAAAAACTAACAGGGAAGTGAAACTAATCTAGAAAGAGAAAATAATATCTGAATTATGCCGATGATTAAAAATGTATTTATTTTTAATGACCTAGTGTCTCATTTTACATAATGTATTGTGTATTGTTCCAAAGATACACTTCGACTTGTATAAGGTTTAACAATTTTGCAACTTGTAAAATAACAGTATTAATTTGAAATCATATACATATTTTATTTTCCAATCACAGTTTTTTTATAGAGAAAGGAAGCATATGACAAACTTAATCAAACTTAATCAAACATGACTTCAACATTTATATATATGTATGTTTCTGTATATTAAAAATGCCAATGTAAATTAGATTTAATTTGAATTAATGTGCATAATTCACCGAAAGTATAAAGTCTATGCATTTGTTACAGGCAGCTTGTATAATTCGGGAAATTTATAAAATGACTAGGCATTTTATATATTGACGTATCTATTTGGACCGCTTATAAAATAAACTTATTATATAAGTTGCCTAGGCATTTTTTGAAATGCCTGATAAGAATTAGGGATTTTGTTTAAGAAAAATATAGATAGACTTTAATACTTTTATTAAATTTTCCAAACATATTATAATGTACATACAAAGACATATTTAAATAAAAATTTTGAAAAACGCAAAGCTACTGTCCACTTTCTCAGAAAATTGTGCTCAAAATCACACAAAATAAAAGTGCGTTTAACAAAATTTATTTTAGAACGATGAAGGTTCAAGGTTTGAATTATTCTAAAAACATTAAATATTAATGTGATGAAGGATAATAACAGCTCAACTTAACGGACAGTAGTTTTATTGTCAATTTTTAAAAAATTTAACATTATCCTTCATCACATAACTACACCGGACTGTGACTTCAAAACTACATATTAAATATTAAATGCAGTCATATTATAGTAAAAAGTTATTTGTTATCAACATATCTGTTAAAATATTTTAACAATATAGTAACCATAACCTCGAAATGTAACTCTTGTAAAGCATATATAAATTGCCTAGATCATTAATGGCATTTTATATAATACCTAGTCAATATACACTCACCGGCACAAAATTCGATCCATGCGATTTATTTGATTTTACTCATTTAATTTTGACCTTATGTAATGTAATGTTTAATTATCATATAAATATGAAATTATGCACATTTTTATACAATATTTTGATATAAAAGATTTCTTTTAAATCCAACAATTGAATGTTAACACAATTGTTATGAATTTTTAAGAATTTTTAAAGTGTAGTTCTTTTAAAATTTTCAACAGTAATGTTCCTAATAGGGTCGAGTAAAGTCAAAATTAAAGTTAAAGTCTTCCTTAAACTAAAAAATGGTTTTAAGCCCAACTGATAGTGCCAGAGCTATTGCTCTTATCCAAGATGGGCGGTCAGAGTACTACGCAGCTCGGGTTCTTGGCGTTTCAAGATGTAGTGTCCAAAGAGCTGTAGAACGTTTTAATGAAACTGGAAATTATTCTAGATGAGTTGGATCAGGCAGACTACGGTGTACAACTGCTCAAGATGATCATTTTCTTAGATTAAGAGTCTTGCGAAATAGAGACACTGCTGCAATTACAGAACGGAATGAGTTGGAACATGTACGGGGAGTAGCAGTAAGTGAAAGAACCGTCAGAAGAAGGTTACAGGAACATGGATTAGATGCTAGAAGACCCGCAAATGGCCCACAATTGACCAGGGAACATCGGGTAGAACGTCTACGCTTTGGTCGTGAACACCAAAACTGGGCTGATCCGGAATGGAGCAATATCCTTTTCACGGATGAGTCAAGGTTTTGTCTCAGATCTCCGGATGGACGTCAACGAGTATGGCGAAGGACTGGCGAAAGGTTTGCCCAGTGCAATATTGTACCAAGATTGAATTTTGGTGGTGGCTCGATCATGGTGTGGGGCGGTATTAACATGAACGCTTGTACAGACCTGGTAATTGTAAATGGAGGAGCAATGACTGCAGACAGATATATTACTGATATTCTGGATCCACATGTTGTACTTTTTCCTCCGTCTGTTGGCAATAATTTCATGCTAATGCATGATAATGCTCGTCCTCATGTTGCTCGCGTCGTCAACGAGTCCTTGAATGAAGTCCAAATCAATCGTATGATTTGGCCTGCCAGAAGTCCCGATCTTAATCCGATCGAACATGTTTGGGACATGATTGGAAGACGAATTCGTGCTCGAATTCCCGCTCCTGATACCCTACGAGAACTAACTGCAGTAGTTTTGCAAGAATGGGAAGAAATTCCTCTTGATACTTTTCAAACGCTTATTGAGGGCATGCCAAGAAGAATTGAAGCCGTAATTAGAGCCCGAGGAAGCAATACACGATACTAATTTTGTTGTTGCTGTATCATTTTCTGAGACATTTTCGTTTTTTGTTTTGGAAGTAATTAAGAAATTTGCCATTATTTTCATTATTTTTAAAAATAAATGTTACCTTTGGTTATAATGCATTATTATTGTTCTACGTACCCTCTTAAATAATTATATAAGTGAAAATAAAATATTATGAATACAAACAAAAAGTAATAAATGAGTAAAACCAAATAAATTGCATGGATCGAATTTTGTGCCGGTGAGTGTATATATATATATCAAGACTACAAATCAAAACGGCATTATATTTAATGCATTAAATTATTACACAAATGGACGTATATTTTAGGCAATTTGTAAAATTCTATATACGGACTAGGCATTTTATAAGTTGCCTGAATTATACAAGCTGCCTGTAATTGATCCAAAAAACTAACTCTTTATATTGGGCTGAATCAAAAATTAAATTTTGCGATAATATTTTTGATAAGCCATTTCCAAAATAAATATTGAGAAGCATAGATGAAAACAAGTTTTGTAGTCTTTTAGTACACATTTAGCTATAAGAACCTAAATAATGATTGATCTAAAAATCTATTATATCGTGGGTTAGCAAGCAAAAGCACTAAGTCCAAAAAAGTGAATTTGAGTAAGTTCAATATTAAAGGTTAATAGCATTCGAAAAAGTGTTTTTTAAATTAGTTGCATAATTCTAAGTTACACTCCAATTAATCTAGAATCTATTAATCTAGATGCCTAATCAAAACGAATTATTTTTTACAATAGTTAAATACCGAACAAAATTATATTAACTATTTTGGACTTGGTGCCTTTTGCTTGCTAGCCCTAGCCCACGATATATTACAATAACTACTATATGCAATAATAATATTTCAAGTATTTCAAAAAATTTCGATTAAAATACAGGTTAGGTTAGGTACATTTTAATAACACGACAAGTTAAAATTTTCTTGTGTATGAATTAATGCAGACCTTCACAAAATAGCAATAAAAATTATTATTACTTGTAAATTTAATTTTTAATATTCCTTTTGTAATACTTACGGTGGTTTGAGAAATGAAAATGTATAAATGAAAGGAAAGAATTATTATTAGTTTTCCATAATTTATCAGATAATAAGTCATTCTATTAAGGACACCATAGATTTTCTTATTTTTCATACATATAAAGAATAAATAAATTCATTTACGCGAATTTATGTACCTACTTACTTATGAACTATTTAATTAACGACATAATAAATAAATCTAATTAAGTTGATTTAATTTAATTATGAAAAGAAATTAAAGGACATTTTTGTAAAAACTGACTTAACCCTTTAAAAACTAATCGCGAAATTTTATTTATTTTTTGACAAGAATACTTTTGTATGAAGAATATAAATTTAATTTATCATTAAGTACTATTTCTTAGTGTCAACTGTGATTAATTTAAATCAAAATAATGTTTTTTTTTATTATAAAAAAGCAGTATTTTTTATTTAAATTTTACTGTTCTGAGAAAGTCAATTAAGTGACCCAGCAACAGGTAAAGGAGTGGTCCAACGATATGATTACAAGAAACAAAACGCTAAAGAAATTGTGATATTTTTTAAATATTTTTACTTCAAAATAGATATTATGTAAAAATAATAAAACAATTAGAACTAAATAGTGCAAATCAAATTAGAAGCGCATTAATCCTTTACTACATCTATTTATTTTTACGCTCAGTGAAAGCAGTAGAAATCATCACTTGGAATAAAAGTTTAAAGCACCTTATTTTGTTTTTACATGTAGGACTCAATTTATTTGCAAGTACTTTCTAATAAGACATTTTTATGTTAAATACATACTTATTGAAAATTTTATGGGACCTAAAATGTTTCAGCCCAAATCTTCTTGTTCCAGGAAATAATTATCTCAAAAATTTCTTACCCTCATTTGAACAATATTTTGTTTATTACGAATTTAAGCATGTGCTGAACTTTCAATGCTGTATAAATTGGCAACCAGTAATTAGTGAGTAGTGAACTTGAAACGCTCCGTAGGCTTAAGATTATAGGTTAAAGTTTTAAGCACACCTGAAATTCATGTTGGATTGGTGCTTGGTGCTCATGATTTATTAGGAAAACAATTTTAGCCAATATAAAAGGCATCACCTGATCTTGGATGTGGATGTGGGATGCATATTTCCAAGCATGCCAAGCCGTCTGAAGCGTAGATTAAATGAAAGGCATTGAACTTTTCGAAGGTGTAAAGTCCAAGGAATTCCCGTATCTCAAACTTTTTAAGAAGCGACATTACTCACTTCACTTGTACAAAATCTAACATGCATTTTGGTGTACGCGGAAACAAAAAAAATGGAATAAAAAATCTAATTAAAATACATACCCACTATTTTATAATAAAATACCGAGGTTAACCAATTCGCATTTGAATATTGCGCATTTTGGAATCATAATGATAGCGGAAACATCAAAACTTAACCTAGTCTCTTGTTTGCTTTAATGTTTTGAATATAAAAATTAAATCACACGTAAACCTAAAAGCATTGACGTAAGATCTGCAGAGAAGAGCCCAGCGTTGTGTTGTTTTCATTCGCAACTTTCGACACGGAACATGTATAATTGGGCCATTATTTACAGCTACTACAAGAATGTTATTCTTTGGTTTTAATTTATTCTGTTTTGATTAGGTTTTTGACATTGTGACGCATTATTTATCCAATTTTGACGTAATTTACTTGGAAGAGTTTTCCGTTTACGTCAAATATTTTAATTGTGATGCGTCAATTCTTCCAGTATGCTAATTCTTCTTTAATTCATCTTCCTTATACGATTTGATTAATTACTTCAAATTTGCTCGAAATAAATAGAATTAGAATTAATCCTACACAATAATTTTTTAACTTCTAAAAAATTATTCGCAGAATAATTGGGTTGCGAAGAAAATTAATCGGAAATAATTTGTATTGGGATAACAATGTCATGCACCTAGAATGTTCAAAAAGTTTATCTAATCTGGGACAAGACGGATGGGAAAAATCTTGTAAAATAATGAATGAACCATGTTTACATTAACTAACTTCTCCTAACCCAATTTCACATTTTACATAATTATCAACAAGTACGTTTTGCACATTCAATATTACTGCAATTTTGTTATTACTGTTGAAAAATCAAAATATTATAGGTGGCTATATTTAGTAACTATAGATTTAGTTAGTGTGGATAATAACAAATAATGTAATTGTGAGTCTTGTCAGTTTATTGTTTAATAAAAAGTACCTTCTAATTGTTCTTCAAATAATTGTTGAATAGAAAAGGCAGACCGAAAAAGCCTGCTGGATTAAAAATTTATAAGAAAAATGACGCTTTGGCTCAGTTAATTTTAGTAGGGTCAATGAATGATTCCAATATTGATTTGACTGCTATGTGTGAGTCATCAAATGTCATTTGGGAAAAATTGTTGTCTGTGTATGAACAGAGTTCAAGTCAACTTTTAGATGTGAAAAATTTACAGATGATGATATTGTTACACAAATATCTCGTCTTCAAAGAAATTATACTCAAATTAATGAGGACTTGAAAAAGTTGGTAAAATCTGAATTTCCTGAACTTTTGTTAATGAGTAGAATAATGTCAATTTTGCCTGTTAAATATTTTGAATTCAAGAGTGTAAGGGAGTCAATACCCATAAATGATCGTACAGTAAATAAGTTGATAGAGCGTCTGAGATTAATTGAGATGCGTTTACCAGTTAAGCCAACGAAGTTTTTGATATTCCAAAACAGGTTCAAATTGGAAATAATCAAAAGATATTTGCTTTTGGTAAAGGTGCTATTAAAGTGGAAATGAAGATCAATGGTCAGTGGGTGAAAAATCATCTTACTAATGTTTGTTATGTTCTAGAAATTAGTCGGAATTTATTTTCTATTGGTCGAAGTATGGAAAATGGATTTATTTTCAAAGCAAATAATAAAGGTTGTTGGTTTACTAAAAATGAAAAACTAAAGCTTACTGGAAGAAAAACGATTAAAGGGTTGTATGGATTAAATATGCGTGTTTGCAAACCTGAAATACCTGCTGAAGTATATGTTGCATCAGAAGAAAATACAATGCAGTTATGGCATAAACGTTTATGTCATCAAAATAAACAACATTTAAAAAATATGCTTAAAAGGTGTGGCATAAATTGCATTGTTAATGAAGATTTTTGTGAAGGTTGTGTTTATGGTAAACAACACAGGAAAAGTTTTAGAAAAAAGGAAACTAGACCTTCAAAATCTGGAGAAGTAATTCATGCTGAAATTGTGGTCCTATGCAAGAAATTTCTATTGGTGGTGCGAAATATTATTTGTGCTTTAAGGACGATTTTTCGAAGTATCGTAGAGTTTTCTTCTTAAAAACAAAAGGAGAAGTTGCACGATATTTAGAAATTTTTATAGAAGAGGCTGTTACAGCTGGGAATTCTATTAAGGAACTTCTTACTGATGCAGGAAAGGAGTTTGATAACTTAGAAGTACGTAAAATTCTCAAGGGGAATCAGCTTTAGAATTATAATGCCTTATAAACCACAACAAAATGGTGTTGTAAAAAGGGAAAATCGTACGTTAGTTGAAGCTGCTAGATCTATGATATATATACAAAAGGTTTAAAGTTAAAACTGTGGACAGAAGCTGTTAACACAGCAGTGCATGTATTGAATAGAACTGGTCCAACAAAAGTACAAAATAAAACTCCATTTTAATTGTGGTTTAATAAAGAAGTTGCTGTGATTGATCACATGCGTATATTCGGCACTAAGTGTTTTGTGCATGTTCCTAAACAAAAGAGACAAAAATTGGACAAAAAGAATATTGTGGGGATTTTTGTTTGTTATTCTGGTGAAAAAGATGGATATAGAATTTGGATTGAAAATGAAAATGAAAACAAAATTATGTTAAGCAGTAATGTTATATTTGAAAAAGAATCTCCGATAAAGAAGTTTTTCACATTTTCAATTGAGTTCGTTGAAAAATCACTTCAAGAGGGTGTGAAGGAAGAAATACAAAATGTCGGTGAAGCTGTGAATGAAGAAATACAACATGTGGGTGAAGCCGATGAACACAAGGAAACTCTTGAGATAGAAGAAGATTTTAGTCGTAGAAAATCAAGAAAACCAGAATATTTAAATGATTATGTGTATTTTGCAGAGAATATAGAACCAGAAACATATGATCAAGCAATAAAATCTAATGAATCAAAAGAATGGAAAGAAGCCGTGGATGATGAAATAAGGTCATTAAATGAAAACGATGCTTGGTCTCTTACTGAATTGCCAAATGGAAGGAAAAGCATTGGCTGTAAATGGCTTTTTAAAATTAAAACTAAAGCTGATGGACATGTTGATCGATATAAGGTGAGACTGCTGGTCAAGGTATATTGTCAAAAGGCTGGTATAGATTGTCAGGAAACGTTTAGTCCGGTGGTTTGTTTTGATTCTATTAGAAACATTTTAAGTATAGCCTAGGAGTTATTCTTGTGAGAATAATTAATACGCTAATATTTTGAGAGGAAGTGTTGAAAAATCAAAATATTATAGGTGGCTATATTTAGTAACTATGGATTTAGTTAGTGTGGATAATAACAATTAATGTCATTGTGAGTCTTGTAAGTTTATTTTTTAATAAAAAGTACATTCTAATTGTTGTTCAAATAATTGTTGAATAATTACAATTATTCATATACTTGCAATTGAGATTGTAATTCTCAATAATTACGAGTTGCATTACATGGGCATCCTTGTTATAATTAGTTAGTTACAGACTCGATTAAATGGGCAATGTTTTGCAGTTTTTTATACTTATTCAGATGCTGTTTAAAAAAAATAAAAATTTCGAGCCATTCCGAAGATAAATGGAAAAAACCGAATAATTCAATTTTTTAAAAAGTCGATTATTTCGTTAACTACAAAAGTTACAAAAAAGTTATTCAATTCGTTTCGACAAAGTTAAATATGTTTTTTAAAAAATATTAGACAATCGGTCTTCGAGATATCGATAGCAACTTTAGTTTTTAGGCGCCATATTGGATTTTTTTCCTGCTTTTAACGATGTATTATAATGTATGTTTTGAGCAATAGAGTACAAAATATATGATATTATTTTTCAATTAAGTAAGCCATGACATTTTGACAGGATGTCACTTTAAAACGTGGAAATAAGAAACAACTGAATATTACTAAAGGCGAAACAAAATTTATTTATGGATAACTACAATAAACTTCAAACTTAACCTAATTAAACTATAGAGTAACTGTTCAAAATGCTGACCATTATTATCCAAACATATCTGGCTTCGTTTTAAACCGTAGCAGTAACTTTGTGTAATGTATTGCGATTAATGCTATTAAACGCTATTTGTACAGATTCCTGTAATTCATTTCAAAGCGAAAATTTCCGTCAGTTTGGTCCATATAACGAAACAACGTTTGGTATTTAAGGCTGCTTTCCTTCATATTTTTTCCTGTAATTCGTTGATACTATTATAATTATAATTATAATTACTACAATACACTTTATTTTTTAAAGTACCCCAAAGAAATAATCAAGAGGTGTTAAGTCTGCTAATCTCGCAGGCCATCAAATTTGTGTGTATGTTGCTAAATCGGCTATTTAAATAATTTATAACTTATATCTTCCAATGATGTTTGGTATAGTTTTATAATTTACACGACACCTATAAATAATCAAGAACAACTGTGGTAACGTATTCAAAATGCATCAAATGATCTTAGAGGTGATGAAGAAATAATGCAAAGAGTGTATTTTAGTTTTCTACGTCGTGTAAATTATTGTATTCGTGTAAATGGTGGACATTTTGAACAGTTTTTATGATTTTCTTGTTTTTAGTATTGTGTTTAGGTAAATATTTTATTTTGTAAAATTTACTGCATTATTAAATTACAAATATCTCGAAAACCGTGAGAGTAATCGAGTCTTATTTGTTTAGTAAATAAGTTATTTAAGGGGAATATATAATTCCACTTTAAAGAAATGGCTTTAACTTTGAATAAACAAACTATAAAATGATTGACTTGCACTTTGGAAAAGGATGATTAACTACAAAAGTTACAAAAAAATTTTCGGATAAAAGTTATTCGTTTCGACAAACTTAAATATGTTTTTTTAAAAATATTAGACAATCGGTCTTGAAGATATCGATAGCAACTTTAGTTTTTAGGCGCCATATTGGATTTTTCAACAAATAAATTGCATTTCTTTTCCTGCTTTTAACGATGTATTATAATGTATGTTTTGAGCAATAGAGTACAAAATATATGATATTATTTTTCAATTAAGTAAGCCATGACATTTTGCCAGGATGTCACTTTAAAACATGGAAACAAGAAACAACTGAATATTACTAAAGGCGAAACAAAATTTATTTACAGATAACTACAATAAACTTCAAACTTAACCTAATTAAATTATAGAGTAACTGTTCAAAATGCTGACCATTATTATCCAAACTTTGTGTAATGTATTGCGATTAATGCTATTAAACGCAATTTGTACAGATTCCTGTAATTCATTTCAAAGCGAAAATTTCCGTCAGTTTGTTCCATATTAATAATATGAAGGGAAGCAGCCTTAAATATCAAACTTTGTTTCGATTGGTATTTAAGGCTGCTTCCCTTCATATTATTTCCTGTAATTCGTTGATATTATTATAATTATAATTACTACAATACACTTTATTTTTTAAAGTATTTTTTGTTTTTAGTATTGTGTTTTGGTAAATATTTTATTTTGTAAAATTTACTGCATTATTAAATTACAAATATCTCGAAAACCGTGAGAGTAATCGAGTCTTATTTGTTTAGTAAATAAGTTATTTAAGGGGAATATATAATTCCACTTTAAAGAAATGGCTTTAACTTTGAACAAACAAACTATAAAATGATTGACTTGCACTTTGGAAAAGGATGATTAACTACAAAAGTTACAAAAAAAAATTTCCTATAAAAGTTATTCGATTCGTTTCGACAAACTTAAATATGTTTTTTTAAAAAATATTAGACAATCGGTCTTCAAGATATCGATAGCAACTTTAGTTTTTAGGCGCCATATTGAATTTTTCAACAAATAAATTGCATTTCTTTTCCTGCTTTTAACAATCTATTATAATGTATGTTTTGAGCAATAGAGTACAAAATATATGATATAATTTTTCAATTAAGTAAGCCATGACATTTTGACAGGATGTCACTTTAAAACGTGGAAACAAGAAACAACTGAATATTACTAAAGGCGAAACAAAATTTATTTACAGATAACTACAATAAACTTCAAACTTAACCTAATTAAACTATAGAGTAACTGTTCAAAATGCTGACCATTATTATCCAAACTTTGTGTAATGTATTGCGATTAATGCTATTAAACGCTATTTGTACAGATTCCTGTAATTCATTTCAAAGCGAAAATTTCCGTCAGTTTGTTCCATATTAATAATATGGAGGGAAGCCTTAAATACCAAACGTTGTTTCGATTGGTATTTAAGGCTGCTTCCCTTCATATTATTTCCTGTAATTCGTTGATATTATTATAATTATAATTACTACAATACACTTTATTTTATAAAGTACCCCAAAGAAATAATCAAGTGGTTTTAAGTCTGCTAATCTCGCAGGCCATCTAATTTGTGTGTATGTTGTTAAATCGGTTATTTAAATAATTTACAACTTATATCTTCCAATGATGTTTGGTATAGTTTTATAATTTACACGACACCTTTAAATAATCAAGAACAACTGTGGTAACGTATTCAAAATGCAACAAATGATCTTAGAGGTGATGAAGAAATAATGCAAAGAGTGTATTTTAATTTTCTACGTCGTGTAAATTATTGTATTCGTGTAAATGGTGGACATTTTGAACAGTTTTTATGATTTTTTTGTTTTTAATATTGTGTTTTGGTAAATATTTTGTAAAATTTACTGCATTATTAAATTACAAATATCTCGAAAACCGTGAGAGTAATCTAGTCTTATTTGTTTAGTAAATAAGTTATTTACGGGGAATATATAATTTACTTTAAAGAAATGGCTTTAACTTTGAACAAACAAACTATAAAATGATTGACTTGCACTTTGGAAAAGGATGATTAACTACAAAAGATACAAAAAAAATTTCGTATAAAAGTTATTCGATTCGTTTCGACAAACTTAAATATGTTTTTTAAAAAATATTAGACAATCGGTCTTCAAGATATCGATAGCAACTTTAGTTTTTAGGCGCCACATTGAATTTTTCAACAAATAAATTGCATTTTTTTTTTCCTGCTTTTAACATTGTATTATAATGTATGTTTTGAGCAATAGAGTACAAAATATATGATATTATTTTTCAATTAAGAGTAAGCCATGACATTTTGACAGGATGTCACTTTAAAACGTGGAAATAAGAAACAACTGAATATTACTAAAGGCGAAACAAAATTTATGTATAGACAACTACAATAAACTTTAAACTTAACCTAATTAAACTATAGAGTAACTGTTCAAAATGCTGACCATTATTATCCAAACATATCTGGCTTCGTTTTAAACCGTAGCAGTAACTTTGTGTAATGTATTACGATTAATGCTATTAAACGCTATTTGTACAGATTCCTGTAATTCATTTCAAAGCGAAAATTTCCGTCAGTTTGGTCCATAACGAAACAACGTTTGGTATTTAAGGCTGCTTTCCTTCATATTATTTCCTGTAATTCGTTGATACTATTATAATTATAATTATAATTACTACAATACACTTTATTTTTTAAAGTACCCCAAAGAAATAATCAAGAGGGGTTAAGTCTGCTGATCTCACAGGTCGCAGGCCATTTAATTTGTATGTATGTTGCTATTAATTGGTTGTTAAATCGGTTATTTAAATAATTTATAACTTATATCTTCCAATGTTGTTTGCAAAAAACGTTAAATCCAAAACGAACCTGACTTTTTCGTGGAAAAACTACGTGTGGATTTTCTTGGACATAATAATGTTCATTGTGGGGATTAAACAACCCCCTGTCACTAAAATAAGATTCGTCTGTCCAAAGAATGCGATTAATGAAATTTTCTGCTATTTTATTGATAAACCATCTGCAAAACACCCTTCTACGCCAATAATCGTTTCTTTGTAAAGTTTGACCAACATGGAGTTTATAAGCTTTAAATTTATATTTGTTTAAAATTCTAGTTGCTGTAGATTTTTTTACATTAACCAGTTCATTAATTTCGCAAGTTGAAACATTTGCTTCAGCTGCTTCGCAATGTCAAGTCTTTGGCTTCATTACGTCCTTTTTTGTGACAAGTCGGTTTTCTAAAACTTCTAAGCATGTATTCAGCGACCGTGATGAAAATTTTAGAAACGTCGTTAACGTTAACTTTAAAGTTAATCACGTCTTTAAGAAAATATTTCTTATGAAGAAATATTTTTTAATCACGTGATTAACTATAATGACGTCTCTAAATTTTTCATCACGGTGGCTGAATACATGCTCTAGTATCTGGTTGTCCTCTTTCGGTAAAGTTATTCTGGTAGTTTTTAGCAGCAAGAGCAGAATACTTATTAAATCGGATATAAGTACAAAACATGTCATGTTGCTCATTTATTTGAAAGTTGGCCATTTGTAAATGATTAATTTAACATACATTGTAATACATCGTTAAAAGCAGGAAAAAAATGCTATCTATTTTATCAAAAATCCAATATGGCGCCCATCTAAAAATAAAGTTGCTATCGATATCTTGAAGACCGATGGTCTAATATTTTTTTAAAAACTTACTTAAGTTTGAAGAAACGAATGGAATAACTTTCATTCTAAAGATTTTTTTGTAACATTTGTAGTTAACGAAATAATCGACTTTAAACCGAAAAGTGAAATTTTTTTAAAAAAATTGCACTTTTCGGTTTTTTCCGTTTATCTTCGGAATGGTTACGAATTTTTGATTTTTATAAACGGCATCTGAATAAGTATAAAAAACTGCAAAAGATTGCCCATTTAACCAAATCTGTGACTTTATTAATAACAATGATATCCATGTAATCCTACTCAAATTGGGCACCCTGTATAGTTGTTAAATTTGTGTTAAGAATAATATTTCAGGGTTGATGCACTAAATCGTCAAACGTAAAAACTTCGGACGCAAAAATGTCGAAACGTAAAAATGTCGAAACGCAAAAATGTCGAATCGGCGATCCGTAAACTCGTAGAACGCAAAAATTTCGAAACGCAAATACGTCGAAACGCAAAATCGTCGAATGCAAAAATGTCGAAACGCAAAAACGTCGAAATGCAATAATGTTTACGGATAACCGATTCGACATTTTTGCGTCTCGACACTTTTACTTTCGACGATTTTACAGCGCACCATCTTCAGGCTACAATATAAAAATGTAAAAACTAAAAATTAACAATAAAATAAAATTAATAAAAATACTTTCAAATATCATTTTGAAAATTCAAATTCAAATAGGTAAAAAATTGTTTCATAAACAATGAGTACTCAGTGGCGTAGCGTCAAATCAAATCAAAAAAACATCAGTATTTCGATTTAATGGCGAATAAGTCGCCAAAATTAAGCCAAACTTGGGTAAATTGGGTACTTGTCTGACGAACAGAAAATTTACGGGCCCCGTTTCGGCATTCAACACTGAATTATTTCCATGGACTCATCCATATAGCTACCTCCTTTGGTTTTTAGGATCTTTAAGAATCTAGAAAAGCTTTTGTTCTAAAATTTTGAGAAAACATTTAATTTGTCTGGTGTCCCAATTTGAATTGCATATTACATGTGTATCTCTTTTATTAACAAATTCGGTTAACTGGAAAAATCCGAAAAATGCAATATTTTAAGAAGTCGTGTATTTCCTTAAAAAGAAAATAAAAAAAGATTCCGTTAAATTTTTTTTATTTGTTTAAGACGAATTTAAATATAATTTTAAAAAAATAACGACAAATTCGATTTTCAAAATATCGATAGCTACTTTCTTATTTTAAATGGACGCCGTACTAAAATTTTCAACTGTTAATTTTTTTCTGATTTCAATCCATGTTTGAATTAATTTATGGCTTACAAAGGTCAACACTGTTTTTTTACAAGAACTCTGTTAAGTGATTTGGTCACATTTAGGTATCCTTATTAGAAAATTACAAAAAGTTTTTTCCTATCACCCTCAGATTTTTTGTAGCAGTCACATAGTTTTACCTTTACCTACATTCCCACGCGAAATCAATGATTCCCAATTTTTCAAACTTGAATTAATATACCAATGACAGGCCGGAACTTTCATTCTAATTTCTGAGGAACTACTAATTTTATAGGTGTGTCCTTATTTCTCCGGAGGTGCGACATGTATCTCTTCATCAAATATTTCACAACTTCCATGAAATGCAAGCACACATTAACATCTTTAATTGTAGCATACATTCAGTGAAAAGTGCACTTGCAAATATTTTTTAATTCTGTTGTCAAGTACATTTATTCGATATTGATATTTTTAGTATATAGACCATTGGTATGGTTTTATAATTTACACCTCACCAATAAGCGGGTGTCCATTTCAAGATGGCGGACCACCCTTATAAAAATTTGTCATAAACTTAAATTTGACATCATAGTTGTAGATTAGGCAATGTTGAAAAATTTTTGACAAAATTTCAACCCAAAATGTTTATCTGTTTTAGAGCAGTGGTTTTTCAAAAATGATGCTTATTTCGGCTTAAATGACAAATATCAACAAAACCATTTTGTAATGGACACCCGGTATATTACAAACATATTTTTAAAATGTGCGCTTAAAGGTATTGTATATTCTATTGAAAACCGCATGTCGTTATCATTTTTTCATTTTAGAGTAATGTTAGTTCCTCGCAGCGCTGGGACATCCTGTATGTATATTTAAAATAGCTTGATTTAGTGGTAGTTTCTCTTAATGCGTAACCGTGATATCGCGTTTTAATAATTTTTAAATAACAAGATTTTTTTTTATAATATGAAAGACACTTATTGATATACGATGACACTTATAGGTGTATTTATTTTAAGTATATTTCTAGGTATACATATACATCATAAAATAAAATAAGGAAAACAAATTAACTTCATACGTAGTTTCAAATATAATTATACATCTAGGGGCATTTATAAAAGTAACTGCTCAAATTCGCCGAAATTAAATGGTGGTGTTTACGTCCCAAACGATATCCCAAACAATAGATAAAACTCGAAATAAATGGTCTATTATTGACAAACACCGCCTTTTATCTCGAGGCGAATATCAGCATATTATATTTAGGTCGTAAAGAAAGTTATTGCGGTTTTTTACTCTTTAGTTTCAAATGCTAAAGTTTTAAAAGTATTTTGGTTTGGTGACTATGGAATCATAAGGTCATTTTAAAAGGCAACTCTTGCTACTATGTCAACAGCAAGGGAAAGAGAATTCAGGCTTAATTATTGTCAATAAGGCTTAATTAGTGACGAGTAAAACATGAAAAAAACAAAGCAAATTCGGGTGATTTTTTTCCAGAGACTAGAACGGTGCAAAAAATGCATTCAACGAATTAGTTGCTTCCAGAAGTTTTATTCAATTGGAATAAAGAAATTTTACTGGAGCTTCGTTGAAAATTACACTGTTCTACATAAAAATAAAAATAAAAAATCTGGCTCTGAAATAAAAGTATACAATTCTTGTAGGTTTTTTAAGCAGAATTTAAATCTTTAACCAGATTTACTCCAGCACATCAAGTTTTTGAGATATTCAGTTGAATATTTAAGAACAAAAACATAATTTTTATGGCAAATAAATATTTTTTTAAACAATATCTTGATAGAATGTCTATTAGATACACCGCCAAAATTTTCTGGGAAAAATCTGAATGTTTGTGCGAGAAATTAATTTTTGAAGACATATTGATATGAAATGAGAAACTTTTGTTTCTGACGAATGAATTATATTAGTTTTTATTAACAAACTGACATCCCAGACTATTTAAATGAAACAGAACATTATTCCACCAAAATATAGTCACTAATAGAAAAATAACCTGAAAAAATAATACTCCTAGCATTTTCAAATTTTAAATTAGACCAGCGAAAAACTGAACACAGGTCTGCAAAAAATACTTTACAAAATTTATTTTAATTTTTACAACTGATTTTGATGTATGTTTTAGTACTCAATCTGGATGAAATTTCACACAAACATGTGGAAACCAATTTCCGCGTTTCGGCTTAATCAAATTTTTAAATGTTTAATTTTACATAGTTTTTATTCGTCTAAAAACTCTTTAAAATATTCCTAAAATAAAATTTTAGCAAGCCGAAACGCTGTTTTTCACATGTTTGTATAAAATTTTATTACGCCTGGTTAATTCATTAATGTCCTTCAGTGCTTGAACTAATTGACATTTGCAAAAACGGTTTAACCGAATTTTGCTTAATAAAACGGTTTGATTAAAATCCCTATTTTGTGTATAGAATAATGTTTTTATAACTGTTAGAACTGTTTAAGCACCTTTACCAAAGAAAAATAAGTGTATGCAAATAAGAAATGGTTTAGTTATTTCGATTTTATCATAAAAAGGCATAAATATGTGACAACAATGATTAATATTTACAGATCAATTTGTCTGTTCAATAAATTTTCAATAAGTTTCAGATGCATAATTTAAATATGTATTTAAAAAAAAATCTATAGTAAACTTTGTAAAAAATACAGGGCGTACAAGAATTTCGGCAACGCCTGTTTATTTTTGAAATGAAGCATTTTTGTTTCAATAAAAGTTGTACGATTTTTAGTGACGCACTGTTTAGAAATATTGTCATGACCTCTAGCAAGTTGAAGGTCAGGCGATAATCACTTAAAAATACGTCCCATAAACCTCTGAAAGCAAGCTATAATAATATGCAATAGAAGCGGGTGGTGGCTATTTAAAAATTAAGTGATTATCGCCTGACCTTCAACTGCTTAATATTTCTAAATAGTGCGGCACTAAGAATCGTATAACTTTTATTTGAAACATTTTTCTCAAAAATGCTTCATTAAAAAAAACGGGCGTTGCCGAACTTTTTGTACACCCTGTATATCATCCTATATAAAAATTGACATACAGTATTGGAAAAAAATAGAGCAACATTTACATTTTCTTGATATATAGGTTATAATATTCTGTAATAAATAACTTTAATAAGAATGCTTTAATTCTATATTATTTCATAATTTTTTTATTAAATAAATATAAAAATTGCAGTTTAGTAAAATAATTTAGTAATAAGTCTGGAAAAAAGTAGAGGAAGTAAACTAAGAATTTGAGTAAAATGTGAAATAAAATTTTTCATTATTTTGTGTATTATAATAAAATGTTGCACATGTTTCTCTACTTTTTTCCAACAATAAAGCGTGAATGATAAAAATTCTTTAGAAATATTTAAATTTTCAAAGAAATTTATTTTAAAACAAACTTTATAAATTCGATACTGAATACTGAGTGTTAAAATTAAACATTATTTTCACTATTTTTAAAAATTTTAGAAAACAAGGAAATGTTGCTCTAGTTTTTTCTAATACTGTACGTTTGTGAAAATACCAACTATTAATGTAATATTATTTTATGCCAAATAAACAAACCATTTAATTTGCTGTTTATTTTACAACTTGAATGTACTATTTCCTAAATATTTTTTATCAAATTTCAAATTAAAAGAAAATAACTTAATATTGCCTTTAGTAAGTGTTTTAAATACATCGAATTGGGCGTACGTTAAAGAATTTTCAAAAGTTCAAAGAACTTAATTGACGTTCTTTATCCGAATTTTATACATAAGGGTGTGCCTTAATATGTGCGAATAATTTCAAGAGGTGAATAAAAAAAATACAGTTTTTTAACTTAAAACTGTAGGGTGTTACTTTTCTTTCATCAACTGATTTTTGATAATTAAAATTTTAAAAATACTAGTTTATTTTCTCTACATTTTAAAAATTATTTAGTAAATATATGACTTTTTAAAGATTCACCAATGTTAGAATTAACATTTTAGGAGGCGATTCTACAACTGATTTTAAGAAAAAATCTTCCTATGAACATTTCGATTTCGCCTCCTAAGGGAGTCACAGCCCTTTAAATATTGTCGGTACAAAGGGCGATTAAGCCTATATTTAAAGAAAATATTAAAACTAATAAAAAAGGTACATTTCATTAAGTAACCAATCATAAACGTAGAGCAAAAATAACGAAATTATTCTATTGTAAAATATGATTGGAACTCTGCGTGAGAATGGTTAAGTCTCGGGTTAAGTGTATTTTTGTCGAATAGGGTGCATTCTATCGAGTTGTTATAGGAGTGCCTTTTTTGTCAAAAATTAAATAAAGAATAATATTATGAAAAAAAATATTAGGTTATGTTAACCATAAAAAAGTTAAGGATATTTTTAAATTTGACCCTCCTTAAAACTACCCTTTCGGAGGGTTCAAAAAATCTGAAAAAAATCATTAGATTACATTTTCAGTGTATTATGATTCACACCAATGTTTCAAATCTCTACTACAATCCGTTTTCAAATAAATGACGAAAAACCTACTTTTGGACACAATATTTCAGGAGCTGTACCGCCCTTAAGAAGTGAAATCGGACATATGTTTATAGGAAGTTTTTTTCTTAAAATTGCTTTTAGAATCGCCTCCTAAAAATTTGCCGTTTAATTTCTGGACACCCTGTATAAAGGTTTTTTAGAAATTACTTTTAACTTTTTCTAATATGATGAAATAGCATTACCAAATAGAAAATCCTACCATTCCTATTTAAGAAACTAAAGTCTAAAGTTGGTTGGCATAGCAAGAAAATAAAATATGACTTGAAGTGAATAAACAAAATTTGGTAAAGTTGCTCTCAGCTGGAAGTAGGACAAAGAATACACGATCGCGATTACTTTTGTCCTACTTCCAGCTGGGAGCAATTGTACATTATGAGCCATATTTCTGAATAAAATGCGAATAAATTACATGCACTCTCCTACAAAATTTGGACACGCCGGGTTTGGTCGTGATAACATTTCTGTATTTACCAAAAATTTAATATAAGTACCGAATTTGTTAAAAATGTTTAATAAAAAAATTTAAATATGCAAGAGTTTTAAAATAGTTATTTATGTGACAAGTGCGAAAAATAATGTATTAGGCATGAGTTCAAATTTTTCGCGCTGAGCTGAATTCCACATATATTTTTTGAAAGTGTTGCATACAAAATTTTTCCTACTTTTCCAAAACTATTAAACATTAATGAAATATTTAATAATTTTTCTAAATATCAATAAATCATAGAAGTATGAATTATCTAGAGCACGAAGTGATATTTACTTGTCTTAGGTTGGCAGCAGTTTTATATATAAACAAAAAAAGCATGTAAAGTATTATATAGTATATAGTATACACTATGTACTACTACTTTTTTATCTTATACAGGGTGAGTCGGGAGAAGTGCGTCAAACTTTGGGAGTGTATTTTACACGTCAATACAAGGTAAAAAAACCAAAATGTTGTTATCCAATTTTCATTAGTTTTTAAGTTATGGCGTTTTAAAAATTTAAGTAAGCTTAGGTATAGCAGCAGACTTAGCTTATTTTTAGTCATAGATCATTTTGAAAGATATCCCCACTTGTCTATAACTATGTTTTACGCTCTTCTGTGAACACTAGCTATTACTCTTTTAATTTCTTATAGTTTTTTATTAGAGCTGCAGCATTCAAAATACGTCGAATTAGTACATCCGGACCCCCAACATTATCTTTATAAACCTTATTTTTTAAGCAGTTCTTCAAGCAAGAATCTAATGATTGAAGATCTGAGGAGAGCTATGCAAGTATTGCCAATTTCAATTTTTAAAACGCTATAACTTGAAATCTAATAAAAATTGGATAACAACATTTTCGGGTTATACCTTGTATTAATGTGTAGATTACACTCCCCGAGTTTGACCCACTCCTGCCGACTCACCCTGTATATTTCAATCAATCAACCATCCAGTGGTGTAACTTCGTTATGTGTCCCCTTCCCTGCAAAAATTCTTGGTATGCTCCTAATCTCAACAAAGAATAATTCAATTATTTATAATTACAAAAATAATAAAATTATTTAAAATTCTAAGATACGATTTAAGGTCTGTCCGTTTTGCAAACAGGATTCTCTATTGCACTCTAACACACTACAGGTATAGAAACCTTTAATAAGTGAAAGCGAGAGGAAAATCCTGTTTGCAAAATTGACAGACCTTAGTTGTTTGATAATAAATATACTTTTGTAACTGATGTCAGTAAATTACCTAATTTACTTTTGACACTAGTCATTAGGGCGAGAAAGTGATACTTTTAACTAAGGTCAGGCATGTTTAAATTTTACAAAAATAAACTTTATATGCACAAATAAAAAAATTAAATCACAGAAACAAATAAAATGTCATAAATTTTTGTCATATTTATTTAATGCAAAAGATGTTTCGTGTCCAAAAAACAGTGGTTATAATAAAACAAAACTTTTATACAGTGTGTAACTAAATTGATGCGAAAGGTAGCGACATCGGACATATGTTCAAAGGAACTTTTTTCTTAAAATTAATCGTACAATCACCTCCTGAATTTAGTTACACCCTGTATACAGGGTGTCCCGTAATATGTGGGACCCACTTCTAGGGTGGGTAGTAGATGTCAAGAGAATAAGAAAAGTTCATATAAACTTATGTCCAATTTCACCTCATAAGGGAGCTACAGCTCTTTAAAGGTTAAAAAGTAGGTTTTTCTTCTGTTTATTTCTATTTATTGAAGTACAAATTAACAAGATTTGATATTTGGTATGAATCATAATACAGTTAGGATACGTTTTAGTGATTTTTTTCAATTTCTTAAACAGTTTTGGGTACAATAAAATGAAATAATCCATGGCTAACATGATTTTTTTAAATTTAAATAATTTGAAAAAATTCACACCAAATTTCAAATCTCTACTCCAATTTGTTTTGAAATAAACGAGCAAAATCCTAGTTTTTAACAACACCTCTAAAGAGCTGTAGCTCCCTTATCAGGCGAAATTGGACAAAAGTTTATATGAATTTTTCTTATTCTTTTGGCATCTACTACCCACCCTAGAAGTGGGTCCCACATATTATGGGACACCCTGTATAGTCTTTCTGTCTTCAATTGCCATTGATATGTTCAATATGCCATAATCATGCAAATGCAATTTTTGTTTTTCGAAGATAAATGTAATTATCTTCAATTTGCTAAACGATCTTTCAACAGTTGCCTCTATCACTGGAACTCTTAATAATAAATAAATATGTATTTAGGGGATGGTTCTACTATCATGTCATTTAAAAAAAATGCATATAAAAAACTCATTTTGAAAATTATAAAAATTAGTATCTTAAAAATGTCCAAATGAACTTCATAAATTACAATTTATTTTATGTATCTGTATTATTTAAAAGTTCTAAATAGGTTTTATTAATTTTTTAACCAAAAAAATCCAATTTTTTTTTAAAATTTTTAATAACAATATTTTTTGTCACAAACATGCTTTAAACTCTTCAATTTTTAATAATATGTACAAAAAATACGGTTTTATGTTTAAAATAAGAAAGTTGATGTAATTTCCGTTGAAACCGGAAATAATACTGAATTTTTTTCAGTTCGATAAATGCGATCTTTAGCTCATATAACATAGTAAAATTTCAAACATTTATATGTAATGACAGGGGTGGTCCTAGTTTTATGTACACCCGGTATAGTACTACATTATGAAAAGGAATCTGTATCAAAGCAAATTAAAAAAAAATATATCAGTGTCTTTAAAAAACAAAATTTAAACATCGTTTAGTATAACTTTAAATATTGCAAAAAGTTAAAACCAACTGGTAGTTTAAGCTTTAATTTTAGATTAATCTCATTATTTTAATAAAATTTGAATTTGATTTTTTTTTCTCAAAAATTTGTTATGTAGAAATTAATGGTAAAGTAAAAATCAATGAAATTTTTAAAACAGAGGATCGAGTTAGAAAATATTATCTATCTTTATCTTGATAATAAATAAACTGTTATACCAGTAAAAATAAGAATATAAAGCAATGAATATCTTTAAAGGTACTAAAATAATAATAAAAAAAAAGTATTATTGTTTTTTTAATTTTAATTTTTAATACTAAAATAATAATAATAGAAGGCAAAAGTTTTGGTGATTTATCCTTGAAGCAAATTGCTAACTGTAATTTATAAGTGTACTTGACAATACAAATTTTAATAAATGTTATTTGGTTATTAAAAATTCCTCCCAGTAAAACGAATCCATCTAGGAAATAAAGCAACAGAACATATTATATTACAAAATAAAGTTAAAATAAAAAATTCGCTACCTGCTTTAAAAATTATTTTTTAAAGTATATTTAGGCATCCTAAATTTGGTGATACTTTAAATTATTACTCATCACACGTCACATTTTTTTTGTATTTATTTATAAATTGGTAGGTCCACTTGGTTCAAAGTACAAAGTATAATTATGTTTTTTTAATTATGTTTTCATTTTTCTTTATTGTCGTTTAAGGATCTCTTTTTATGTATGTTACTTATCGAGGAAAGATTAGTTTTTATTATAATTCTTTTACTACATACTATATATAAATGTTTCACGGACGGCGAATTATCCGAAATTGAAATTATAAGCTAAATTTAATTACATCAATAATGCCAAATTAATTATTTGTTATATTATACCGTTTTTGAGATAATGAATTTTAAATAAGCGTTAATGGTAAAAACTAATGGAGATATCATTTTTTTTCCTAGATTTACAACCTGACGTTTAAGTTGTAAAATTTTGTTGCAAACACAACATTTTTCCCCCAGCGCCCTATAGCAGGTAGAATAGGATTAAGAAAATTCTTCATCCTTATTGAATATGGTAGTAACTTATTTCAGTATAAGAAAATCATTCGGCAAGTTGTCTTTGTAAGTTAAATTTATTAAAAGTAAACCTGAAAAAAGATTATTGGTTTTCGATGGTGCAAATTTTTCCTGCCCGGGATCTTCAAAATGGTTTAATTAAATGGAGGTGCAATAAAAAAAATGTACAGCAAAAATTCTACACACTTAAGCATTTTTACGTTTATAGAAAAATTACTTCAATTTGATACTTCAAATTTTGTCTACTGACAATTGCTGAGGGGAAAGATGTTGTGGGATTATAAATATTTAGCTGCCCTGGCGGAAAAAAGATGTCTCCAAACTAATTACCAAAAATAAAAATAATTAAAAGTGCAAATTAGTATTCGTCTTCCTCAAAATAAGTTATATCCTTTTAGAACTAGTACCCTATAATAATACAAAAAAATTTAAAAACAATGCACATCTTGCCGCCCTTTTCCGCCGCCCACGAACTGAATAAAATCCAATAAACAAAATTTTATGTGCAAAATACTGGACTACATGCAGCATGCAGCACTTTTATTATTCATTCAATTATCATAAAAAAATACTTAAGAGGATTGGGAGTCTAAGTAGAACCGAGCTTCGATAGTAAACGTATATTTTGAGCTTCTTCTTGAATTTGGGGAAGAAATCTTGACCCAAAGTACATCCCACATAATTAGGCTGAAAGTACCAATATAAATCTTCATTTCTGTTATATTTTAAAATTTGTATCACCTAAACTACGAAGGTATTTTCTGCTTTTACATTTAAAATGGGCGTTCAAAATTAACAAAATATGCCATGCAATTATTTCAAACTACAACCATATTTTGTAAATAACATTAAGATTTATAATTGCATAGTTTAAATAACATTCATGACTAGACTTTTATACGATGACTTTTTCAAAAATTGAATTATTAAGTCTAAAAAATAAATAATAAAAAACTGTCGCACACAAGTCTTAAGCAGAGGTTTCACTTTCATATGATATTATTATTTTGTATGTAGCTCAATAAATAGTCGCGTAGTTTGAAATATAAAAACAGAGAAAAACGCAAATAATTTTGTAGACTCCATATCCTCTTAAATGTAGATAAATGTATGTTCTACAAAACGGCGCAAGCCGATTTTCAATATCTCAAAAAGTTCCGCTACAATATTTCAATAAAAATTGCATAAAAACGTCATTTTTAAACAAGAACTAGAAAAAATGTGGAATTTTTTTAAAAAAAGCGTTGCGCCGTTTTGTAGATTAATTATCGCATTTTTAAATTCTGAAAGAATTATTTTAAAACAATAATTTATAAGGGCTGTGGAATTAGTCCAGTAAACCTTTTGAGGTATTTTGATAGTTAAGGAAGGAATGCTCTTAAAATATATTTATTATATTATATATATATTTTATTAAATAAAAAAATTGCATGTATACTTTTATAGTAGGAAAGTAGTGATTCCGCATTCTAAAAATACAAAAATATTTTTATATCAACAATTTTTATAATCCAAAATAAAAAAATTACATTTATTTGAAGGTGTACCATAAATACCAACTTTTTAATTGTTTTCTATATTTTAAGACGTAAGTGGACGTTCAAGGTCATGTTATAAAAATTCTAACGAATTACAGTGAAATGGACTTTGACTGGCATTGGTTCTTAATTTGATAACTAGTGAAAGTTCTAGCAAAAATTAAATTTTAATAAAGTAAATGTACATATGTGTAAGTATTAAAACAGCTTGTGATTAATACATTAAATATTTAGGGTTTAAGTTTCGACAATATTTAATGAAATGGATTTTAATTAATGACCAAGTTGTATATATTAAATTAAACAAAAAATTCCCACGGTATTTTTAATGGAGTATTAACACGTCCCAATAATAATAACAACTGCCTAATTTATACTAGAGATATTGTGCGTTTGAAATAAATTGATGTATTTTAATTTTTAATCGACATGTGAATTATATAAATTTATTAATCTGTATAAGCAGTTTTATTTCTGAAAACTGGAATAAAGTCAGTTTCAACATTATTATTGTAATTTTCAGAGCACACTAAAATACACGTAGTTTAGGGAAATTATTTAATCCCAAAAATCGATTTGAAACCGATATATTGATATTGACATTGAGATTTGATCTCCTATAATCCAAAAGGTGGTACGTTAAACAAAGTTTGCTCACGATAATTAGTTTATTTCATTTATTGCGTTTAATTACCTTGAATTGGATTGCGCGAAAATCATTACATTTACCAGAAAAATCGCAACATTTTGCATATAAATCCAGGTTTAAAGAGCTTATTTTTGGATTAATAAAAAACCATATTTATATTATTATATTTCAACAGCCTCCAAAATTTTCGAAAAAAAAAATATAACCCTACTCCGTGAGGAATTCAAATATTATACAATATGCTAAAATTCGAAAATATCGATAGCAAATTTTTTTTCGGGTCTACGTGTTTTAATTTAGTATCTTTTTTCTTTGGATACTAATGAAAACAATTTCTGATCATTTTATTATTTTATCCCAAAACAAATTTTATTAACCTGAAGTACTTTTTTATGTAACCCAGCTGAATGATTTTTCCGCGAGATTATAAAATGTTTTTAGAATTTTGCGTAAACCACTAATAAGGGGTATAAAATTTATCCATTGATGAGTTTGAATTTAAGAAAAATATGCCTTGATGAATTATTTATTTCAGGGACTCCAATTAATGGTGCAATTCTATGCAAATCTGTAAGTTCTTACAGGAAAAATCTGTAAGGTTTGTTATATGGCTTCATGGGTTGTAATGGACGGTTACCTTACAGATATTGCCTGTAAGAACTTACAGTTTTACACAGAATTGCACCATTAGCCATAAGAAAACCCGTCACGCGTTCCGTAAAAGAGAAAGACAATTATGGAAGTTTTATTACCACTGCAAGTTTAGATTTTAGATTAAAATTTGCGTAAATGTGATGCTGCCAAAAAATATTTAATAATAATAATAATAAATCATTTATTGGCAACTTTCAAAAATAACATCAATCAATACAAAAAAATAAGCTAATAATATAACAGCGTTACCAAAGGGTACAGGATCAGCTCATAACATAGGAATGTTGTGCTGTTCTTCCTCAAGACCCAAGCAAGATAAAAAATAATACCTATGACTAAAATATACTGACAAAATAGGCGAAAACAATACATTAAAAAATACATACAAATTATATCATATTAACAACATATCAAGTAGAAAAAATACACATAATAAAATTACAAAATTACTTGCCATTAGAATAAGTTTGGAATCATGAGCTAAACATAAGTGGATAAAACTAACAAAGTGTGAGAAGAACCTCATGTAGATATTTATTGACCGGCTATGAGAAGAGACTTAAATTTTTTTTTAAAAGCTGGTAAGCTTTGGAACGAGAAGTCGTACGAATTATAGAATTTGGCCATGGTATAAGCGAATGTCCGTTTAAAAATTTCCTGTTGATGTTTGGGAATGTTCAATTTGTCCCTTCTACGAATATTGATATTGTGAACATCCGTACGAAATCTCAATCTATTGTATAAGTAAGGTGGGCATTTCGACTTAATAATTTTGAAATAGAAACAACCTGTATGCAATACTCTTCGATTGTGCATGTTTAGCCATTTCAGCTCCTTGATTTTGTGTGAGATATGTTGAAATTTTTTAATACCAAAAATGAGCCTGGCACAAGAGTTTTGCACAAGCTGCAATCTATTTGCTGTGAACTTACCAATAAATGAGTGATACAAGGAGTCACAATAGTTGAGGTTACTGAGGACCAGCGCTTCACAAAGCAGCACTTTGTTAGCTTTATTAAGCACATGTCGATTTATATAGATGTTTTTTTAAATTAATATAAGCTTTTTTGATAAGATGGGTGCTGTTATCTCTAAAACGTAATTCATTGTCAAAGTAGACCCCAAGGTTCTTTTCATAATTAATGAACTTCAAAACTTCTCCATCAAGATAAATTTTTAGCTGATTCTCAACCTGACTTCTTCTATTTTTGGGGCCGAATACGAGCATTTTAGTTTTGTTGTTATTAAGTTTCAGACAGTGTTTTCTGGAATTGACAGCCAGCTTCTGAAGATCAGAATTAATTTTGTTTTCGGCCTCCTCTATTTTGTCGATAGGAAACGAAAAATATAACTGAGCATCATCAGCATAAAGATGGTATGAGCAATGGTCAATTATCTTATATAAGTTACTGGTATAAATTGAGAATAGTAAAGGTCCGAGAATTGAACCTTGGGGTACCCCAGACTGAATATGATTAGAACTTGAAGAGTTATTTTCGTAGCATACTTTTTGGTAACGACTAGCAAGGTAAGAGTTGATTAGTTCATACGCAGATTTGTGAAACCCATGATGCTTTAGGATTGACACCAAAAGCTTGTTACTGATAGTGTCAAAAGCCTTCGAATAATCAAGAAGAATTAAAACAGTTAAGTTATTGTTATCCTTCGCTTTAACTATATCATCTGAAATACAGGTGAGAGCACTACAACAACTATATCCTGGTCTAAAACCCGATTGAACGTCAGGGAGGATGGATGCGTAAGTATCTAAGTAATGACGAATTTGTTCTACCAATATAGTTTCAAACACTTTTGAGAGAAGTGGTAATAAGCTGATTGGACGGAGATCATTATATGACTTAGGATGAGATATCTTCGGGACTGGAACAACAATTGCTGTTTTCCAAGAGCTGGGAAAATGAGATAGATTGATGCAGCTATTAATTATGTGAACTAAGTAGTCAGAGACATAAGGATAAGAAATGCTGATCATCTTCGCATCTATATTATCAGCACCATGGCGTCAAGGTTTGATCCCGGAGATAATATCTGAAAGCTCACTAATAGTTACTTCAGTAAAACTAAACTTAACTTTACCGGGGAGCGCTTCAGTAGTGTCATAGAAGTGGATCAAATCATTGCAAGGATCAATTTGAGAGATATTTGAGGAAAAGTGAGTATTCATATTATTCACATCTTTTAGTTCATGGGGAAGCGTAACAGATTTATGATTGCCGATACCCAAGCTTTTTAATCTGTTCCAAAAAACTTGTTTTTTATCTTTTTTTACTGAATAGTTAATAAAAGAACACATTTCAACTCTAATAGCGGTTGTCACTCGATTTCTGAGAGATTTGTAGTAAATAAAATCTTTATTATCTTTGGATTTCTTTAACTTCGATAATGCCTTATCACGCAATCGAATCATGTACTGAATATTATGTGTAATCCAAGGCTTGGAGGCTTTGTAGTAACTAAAACATTCCAAAGGCGAGTGAACATTAAATAGATAAAGTAGATGCTCAGTAAAGAAATGTAACTTCTCATCAATATCGGACATGTCAAATATTAAGAACCAAGGTATTGAAAACAGATCAGATTTAAAACATTTTAGATTAAATTTTTTATAGTTTCTGGTACAATTTTTTGAATGTAGTTTAACAACCTCACCTAACGAGATGGTGGTACTTATTAAGCTATGGTCACTAAGTTCATGTACTTCAATAACTTTAGTATTCGACACATGTACATCCTCACCAACAATAATTAGATCAAGGATAGAATCTTTGGTTGTGGAGATTTAAAAAGAAAGACTTGAGGTAGGCGTAAATATACAGGATGTATGCAGGGTACCCCAAGATTCAGCCATATCTCCGTTGGTTGATGAGATAAAATATCAAATCGACAAAAGCCAAATTGGCATTCCAATTCCATCCTTAAAATATTATTGGCATTAATCATCCTTTCTTTCAAATGACACGTCCTACTTTTGTAAACAGAAATGGGATCTCAACTTTATACTGAACCCGACAGTATGTTATTTTTTACTATTTTGTTATGCGGAATGTGAATGTGCATTGTGAGTATATTCTTTAAGTATTTGAATCGCCAATTGTCAATAAAGATATTTTTTCAAATGTGACTGTTTAAAAATATGAATAAAATCGTTTTTCCGACGACCATATGAGAAAATCCTACATGTCATTCATATTAGTGGTTCAGAAAATCTATCATTGCTACACTAGTTACTTAGGGTTTCTGTTTTGTAACTCTGAGATACTTCTTGTAATTTTCGATAGAGGCGCTGCGAAGGAATTCCGAAAGCCCTCTCTTGGATTTTTTTGAACTTGCAAAAAAAGGACAGTTCAAATAAAAATTTATATTTAACCCCGCTAAATATTACTTATTTTATTATTAAAATCATTATACAGGGTGTTCATTTTAAAAGGAGCCACCCTAAGTAACTCTCAAAAAAATAATTAATTGTAAAAATGCTTTGACAGGTCGATTTTTACCTTCAGGGGCACATCTTTTTACGACAAATTAAGAATGGTAATTGCAACCCCCTTCCCTACGGAGCCACCCTTTCAATTTTTTTAAATGGGAATAGGGGTCCAGTGATTCATCATTTGAAAGCTTTTTTTACCCGACTAATGGTAGTCATAATTTTTTTGGAAATTTGTTGATTTTTAACCTCCCTAAAAATTTCAAAAAAGTACTTAATAATGGTATTATTTATGTACTTCAAAATCACTTTTCGATAAATTGTTAAGTTTTGACCGTAAAACAAGTGCTCTAACTTAAGAAAAGCTAATTATTTATAATTATTGAAAAATAAATCAGTTACCATATTTTTTATATTTTTTTTGTGATAAATTACTTTTTACTTTTTTCTTTTATCGTGTCCTGCAAATGACTAAATTAAAATAGGGCCAAAACAAATCATATTTTTATTTTCAGGATAAACAGACCTTTAAAATGATGCGTCACTAGACCCCCATTCCCATTAAAAAAACTGAAAGGGTGGCTCCGTAGGGATGGAGGTTGCAATTACCATTCTTATTTTGTCGTAAAAAGATGTCCCCCTGAAGGTAAAAATTGACCTGTCACAGCATTTTTACAATACAATACAATACAATAAAAGAATCAAAGGGGTGGTCCTGTGGGGTAGGGGGTTGCAAAGACAACTTTAATTTCATTGTAAATAGATGTCCCCTTAAAAATAAAAAACGACCTGTCACAGCATTTTTATATTGAATTATTTTTGCGAGAGTTATTTAGGGTGGCTCCTTTTAAAATGAACACCCTGTATAATTAACTTTTCTGTAAATTTTAAATAAAATAGGAACATTTTTTATTCGTTTCGATTAGTTGCATCCGCTAAAACAGCGCCACCTACAATTACGTACATTTAACTAAAAATAATCGATAACTTCAATGTCAGCTAATGTCACACAGGTTATGTTATGACTTTTTAGTTGTTACTACAAAATATTAATAATGGTCGCAAAATGTCCGTGGTCTCCGGGAAAATAGCGTACGCCACTCGCAAGAAAGTGAATTTCGTGCTCATGTAATATCCTCACTCGGATGGCGCCTCGTTCGGTTATTTTCACACTCGCACAAAATTCGTCACTTTCTAGCTCGTTGCGTAATATACTATTTGACGTTTTGAAGCTTGTGTGCAATATGCAGGACCCAATTTTAAACATTTATTATAATTTATTTTAGTACTTGTTTTGTTATAAATAAAGAATAAACTTAATTTTTAAGTGAGTAACGTGTTGTCGTATGTCAAAATAAAGTTGAAATCCAATTTCTGTTAACAAAAGTAGGGCGGTGCCATTTGAAAAAAAGCTTGATGATGACTTATTAAGGGTGGCCAAAGCCAACGTTATTTTAAGGATGGAATTGGAATGCTAATTTGATGCTATTAAAAGCTCTTCTTGACTTGATTTTTTATCTCTTCACTAACGATGATATGGCCTGTAAACTCAATTTTGGGACATTTGGTATAAGGAAAATTTCAATGTTTTTTGAAGTATAGTATAGTTTCCTAGAAATGCTACAATTTTTGAATAGATAATGGATTTTTTAAATGGGATTTGTATAAAGTGATGAATACTACGATCTGAGATGGCCAAGAACTTTATTGTGCAGCACGAGTGTATTTGGAGAAATACCAATAAATTTTCTTCGGCAAGTAAGTATGATCAATGCTTATCTTATATGAATTTGCATCTGCACAATAACATTCAGCGAAAAAACAACACTAGAATGAAAATTTCTCAGATTTACATATTTTCCGTATTCTTATACAGATTTGTGCTCAAAGTCATCTGACAATAATTGATGAACTAGAGGTTGAAAAACAGATTTTTTTCGGTTTTTCTTTGGATTTATTGCAGACTTGAGGCGATATTTTTATGGGAAGCATGGAAACTGTCCATAAAACTTTGATTTCATTTGTTTTTTATACACATTTTCAAATTTAACACGTTTTCTAAAGGAACATATTAATTAGCAATCTGAAAATGTATTATTTTTTTATTATCTGATGATGTAAAAATTCAATATGACGGCCATAAGAAATAAAAAGTTGAATATGGGGGCTTGGAATCTAGGAGGCCAAAAATTTTTTTTGACGTCACTTAACTCAATTTAAAGGTACCAAATTTCATTGATGTTCTAGTACTGGTTTGGAAAATATAAATTATTTTCTAAATGGCCATAAAAATACGGAACTTTTCTTTAATTTAACCGACCTCGTATCTCTTCTACTTTAAAAGATACCAATGGTGAGTATGGAAATAATCACCGCCCTGTACACTTTAATTTATAAAATTTCTGATAACAATTTCGAAAAGTGAATGTAACAAAATCGAATATTAAAAAAAATCTGACATAACAGTATAAATCGCCTATCTATTGATAAAGCAGATTTTCGAATTTTTAACCTGAATAATAGAGGAAAGGGTGATAATATGAACCCAGCAGATGTGCCGATATTATGGACCCGTGTAGTTTCTCGGCCAAAATTTCTTGTTAATGGGACTATGGAGGTTAGGTTAGGCGTCCATACACCTTTTTCGCGGGTGGCGGTATGGGTCAAAATAATTCAATTATTAAATATCTTTGAAAATAGAAAATTACATAAATATCATAGTAAAAAATAATTATTATATAATTCTGCAATAGATCAATTAAAACTTGAAAAAAGGAAAATTCTTAAAAACTATAACAAATTCTTAAAAAATAATCATAATTATGCAATAAAACAATGAAAACTTAAAAATAAGTAAAACTCTTAAAACAATAACAAATTCTTAAAAATTTAATTATAATTCTGCAATAGAAACTATAATAAATACAAGTCAGTTACCCTATCCTCAGACATCGTTGAACGAAATAAATCATACCATAATAAGGACTCCTCCAAGAAATTTTCTACTTTATAAATATTCATTTTATTTGTATATTCATCTCTTGTTACTTTTGTAATATTGATAAGATGTATGTATATAGGTAAAATAAATAATAAGATGTTTTATTTTGGTTGGAAAATCTTTCTTCCAAAACCATTATTAAATTAGCCATATAGTGATTTTAAATTGAAATTCTATAAAATTCTTCTACATTATCAGAGGAATAATTACTTATGTTTATTCGTTCGAAAGTTTTTCTGGGAAGTTTAATTTCTACGTCCAATGTTTCAGCGGTGCTTACTATTTCTTTAAAAATATTTTTAAAGGTATCTTCCTCAGATCTATGTAGTTTAAAAATAGTAATTATATCCTGTATGTGGTTATGAGCAGTAGCCAGTAGCAGTGAACAAATCAATGGAAACACTTTGAAGCTTATTTGCAAGTGGCTCTAAAAGCAGAATATTTCGAAATTATAAACAGAGGTACTATAAAATTTATTGTTGACATAGCTGTTAACAATTGATATGCCTTTGTTTTAGTTGGTCTGTTAACATCATCGCCATATATTAATTTCTTCAAGGCTTTAATGATAACTACAAAATTTTCGCAAAATATTCTTATACTTTTATTTTTTCGCAGAATATTGGGTACAAGTTTTCTTCTTAGAACGCTTAAAACTAATACTGTATACGATTGTTAGAGTAAAGAATTACGCCCTCGTCGATTTTTTTAGTCAATAAATATGAAATATTTTTTTGCAAAAATAAAAAAAAAATGAGAACCTACAAATCCCAGGGGGGGCAGGCGTGTATTAGCATATTTATTAGACCAACCATTCTAAAAACAAGCGAAATAACTTTACACAGAACAAAGTGGGGATCCATATTACCACCTTTTACTCTACCTAAAAAATTGTGAATTACGAGGATGATAATAACGTACTATAGAGCTTTACTGGCATTTTACGGGCACCGTTTTTAGTTTGGATATCAATAATTTTGATATCTTTTTATTAAAAATTTTGAGGCCTAAAGTTTTTCGACATTATTGAATACTATAATCAATAATTTATAAATACAAACCTATTTACAACTAATTCCAAGCAGCGTTTCGCAAGGAACTGATTGTTTAATAATTTATAATCTTAAGAGGATATGGAGTCTACAAATTTATATGCGTTTTTCCCTGTTTTTATATTTCAAACTACGCGAATATTTATTGAGCTATATACAAAATAAGAATATCATATGAAAGTGGAACCTCTGCTTGTGCGGCAGTTTTTTAATATATTATATCCAAAATGGCCAAAAAAAATCATTAAAAATACGTAAAATTTGGCCTATTTTAAACTTATTTTTTGGACTTAATAATTTAATTTTTGAAAAAGACGTCGTATAGAATTCTAGCCATGAATGTTATTTAAACTAATCAATTATAAAACTTAATGTTATTTACAAAATATGGTTGTAGTTTGAAATAATTGCAAGACATATTTCGTAAATATTGAACGCGCATTTTAACTGTAAAAGCAGCTAATACCTTCCTAGTCTAGGTCATACAAATTTTAAAATATAACAGAAATGAAGATTTTTATTGTTACTTTCAGCCTAATTATTACTTTCCCCAAATTCAAGAAGAAGCTCAAAATATACGTTTACTATCGGAGCGCGGTTCTACTTAGACTTTCAATCCTCTTATCAATCAATGTTAAATTTTGTTAGTGAAATAATAAAATTGTCCGAAAAACTGACTAAAAGCATTTATTATTGGATCTACGAACACTAATCAAACCCCACAATTTATAATCTTGTTCTAATATTTCTTAAAAACATAACAAAATTTTACTATTTAGAAAATTATTTTTAATTAAAAATGACAAAATATACTTTGATTAATAATAATTTTTATTAACAAAAATAGAATAGAAACCAAAACTAGGATAAAGTCAATTGCCATTCTTTTCTGTTACAACATTTTTAACTTTCATTAATCAAGAGGGTCTATTATTTCAATTATTGAATCAATAGCTATACTTGCATCTTGTACATTTCGTAAGAATTTAAGCGATAGATAATGTATTACATTATCTTCATGTCGAGCGTATCCAGGTATTAAAAATAGTAATGAGATGTAGGGATAACTTTGGAAAGTATTTAAATAAACTTCAGGTTCAATTCGTAGCTTCCACGATCCATCCTGATTTTGGGATGATACTTGCATCGTTCGTCTTCTGTTGAGAACTGAGCTTAATTAAGATTAAGCCAAGGCGGCCCTAATATTACTAAACCAATCCCAGTTAGGAAAGGAATAGCATTTCGGTATCCGTGATCAAGTATGGCGATATCTCAGTCTTTAAACCATGCTTGAATTTTGGCATAATTGTTAGTGGCATTCCAAAAATAAGGTTCTTGCATATCAACTGCATATAAGACACTAATATTACTTTATAAATCCTATATTTAAAGTAAAGTCAATTATTGCTGTACTATATCACTATCTGGTCCCCATATTACAATAAGTACATTCAAATGCTCGAACGAATCCAAAAGCGATTCCTCAGGTATCTCTATTTTCGGAAATACAAAACCTACCCAGATCGAAGAAAGATAACCTTTGAAATTCTAATCAGGGAATGTTTTTAAGCAACTCATTACCGAATCTATAACTCGTAAATCATATTAATCGCTTATATTATACAGGGTGTCCCATTTTAATTAATCCAGCTGAATATCTTGAAAACGAAGCGATTTCCTCAAAAATGTTTCAGACAAAAATTGTAGCGGCTCGAGGGGATATCTAATAGTGCCATGAGTTTTTAATTGTTATGGGGTTTTATGGAAAAAACATTTTTTTTTCAATTGGGAACCCCCATTTTTTATTGTAGATTCGTAATCTATGGAAAATAATAAGAAAGTTTTGAATGAAACTTTTTTTTCTAAAATTTCAATTTTTCGCTATATTCACCAAAATGAACACAAATTTTGGGATTTTCGATACAGTTTTACTAGAAAACTAAAGCTTTATAAGAAAAATCGTAAGAGACAAAAAGTGCTTAAATTAAGGCAAGGATTAATAAAAAATATTATTTTATTTTATTAAAAAAAAAAATTAAAAAAGTTTATTTTATTTTTATTATTTTTTAAGAAAAATATTAATTTTTTTTTACTTATAAAATTTAAAATAAAGTCAAAGGTTGGAAACAATAGGTGTCAAAACGGTTTTTCAATTTTATTTGCAATTTAATATGTTAAATAATATTTTTCAATTAAGGAAGAAGGCTTCTAAAAATAAAGGAATTTCATTTTCAGCCTACTTTGTGTTTCGCACATAATTGTTATATTGTGACAGATTAGATTTTTGTAGAAGCTCATTGTTATTAAAACCACTGTGATTATTTAAAATCAGTCTCTCATAAAATGGCTGATTATTCACCTAGAGAAATCGTGAATATTATAAAAGTTTTGGGCGAATGCCATGATAACTATCGGCACGCAGCACGTCTTTATGCTGAGAGGTTTCCACAATTGCGTCATCCAAATCATAGGAGGCTCGTGAAAAGAGCGGAAAACGGCTCTCTTAGAAGAAAACGTAGTAAAACTGGTCCTAAGATGCTCCCCTCATTGATAGCATTAGCTTCCGTAAATGAAGATCCACATACATCTACAAGAAAAATTCAGCGTCTTCATGGACTTCCTAAATCTTCTGCCAACAGAATTTTAAAACACCATAAATCACACCCATATCATGTTCATTTAACCCAACAAATTAAAGAAGATGACTACATCCGCCGACTTAATATTTGCATATGGGCTACGAATCAAGTTAGAAGAGATCCCCTTTTTTTAATCGCGTACTTTTTACTGATGAAGCAAAATTTGACAACATGGGTGGAGTAAATCTTCATAATGCTCATTATTATTCTGAAAATAATCCACATTGGCAAAGAGATCATAGATTACAGAGGCGTTGGTCTATAAACGTTTGGGCTGGAATAGTGGATGAGTATCTTGTGGGACCATTTTTTTATGAAGAAAATCTTAACCAACATGTTTATTTGAATATAATTCAAAACGAAATGCCTACTCTTTTAGAAGATGTACCTCTAGATTTAAGACAGCGAATGTGGTTTCAACATCAACAGGACGGAGCTAGACCCCACACTGCCAGAATTGTTAAAACATTTTTACATAACCAATTCCCTAATATGTGGATTGGAATTGGTAGTGAAGTACACGAATGGTCAGCAAGATCTCCGGATCTTACAAAAATTTATTATTTTTTATGGGGTTACATAAAAGATAAGGTTTATGAACGACCAACTACAACTAGAGAGGATATTATGATACAAATTACGGACGCTTTTCGAAGTATCACTCCTGAAATGTTGAGAAATGTATCATTGGCTTTTCGGACACGAGTAAAAATGTGTATTGAACAAAATGGAGGAATATTCGAACATCTTATTTAGACCAGCTCTCGTAATTTAAGAACAGATCCAAATATCTTTAAGTGTATTAATTAATTACCTTTGACTTTATTTTAAATTTTATAAGTAAAAACAAATAATATTTTTCTTAAAAAATAATAAAAATAAAATAAACTTTTTTTAAATTTATTTTTTTTAATAAAGTAAAATAATATTTTTTATTAATCCTTGCCTTAATTTAAGCACTTTTTGACTCCTGCGAGTTTTCTTATAGACCTTTAGTTTTTTAGTAAAACTGTATAGAAAATCCCAAAATTTGTGTTCATTTTGGTGAATATAGCGAAAAATTGAAATTTTAGAAAAAAAAGTTTCATCCAAAACTTTCTTATTATTTTCCATAGATTACGAACCTATTCCCATAAAACCCCATAACAATTAAAAACCCATGGCACTAATAAATGTCCCCCTCGAGTCGCTACAATTTTTGTCTGAAACATTTTTAAGGAAATCGCTTCGTTTTCAAGATATTCAGCTGGATTAATTAAAATGGGACACCCTGTATATACTATATTTAATCGTTTATAACCTATGTATAGGCTTGCTTTGTATTCTTATTTACTGTTGTGTATTTTTATATTGTATACTATTATTGTTATATTTATATATTGTATATTTTTATATTGAATATTGTTATATTTATGTTATGTTACTGTACTGGCCGATTAGGCTGTTGGTAATAAAATTATTATTATATTCAAACATAGCAGGTTTCAATAAATGTCTATTCTTATGAACACAAAACTTTTGCCCAAAAGCTTTGAAGTAAGAACTCTTCTCAATATTTAAATAAGAGCAATCATTGTACACTATTGTTTTCGGTTCTTCAGGTGTGGCATTAGATTAACGATTTGTAAATGGTGTAAAATCTCTATGTATTCTTCCCACAACAAATCGCATTCTTAAAAGTAACTATTTTACGTACATTATATATTTCTGAACTTTGAACCTTGATTTGTGACCAAAAAGTGAGTTCCGGACTTGCGGTATCCATTGAGATATCTGATCAACATGTTATGAACTATCGATTCGCCGGAGACTGATTGAAATCTACGGAAAGTATTTTTCCATTGCTTTTGTGAGGGGTCCTTTCTGAGAAAATACCGGGTGTCCAAGAAACTAGGGCCACCCCTATAATTTCTTTATTTATAAAAATAAAAAATTTAAATTTTACTATGTTATATGGCATAAGAATCAATCACTGTAATCCGAAAAAATCTAAATAGAGGGTGGCTCCGCTATCATGCTATTTGAAAAAATAAAGATATTTGCCAAAAACGTATTTTAAAAATTATACTAAATATTTATTTCTCAAAAACGGCCGAATGATTTTCATAATTTACAATTTATTTTACGAAAAAAATATTTTTTGTCACAAACATATTTAGAAGTTACGAATGTTCAATAATAACTACAAAGAATAGGGTGTTATATTTAAAATAAGAAAGTTGTCATTTCCGGTTAAGCCGTAAGTAAATTTGAATTTTTTTTTAGTTCAATAAATGCTTTTTCTTATGCCGTATAACATAGTAAAACATAACATAGTCAAATTTTTATTTTCAAAAATAAGGAAATAACATGGGTGACCCTAGTCTCGTGGTCACCCGGTATACTTATTACAAATACTGTAAATGTTATTGTTCCTTTTTTAATATAAAAGTTATTAAAAATGTACTTTTATTTTAATTCCATAGAACTTTTAGCTACGTCGTGTTGTTTATAAACAATTAATTACTAATTTAAAACAATTCTTGTTAGTATTTAAAACCTTATTTACTTGGCTTTGATAAGAAGTAATTATTCAAACAAATGCGAATTTTACTTAAATTAAACGATAAAATTTACGTCATAATTAATTAAAATTATAACTAATATGGGGAAGTAAGATATTTTGCGTTTATCTACATGGTAAATTATGTATGTTAACGCTCAAAATGACTCTTCGGTGAGTGATAAAACTTCAGGGTTGGAAAGTATATGAGATTTCATCATAAAAAATACAAAAATCATTGAAAATAATGAAAAAAAAAAATTAAAAAAAAAGATTTTTCTTCAGTTCTTCGATTGTTTCTTAAAAAAACTTTCTAGCCTTAAAGTTCTCTTAAGAACCGGAAATCCTGTATAAATGTCAAATATTTATTTGCATAAATAAAGAAAATATGGTGGTGACCCATATTTTTTTATAGTTTACATCCAGTACAAATTAATCCTGAACACATGTCAAATTAAAAGTTGCATATATTTTAAGCTATTTTTTTCGCTAGCTATAGCTCCGGAAATATCATTTCTATAAACTTAATTTAGTTTCAATAAATACAGGGTGTCCTTGGTAGAGTACCGGAAAAATATTTAAAAAATTGTGTCTTCTATGGGAAAATAAGACTCGAAGTTAATATTCTAATCTCAAAAACTATCACAAATAGATGCACTTTTTGCAGAAAGAATTGCAAATTATGACATTTTCAAATGAAATTAGTAAGAAATGAGAATTTTTCAAATTATTTTTTTGGATGTCAATCAATGCGATAGGGTTTTAAGACGTATGTACCTAATAAACTGGGAAAACTATTTAAGACGATAGTCAGCAAATTTGAGCGCTTGATTTTGAAATTCGCTTGTTATTTTCGGCTTTGGTCATAATTTTTTATCCAGTGGAGCATTTTTAAAGTTTCTTTTTTTAGTTTACTAAAAAGTCACGTGGCTATCATTTTTTTAAATTTTTATCTTTGTATAATAAAATAAAGAATTTTAGGAGAGCAACAACTTGGTAAAAATTGGCGCGCCTTTGACTATATTAAACATAAAGAAAAAATAAAAAGTGATAACATATTTTTTGTGATGCTATTTAATAGAAAGGGGTTAAAATAAAAACATATTTTTTCCTTTTTTGCTATATATACTGTTGTTTTAATTTTATAACAACTGAAAAATGTTAGTAAAATTTTACAATTTTTTCGAAACCCCATAAAAAATAATAAATGCAAGGGACGTAAAGCAAAAATCGGAAAGAAACGTTTTTGTTTTAATACTTTTCTACTAAGCTGCACCAGATAAATATCACTTGGTGATATCACTTTCTGTTGTTTTCCTTATATTTAATTCGCCCAATTTCTACAAAGTACTCTTTTTGCTGCTTTCTTAAAATTGTTGGGTTTATCCCACAAAGATAAAAGGCAAATATCAAGCGAATTTTAAAATCAAGCGCTCTGGTAAATTCATTACAACATGGCATCGATGTTTTTTTAACGAACGATAATTCTGACAAAAGTTACATAATTTTGTTATAATTGTCAAGGTTCCAAAAGTTATTTTCACACTATCATCAAAATACAGTAGAGTATCATGGTTTCAGAGTAAAAATGACGATTGATACACTCTGCACGTGGCGAATGTGCTGCAGGTATTATTAGATGTTGCCAAATTTCATATTTCTTCTTTGCTTAATAACATTAAAAAATTGGGGATAGATTTTTTGAAATGGTTTTTCGGTACTCTACGAAGGGTCCCTGGCAATATAGCGAGAGCTTATGCGCGAGTTAAAACTCCTAAAGGACACCCTGTACAACTATAAATTATTTTACTTTTCATAATGCAAAAATGATTCCAAGGCTTTAGAAATATTGTAATGCAGATCATGAACAATAAGTTTTCTAGAATATTTTATTTGGTTAAATTAATATAATAACATGCTAATATAGCATAATTTATTTCCTTATTAATAATTACCTTTAATAATTAGTAAAATGATCACTTCCACAAGCTCATTTTAACTGGATAATTATAAGTGACATTTTAATGAGTATTTCACTGATTTAATGTAATTAACAGTAAGTATAAAGGTTTACGTACGAACTTGCTTACCTAAAAATTCCTGAAGTGTAATACCCATAAAATATATGTCACCAGTGCATTTAATGTTTTTAAATTAAACAGAACTAAATATTTAGTAAAGCTTTAAATTTCAAAACATAGTTGGTTGTACAAAATATGCATACAATGTATGTATAGAGTGTGAGCTTAAAGCAACGCATAAAATTCATAACTACTTTATTATTTGGAATTTTCAAAAACGGTAAAAAACGTATGAACACGTTTTTTTTACCTTTTTTGAAAATTCTAAATAATAAAGTAGTTAGTTATGTATTTTATGCATTACTTTAAACTCCCCCTATATACAGATAATATTTTAAAAATAGTTTTTTTCACAATTTAACGAAAATTTAATGCATTTTGACTTTTGAAAATAAATATTTTCAAATTTATTGGAAATGGGAATCTGCCATCATTTCGCAGAGTTGTTGATCTGAGATTGTTTCCATGTTTATAAAATCCTGGAATACGGTTAATATCAGATGATTCTCATTTCCATTGATATTTCAAATTTTGAAATTGTTAATTAGTTCGCGTCTTTAGATGCGAAAAAGTTTCTAATTGCAAATTTTTAACTAAAAAATAGTAACAAACAATAATATTATCATTTCACTAGATAAAAAAAACCGGTTTTATATTATTTATATCGCATTCGATGTATAAAAATGTTTTTAATGTTATAATTGCAATTCCTTTAAATTATTTGATTCATTTGGACATTCTAAGTTATTATTAAATTAATTGTTCCAAGATAACATAATAAATTTATTCCAAATTATAACAAATAATGCTTTCAACTGTCATGAATTACAAAAGCTCGAATAAATGCAGAGACTACTAGAAAATACACGATGAGGTAGATTTGAAGGTCGAATGTTTAATATTTATAATGCATTGTGAGTTATAATTTATGTGTTAAACTTTTCCATGATAGATATTTTGGCATCATAACTATGTTTATATAAATATTATACATTTCCTATAATTTAATAGTGAAGATGCAACTCGTTTTCATGACTATAAACGTTCTAAAAACAAAACTAATCTATTTTTATGTTATTACATAGTATTATTTCCAAGCCCAGATTAATTTAAAATAGGTATTTATTTATCAAAATATACTTTAAAATATAAAAATAATGAATGGAATTAATTCTTATTGAAAAGAGAAAATGTATCAGGTGTTTAACTTCGTGGAAAACGATTGGCTGAAAGCAGAAAGGAAATTTTTTTCCACAATTATTCAAATTATAATCAAATGGAAATGTGGTAATTGTAATTGCATAGTTTTTCTTTGGAATATTTTAAATATTTAACGATCAAACAACTACTGTTGTTCGATATTTAATGAAAACTATTTTAATTTCTCCTCTCTCTTGCATAATGTTAATTTGATTTTAACAAAAACAGGGGTTGAAGATTACCACAAACTTGATTTTAGATCGACACTTGGATATTTTTAGCTCCTAAATTTTTTAAATTCCTTGTTCAATGTTCAATGTTCGGTCATATATTAGGAATAATATGTTTTCTAACATCCACAAAAATGCACATATTAGTACTTACCTTAAGTGGTTTAATCATGAACTGATTAAACTAACACAAACCATAAAGCCTATAAACGTTCTGGGAAGTATAAAGAATATGAAATCTTTAGATCGTTGAGAGAATATTGCAAAATACACACATGGAAATAATCTAGGGATATTTCTCATATTGGGTCCTGGGGGCTTTTATCGTAATTTTATTTTATGAAATAAATATTAATAATAATGTTTTTAAATAAATTTTATTTTATTTAACATAAACCAAAAGAAATTGTCAAAAATTAATATCGATAACCTAAGAACTATACAAGGACAAAAAATGAAAAAGATATATTAGCCTTAAAAAAGTAAACCTAATAATCAGTATGCCCTCCTGGATTATTAATCACAGCTTGGCATCTTCTTTGGATACTCAGAATGAGAGCATTTAGCTCAGGTTGAGGAATTTCTCGCCAAATTTCTTGGAGAGCTTCAAACAGTTGCCGGCGGTTTTGAAAACCATCAGCCCTACTTCTAAGTCATCTTTTAAGAATATCCCATGTGTGTTCAATCGGGTTTAGGTCAGGGGATTGAGCAGGCCATGGTAGAACTTCGATTGAATTGACCCACAAGAAATCATGTACGTTCGCTGCAACATGCGGACGAGCATTATCGTGCATTAAGATAAAATTTTCTACAACTGCTCCTGCATATGGAAGGACAATTGGTTTAAGAATATTTCTTATATACCTATCACTGTTGAGGCTGTTCTCCACCAAAACGAGATCGGTTCTTTCCCCGATACTGATTCCGGCCCAAATCATGATAGAACCACCTCTGTAAGAATACACCTCCTGCACATTCTGCAATCTTGCCCTATTGCCAGGAGTTCTCCAAACTCTAACACGTCTTGAATCTGGTTAAAGCCCAAATCGCGACTCGTCAGAAAAAAGAATATTACTCCATTGATTATTATCCCACAAAACATGTTCCTCAGCCCAAGTTAAACGAGCTCCGCGATTTCCACGTGTTAATGGTGGGCACCTCAATGGTCTCCTGGATCTTAAGTTATCTTCGTGTAATCTGTTAATGATAGTCCTGGGTGTCACCTGAACTCCATGAACCTCTTGAATCTGCATTTGTAAATCTCGGGCGGTAATCGTACGGTTCCTTCTCGCAGATAATTGTACAAAACGATCCTGATTTTCTGTGGTACAGCGATTTCGTCCTGTATGTCTCTCGGATACATCCCCAGTCTCACGATAACGAGAAAAAAGTCGCGAAATTACGCTTTGAGTAGTGCCCCAATGCAGGCGCAATATCAACTTGGCACAAGCCGGCCTCAAGCATTCCAATAGCTCTTAACATTTGGTCTCTTGATAAATGTTGTCTCTCCATGATAACGTACAGCAATAATAGCAGTGGAAAAGAATAGCAACAACTTCAACGGCACCTCAAAACTACTTAGTCGTCGATTATATGAGAACTATCTGAATCGTATTTCATTTCCAGCAATCAAAACAAAAATTGGGAGTATGTGCACGGAAGGAGATGGGTTTTCTCAGAAAATGGAATTTAATAATATTAAAGTCTCCGACCGTCAGAGTTGTGACATTTTGCGGGTTATTTTTCTAGAGTTTATACAAAACTATCATCCAATAACCCTCCGACTTATAATTTTGAGAAATACGTAAGTAATGATAAGGTCGAAGTAAGTTTGATAGACGTAATTTAGGTTTTTCATTTCTAATAATAAGTGCGAAGTTCGAAATTGTATGGTTTCAACTATTACAATTGTTTAAATAATTGAACCGTTAATTTTGAAAGTAAGTCCATTTTGTTAAAATTATAAGTTAAGAATATAGTCGACAAAATGTTTGAAAAGCGTACTTTTCACTAGTAAAAATTGATTTTTGGGTATTTGTAATAAAAAAGTGCGTTTTTATCATTGTACCAAAAGTACACCACTATCATAGACTATACATGAAAAACAAAAATTCTATATGAAAACGAAATTCAATTTGAAGGAAACTAAGCAACGTTTTTGTTAAATTTTTGATTACAAATGTCTAAAAATCAATTTTTACTAGTGAAAAGTACGCTTTTCAAACATTTTGCCGACTATCTTCTTAAGAAAAGTGGATTTGTCTCACTTTCAAAATCAACGGCTCAATTATTTTTAAAGATAGAAAACAGAAATAGACTTTTGTTCAATTTTAAATAACAATGCATGCTATCCACTTCCACTTGGGTACATAACGTAATAACGTATGTAATTATGACCACTTCCAAGGACAATCGAGGAAATTCATTATGTTAATATGAAATTAATTTTCACATAATTAGAACTTTTGTCTGAAAGATAAAAGATTTGTTATTTTAATATGATGTATGATGTATATGTAAATACAATTTATTTTCTCTTCACTTGGCCCCCAAAGAACTCTATATCTATATTGATTACTATTTCTAAAATATACAGGGTATCCCATTGAAAAATTCAAATGTCAATTATTTGATAACTAATTTTTTTTTCAAAAAAATAACCGACTATTGTTTTGAGAGGGGCACGTCACTACCTTAAGTGGGGGCGGCAACCCCGAAATTTCTTAAAGGGCAAGAGGGTTGAGTAAGATATCATTCGAAAGCTGCTTATAATTGGAATCCAACGGTATAAATTAAATTAAAATTGATCGATTCGTTTTAAAGTAAAAAATAAAAACTCATTGCAATAAATAAATTTAAAAAATGTTAAATTAACCCTTGCCTCCAAAAAATATTTTTTTAATTAGCAATTTATTAAATACTGAATAAAAAATTGAAGGTAAGATGTCCTATTTGGTTTTCATAAACAATTTAATTTAATCGCAAAATGGCAAAGCTTGGACATTAAAACATACAGGGAATATGGGTGAAACATTGCGCACATAAAATACAGTCCACGATTTTATATGCCATTAAAAACCATTATTTTCAGTTCCACTTGAATGATTTTATTGGTAAAAATTATTCATAGGTACATTATTAAAACGAGAAATGAGATACATTTTAAATTCTCAGATATTAAAAATTATTGTTATTGATTAAATTTTCTCACAATAGTAGCCTATTTTTCATGGGAATTTACTTTTTAGAAACGCTTTGGTTGGCGAATATTTAATCTTCTTAATTTTAAAACTAATGTGCAGCATATGTACATTCTCAGGATTAAAACTTAAAAAGTATCTGCAGTTTTGTTGATGAATACATTTTATTTCAATAAAATTCTCACGAAATTACTTATTTCATCTACAATTGTAAAAGATACACAGAAATGTTTGTTAATCTTCTTTCTGTGAAACATATTACAAACTGAAACATACTGGGTGATTATATTAAAACAAGGAAAGTTTTAAAAATGATGGGTTAAAAAGAAGTTACTGTTAATATTTAGTAATTGAATTATTTTGTATTTGGAAATAGTTTTCTTAGAACAACTTATGGGAAAAAATAGAAAAACCTCAAACTCTTGATCCAACTTTATTACTTTGAGTTTAACCACACTTGACCAAACAAAAAAAATACGTAGTAGTATGTAATTATTTAAATTAATAATGGCATTTGGCAACAGGAAAGCTACCGTAAACGTTGGTTTAATTTATTTGTTTATATTTGATATGGAATAAATAGAGATACTCAAGTATAAGTTTTTCAATAAAATGCAACGACATGGATGCTTTGGATTAGTTCTAATGGGAAAAAATAGAAAAAACCTCCAACTCTTGATCAAACTTTATTACTTTGAGTTTAATCACACTTGACCAAACATGAAAAATACATGCTAGTATGTTTACGGTAGCTTTCCTGTTGGCAAATTCCATTATTAATTTAAATAATTAAATCTATTTTAGATAGATTGATCATTCATTGCTAAAAGTGCTGAATTATGAAATCATTGTTGGGTCATGTTATTTCAAAGATAATGGGCCTATTCATGTTTTTTAAGTCATTTTTATGATATAAGTAGCTCTTTAGAAGCTTATTGTTAAGTACTAATTTATTTTTTAATCGAATTTAAAGTATTTAAAGAAACATTTTAAAAATCGAAACGTTTTTTTACTTCGCATTTGGCAACGTTTATTAGTAGCATTCTTTTTGTTCTTCTTAGAAACCTATTAACCTATCATACTTTTAACAAGTATGAGCGTGTTAAATTAACTTTTGATTTTTATGCAATTAATACTTAATTGTATTGCTTTCGTATGTATAGTTCTATTCTATTATTATAAACGTATATAGAAAGAAAACTTAAGAGCGCATCTTCCTAGACACCTACGATAAATTTTCCGTTGGAGATAATAACAAGGAATAGAAAATCCATCCCACTTTTCTGGAGCTTCTTTGCAAATTATGAACAAATAACTGATAATTAATGCGAATCCCTAGAGGGCGCGCGAGTTTGGAAGGAAAAATTGTGAAAAATCATGAAATCGAGTATTCGTTCTACAGTCATAACTCAAGTTTCCCTCGTTAAATTTTCAATTTTTCTTCAGATTTATAATCTAAATTAATTAGGCCACATCCTGCCAGAGAGTTGCCTTCTGCAACCTAGCACAAAATAAATTAGAGGGCTCCAAAGTTAAGGTACTTTTAGATCATTATATTTTTTTGTACATTCTCATTTTTTTTTCCTTCTGGCAGGAATTAAAGATATGACTTCTAAATCATCTACAAAAGAATTATACTTAAATGTTGTTCGTACTAGCTTTTATAACCGCAGAACTAAGCCACTATATTTGCCGTTTACGAAATTGCTCTTAATACTTGTAAAGCTAAAAAACTTGGCCAAAAAAGTATAATGGCACCACATAAAGCGAAGAAATTGAGGGGATAAAAGTCACAGACAATTTTTAATTGTCAGAATTTGATAATTTGTCTTCAAAATCTAGGTTTTTAGTGGTTTAAAATGCTTTGAGGGGTGGTAATATGAAAGGGGAACTCAACAACGTTGCCAAGTTTATCAAAGCTAAATTTTACAGAACTCCTGACTACATTTTAAATTTTTAATAATTAATAAAAAAGTAAATTTCCTCAAGTTGATCGACAACAAGGAATAGAAAATCCATCCAACTTTTCTGGAGCTTCTTTGTAAATTATCAGTAAATAACTGATAATTAATGCGAATCCATAGAGGGCGCGCGAGTTTGGGAGGAAAAATTGTGAAAAATCATCAAATCGAGTATTAGTTCTACAGTCAAAAGTTTCTCTCGTTAGATTTTCAATTTTTTTTTCAGATTAATAATCTAAATTGATTAGGCTACATCCTAGCGGATACTCACTTCTGCAACCTACCACAAAATTAATTATAGGGGTCCAAAGTTAAGGTACTTTTAGATCATTATATTTTTTTTGTACATTCTCCATTTTTTTTTCCTTCTGGCAGGAATTAAAGAAATGACTTCTAAATCATCTACAAAAAAATTATACTTAAATGTTGTTCGTACTAGCTTTTATAACCGCAGAACTAAACCACTATATTTGCCGTTTACGAAATTGCTCTTAATACTTGTAAAGCTAAAAAACTTGGCCAAAAAAGTATAATGGCACCACATAAAGCGAAGAAATTGAGGGGATAAAAGTCACAGACAATTTTTAATTGTCAGAATTTGATAATTTGTCTTCAAAATCTAGGTTTTTAGTGGTTTAAAATGCTTTGAGGGGAGGTAATATGAAAGGGGAACTCAACAACGTTGCCAAGTTTATCAAAGCTAAATTTTAAAGAACTCCTGACTACATTTTAAATTTTTAGCCTTAATAAAAAAGTAAATTTCCTCAAGTTGATCGACAACAAGGAATAGAAAATCCATCCAACTTTTCTGGAGCTTCTTTGTAAATTATCAGTAAATAACTGATAATTAATGCGAATCCATAGAGGGCGCGCGAGTTTGGGAGGAAAAATAGTGAAAAATCATCAAATCGAGTATTAGTTCTACAGTCAAAAGTTTCTCTCGTTAGATTTTCAATTTTTTTTTCAGATTAATAATCTAAATTGATTAGGCTACATCCTAGCGGATACTCACTTCTGCAACCTAGCACAAAATTAATTAGAGGGGTCCAAAGTTAAGGTACTTTTAGGTTATTATATTTATTTTTTTGTACATTCTCTAAATATTTTTCCTTCCGCTAGGAATTATAGAAATGACTCCTAAATCATCTACAAAAAAATTACACAAAAATGTTGTTTGTAATAGCGTTTTTGACTGCAGAACTAAACCACTATATTTTCCGTTTAGGAAATTGCTCTTAATATTAATTAAAATATAGTAAAATATTTAATATTAATTATTAAATATGCCAGTATTTATTTACTAATAGTAGGAAGGTTTCAAAGAAGTTATTCTTAATTTAAGTAATTAAAATCTTTTATCTATGATAATTATTTTAAATTTTAATAATTATTTCCTGTTATTTTAATTACGAAGATAGTCGGCAAAATGTTTGAAAAGCGTACGTTTCGTTAGTAAAAATTGATTTTTGATCATTTGTAATCTAATATTTAAAAAAAGCGCAACTGTTTAACCTTCAAATTGAATTTATTTTTTATACAGGGTGTCCCTGAAAGGTCTGTACAAAATAATACCTCATACTCCTGAGACCAAAATATGATGATTTAACCAAACTTATCTCTATCCAAAAGTTCTTCGTTAAGGTGCTACAGACCATTAAAGTTTTTAAAACTATTTTGTATTTTTTAAATTACTAAAAATTGGCTCATACGATCATAACATAATTTGGTATGTGGCTATGTAATGGAAAATAGTATATTCTTTTATTAGGAGTAAGAGATGTACTTTTTGTGGCGAGCATGTAGGTTTGTGGGACAAGCTTTCCGAGTCCCGCGGTTTCATGCGAGCCACAAAAAGTTCTTTTACTCCGAATAAAACATGCTATTTTTTCCTTAAACGTCGAAATTTTTAAAATAGTAATATAATAAATAATTTTAAAATTTGATGTTTAATTTACATACAACACATAATACAATGTTAGGGAATATTGGGTTGCCTAAAATTCATTTCTACATTATTTAAATTATAATTTAATGTTAATTATAATTAACATTGTTTAATTTCAATACGACATGTATATTGGGTTGCGGAATAAGCGGAGTAGAAATGTAATTTCTACTCCTAGGCAGTACAAAGTGACCATAGAATCAACGTACATAAAAAGTGACATTTTAAAGCCTGTCAAACGTCACAGAAGACTGTACTTTAATATCGTTTGAAGAAAAAAGTATTTTTAGACAATTTGTTTTTACTTTTTCAAGTTATGTAAGTGGTCAAAAATTGGTCATCGACATGCAAAATTTCTTATAACTTTTTAGTGGCTGAATGAAAATTCATAAAACTTTACTTGTAGCTACACAGTGTAATTATAAACTTTTTTTATCTCTTACAAAATTTTTCTATCTCCTTTATTTTAGGCAGAACAAAATTATTTCCATGTGGTACATAACCTATCTTTGAAGAAATATTAAAATTTTTCGCAGAAAGGTCTGTACAAATTAATACACAATATTCCTGAGACCAAAATGGAACGATTTAACCACTTTTATCTTTGTCCAAAAGTGCTTCCTTAAGCCTCTATTGACCATGAAAGTTATTTAAAAAGATAAGATTTTTCAAGGTCGCTAGACATTTAACGAAGCACTTTTCTATTAAAATAAGTTTTGTTAAATCATTTTATTTTGGTCTCAAGAATATGTGGTGTTACTTTTTGCAGACCTTTTGGCGTAAAATTTAAATATTTTTCTAAAGTTAGGTTATGCACCACATGGAAATATTTTTTCTGCCTAAAATAAAGGAGTTAGAAAAATTTTGTAGGAGACAAAAAAAATTTATAATTACACTGTTTAGCTACATGAAAAGTTTTATGAATTTTTATTCGGCCATTAAAAAGTTACAAGAAAATCTGCATGTCGATGACCTATTTTTGACCACTTACATAACGTGAAAAAGTAAAAACAAATTGTCTACAAATACCTTTTTTCATTACACAGCCACATACAAAATTTTGTTATGATCTTATGAACCAATTCTAAGTAATTAAAAAAAATCAAAATAGTTTTAAGAACTTTATTGGTGTGTAGCGCCTTAACGAAGAACTTTTGGATAGAGATAAGTTTGGTTAAATCATCATATTTTGGTCTCAGGAGTATGAGGTATTGTTTTGTACAGACCTTTCAGGGACACCCTGTATAGAATAGAAGATTAAATTTTTGATTGCAAATGTCCAAAAATCAATTTTTACTACTTTTCAGACATTTTACCTTCAATCTTCTTAACCTGAAAAAGGTATGGATATAAGTGATTAAAGATTAAAGAATAATTTGGTTATTTGAAGACGTTCTTTATCACAACAGATTTTAATCACCAAACGTTTAGAAATTTTCGTATTGAAATTTATTTAAATACTAAAAACTTTCTAATAAAAGTTTAAATGGCATCAAATATGCTTTTTTCCACTCCCTATCATTTATTGTAACTTTATGCAATGATATTCTATTGAACTATCGAATGGATAAGGGTATCATACCAACACCAGGGTGGGTACGAAAATCAGTGTAGCCAACTGGCATAAAATTCCCTACGTCCATAATGTAATTACAAATTAAAATTAACCATAATAAAAGGAAATATTGAAAAATATTGAAAAATAATGTAAAATAACAATCTAGTTTCTTTTAAATTTATGAAACGTCAGTGTCAAAGTCAGTCAAAACTTCATTAATGCAATGTTACCAGATCGATCATTTTTAACCTAAAATTGGGGTATTTTTAATTTTGAAACTATTTTTGCTTCTAATTTTTGGTCGAAGAAAAAGTATACTGTAGAACGCGTGTGGATATATATATCGCACTCAGAAACTGCGCCATCGGCTGATATGCGGATCATATCCACACTTGTGTTACAATATACTATTAAATTCATTCTCCAAAGTTTTTGGCTTTAACCACCCCTACCAATTTTTTTTTATTCTTAAATGGGATCTGTCACATTTTGGTGAGCACATTGTAGATTCAAAACATACTTTTAATCGTTCCACAAACTTATAAATTTTATATTATACAGATACTAACTGTCTTGTTAGAAAACTTAGAAATCCTTAAATCTGAATCTAATTCTAAAACCATCACTTTAAATGTGCAACTTGAATGTGACCAACTAAACTTCCTTAAATAATTATTAAAGGTCGTTTGGGGTTTCCTCTATCGTTTAGACTAAGTTGACATTTAAAACGTTTTAAAAAATCACATAATTCTTTATTTTTAATAAATAAAATTAAAATATTGATGTCAGGATTGGTAGTTTCGCCAGATCATGTATCATGTTGGATCTGTTAATTTAAATTTTATATTTTGTTCTCCACCTCAACATATGTAAGTCGGCTATCTTGTCTGTATTATATTTTGCTCTAATTGTAATATTATTTAGATTCTTTACCCGATGATGAAACTATATTTCGAAATTGATCGCAAATTTAATGTTAAATGATTGATTCTTTTGAATCGTCCGTTATTTGAATAAAGTTGAGTAAAGAAATATTGAGATACATATTTTATATCTAAACCTCTCTTCTATAAAATGAAAAATTATTTAATGTAGTGTGAAGAATTATTTATTTATTTCTGTTTTAAATTTTATTTTAAAATTTCAGAAGGGTGAATAATTACAGGTGTTGTTTGAACTGTTGTCCATTTACGAGAATACACTCTTAAAATGTTTGGTATGCAGCTCTCTATATAATATAACGAGAATGTGTTTGATTTTAAGTCTTTTTAAACTTGTTGGTTGGCTTAAACATTATCTTCTAGATAACTCCACAGAAAAAAAAATCTGAAGAAGCGGAACGTGCTGGCCACCTAATGGACCCAATAAAACCAATAAAAAAAATTCGAACAAGCCTATCCAAGTAATCTTTAAGAACGTGTGCTGAAGCTACATCCAGTTGCCACCATATGTTTCTACGTTCCTCTAAAAGGCTACGTTCCATTAATTCAAGCATCACTTCATTTACCAAAATATTTTTGACCTATTAAAATTCCCCCAAAAAAGTACGGACCTTACCATTAAATAATCCGCACTATAGATTGATACCCCAGATTCTTTGGAAATTAGTTTCTCGACCCCCAATGTGAATTGAAACCTGAAACCAATAATGAAAATTATTATTATAGTGGACGATTTACAAAAACAATACTATGAAAACTAACTTATCGTTTCAGTTTGGATTTAGAAAGTTTGAATAGTCGCGTATCATAACTTCCATACGTGCGACTCTAATCTTCATTGAGGGTTAAGAAGAGTAATTGCCATTTCTCATTTCTTCGGTTTTAACACGTGATAAGTATGCTTTTACTAGGAAATGTGCAAATTCGTAATTTGAAGAAAAAGATTTATACGAAGGTTGATCTTTTAAAAAATGTACAATATTTTATTATTATTTGCTTACTAATATTAGTTACTTACTGCTACGTAATATAATTATTGTTCTCATAGTTTCCTACTTTTAAAATAAAAAAAATCGTAACTACACAAACAAAGTTGCTCAGTTATAAAAGATAAAAGCCAACTACTAATATTTAAATTCTTTATTAGCTATAAATTTTTAGTTGAAACGAAGCTGGAAGTTCATTGTGGTAATAAGTAGTAATAATTATAGCGGTGAATAAAATAAATAATTTTGCATTCTACTTATTTAATTTATTTCTACAGAAAAAATTCTTAAAACGAAGTATGACATACCATCGCTTTCAAATCAAAATTGAGGTTCTCGATATCAATTATAAGAAATAAGGTTTCCTACTTGTTAAAGATATCGTCTTAAGGGTGGCAAATCTAACATTTTTTAAGGATGAATTAAAAAGATATATTTGATGCCAATTAAAACACTTGTTATTTTAGTTATATACTTTTTATTCTAAACATTCTTCTGTATAGTTTAAAATTATTTAATTTAAAATTAATGATATTTCTGGTAAAACCAGAAGTGATATGAAGCTTGTTTTCGAACTTTGGACTTTGGTCATATAAAATTAGTCAAACCGCGGATTAGGTAACGTCCAAAGTTATAATTGATGCTCTATAATCATCAGTTCTTGACAATGAATGGTATTCCCCACTAGTAACTTACATTGAGAACTGTACTGCAATAGATTCGCATTCAAAAAATGTTGTGGCTGCTTGCTGTCCAAGTGCCCAAATATAAAATTAAATTGTGCTAAAAAAGCGATAAATTGCGATTTATCGTCAAACAGGGGTACTCTAGAAAATATATTTTTTTTTCAAAACTGAGGGTTTATGGGACCACGTCTTTCGGTCCCCATAGAAATAAGTGGTACTTAAAGGAAAAGTGTGGGAGTGGGACAAAATTTCGTAGCAGAATAACATTAGTTTTTTACTGCATCAAAACTTAAAAATTCACATTTAAATATTGAAGAAAACAAATTATGTATCAAAACAAAGAATCATTTTTTAACATATAAAGGAGAGTCGGAAAATTTAAATGTTTAAATCCTTTGAAAATGATCGGTCAGGTAGTTTTTTAGATTAACCTGGCCTAAAGACCGACCAGGAAATTTCCATTTTCCCTTAGGGCACATCCGCCCCTGTCGTCAAGTTTCAGAAATAAATAATGTGCAAAGTACCCGAATAATATTTATATATATATAGTTTAGTTTTATATATTTAGTTTTAACTAAAAGTGATAACATATTCTTTATTAAGTTTTTATGGGGATTTAAAAAACAGGCAAAATTTAAAAGGAATTTTATGTTGTTATAAAAACACAACAAAAATACATAAAACAAATCAGGATAGCACAAGTTTTCATTTTAACATTTTCTTCAATGTGGCACAACTAAATATATGTTATCACTGTTTGTTTTATAGAATTTTAGAAAACACAGAAGAGCTCGCAATTTTTACGTAGTACTCTCTTTGTTGATCCATTAAAACTGATTAGTTTACCCCGGAAAGACAAAAATTGCAAGAAATAATAGCCACAAGATCTATCAGCACACAAAAAAAAGAAAATTTAAAAAAGCTTCAGCAGAAAAAGGGGTAAGTATCGACAGAATTTTAAAATCATATGCTTAAATTTACCGGCCACTTACTTAACAATATTAAAGAAGCTTTACTTTAGATGACAACTGACAACTAGTGGCTTTTCAAAATTCATAAAAATAAACAAGTTGAATTCCAAAATGACTCTTCACATCTCTGTCAATTGGAGAAGAGGATTTTTTTAACTATTTTCCTGGGGATCCCTGAAGGGACCCTAACAACGTACTGGAGATATCCGCCATGTTGGGATATCCGGTATTATTTTAAATTAAAAAAATACCACTAGTTGTTCTAAAAAGGTTGGGGTCTCATCTTTCGTTGTATAGTAATAAGTTAACACCCGGTTTCTCCAACATGTATTTAGACGCAGCTTCAACAAGCTCAGCTCAGATTCAAGAACAGCTTAAGTCAAGCTTGCGTTGCACCATGGCATTATTCACGACGTCTTGGCTAGGGTCCGAGGTCCGAGTAGACACGCGACACTACGATCCTAGCCTTCTTCTAATTGGATATTTTAAAAACCAGCTATTTTTACCAGTTGCTAGGTCTATCATATCCACACATTCATTTTGTAAACAGTGTGTATGTGGAATTGTTTTGAAAGTGGCGCTTATTGTTTAATTTAAAAATTAGTGCAAAATCAAAGAGATTACATTATTCCGAAGAAAGGCAATTTAGTTTTTATTTTGTAGAAAACTGCTCCTCGTCAAAAATCAAAATAACTTCATACATATTTGGCGAGGTATTCATATATTTGAAGCATATAGATGCAGACATTTGACTTACAACTAGTTTTGAATAAACGTAAAAAACTTATTAAGACTTTTAGTCTTAATAAGTTTTAAACTAACGAATCAACTAGCAGTTTTGATAGAAAATTTGAAATATGTGCTTATGCTTCTGAAGGTCAAAAATCGTATTCTTCATCAATTTTAAGTACAAAGTAGAAGGCTTACTAATTTTGTTACGAAATCTCAAGGTCTGTTTTTGCATATACAGGGTGTTGCTAAATATATGCGAAGAAATTCTACAGGCGATTCCTTGACCAATTCTAAGACAAAAATAAAGAATTTTTTGTTATGGGCTGTCAAACTTTCTATACTTTTTTCATTTTTTGAGTATAACTTCTTTATTTTTTAAAATAATTTGATCAAATTTGAAACACACTTTAGTTATTATAGTCGTAACAAGATAAATATATCAAATATCGAAATAAAATACAGGGGGATGTATTTTGGGGGTATAGACCCCATTTTTTATGCCATAACTTTTTTGTGCTACCCCAGATATTCTAATTCCTTGCTTTTTTCTGAAAATTTTTGATCATTTTAATTTTTTCACAGCTGGTACGGTTTAGAAGTTATTTAAAAACATGTACGAAGTTGTATGCCAATTTTGCATTAAACAGGGGTGGCTTTTTTTTTTAAATAAATACCAGAGACTTCCTAGAAGAATATTTGACCAATTTTAAGACGAAAACAGAGAATAAATATTTTCTCTAAAATGCTTCTTTTTTAATTTGTTAATTTTATTTAAATTAATAACCGTCATCTGTCAAAACAGAGTTTATAGAGCTTTGTGGTGGACGAGACGATAGGGGATACCAACAACGTTGCCGGACTAGAACTTTTGAACATTATGACGTCACGGATTCATAAATCCAAATTTTTAGCTCTTACAAAAAAGATATAAAAAAATTGATTGGATATTATTTTTTTATTTTAACTTTATCTTTAAGACTAAATAAAAACTAAAAAATCGTGTAAAGGCCCATTGTAGGGGCGTTGTTTTGGTGGAAACAGCTGATCGAACTGAGTATGAATTTTAGCCAATTTATTTATAATTTACACAAAAGTCATTTATTTAAAGAGTTTAGGACATAACACTAAAAATTAGGTAATATTCGCATATTATCTGCGCGGGTAAATGTAAATTTTTATTTGACTTGTATTTGCTTTCAGAGCTTATAAAAGTCCACGAGAGGGGGTTCGAAATTCATACACAGAATCTTTATCTGAAAATTAGAAAAAATACCGAAATTCACAAAATAGTTACCCAAACTCACTACTGTAAATTGTAAATCGGTACACATGTAAAAAAAGGTAAATAATTAAACAATAATCAAGTTACCATGACAATATTAAATTTGGAAGGTGTTTTTTGATAAAAGTCGAAAGAAAAGATTACAATGGGGAACAGTTATTTTGTGGCATTGGTTTTAGGAGTTGATTTTAGTTGATTCTAGTCTCCTGAACAAGAAAAATATTTTGGAACTCCCGAATTGACTCTAGTTACTGAGATAAAAGCAACCCTCTTATACTTAAAATAAAAATATTGAATATTTAATTGCCAATAATTTAAAAAGAATTAATAAAAATAAATAAAAAGACATAAAAGATAATCATGAAAATAGTTTCTTATACGATCGTTCACTAGGTATTTGATCCGGACAATGATTGGCCTTGATGTCTTTCCTCCATTATTTTGATATCCTGTTGGAATCTTGTTCTTTGTTCTTCGCAGCAGGTACTCACCCAGATTATAAGGAAATTTATCTAAATGGCTATGCACAAAATGTATTTTGTTACTCTCATATTAGCTCCCAATTTTTCAAAATTCTTCAACATTTGGCCACTATTTCGGCATGTTCTGGTACTTTGTGATTCCCTAAAAAAATTTAATGATACAAAATTGGTGCAAGCATGCTTCTAATTGAACTTCAGCCATGTGATTTGTGAAATCATTGTCTATTATAAAATAACGGAATTGTGATCAACGGTGCCTACTTTTTATTTTTCCTTACTGAAGCCAGGAAATATTTGACAAATCTATTTGAAACAATAACCATTTTTGTCCAAAGATTTAAGTTACTCTTTAATATAACCCCAAGGTTAATATGATTGTTAACACAAAAGTTGCGTGAAGAAGTCAGATTTTTCAACATATATTCCAATAGGTTGGAATCCACGAGGTCCAACTTGGTCAGGCGGTTGGATGGTGCCGTCCAACATCCCAACTGGAAAACCAAATCGGATCATTTTCCTTTTTACAAACTAGTACTTAATTGGTTATTTATAGGATTACCTGTGTTACAGTCTTTTAGGTTGTATGCTAACTACAGAAAATCAGAAAATTGTGATGAAACTAGCAGATATTGTTTTGTTATTGCCAGTGGCGTGGTGAGCATAAATGGCGCCCCGCTGAAAAACATGATATATAAAATATCATCGCAATGGCGGATCTTCAAACTTTCGGTTTCTACGCAAAACTATTGATGGGTCTCCCTATAAAGGGCCGCTATTATAGACACGGGTTAAAGGTTGATGTGGCCCCCGGCCAAATTTAGGATTTTTATTTGCTGTTGCTTCCACGGGCGTCCATAGAAATTTATTTAGAGCAGGGTCTTCAGAACTACTTGGCAAGTTTTTTTAATTGTAAAATTAAGAGTTCGTAATGTCGTTGTGCGGGAGGTAGGATGGCGACAAACTCACTACTCACTAGTACAGCGCCGCAGGCGAAATTTACAAAAAAAATATGCCAAGCATTTTCCTAGAAACACTAACTAGTATTAGGTTTTCAAAAAATACCGGGTACTGTATGAACGTTTTTGAAAAACACCCAAAAGAAATTAAAAAAGAAAACTCTCAATCATGGTTAGGGGTTAGGTCAACAATGAACAATACCACCATTTTTCTAAAACACCACTCACCGCCCAAAAATTAGCCATTTTTGAGCAATCAATATTTTTTTCATTGACAAGAAATGCTTATTTGATTTTTATTGCATAAACTGAAACAATAAAATAAGACAAAATTATCTTAGAAACGTGAAAAGATAACAATTTGTAGAGCAAAGCATTTGCACATGTATTTGTTTGAACTAGTGCTCCTCGGGGTTTAGCATTACGAATTTTGTAGTCGGTGATATACCAAAGGTTGGGGACTACTGGTCTAAAAAGCAACATGACATAAATCAGTTTTGCAAAACTTTTCAGCAGGAAAACAACTATTTTATATTAATTTCGTTAATGATCGATCATAACAAAAAATTGAAATTTTCCGGAAAAACATGTGTGTCTTGAGGACCATTCGCCGCTCCTCTGCGAGTGGCGACATGTGTATGATAGAACCCCTTGGCCACCCTCCTCACTATACCACTGGATATTGCAAAGAAGAAAAATGCAAAATGTTCGTACAGATTAGAATACAACGATGACTACTTAACATGAAATGCAGTTACCGGGTTTTGGTTAAGCACGGCAGTACAACATCTCTCTAAGAACTAAGAAGAAAAGTTTATGTCTTGCAATATCCTCAAGAATTTGTAAACCCTTCGTTACACCCTGAATGTATATTTATTTATCATAAATCTATAGACATTTTAGAGTAAAAAAATTAAGTTACTTTAGAACAAGGTTAAATTTATAAATCTAAGTCAAAATTTGTTATTACATTTTAACAGATCCTAATCTACAAGTTTAATAATTTGCATTTTTCGAGTCAATTTTTTTCACAATTTTAAGCCCCCGCTTATGATTAGTGATAGTAAACGATTTAAAAGATCAATAATGATTTCCGCTACCCACTGTAACTACACATTATAAAAAAAAATAATTAAATAGTGTGATAAAATTAGTAATAGTATAAAGTTGATTTAAATACATTTTAAATTATACTGTAATTTGCGTACTTATATAAAGTAATTACCTTTGACCTTCAAAGTTTAAAATCAATCGATATGCAGATATAAGGAATAATTCGACTGAATAGTATAAGTACATACTTACTATAATTTATATAAAGATTGTGGTAAAAACAAAATGAGTTAATAAAAAAAATTTAAATGTTTCAAAAAATAATGTCGTAAAAATTTCGACATATTTCCTATTACCTTCAAATAAACTCATATAGCATAATGCAATAAAAAAGCTATTTTATAATAACAATTTATAACAGAGAAGGAAAATAAAAAAAATATTTAAAAAATACTTGACAAATTGTAAATAAATTCAAAGTACTCTCTCTAAAAACTATTGCAATTTTATTGACGAAACCAATTTATTATTTAATCATTAAATACAATCACTTTCCTTAATAAGCTTAAACTTTTATTTGTAAAATTATTTTTTAACGGTATACTTGTATTCAGGGTCGAATAGGGCAAACGCCTGCATCAAATTCAAATGCTTCAAGTGCATTTATTTATGCAAAATGAACACGTAGCTTTATTAAAATTTATGAAAAGTCAGCACAAATTTGCATGTTTGTTTATTGTAAATTAAACACCGGCTCCTGCTCTTCCACTGTCAGTTATAAAATGCTGCAATTATTCTTAGGTTGTAGGCCAAGGTACATTACAGGATTGAAAAAGAACCAACTTTCTGATCATATCCACAATTTACATATTTCAGTTAATAAAGATTAGATTAGAAATTGTTTGCACGTAAAATATTAACAAAGATTAGCTTTTAGGCATCATTTAATCTATAAAAACGTTAAAAATTCTTCTATTAACAAAAAAATCAAACAGTTGATACTTAAAATTTTAGACAAAAAAAAAGATTTTCTATATTCTCAAAAAAAAAAACAAATCCACAAAGTTTCTGTATTGGGCCATGAGAATAATTCAGTGCTAAACGGTGAAAATATGAACATAATGTTTTATTTTAAAATTTTTATTTTTGTCGAATATTTTAAAAACGAAACAAATTTAAAAATTTAACCCAAATATTAATCTTGTTTATGAGCCCAAATTTGGTATAGTTTTGGCGACTCATTCGCCATTTAATCGAAATACTGTTTTTGACTTAAAATTTTTAAATTTTATTTGATATACAAACGTTTATAGTATAATATAGTATACAGCGTACTTTTCTCTGGTAAAAATCGATTTTTGGGCATTTGTAATCAGATATTTAACAAAAACGCAACTGTTTGTCCTTCAAATTGTAGAATTGTATTTGTTGACTAGTTTCCAATCAAAAGTTAGTTATTAAAGGTCCAAGTTGTTAATATTAAATCTAATGAGAAATTAATTAAGTTTTAGCATCTAATCTTTTTAAAGAGGATATTAGAAATCCAATTTCATAACTAAAAGAATAATATTTAGATAAATTGACTCAGTAAGTTTTATTAAACGTAGTAAAATAAAAACTTTAGAAACCTCTTATTTTAATATTGAGTGAACAAATTAAATATTAATTATATTAGATGTTCAAAATGTACACCACTTCTTTGCATATGTTTCTCGAGACTCGCTATATGTCCCTACAACCATCATTTATTCTATTTCTCATGTCTTGAATACTTTCAAGTGTCCCCAAATATCGGAAGCCGTGCTGGCCATACTATCGGACCACTTCGTCCTATCAATCTTGCTGAAATTCGTTCATTTAACCACTATCTTACCGGTAAAACATAATGTGGTGGTGCTCCGTCTTGTTGAAAATATGATTTTTCTTCGCAAAGAAACAAGTTTTCTTTCTCATCTTGCTGATTTTCTACATTTTCTGTTATACGAGGATCAATAATATTCTCAAGGATGGCTAAATATCGTCTATACTTAAATTTTCTTCCATAATTATTGGTCCTATTATAGGATCTCACAAACCCCAACAGTTATTTTTTGAAGAAACTGCGTGTGAATTTCAGTAGTTAGATGAGGATTTTCATTACCCCAATAACGAGTATTATGTCTGTTGACAAAACCGTTTAAATAAAATGTACATTCATCACAATCACAATTGCCAACAAATATTGGATTTTGGAAAATTATTTCTATCATTCGTTCAGAAAATTTAATCCTTCCATCGGTATAATCTTCATTGAGTTCGGGAACTAATAGATGCATCTTATTGGGATCAAATTAGTTTATTTTTAGTACTGTTTAAACTGAACCATGTGAAATATTTACTGTCTAACTAACAATTTTGGTCGAATTTACGTCAAATTACGTAATTTAGGTATGTCAAGTAAATTTTACGTAATAATTACGTGTTTGGGAAAAACTTGACTGTAGTTTCGACGTAAAATTTCCCTAATTGTCGCCTTATAGGGAAATTACTTATAAGTTAAGTACGTTAAATTTACTTAATACCGACGTAAAATTGACTACATATTTCCCAGTTCCCCAATATTTCCTAACCTCAGTAATAAAGATGATTTTGGATCACGGCTACCAACTTTTTTATTTCGTCGAATGAAATATGTTGGTGACATGAATTCTATTATAAGTAAGTTAAAGAATCCATGATAGCTTATTACTAATAAATATTATGCATTATATTATGTATAGTGTTCGGGGTTTTGTTGGAACTACTCGTCAAGCTTAAAATTTGGTTGCCACAAAAAAAATTCTGTGAAACTTATCGATTTTACTTTGAAAAAATGCAATCCCCCAATCCAAACTCTTTGTTTAAAAATAAATTTTAGGGTGTTTAAAGTTAATATACAAAAAATATCGCTTTCTACGGCCCTTCTACTTTCACATTCAATTTTTCTTTTTTTTGTATCTGTACCCATCAATTTAGGTACCAATGTTAACTTTTTGTTTAAAAAAAGTTTATTTTAATTTATAAATAACTATTAAACTTCCATACATTTTTACATAACCTATATTTTATAATAATAAATATGGCTTCACTGCTAAAATTTACTTGATGGGAAATTTTAGGAATTTCTGGCCTATTATATTTAGGGTTATTAGCTTAAAAAATGAGAATAAAACAGATTAAAGATCGTTGAAATTATTTAGCAAGAACTCGTCATAATGATAAAAGGCTTTATCAATTAAATATGCTTTTATTTTAGTTTTGAATGTTGGTAATGGTAAGGTTTTAACATGTAAAGGCAAAACATTGAAAAAATGAACTGCGTAAAATCGTGTACCATTTTGAGTTCTACTTAGTCGATTAAAGATAGGGCAAAATTCATTTCTATTTCGAGTATAATAATTGTGTGTTTCACTATGACGTGTGTATTCATTACAATGCTCCTTAAAGTAAAGGAGACATTCGAGTATATATTGTGAAATTAAAGTAAGTATACCGAGGGTTTTAAACACCGAACGGCAGTCATCTCGATAGTTGAGATTAGCAATTATTCGTATGGCTTTTCTTTGTAGCCCAAAAATTCGGTGCCTGCCTGAAGAGTGGCCCCAAACTAGTATTCCATACTTAAGGTGCGAGTGAAATGTTGCATGATATGCGGAAATCAAATGTGTTTCTGATAAATAATTTCTTAAACTTCTTAGCAGAAATATACTTGAAGCGATTTTTTTTGCAATGTAGTCAGTATGCTCATTCCATAATAGTTTATCATCGATATGGAATCCTAAAAATTTAACTGATTTTGGACTGTCGTATTCAGTTTTATTTAGAGTGAATAACATGTTAATTGTTTTATCCGGATTTATTTTTAATTTGTTACTCCTGAACCAAATATCAGCCTTCGACTGTGTTTCTTCATTCATCTTTATAGCCACGCTTAAATTTTTATCATCCTGACTCCAAGAAGTGTCGTCTGCATATAGAGTGACTCTATATATATTGTCACTCTAACAGTTTCTGGAAAATCATTGATATACAATAAAAAAAGTAGGGGACCCAGGATCGACCCCTGTGGTACCCCATACTTTATAGGTAAAAATTCTGACGTGCAATTATTGACTTTGACTGCTTGTACTCTATTGGAGAGGTAAGAAGATAGTAAGCGACAGCTGGTCGGTAGAATATTGTACGTGTAGAGCTTCCGTAGGAGTACTGTATGCGAAACACAGTCGAAGGCCTTAGAAAGATCTATAAATGTACAGTAGGAGAAATGTCCCTTTTCAAAACAGTCTAAAGTGTTTTCAATTAAGTTCATGACAGCATCAACTGTGAATCTTCCCTCTCTGAAACCGAATTGTTCTTTATTGAGTAAATTGTTTTTTTCAAAATATATCATGAGTTGATTTTTTAAAACTTTTTCGAGAATCTTTGAAAGTATTGGTAGTAGAGATATTGGTCTGTAATTATTCGGATCTGATTTGTCCCCTTTTTTATAGATAGGTTTCACCACTGCTACTTTTAAAGAATCTGGGAAGATACCACTTCTGATGCAGGCATTAATTATTTTGGTTAAGGGAGTGATTATCGCTTCCTTACAAGACTTAATTATTTCTGTGGATAGTTCGTAACAATCCTTAGATTTGCTATTTTTTAAGCTTAGTATAGTATCTCTTACTGTCATGGTAGATACCTCAGCAAAAGAAAAGAATTCAACTGTGTTGTTTTTGTTCAAGTTAGAATTTACTAAGTTAATGGGATCTGTATTGCTTGGAGAGATATTATTTATAGTTTTTTCAGCAATTTTAGTAAAATATTCATTTAAATCATCGCATGAAACATCACAATCATTATTATCACTATCTAAGGTATCACGGTTATTTTTGCGTATGCAGTTTATTAGATTCCATACAGTTTTAGGTATATTATCGCTATTTTTAATTATTTTATCATACGCCTCAATTTTTCCTTTTTTGATAGACAATTTATACAGTTTTTTTAAATTATAAAAGGAAGTTTTATTATCAGGTGTTCTATATTTATTATATATTTCTTCTAGTAAATGTAAATGTTCACGCATTTTCTTTAGTTCATTGTTAAACCAGTTCGAGTTTATGTTATTTGTCTTAGCTTTGTTTTTTTGTACAGCTTTCTCAGGGAAGGAACTTTTAAAACAATTAACAAATATAGTATTGAAAGTATTAAAGCTTGCCTCAGCATCAAGGTTATTTAGTATATTCCTATCTACTATAGATAATTTATTAAATAAAAGGATTTTTCCAGCTTCCGTAATGGGTCTTGTTATTATTTTAGTTGGGTTTACCTCTGTTTTCTCTATTTGTGTAGAAATGTTGATACCGAAATGGTCAGATAGTCGTGAATCGATTTTAGAAACATCAAAATTATCAAAATTTACAAAGACGTTATCAATACAAGTAAATTTTCTAGTTGAAAAATCAATTGTTTTTTTAAGATTAAAACTATTTAAAATATCACAGATTTGTTCTGCTCTACGCTCATTGCTGTTAAAATTGACATTAAAATCTCCACATACAAATATTTTACAGTTTAAAAAATCAATATTATTTAGACCTTGGTTAATTATTTCAAGAAATTTTTCAAAATCACCGGAAGGTGATCTGTATATGCAAAGAACATAACAATTTAAATCAATTAGTTTGCTACAGGCTAGTTCACAATGTTTTTCAACCGATAACCTATTTACCTTATGCACTGGCATATGCTTTAAGATATTATTTATTAAAATTATGCAAGTATCATGTCGCTACGCGGTGGTGTTGTCAAATCTGTCCCGACCCTAGCCAAGACGTCGGCGTCGTGAATAAAGATGGTGCAACGCAAGCTCGACTTAAGCTGAGCTTGAATCTGACCTGAGCTTTGTGAAGACATGTTGGTGAAACCGGGCGTTGTTCTTTCTTCCTTAGTCTAAACCATTTTAAAGTAATATCGCGTCAGTTTTAATGAAATTTTTAAACTTATTTATTTAAAGTAATTACTATAGTAATTCAGCAACACAATAAAAATAAAATATTTATTTAAAAATATTTTTATTATGTATTTGTCATGACAAGACGCAATTTCAATAGCAATTTATTTTTATTTATTTTTAAATACCGTCACTTTTCAGAATTTTTTAAAATTATGAAATCACATTAATTATCGTTTACTAAAAGATTAGAAGCTAAAATGTCGATAATTTCTCATTAAAATCGATATTAATAAATTTGGACCTCTAATAATTAAGTTTTGGTTATAAGTTGTTATCAAATGATCTGATTTTAAAGTTAAATGTATCACTATATTCTGCTTTTAAAATCCTTTGAGAATGTGGTGTCACAAGTGTGAGGGTGGAATTTAAAATTTTAAACTTATTTAGGGTGAATCGTTTTCAAATGATCACCCGATATGTTTCCCTTAAAATAAACCGTTAAATCCTTTAAAGGAACCCTAGTTGCGACAAAGGTTTATAGAAGAATGCCGTTAAATACATATTTTCCAAAATTTAAGAGCAAAATTGTATTATTTTTTGAAAGCTGGTAAAACTTTAATAAATTATTTAAAAAATCTATTAATGTTTACCATGTATTTTATAATTTTTGTAATATTTATTCGTTTTTTGGTGTGAATACAAGTCAAATATATTTATAACCCAATTTAGTTCGAAAGTAACCTTAGACTTTAATAAAAATCAATAAATATGTGTCAAGTAAAAAAAGTTATGCACATATTGATACTAATATTATTGTCACCATAAAATTAAATATGTACTCATTAACGTTATCGAGATGAATAATAATGGGTACTATATAGCATTTATAATAGCTAACAGCAACAAGTTTTAAAGAAGATGAAGTCATTATTAAATTATACACACAAAACTTGTATAGTTTTATGAATAAGATGAAAATCGTAAAAAATGGATAAATATTTATGAATACTGTAAATTTAATCTTTTATAAATTAGTCATAAATATTTTATTGAGTATATTAAATTTAAAAATTTTCTAAAAAAAAACTAAACACTGAATACCTATAAAGTTTTTAAAACTTCTCATAAAAATCTTGCAAGCAACTGTAGTAATACATAAAAATAAAATGGTTATTTAATTTGTAACAATAACGTTAAAAATATAATGTCGATATTTATCCTGTGCATAAATATGTGATAATATTACTCCTATCCTATAATGTATCTATCAGAATTCATAAAACTTAAGAAGAGTGAGCCAGTAATACGATATTCGAATTTAGACCATATAAATAAAGAAAACGCAAAGGTGTCATTTCCTTCAAGTCCTTTCTTTCGAGAAAGTTGAAGTTTGCGCGGTAATGAATTTAATTTGTCACAACTGCTTCTAAACTTAATTTCTCCCAGAATTCTAAACTAATATACCTCCTTTAAAAGGACTTTCCTACTTATAAACCATCTTTACTCTTCTTAAAACCTGTTAGTTATATTACTTAGTACTTAGTGAGTGCTGCTACTCCTATTTATTAATAAGATTAATAAGACTTAACTAATAAAGGAAATTTTAAGATAAAATGGAATAAAACTATTTTAAATATTTAAATGAAAAATATTCCTAATAGGTATTAGAAATTATACACATCAACTTCTCACCTAATTGAAACCAAAATGGCAATTTTTTGCAACTGATCCAAATGTAAACAATTTTTTGGATAAATAATATATTCTATAAGCATTTTTGTTGTAAAAAATCCTATTTAAAAAAAATACTTTGACTTAATTATAAATTCATTATTGTCAATAACAAAATATTTACCCGAAGACCGGCGACCGGTCATATTAACTTGACTATAAAAAAAATGATTGATTTATGCACGCCCTGAGATATACATATACATAATTAAAACAAATTAATGTGCATAGTTAAAAAATTGAAAATTGAAAATTTAATAATTTTACTTTTATGTGTGTACAAATCGAAAATAATTAAAAATCCTAGTCTAAAATAATATTTTGTCGTAACAAGTCTCTTAATTGGAACGCTTTTGTTTTTTAATAAAAAAAATTTAAGTTTAGTGAAGCAATAATTTTGATTACTAGTTTTAATTGTTTCTGCTCGAATGAACATTTATCAAGCAATTATTGGTAGAAAAATAAGACGTTCGTTATAAGCTGACAGATACTTTTATCGCCAATTACCTAAATTGTGTATTTTCACTTATTAGAACTATGTGCTCAGTGGTTCATATTTATTTCCTTGAAAATATCTCGTATACTTTTTGTGTCCTAAATCGCCTTATACAGGGTATCCCAGCTCTGCAACATTACTCTAAAATGAAAAAGATTTTGACAGAATGTACAATACTTTTAGGCGCACACTCTATTTTAATAATATACCGGGTGTCCATTACAAGAGTGCAGACTTTGTAAAACCTTTAATGGGTCTATCTTCACTCGTTTAGCTGATATTTGCCATTTAAGCGAAAAAAGATCATTTTGAAAAAATTACTGCTCTAAAACAATGACAAATTCGGATTGAAATTTGTATAAAAACACAGGTCCATTGTTTTTGAAGCTGGCTTTGTCTCCAAACAAAAGTTCGTTTATTAAATTTACATTCACGGTTATCATATTTTGTTTCAAAACGGAAATTTCCACTCACTTCTCGAAGTCATTACCATACAGTGTCTGGTGCAATTCAATAATAAATATTTATTACCAAAAAATACTGTAGTATATAAAACAGTATAAAATTAACATAATAATAAACAAAATAATAAACAAAATACATTTGGCGCCTTAAAGTGGTTAGTTAAGGAATTGAAAGATCTGGACCGAAAAACCCGAAATATTATGAGGGAAAACAGGAGCCTTCACCCCAACGCCTCAGTACAGAGGATATATATTCCTCGAAAAGAAGGGGGACGAGGTCTTGTCTCAATGGAGAACCTACATCATAGAATATCTATCACTACGGCATGCAAAATACTAAATAGCGAAGACCAGCTTATAAATATAGTGAAGACCCACGAACTACTAGGCACGGGTTCCTATTTAAAACAGCAATAAAAGCGGCCGAAGAAGTTGACCTAACTCTACACCTAGATAAAAGAATAGGAGAAAAGAAACCATTAGCAACTTGGATCCAAAAGTTCTAAAGGTTAAAGTCAAAGAGGCTTACCTAAAAAAGCTCAAGGATGACCACGAATCCAAGCAAATGCACGGGCAGTACCAAAAAAATTTTAACGCCCTGGATTGTTCCAAACAACTTTCCAATTCCTTCCTACAAAGCAATAAGTTGAAATTAGAAACTGACGGATATATCACTGCAGTGCAGGACGGGGTATTTAACTGCTTATCCTATAGGAGTAGAGTTTTGGGAGCTAATATTTCCAATACAAAATGCCGCGCGTGTCATAAATCTGAAGAAACCACAATGCATCTTCTTGCAGCTTGCTCAAAATACGCCAAAACCTTATATATCAGCAGACATGATACAGCCCTGCGAGTAGTGTACTACCACCTAAGAAAACTTTATAATTTCGATGAGATTTTAAAACCAGCTTATGTCGAAGGTGAGCTAGAAGCGGTTGTTGCTAACGAAAAATACAAGATTTTGTGGAACTTTTCAATCAGTACAACCTCTCCGATATCAACAAACAAGCCCGACATGGCTGTATTCGACATCGCTAACAAAAAGATGTACGTCGTTGAGATGAGCTGCCATGCTGAAAATAACATCAGACTTAAACAGCAGGAAAAAATCGAAAAATATAGGGACTTACTTTACGAACTTCAAAAATCTTACCCAGAATATGCGATTATCTTTATTCCACTGATAATTGGTGTTATGGGAGGTATACATCACGATACACAAAAATACCTGGAAAAATTTGGAAAAAAGAAGTGCATAAAATACTTACCAATATGCAAAAGTACGTCATCCTGGGATCGTTGAGAATACTCCGAACACATGAAGCGAATCATCAAAAGACTTGAAGTTGTTTACTGGAAGCAGAATTGAATTGTTCCCCTTTCGCTTATAAAACAAAATAATATTCTCATATCTACAATCTCCTCAAAAATAAAAATATTTGTATAAATTTAATTTTTCGTCCTTTGACAGAAGCAAAATCTGAAATAACCTAATCAAAATTAATTTCTTTTGCAATTTTACTTTCAATAGATAAAATTTCTAAACCAGTTCGTTCTTGGGACATGGTTGACCTGAGATATGACTTTAAGAGATTTCGAATGGCATGTTTTGGTTGTTTAGTGGTTAAACTAAAATTTGACATCAGTTCATTAACTTATTCGGTTCTTTCCTCTCCATTCGAAATAGGGCGAATAACCAAAGAGCAAACCGTGCTCCCCACCTCGGTTCATATATCGGTTAACCGAGCATGAATTGGCAAGAACCAGGATATGTCGTGTCAAAAATTAAAGCGATTTCGAATGACCTTTATTCCTTTATTCGTGTTTGGTTCATGGATTATGGTCTATCATATTTGAACCAACCTTGTCTGATATAACAGATCCACTGGTTGAAGACAATTCAAGCTTGCTTAACCAAAATAGGAACCGTGGTCGGGAGCACGGTTCGCTCTTTGCCTATTCGCCCTTCTATCGGATCGAATGAGGAAGCAAGAACCGAAGAAGTTGATGAATTGATGTCAAATATGGCAATGAATATGTGATAGATCCATCTAAAAAACCTAAATCTCTTTAAAAGGTATTTAATTAGCCAGAACGTTTTTGTCAAACAATCTTGACATTATCAATGGCATTTAATGTCATTAAATATCTTTTAAACAGAGTGAGTTTTTATTTTTATATTAAATATTAATCAAATATGACAGATCAATCTATGAACCAAACACGAACCAAAACCATTCGAAATCGGTTTTTATTAATTTCAGTTTGCTAAATCCTCGTTCAGATGAGGCAACTGGCTTACATAAAAACAAGTATTTATTTATATTTTAACACATTTTAACACTATTGACGATATTTTATTATTCAACACACTTCCCGAATTTTATATAAATTCTGATTGTGTTTCTGTGGTGGATTCTAAAACTCGCCAGAACGTCATCGTTTTCCGCCAATTAGTCTTTAATTACATTGTTCTCTTCTAAAAAATATTGACGTTTTGGCGAGTTTTAGAATCCGCCTCAGAAACAAAATCCCACCAATTTCAGCATCACCGAGCGCATACACCATATTTTCCTTGATAACATCAGTTGTTAAAGACTTATAAAACCAAAAATGATAAATTGTGAGTTTGGATTTTATTTGTTGATATTGTTAAACAACAACAATTACTATTCTGATAAAACAGCATTAGTAAAAAAGCAAATAGAGAAAAACACAAACAAATCTTAGACAAATTTGAAAACTAATCCTTAACAACAGTCAAAAATGCTATTTTGTCTATTTTTCATTTTTTCTCTATTTGGATAATAATATTCCCTAAACCATTAACATACGACCATGCAAACAGAAAGATTGTAAAAAATTTCATCGATTGATGTTAAAATTTACAGGGTGTTCCATTTGATAATTTCGTTTAATTGGTCAATTTGCGTTTCATGAGGTACCCTGATAGAAGATTATCACACATTTAAATTTGACATGCTAGCTGTAAATTAGATGATATTCAAAATTGTTTGTTAAAATTTCAACCCAAAATTGTCATTTGTTTAGAGTAGTGATTTTTAAAAAGTGGATATTTTTTCGTTTGAATGACAAATATCAACAAAACGAGTAAATATAAACCCATGAAAGGTTAAACGAAGTATGTTCATTTTTTTGATTTGGAATCGAATACTGAGTATTTCATTTAAAAAAAGTTGAAAAAAAGTATTATGAACTAACCCGTTCTTTATACTATTTTTTCTATTTTGCACTTTTTATATCAATTTTAAATTAAAAATAAAATGTTAAATGTTGGCAAATTTTGGATTCCTTGGCAACACGTTTGTCATCACTGACGTTTATTAATATCATTATTTTGTGGGATTTTTAAATTTACTTACCTTTTAAGCTAGCCTATAATAATTCAATTTAATTTTTTTAAGGTTTAGAAACACTTATTAAAGATTAATTATGCGAAAGCGGTGCCTTACTGAATATTATAGCACCGCTTTTAGTTCTTTACTAGCCATAGTAACGACCCAAAATAGAAAAAATTCTGTCGAAAACCGCATGGGGTACCCCCTATCTTATTTTACTTTTGATAGTTGATATCAATTTTGATAAATATTCTATCAAGTAAAGATAGAAAGATGTTTTCGTAAAAATTGTTTTAAATCCTATAGTCTCGTATAATACAAATTTTTGTTTAATTAAAAAAATAAAGAAATTTTTAAATTAATTAATTATTTAATAATTATTTTAATTCTTGAAATTTTCATAAAACAATTTTTTGGTCTCAAATATTTTTAATGCATAGAGCAATTTGATATTTTCAGTTGAGTTTATCATATCGTGTATATTATTGAGCACATCCTCGGAGTCACGTACAATGTTTAGTCACTCAGTGTTAAAAACTAAATAAAATTTTGTTGAAACTAAAAATAGGGATATTGTCCATTTCTTTTATAAATCGCCATTTCATCTCACTCTCAATTATAGTGCGTAAGAACGAGATAGATAAGGTGATTATAAAAGAAATGGACCTTATCTCTTATAAGTGTTTCTAAACTATAGTTTAGAAACACAATTTTATAACAATGCTTTTGTAACTCCCTGCCAATTTTATTGGAAAATTTCCTCACCATAAAGCTTAAATTATCATGTTTTAAAGTTAGCTTTAAATAAGGGCATCATTTTATCAATAAAATTTGAACTAAAATTATAATTTTAAATTGTAAACCTTCCACCAAATTTATCTGACAGTTTCTAAAGGAGTAAAATTATCTCTTGCTTATTCCTATTCACTTTAAAAATATTCTTCTGTTCTTAATTAATAATTTAAAATAGAGGGCTGGATTCTGAAATTTAAATATACCCTTTATTCGAAAGATACAAGGCCGAATATCAAATAATATAATTGTAGATTTTGAGTATCTTGGCTGTAGAGGAAATTTTTAAAGTCAGGGATTTTCCTGGAGTTAAAAAGACTTCGAATCGAGAAGAATTGAGACACAACTTTTTGATTTTGGCGAAAAAAAAAACCGTCAAAAACATTTTTAAATTAAATCTAACAAGCGGTTCAAGAATTTCTAACTAATAATATTATATTAAAACATGGAAAAAAGTTGATGAAAAGTAATTAATGGCAAACAAGCTTCTATAACTGATGTTTGCCATATAGGAGGATATTCTATAATAGTTGGTTACGTTATGATGATGATGTTGTTAAAATTGTGCCAAAAGTACATAACCTGCACATGGTAGTCGCGTTCCTCAGGGTAAAAACATAGTGCTGCACCATGATTTAACGCTTACTTACTTTTTAATGAAGGAAGTCATTTAATGTTAAACAAATAATTGTTATAATTGTTATTATTTTTTATTAATAAATACGCATCAATTGATGTCATTTTCAAATTTGTATTGTCGTATACTTTCGGGGGTAGTTGTGTTACTAAGTAGAAAATCCGTCGGACAACCTTTATTTGTTGTGAAATAACCCCTCTATTGATTAATACTAATTAGATTAATTAGAATAATTTGAAAGAAGAAATTGTAAATATTATGATGTAAGCGTTAAACCGAATTGAACGAAATTCTGGAGCCTTTTGAAAATACAAAATGTTTTTATAATAAAAAACCAAATAATTACTATAAATATGGTTTTGGATATTTTATTGATGGTAAAAAAAAACTGGTTGAGTAACCACTGGAAAAATGCAATTACCAGTAGTAACAAATATTTTTTTTAATATTCCGCCATCTGAAAGTGAAATTATCATAGTTCATAATCCAATTATTTAAAGTTACTTAAGACGAAACATGCCACTCGCATCTTTCTCTCTCGAGCTCATACAAATCATTGCAAAACATCAAATAATTCACGCTCTGTAGCATATTAATTATTTTACTCTTGATCAAATTATACGTATACACTTGGAATACAATATTCTACTGGTCAGCTTCATCCATTTTTTTTTTTAATTTTACATGTTGTTTTCATAGTTTTTACACCAGCATTTGTAGACAATATTGACTGGTTTTAAAATGTCTAAAATATTAAAAATTTTAAAATTGGATCAAGCCAAAATGTAGAATATTTTGTTCCAAAATTTTATTACGATTAGCCAAAGTGACTGCTACAGAAATAGAGAGTTTTATTTTTAGTTATTGTATTTTAGATCGAAATTAAAATTGCATGCGCTAGGCTTGCAAATATCTTCAAAATTTATAAAAATGTGGGGTATTTTACAATATAAAAGGGTTTGTTTTACAAACTCCGTATGTCACCAACGTTTTGCAACTTGTGATTTCTAGCTCGCGACCGGGTCTTGCGAATTCTCAAACTAAATTCCTCAGGGGTGGGTCATAAGGACTTAAGTCTAAGTGGACTCTCATACAGAAAAAGTGGTAAGTAGATAGCTTTACTACTTTTTATGACTATTTTTTTGTATAATTATTTGTTATACTGCCAAGGGCGTATGTAGGATTGGGAAGGGCAAAATTATTGATGAAAACTCGGAATTACATTTTTTTCGAGGTCCCAATTTTTTTTAAAAACCCCAAGTTAATTTAACTTTATACATATTTTTTTCTAATACAGTGTGTTCCAAAAAGAAGTTATCAGAGTAATATCGTAGAAAGTAGACGTGATTTTATCGCAAAAACACCCAGTAGTCAAGGTCGCAGCAACACAGTTTTCTGGCAGGCCATTGATTTATTTTTCACAGAAAATGTCCTTTATTTTGATGGAACAAAATATTCTTTCAAAAAATGAATGAGAATCCACTTGTTTTCTTAATATTTTCGCATATACAGTATCGAATAAAAGTAGAGCAACATTTACATTTTCTTAATATATAGGTTATAATATTCTGTAATAAATAACTTTAATATTTCAAAATAAAAATGCTTTAAATCTAGGTACATTATTTCATATTTTTTTTATTAAATAAAAATAAAAATTGCAGGTTTTGTAAAATAATTTAGTAATAAGGCTGGAAAAAAGCAGAACAACAATTAGAAACTTATTATTTATTCATATAAAAACACAAAAATTAAAGTGTAAACTAATATTTTGTCCAATACCCGTTGTATATATGTATATCAGCACATTGGGCATTGATTTTAAAAGATTATTAATTAAAATTGGATCTACTTCATCCCAAGCATTTTGAAGCGCTGAAAAGAGTTCGTCCAAAATTTTGTAAGTTTTATAGCGAATTTTGTTATCCAAAATACTCCAACGGTTTTCAATTGGATTTAAATCCGGAGATTGTGGCCAATTCAAGATTTTTTCTTCCGCAAACCATTGTTATACAAACTTTTATGTATGCTTTGGATCATTATCCTGCTGAAAGAAGTGACGTAATGGGAGAGTGCTATCAGCATATGGGACCATAACCATCTCTAAAATATTTTTATACACAAAACGATCCATTATGCCATTTATACGATGAATGGGGCTCATTCCGAAACCAGAGAAGCACCCCCAAATCACCACAGATCCACCACCATATTTTACTGTATGTCGAACATATTTGGGATGTAATCTTTTGCCCTCAGGACGTGTCATATATTAGATTCCATCACTACTTATCAAGCTAAGCTTTGATTCGTCACTGAATATTACCCTATTCCAATCTTCCAAAGTCCAATTTATGTGGTCTTGGGCAAATTTAATTCGGGCAAGTCTGTTTTTCTTTGAAAGTAGAGGATTCTTCGCTGGTCTTCTAGCTATAAGATTGTTCTCACTTAGTCTATTTCTGACGGTGCGTGATGTAATATTTCGAAAACTGACTGTTATCAAATTGGTCCTTAATTTGGTTTGAAGATAAAAATGGGTTTTGTTTTGAAATATTTATAAGCTTTATAATCTTCAAATAATGTTGTTTTTCGTGGCCGTCCAGACATTTTTTTGAAATCTACTGTTCCACTTTCATTATACCTTTTTATAATTCTGGATAGAATACATCTATGCAGCGAATACTTTCAAGAAATATCAACTTGTGACACTTTTTTTATTAAAATCACTAATTATCAAAATTTTAATTTCTTTTGAAATTTTTATTCCTCGCGGCATGATGGATAAGCATAAACTACGCATTTGAGTAAAATGTGAAATAAAATTTTTCATTATTTTCTGTATTATAATAAAATGTTGCACATGTTTCTCTACTTTTTTCCAACAATAAGGCGTGAATGATAAAAATTCTTTAGAAATATTTAAATTTTCAAAGAAATTTATTTTAAAATAAACTTTATAAATTCGATACTAAATACTGAGTGTTAAAATTAAACATTATTTTCACTATTTTTAAAAATTTTAGAAAAAAAGGAAATTTTGCTTTAAGGTGATAGGGAGTCATTTATTGAAAAACCGATGTTTTTATCTTTCCCGAATTTTTTTAAAGTGTTTCGAATTGGAAACAAAAAACAATATTAAAATACCGAACTCAAGTAAGAATTGTACTTTTATACGCAATTTGTGTTTTTTGTATATCTAGATTTATATGAGCGTAGTTTTGCAAAAATAAAAATATAAATATAGAAGTTTTTCTTGCAAAATTACACAAATATAGTTGTAGATACATAAATAACAAAAATTGCAAATGAATGTAGAATTCTTACTTTAGTTTGGTATTTCTTTATTTTTTTGACTTTCCAATTCGAAACACTTTAAAAAATTCATGAAAGATAAGTACGTCGTTTTTTTCAACATTTGACTCCCTATCACCTTAAGTTTTTCCAATACTGTATCTTTGAAATAAGACTCATGAAGGTACCACTTTTTTAAAGGAATTTTGATTAGTTTATGAAGTGTTTTGATAAAAAAATGTGGACTTACAAAACTTATATTATTTGCTGTGTTTATAGATACTACATACAGGGTGGTGATAAAGTTTGGAACCAAGGTCATAACTTCTGTAAAAAATTTTTTTGTAAAAATCGCTCGGACAGGTCAATTTTTGTTTTAAAAATGCCATCTTTTGGAATAAAAAAAATATTCATGACGTCACTGATAACTTCACTATGACGTCATCATCAATTTTTTTAAATGGAAACCCCTACTTTTTTTACACATTTTTCATAGACCTTTTTATCATATTAATGATCACATAAAAATATTTAAAAAAATTTGAACCATTTTTGAATAAAAAATAAATTTACTCAAAAAAATATTATTAATTCTCAATGAAAATATTACAAAAAGGAAGTAAATTTTTAATTTATAAGTAACAAATTTTAACGAAAATGTTCAAATTGTTCCCCATTGACCATTTGGCATTGTCCCATTCGAGTGTAGACACTCTGAATACTATTGTTAATAGCTTCTTCGTCAATTTGTTGCAATTCCGTCCTAATTCTAAGCTCCAATTCTTGTAAATTATTAGGTCTATTGAAATAAACTTTTGATTTTATATGTCCCCACAAAAAAAAATCTAAGGGCATTAGGTCGGGAGATCGCGGAGGCCACTCAATTGGTCCCCTCCGACCTATCCATTTCTTGGGAAACGTGGTGTTAAGGAATTCTCGCACCGCCCTGGCAAAGTGTGGAGGAGCCCCATCTTGTTGAAACCAAATGTTTTGGTTAGGAATGTTGCGATTTTCATAATTGGGGAAAATATGAAGTAAAACTGGTAGCAAATCAGTCCGCAAAAAATTCAAGTATCTTTCGGCAGTAAGGTTTTCATTAAAAAAGTAAGGTCCTATAAAACGTCTGCCAATCATTCCCACCCATACACTTAACTTTCCCTGTCTTTGACTATGGGATTCTACGGCCCATTGAGGATTTTCCTGTGATCAATACCTACAATTATGTCGATTCACTGATCTTTTCAATTGCTTCATCGGAGAAAATTATACTACTTAAAAAATTTGGATTTTGATCATATCGCGCCATCATTTCTTCACAAAATTGCAGTCGGCGATCGGGATCATCTTCATTTAACTCTTGTATGAGTTTTATTTTGTATGGGTGATACTTTTCCTTTTTGTAATAATTTTGCGACATAGGAATGATCCACATTATTATTTCTTGAAATATCTCTTGTTGAAATATTGGGATTTTCTTCAATCGCAAGTAATAAATTTAATTTGGTTTCTTCATTCACTTGAGGCCGTCCTTGTCGAGGCAAATCTCCTACAGATCCTGTTTCTGCAAATTTGGTAACTAACTTACTTACTGTAGATCTTGAGATTTGCGGTCTATTTGGATATTGCTCATTAAACAAAGCACAAGCTTCCCCATGGGTTCTTTTTCTATCGCCGTATCCTACCATAATTAAAATTTCGATTCTTTCGCGTTCGCTTAAACGAGGCATTTTTAATTTCGCAAAACTTAATAATTGTTGATTATTATTAAACAAACGAAGTAAGCTATTCAAGCATTGGTAAATGGATTTAAAATTTTATTTGCCATACAAAATAACGTCAACTAAAGCACCTTTATAAAGGCAATTTTTATTTCAATAAATATCAAAAGCTTTTTCAAATTTATAATAAATTACAATTTTATTTAAAGTTTATTATTACTCAAACATTTTATTTTAATTACCTTTTTCATTAAAAGTTATTTAAAATTAGTTTTAAGAAAATTCCAATTGTGTAAAGAAGAACAATTCGAATATTTTCAATAATAATTTGTTATTTTTAAACTAAAAATTAGTTTAATTTATTTTTCTTGCCATATTTTCATTGAGAATTAATAATTTTTTTTTGAGTAAATTTATTTTTTTTTTCAAAAATGGTTGAAATTTTTTAAAATATTTTTATGTGATCATTAATATGATAAAAAGGTCAATGAAAAATGTGTAAAAAAAGTAGGGGTTTCCGTTTAAAAAAATTGATGATGACGTCATAGTGAAGTTATCAGTGACGTCATGAATATTTTTTTCATTCCAAAAGATGGCATTTTTAAAACAAAAATTGACCTATCCGAGCGATTTTTACAAAAAGAATTTTTACGGAAGTTATGACCTTGGTTCCAAACTTTATCACCACCCTGTATATGTGGGTATCGAATGAAATAATTTTCAAAAATAAAAATTTTTTTTGAAGATATTTTTAAATTAACATCTAAATAAAATAGTATTATATGAATTTCACTTTTTTATTCCGATCATTTTGTAAGCAAAAAATTCAGTTTTTTTTATTATTTTTTTGAAAATTATATGATTCGATACCCGCGATCTACAAACAGGGTTAATAATAACATTTTCTTATGTCAAAATTTTCCTATCAAAACATTTCATGAACTAAAATTTTTCCCCAAACCCAGTAAAACTATAAAAAAAATATATGAATTAAGATAATATTCAGTGTCCAGTGTACTCTAAAGCGCGCAACAAAAGTAAAGGATAATAGCTATAACTTTTTAATTTAAAGATTAACATAATGTTAAATACAAAAATTTTTCAGGAAATTTCTGTGCTCATTCTGACATTTTCAGTTTTTGCATATCGTCATCTGTTTTGTTGCTATAGGAAAGAACTATTTTTTTAAATAACAAAATGTTATATTTTCTTTGCACTTTTAAAAAGAGTATGTTTTCTCTATTTGTCAACGCTATTTTATAAAAAATACAATGAAATAATAAGTAGATAAACTTGCAGGAATTTGGATAGATGAATGAAATAAGACAAAAATTTGTAAAAGAATAATTGTGTACCATTTATTAACTTGAAATACTTTTGATCATAAAATTTTTTCTTCGGAAGATTTTTTAAATTTTCCTTTTCTGGTACCGTAAAACTGGGTGAATATGAACTTTTCAACTTTGACGTAAAAAACCATCTAACGATTTTTTATTTTGTTATTTTTTGACTAGAAACTTCGGTCTTGTTTTGTTCTTGCAATTTTTAGCAAAAACAAGACATTTTTAACAGTTTTTATATGCTTTTTTTTATTTTTTTAATGGTATTTCGATTCACCGCGTGGGGGGAAATTTATAATCTTTATTTGTTCCGATTCGGAATTTTGCAATGTTGCAAATGATAAAAACAGGAGGTTTTCCTAACTAGTTCTGAATAGTTGGAAATAGCGGGACGAAGCTGAACGAAACTTCCCGGTCATACAAAGAAAATCAACATAAATATACATACAGTATATAGTGCGCAGGACATCTTTCACAAGAATTGTTGAATTGGTGGTTTTTGGTAACACTGTTATTTTTTAACAAAAAAGCCATGAATATGACGGAAATTTTCCGCCGAAACGTCGGTATTATTTTGTAATACAATTACTTTGAATAAAAGGAGATCGTCATTTGCCGTTTTCCACATTCCAACCAACACTAATCTATACACGAACGTATCAGCACAAAATTTTGATTAAATATACATGAGGGAATATTTATTTGAAAATTTTTTAGGAACAAATATTTCTTTGTAAGACCGGGAAGTTTAGTTCCGGTTCAGTGGCTATAATTTATTGCAACGTTTGTCTTTGTTCAGTAAGTATACTATTTTTTATTATTATTTTTACGATTTTCTTAAAAAAAGCAAACAAAAACTACTAAATTTACCAAATTTATGGCTCTTTTAAAAATCACCCTAGGTAAATTAGATAAGTTAAAAACAAAAAATACAGTTGAACTTCCCTATAACGAACTTCCATATAACGAATTTCTCTATATAACGAATTTTTTTTGAGAATCTTCACCTTGAAGGCATTTTTAATGTATTTTTTACTCCTTATAACGAATTAAAGTTTCCGTATAACGAATTTTTTTTACGTAAATATTAGAATCTTTCATAAATTTTAGTGAATGGGTGGCTAATTTTAAAAATTCCGGAGAATTTTATATTAGATTAATGTAAAGAATAATAGAAAACCAGGTAGGTAATTAGAATTTTTAGAAATGAACGTAAATTCCGAGATTTGTCGAGTGTTTTTATAAGGTTTACTTATAAGTTATATCTCCGACTTGGAGCAAATTTAGTTTTTGTAAATCATGCGCATTAAAAACAACGCCTTTTCATATTTTTAGTTAAAATAAAGAGCTACAAAGTAAATAACAAATTTTTTATATCAAAATTACGAATTTCTATATAGCGAATTTTCTATATAACGAATTTTTTTAAGGTTCCCGTGATGAAACGTTATATAGAAGTTCGACTGTATATATGTATAATCTCGATAATTTCTTAAATGTTTAGAAAAGGAATGTGAAAACCCATTTTGATTTCTTGATTGGTTACAGGCTACTGTTTATATTTGAATTCGACAAATTTACATTGAAATCGCCAATTAGTCCAGTCAAAGTGGAAAGTGCTGGTGTATTTGTTTTTAGTGGGCAACTTTATGTTTTTTGGGGTGCTGAACATGAGACATCTCAAAGATTGGTTTAATTATAACAAATTATCGCTTAATGATAGTAAAACCGAAAGATTAATTATCTCAACGAGAAAAAAGACACCATAAATAATAATAATAATAACCCCGTTAAACTCCTGGGATTAATTCTAGATGCTGATTTGACCTGGTCATTTCACGCGGAATATTTAGTCAGCAAACTATCTCCCACAGTATTTCTGTTTAGACAACTGTACAAAATAGTACCACAGGAGGTTCTTATTTCTGCCTACCACGGCCTTTTCCATTCAATCATGACTTATGGGATAATCGTATGGGGACACTCATCTAGCTCCAAGAGAATTTTTGCAATTCAGAGAGCTATTGTAAGGGTGATTGCGGGAGCAGGTTACTGTGACGATACATCGCAAATATTTAAAACTCTAAAAATCTTAACCTTGCCAGAAGCTTACATTTTAAACTGTCTGCTGCATATAAAAGAAAATATTCACGAATATTCCTCCAGGGAACTAATTCACAATTATCAAACTCGGACTAATACTGACATTTTTACTCCGTATCACCGGCTTAATCGGACGACAAACGGAGTAAACTTTTATAGTATCAAGCTGTACAATAAGTTACCTCAAAATATTAAAGATCTCCCAATAAAAATGTATAAACAAGAGATAAATAATCTATTGTTTGAAATGGCGCCATTTGACATTGATCAATTCTTAAGTTATAAATTCTTGTAATTTTCGTCCCATTTTATTGTATTTTAATTTGAATGCATGTACCCACTGTACTAAAATTTATATGTGTACCGTTTTTATATTTTTTATCTTGTATTCTTGACCTGTGTAAACATGTATGTATTTAACACGTTAGACAAATAAATAAATCTGAAGGGTGTTAAAAACCCGGTAAAAATCAGATTTTTTTGGAAATTGGCAAAAACGCATGTTTTAGAGCCTTTCCGTTCATAAGACTAAAAGTAAGCATTTGCTAACGTACCTACTTTTTATTAGGTTACAGATTGTTAAGTTGATACTTTTTTTGACAGTGTGTTAAATACAATAAAATAAGTTAAATGGCAAAATATCTTGTATGTACATGGTTTCCGCAAAATGGCGGATAAGCTCTCCAGTAGTTGGGGACCCTTAAGGGATCCTTAGAAAAATAGTTGAAGAATTATCTTGGCCAATTGAGTGAAATATGAAGGGTCAAAGTTGGGAATGCAACTTCTTTATTATTATAAATTTTGAAAAACTGCTAATTATCCTATAAAGGTCTTTTGGTAACAAATTTATTTTAGTTCGTGCTTTATTGACTTCATAATTAATATTTAAAAATTGAAAATACCCGAATTTTTAACAGAAATTGAATCTTGCATTGTTGTTTATTTGTTTCCTGTTTTTAATTAATTAATTTATCAAATTGGCTCTGTCAATCTGACAATTCGAATTACGCAATCAGAATTTCGAATTTTTACGATTTGTTCCCAAGTTTATATTATTTATTTCATTTTAATTAATTTTTGTACTTTCGTCATTTTTAAGTTTCATTCAAAAGTTTAAGGTAAATAATTATTGTAAAAACCTGTATTTTTTATATTGAAATTAATATGTGAGTTTTAATTTAAAAAGTATTATTACTAATTACTACACATAGAACATAAACTGATATTGCTTGTATTTCTCTCCTAAAATTTGTGTTTAGTAAATTGATAGTTTTTGGATTTAGCTACACTTTATACCTTTAAAATGGTTATTTTGAATACATTTTTTTAAATATGTGATTTGTGTCAGATAATGTCAATAGAATATATGTCTAAGGCAATTACAAATACCTCATTTCAAGCAGCAATGTTGCCATATTTACCTTTTACTTTTTTATTAATATCTTAAAAAGTGAGGATTTTTTTTTAATTTTTTTAAGATTCCCTAAAGGCTCCTCAGCTTATCCGCCATTTTACGAACATCCTATACAGGGTGTCCCGTTCGTGGTTCACCAAACGCCAAGGTTAGAAAGTAGAGTAAATTTTATCAAGAAAAAACCAAAAAACGTAGGGGTCTATCTTTTATGGCTTGAAAGTTACAGGGGTTTGAATTTGGCATCGCCCGTTTTTGCCAGAAATCAGGAAATGATCAATAGCTGCTTAAAAACTTAGTAAAAAGATTAAAAAAATATAATTTTAAAGCTGAAAGTATCATCTTTCCATTGGTAACAATGATAAAACACAAATCGTTTATCAAGTATTAAAAAAAATCGAAAAGAAAAAAAAATCCATAAAAAATTGTTTTTTAGCAGTTTTTGAAGATTTTCTCCAAGATATGCCCTATTAAGGGCGTGTTTTTTTTTAATTTTCTAAAAATTCGTTAAATTCTCTAGAAATTATGAAAAATTTTGAAACCCTAACTCTTTTTATGCACTCACTAGAGCCTTCTAAACTTACTCCTATGAGAATTGATTCTAAGCATAGTTAGTTACAAGTAGTTAAACTAGCGGGTTCCTGTGACACTTTTTGGCGGGAAGTTACTTTTCTGTGATTGGTTGATGAAATTTAAACTTATGAATGTGATTGGTTTAAATATTTTGGCGGGAAATTTGTAAGGCTGTGATTGATTGAATTTTTGGCGGAAAATTTTAAATTGTAACGGTCAACGGTTTTGGTAAATTTGTTTTAGCCAAGGCTTACGAGGACGAGAGGACGACGGTTATTTTTGAAATTTGAACCGTCAACGGTTATTTTTGAAATTTGAAACTTTGAAAATTGAACCACCAACGGTTATTTTTGAAATTTGAACCGCCAACCCGCGCTTTAAAATTTAAATTTGTTTAGCAGCGTCATCAAATTTTAAAATTTAAATTTGTTTAGGAGCGCCACTTGGTGATTTGAATTTAAAATTTGATACGTTATTTTTTTTGTTGTTGGTTAGGTTTACAATTAAATTATGATACATTATTTGAATTTTTTGGAGGGAAATTTAAAATTTGAACTTGGTGGTAGTTGTAAAATTTAATCAATAAAATAGGTTTTACAATTAAATTAAACATATTGATACATTTTTGTTTTTGTTGTTGTTGGTGAGGTTTTACAATTAAATTAAACAGATTATTGATATATTATTTTATTAAATCATAAATTTGCATAAGTGATAATATACAGGGTGGCCCAACTAAGAGTTCCCACCCAAGTTATTTCGAAAACTAATAATTTTTGAGAAAACCCTGAAACAGGTCAATTTTTATTTGGCGGGGGACCAATTTTTATGGTAACGCAAGGCACAACCCCTCACCCAGTTATGCAGGGAAACTACCCCTTCAGAAATCTTAAATGGCAATATGGGTCAAGTGATACATCATTGTTAAGCTCCTACTATTCTCTATACAGGTGTCATATGTTTTTTTAATTTGATGGAATATTTAAGAAGTTGTACCATTTTTACTTTAGTCATCTAAATCGCGTTTTTAACAGGTAACATGGGTTTAAAAGGCTTATAAAGCTTGATTTTGTTAAAAGTTACAAAAAAAATAAATACAAGCATACATTGGTCCCCCACTAAATAACAATTGATCAGTTTCAGGCTATTTTTCAAAAATTACTTGTTTTCATAATAACCTGGGTGGCAACTAAAAGTATTTTGTAAAAAGACCTTGAAACCGGCCAATCCTTATTAAATGGGGAATCAAAGTATTATTGTAATGATTTTTAACAAAATCAAGCTTTAAAACCCTTTTCAGCCCATGTCACCTGTTAAAAACACGTTTTACATGTCTAACGTGAAAATGCTATAACTTCTCAAATATTCCATCAAATTAAAAAAAATATGACAGTTTTATAGAGAATAGTAGGAGCTTTACAATGATGTATTACTCGACCACTATTGCCATTTAAGATTTTTGAAGGGGTAGTTTCCCTGCATAACTGGGTGAGGGGTTGTCCCTTGCGTTACCATAAAAATTGATCCCCCGCCAAATAAAAATTGACCAGTTTCAGGGTTTATTTCAAAAATTATTGGTTTTCGAAATAACCTGGGTGGGAACTCTTAGTTGGGCCACCCTGTATATGTTTATATGTATGTATGTATGTTTTCAGAATGATTTGTTTTCTACTAACCTTGTAAAAAAATAGATATTTCCTAAATCAATATTGCCATCAGAGTCCGAATCAACATCTTCTAAATTGTACGGATCTTTGATTTCTACGTAAAAAATTTGTTCCTTTTGTTTAACTACCAGCATCGTCTCAGGATCAAAGTCGTATTCACCAACGAACTTTGATTCTTCGGGTGGATTTTCAAATTTAATTTCAAATTCCCTGACATCTTTTGGTAGGTAAACTTGCAAAAAGTATCGGTAGAAGCAATACAATTTAGTATTGGTAGTCATGATGTATTCAGTGATATTATTGTGTACCTACTCGGTCAGGACGAATTTACAATAGGGACGCTTGTGCTATGCGCGTGAGGCTTCGACTCGCACTCCTCACAATTCGCGCACTGCTTGCACCGCTTCGACTTTAACAAAAGAATCCAAATTCAAAAGGCGTAGATGGTATAATAGTGTCACAAGTAAATACGTTCAACCTGACTTTGGAGAAATACATAAACATAACATACAGTGTGGAAATACATTGATATTAATAAGAACTTAACAATTATTATTTTTCATGTTTACATCGGTAAAATTTAAAGAAAAAAAATTATCTATGGGAAGTTGTTCATTGAATTCGGGTGCTATTTTTTCCACGTATTTTTTAAATTCAGTTCTCATTTTTTCAATAAAGTCATCATAATAAACTTTTAATACTGCCTTTTTTCAGCTTCTTCAATAAATAAGTTTCAATAAACAATCAAGTATAAACAATGGCCGCGTTCAGCCGCACAAGCGCTAGAGCAGCGCCGGGCTAGCGCTTGGCTAAATTGACCGCTAAGTGACAGCGCTAGCTCTAGCGGTCGCCATGTTATCTAGCGAATTTATTTTCCGCTAAGTTGCTCAGCGCTTTATCGTCTGTCAGGCATGTAAACAACAAAGTGAAAAACCTAACCTAAAACTCCTGATATAACGTACAATTAATTAATATTATAAGTATTAAGTATGGCAGAAAATACTGAAACATACACCACTTTGGAATTTGAAGTTGATGGAAAAATAATCCAGGGAAATATACCAACAAATTTGGTAGAATTAATATTTGAAGGTAAGCTATATAATTAATTTATAAATACATAACAAAACTAATTAATTATTATAATCATAGACGAATCATTAAGGAATAACATAGTGCAACAACTATTAGAAGAGCAGAACAAAGAAAATATGCATGAACTGGATGAGGTAGAGCTTCAAGATCGTAGCCTGCCAGAGCCAGTTGACTACGAATTTAAATGGACCAACCAATCTACCAAATTGCTACTTGAAATTTACCTTAGTGAATTAGAAAATTTTAGGAATCCTAAAATCAAAAAATGTGTACAATGGAGTAAGGTGGCAAAGAAAATGTCTGAACACAAGTACCACGTATCCAAAGAATTATGTGATAAAAAATTTAGAAATCTTAAGGTTACATATCGTGCTATAAAGGACAATTCCGCTAAAACCGGTCGAGGTAGGGACAATTGGGAATTTTTTTCATTAATGGATGAAATACTTGCTACGGATGCAACCGTAAATCCGAAATATTTAATATCATCACTGCCTCAAAAAACAATAAATAATGCTTCGGTATCTCCGTTGGGAATAAACATAGTATCAAGTAATGTTACTACTATGTTGACAAGTGAGCCATCAACGTCTCAGTCATCTCCAGTGTCTTCTTGTGCCAAGGTACAAAGTACAGGGTTAAAAAGGAAGTCAAGTAACATTACTTATACGATGACAAGTGACCCATCTACTTCAGCATCATCTAGTCCCAAGGTACAAAGTATTGGTATAAAACGAAAAAACCGTAATCTGGAAGAATTCAGAGTAAATTTTCTAAGAAATCAAGAAAAGCAGTGCTGTTATTTGGCGGAAATTAAGGAATCCATAAAAAAAAATGTGGATGACCAAGAAAAAAGAACAGTCATATTAAAAGAATTATTGGAGGAATTAAAAAAGAAAAAATAAACTTACAAATTTTTTTAATTTTATTTCAAGAAGAAAATTTTATTTTTATCGTTATTTATTTTCATTTATCTCAATTTTATTGTTTGTTTAATATACATACTCGTATAATAGGTAAATAAAAATAGTTTTTGGTTTATGTACATATTTATATTTATTTACATTTTTTTATTTAATTGTAGTAATCAAATGTTTATTTATTTATAGAAGGAAAATTTTATTTTACAAATACTATTTATTTTTTATAACCATATTTTTAATAAAGTTGTTCCATAATGAAGTTTCTTTTTTGTACAGCAGTATTCACATTTTCTTCAATTTCCTGAATATTTTCCTCATTTACTAATTCAACTTCTTCAATATCATAGTTAACATCTGCATCATCACCTCTTGAAATAGTAAAATTGTGTAAAACACAAGCTGCTGCCACTATGATGTTTATGTTTTCTTCATTGACATCCAAGTACTTTAATCGGCGAAATTTACCTTTTAATCTACCAAATGCTTGCTCTATCTTGCTTCTGGCAGTGCTATGTACTATATTATAATGTGTTTGCATGGCTGTTAAATGACCATTATCTCTAAAAGGAACAAGTAAATTATTCATTAATGGGTAAGCACTATCACCAAGGATATGATAATTTGGTATAATTAGTGGATTATCTTGGTTGGTCATTAAATTATGTAAAGGGCTAACTCTAAACACTCTGGCATCATGTACCCGACCTGGCATTCCCACAAAAATGTCTGTGAATCGTAATTTTGAGTCACACACTGCTTGAAGCACAACCGAATGAAATGATTTTCGGTTATAGTAATCAATCGGATTATTTGCAGGTGCTTTAATGGGTATGTGACAACCATCAATTGAACCGATAATGCCAGGAAAGCCTGTTTTCTCCTGCATAAAATTTGCTTCCTTAACACATTGCTCATGAGTTGGCCACTTAATTTCATCTGGAATCATCTCATTTAATTTTCCACAAATTTCATAAAAAATGAAATGTCCAGTTCCTTTAGAAATGCCAAATCTATCACAGCATGCTAAGTAGGATTCTGGTTTTGCCAGCATCCAAACCGTGAATAATATTTTTTTTTCTAAAGGTATTGTGCTGTTTAAATTTTCCATTCTGTTGGATATATGTTGAAAGAGAGTCTAGAACAGCAATATTAAAATTATTATTACAATTTTCCTTCACGGGTCGAGTGATTAAAAATTTATAGCTTTAATTTAAATTTTATTACTTACCTACATAATACTTTTTGACATTCTAAAATGTTCAAAATAGTCTTGGAGTGTGTACTGAGGAATTACTTGTTCAAAATAATTTAAATTTCTCACAGGATCTTCAGCTTCTTCTTCTTCTAATTGTAATAAATATAAATAATCTTCCTGCCCTTCAAAAATTGGAGCAATAGCCTCAACAAGGTTATTAATATTATTATTTGCAATTTCCTCTAAGAGGATATAGTTTAAAATTTTTTCCATTCTATTATTTCCTTTTATTATGTTTTAAGTACTTATGCGTTTTATAAAATAAAAATATTGTTATTTTACTGTCACACGTCAAAATATTAGGTTACCACAAAGCAAAAGCTGTAATCGTTCAGCCACCTCCTAGCGCTTTAGAAAAGCGCTGCTACCAGCGCTAGAAGACCGCTAGTGCGGTTGAACGCGCCCAATAATCTTGACGTTAATGTTTTAGTTCAATCTAAAAAACGTATGTTACTAAACATTTAAAATTCTTTATTATGAATAATTTACTTTTAGAAAAAAAAACGAGGATGATATCATCAAATATGTACAAGAAGAAAAAACGTAAGTAAAATTGCGTATTAAATTAAAAATTATTTAGTTAGTTAGCTAGGCTCTAGTGAGTGCATAAAAAGAGTTGGGGTTTCAAAATTTTTCATAATTTCTAGAGAATTTAACGAATTTTTAGAAAATTAAAAAAAACACGCCCTTAATAGGTCATATCTTGGAGAAAATCTTCAAAAACTGCTAAAAAACAATTTTTTATGGATTTTTTTTTCTTTTCGATTTTTTTTAATACTTCATAAACGATTTGTGTTTTATCATTGTTACCAATGGAAAGATGATACTTTCAGCTTTAAAATTATATTCTTTTAATCTTTTTACTAAGTTTTTAAGCAGCTATTGATCATTTACTGATTTCTGGCAAAATCGGGCGATGCCAAATTCAAACCCCTGTAACTTTCATACCATAAAAGATAGACCAATACTTTTTTGGTTTTTTCGTGATAAAATTTGCTCTACTTTCTAACCTTGACGTTTGGTGAACCACGAACGGGACAACCTGTATATGTCTAGAAATAAAAAGTTATTGGATATTTAAATTTAGATGTGTCTGGTTGTTTTTGTTAATATTTTGCTAGATCTAAACAAATTTATAAAAAATAAAGAAAAACAAAATGTTATTAAAAAAAGCTCATGGATGCCATTTTCAACATTTTCTTTAAGCGTACATTTTAATTTATATATCAAAAATCTTTTTGTACAGAGACTTTTATAAAAATATTTTGCCAAATGACTTATTTAATTGAGCTTTGCTAAGAAAAGTGATCAGGAAAATATTATCTCACAAATTTAATGTTTCTTTACAAGGAAGCTTGAAAGTGAAGGTTATTATACAGGTTTATTTGAATACGGTTTACACACCACAGCTTTGGTTGTAACCCACTTAAGATCAGTTGTCATAATTTTTTCAGATTTTTTTACAGCTTCTAAAGGGTAGTTCTGTAGGGTGTTGAGCGTAAATGTATTCATAATTTTTTAAGGCATGAATTTTCCGAAATAACATTTATCAATCAACAAAATGCTTTTTTATTCTTAAATTAAAATGCTTTTTGTTGTTCAATAAATGAAAACAAGTAGTATTGTGCAACTAAAAGACAAATGAAGTTACATTCAGATTTATACTGAACTATTATAAATAAATAAACAATAAATTTCTACATCTCTCGCGTTTTGTTAGTTATCACTTATTTTTAGCTCATGATTCTTAACTTATTCTAGTGGCAAGTATTTTTGTAATTTTATTATGTGTATTTTTCTACTTGATATCCTATAATATGTTATTAACATGATATAATATGTATGTATTTTTTAATCTATTGTGTTCCCCTATTTTGTCAGTATATTTTAGTCATAGGTATTATTTTGTATTTTGCTTGGGTTTTGAGGAAGAACAGCACAACATTTCTATGTTATGAGCTGATCCTGTACTCTTTGGTAACACTGTTATATTTTAATGTATTTTTTTGTATTGATTAATGTTTTTTTAAAAGTTGCCAATAAATGATTATGATTATTATTATTATTAAATATATTTCTCTCCTAAATAGTGCTTTTTATCGATATGAAAGTGCTTTTTTTATATAAAATGATCGATGAATGTTATTTTGGATAAATATTTTTGGCCATTTTGGGTAGAAACAATTAAAGAAAAACTGTTATACAAGTCTTAAACAGAGTTTCTACTTTTATATATTATTATTTTGTATATAGCTCAATACGTATTCCCGTATCCCGTATCTGATTTTAATCAACCCTGTGATTTTTAGTGTTTTTTGATGATTTCTCATATTTGCCGAAAAAAAATCCTCTTTGAAAAATACAGAACTTTTGTCTATATCATTTTTTATACGTAATAAAATTCTCTTTAAAATATAGATTTGTATTAAACAAACAAAGTTTAGCTTGAAAATAAATTTAAAATAAAAATAAGTGTAATAACCCTTTAAATCAAACGACTTTTTTCCTAAACGGTAAAATCAATTGTTTCGGTTTTAATGAATTTATTCCATAATTTTGCCGCTCACTTGATTGACCAACATTTTCAAAATTTGAGTTTCAATTAAAAAAATAACAGTTATCGCAGAATTATCGTTAGGTGAAATACCGTCATTGTCAGAATCATTTTAACAAATATAAACTCTTTGAATTTCAGCATTTTTATTTTTTAAATATATGGCCCAGGACACAAGGTTCACATATTCAACCTCTATTACGTTCTTCCAAAATTTTATTTAGAAAAACTTATTAGGTGAAACTTAAAGACCTACTTACAATATTATCAATAATATTGGTTTTGTTTATTTTTATGTGTGACTAATATGTCCGATTTCTCGGTGCCCTGGAAATGCGATTACACTAGCGTTTTTAAATAAACATAACTTAATTAAGAATTAATCAAACTGAATTTTGTAAATTAATCCTGAAAGTAAAAAATCAAGAATTTGTATTTTGTCTTTAAGTTTTACCCAATGAGATACGTTAATTTTGGTGGGGGAAATTTAAAAGGTTCCTCTTAGTTTTAAAAACAATCAAATAGGAAAGTATAGGTAAAGACACTATCAAAAGTATACTTGATTTAAATAAAAAATGACGAAAAGAAGGAAATTATCTTGGTGACCCATAAAAATCATAAAAACTGAAATTTACCCCTTGCTGTAACCTGTACCTTTTTGATTAGAATGACAACTGCTACCTAAAAAAGAATGCAGAAAAAAGTAGGACACCCGGTATCCAGTATGTAACTTTTAAGAAAATGTGATGTTTTAATTTATCGTTAATAAATTAAATTTAGAAAATAACATTGATGAAAGGAACGATTAAAATTAAAAAAAAGAGTTATTTGTATTATTCGTGGAATTAATTTTTTGTAATCATGTTGCTATTTGAAAAACAATGGTTGGTTATCGTTTCTAAGAGGTTTTTCGAAAAAATTAAAATCCTTTAAAATCAGATGATTTTCGAATTTATGAAAGAGCTCTGCCCCTGTCGGTGATTTTATAAAACTGACAAACTAGTATAAAAAGTAGGGTGGGATTTATCAACCCTTTATTTTTTAAGATAATTTGATCAAATTTAAAACACACTCTAGTTATTATAGTCGTAACAAGATAAAAATATCATAAATATGGAAATAAAATACAGGGGGATGTATTTTGGGGGTATAGACCCAATTTTTTATGCAATAACTTTTTTGTGCTACCCCACTTAACATTTTAAATGAGATATTCTAATTCCTTGCTTTTTTCTGAAAATTTTTGATCTTTTTAATTTTTTCACAGCTGGTACGGTTTAGCAGATATTTAAAAACATGTACGAAGTTGTATGCGAATTTTGCATTAAACAGGGGTGGCTTTTTCTTAAAAATAAATACCAGAGACTTCCTAGAAGAAATAAATATTTTCTCTAAAATGCTTCGTTTTTAATTTAAATTAAAATAAAATTAACAAAATAAAAAAAACTTATTTATAGGATTACACGTTTTAGGGATAGTTTTCCATCTACTTCTGTTTCGCTAGTTCATTTAGAATTACCCAGGGTGCACCACGAGGAGGCGAACTAGCTTTGCCCCAAAAAATAATAAATTAAAAATTACTGTGTAATAAAAATGATAACAAAATTAAATATGTATTATTAATAAAATTGTATGTAAAACAACTTCAATACAAGCGTCTATTCTTCTCAGCATTGAATTTCGAACTCGTTCAAAAACACCAGGGGTATTTCGAATTATTTCACAGGATGCAACAATACGATTCCTTAGTTCTTCAACATTTTCAATGGGTGTTGTATAAACCATTGATTTTAGGTGACCCCATAGAAAAAAATCCAGGGAATTTAAGTCTGGAGATCGAGGTGGCCAAGGCTGTTGGCCTTCTCGACCAATCCAACGATTAGGATATAAATTGTCTAAATACTGTCGAGAAACTATGCTGAAATGTGCAGGCGCACCATCATGCATAAAATACATTTGTCTTCTTAATCGAAGAGGAACATTTCCCAACAATGCTGGCAGCTGTTGCTCAAGGAAATCGCGATAGACATCTCCAGTTAGCCTCATTGGTAAAAAATATGGGCCGATCAAATGATCTCCAATAATTCCGGCCCACACATTAAGTGAAAATTGATGCTGATGACGAGCTGTAACTAATGCATGTGGCTTTTCCTCCGCCCAATTGTGATTATTATGGAAATTCATAATTGGATTCCTGGAGAAACTAGCCTCGTCGGTGAAGAAGAGTTGAGTTAAGAACTGAGGATTTTCTGCAAGTCTTACTCTTATCCATCTACACAATTCTACTCTTTTTGGAAAGTCACTCGGTAATAGGCCTTGTACTCGTTGAATAAGGTTTGGATATAAAAGCTGACTTTTTAATATCCTCCAAACTGTAGCATGGCTTACGTTTAGAGCGAGAGCAATCTTCCTAGTGCTTGTGTCAGGATGTTCATCAATTTCGTCTAACACTCTTTCCTCTAATTGTGGAGTTCTAACTTCTCGAGGTCGCCCGTTATCAGCTGTATGTTTACCAAATCTTCCAGTTTCACAAAGACGTTGATGAAGACGACCAAATATCGAATGATGAGGGATTTGGCGGTTTGGGAATCTTTATTGATAGATACGTTGGGCAAGTATTGAACTACCATTCGCTGAACCGTATACAAAATGCATATCGCACATCTCAGCATTCGTGTAGTTCATTTTAACGTAATTAAAAAAGGTAATGTTCACTCGAAAACACACACAACAAGATTGAAATGTGAAAAGAAATCATTTTATTTAAAATTGATACAATAAAATATGCTTTCATATAATTATACAAATGCACATTTTTAAAACCAGATGTGTTCATTTTAAATAAAATGGTTTCTTTTCAAATTTCAACTATCGACTATCGGCTGCCAGCATTGTTAGAAAATGTTCCTATTCAATTAAAGACAAATGTATTTTATGCACTAAATGAACTAGCGAAACAAAAGTAGATGGAAAACTATCCCTAAAAAGTGTAATCCTATATGTAAATAAGTATTTTTTTATTTTGTTAATTTTATTTTAATTTTAATTAAAAACGAAGCATTTTAGAGAAAATATTTATTCTCTGTTTTCGTCTTAAAATTGGTCAAATAGTCTTCTAGGAAGTCTCTGGTATTAATTTTTTAAAAAAAGCCACCCCTGTTTAATGCAAAATTGGCATACAACTTCGTACATGTTTTTAAATAACTTCTAAACCGTACCAGCTGTGAAAAAATTAAAGAGATCAAAAATTTTCAGAAGAAAGCAAGGAATTAGAATATCTCATTTAAAATGTCAAGTGGGGTAGCACAAAAAGTTATGGCATAAAAAATGGGGTCTATACCCCCAAAATACACCCCCCTGTATTTTATTTCGATATTTGATATTTTTATCTTGTTACGACTATAACAACTAGAGTGTGTTTCAAATTTGATCAAATTATCTTAAAAAATAAAGAAGTTATACTCAAAAAATGAAAAAAATATAGAAAGTTTGACACCCCATAACAAAAAAATAGAGCATTTTTATTCTTTACTTTTGTCTTAGAATTGGTCAAGGAATCGCCTGTAGAATTTCTTCGCATATATTTAGAAACACCCTGTATATAAAAATCAGAAGAATATTTATTAAAAACACTTACGACAACGAAAGCTGAAAGTTTGTAACGCCTAATTCATATGGATTGTTTTGTAAGTAAGAATGAGACAGAAAATATTTAAAGAGTCAACTCTAAATCGACATCAAGTCGATAGGGGTATAAACTTCTGCACTGTATCAGCGCCATCTATTTGGTATTTAAAATTCGCAATACTATTTTTTATGTGCACTCCTCTGTCTAATATAAAATTATTCTAGAAGTCACGGGAAGAAAAATTTCTTTTTTCGGGCTTCTAGAGGGGGGGATCGCCCCAGGCCTCTCTGTATCCGCCACTGCATCGAATGTTCTGCTTATGTGGTAAAAAAGGCCGATTTGTTCAGATTTTTCAGAACTTGGGTGTAAAGTGTAAAGTGATAGGGTAGCATGTACGGTTGAGTTGCCTGTACGAATTTCGTATTATCTTTCGTATTGTTTATGAACGACCAAAGTCTGGACTAAAAGGCACTCTCAAAGATTTTAGAAAACACCGATAAAAGAGTAATTGGACATTGGACTATAATTGTCTATGGAGGAATTACTGCCTTTCTTGTGAAGTGGGAAGATTACTGCGGTTTTTAGTTGATTCGGAAAGTATCCGATCTCAAATTATATATTTATTAGCATAGCAAAGGGAGCAATTAAAAAAAAATACAAATCGACACGTGTACGTTTATTTTATTATTGAATTTTTAATATAAATGAATTGATATAAATGAAAAAATTCCTATTTTAATAATTTAAACATTTCTAATCTTTAAATTTTGATATAATATTTTTGAAGAACCAAGAAAATGCTTCATCTCAAAGGTTTTCTGGACCCCCGTACTTAAACAGTCACTCCAAGTAGGTTTTGCCCCTTCCCCCAAAATAAATCCTGGGTGAGCCACTGCTGCAGGTCGATTTTTATTTTCCGTAGTAATAAAAAAATAAGTTGTCATTGCAATCTCCTTCCCTACAGAACCACCCTTTCAAAATTTTTTAAATGGAAATTGAGGTCGAGTGATACATTATGCGAAAGCATTTTTTTACCGTGATTATAGTAGTTATATTTTTTTGGCAACTCTTTGATTCCTAACTTATCTAAAAAGTTACAGATTCGGTTAAATGGGCAATGTTTTGCAGTTTTTTATTCTCATTTAGATGGCATCTAAAATTATCAAGAATTCCGAGCCATAACGGAGATAAGCGAAAAAACCGAAAAATGTATTTTTTTAAGAAGTCGATTATTTCATTAACTAGAAAAGTTACAAAAAAATGTTTCTGATAAAAGTTATTTGTTTCGTAAAGACTAGTTTTTACAAACATATAACAAACTCGGTTTTTAAGATATCAATAGCATTTTTCTTATTTCAAATGTGCATCATATTGGATTTTTCCACAAATAAATTGCATTTTGTTTCTGCTTACAACAATGTGTAACAATCCATGTTTGAAGTAACAGACTTTGAAATATTTGACATTATTTGAATTAAATTAAGTAAGCCATGCATTTTTGACAGGTTTTCTTTAAAGAAATGACGATTCATGCTATCTATCACTTTAGATTATTATATCGGTTTATAGTACATCAAGTTAGAATTAATAAGTTTTTGTGATAGATTAGTCATTTACAAATGGCAAGCCAGCTACTTACTAAATGAACAATATGACAAGTTTTGGATTTATATTCTATACAATAATCTAAAATGACAGCTCGAATTGTCATTTGTTTAAAGAAGTCCTGTCAGAAAGTCATAGCTTACTTAATTTAATTCAAATAATAGCAAGTATTCCATAGTGGTATTACTTAGAACATGGATTATAATACATCGTTTTAATCAGAAAAAGATGCAAAATTTAATATGGCGTCCATTTAAAATAAGAAAGTTGCTATTGATATCTTGAAAACCGAAATTGCGATATTTTTGTAATAAACATATTTAAGCTAAGCTCAGGCGCTCAATATAAGCCTAGTTGCTTGGGCGTTCATAGCCCTATCGATCACAGTATGAGGAGTACCAGATTGCGTTAATACATCTATAAATTGTTAATGGTAAGACCTTCCCATAATTTACTATGTTAAGTTTAACCATTGTAAAAAATTTTTTAGTGCCTGATGATGCCCTTATGAAGGCGAAACTAGTTGCACGATAATAAATATATTGAAAAGTTGGGAGTTGAATCATTCATCTTTACCTTTAGTAATATTTACATCCGTCTTTACGAGTCGAATAACTATTATCCGAAACATTTTTTTGTAACTATTGTAGATAACGAAATAATCGACTTTTAAAAAATGGCTCGGAATTTTTCATTTTTTTAAACGGCGCCTGCATAAGTATCAAAAACTGCAAAACATTGCCCATTTAACCGAATCTGTAACTTTATAAATAACAAAGATACCCATGTAATGCAACTCAAATTGGAACATATACAGGGTGAGTTTAAAGTAACGCATAAAAATCGTAACAACCTTATTTTTTGGAATTTTTAAAAACAGTAAATGATGTGTCGCAGTGTTTTTAAAAAACTTTAATTTGAACTACTATGACGTCATCATTTTTTTTTAAATGGATTGATATGGTTTTTATACCATAAAACGATATTCAGAGTGTTTTACAACGGTACCAAAAACTATACTAATGCCATCTAGACTACCTTATTTTTGGAATCTTAAAAAACGTTAAAAAATATCGCACTGTTTTTAAAAAACTTTATTTTAAACTCAACAAAAAAACATTTCTCGGTTGACATGACGTCACTACGACGTCATCAATTTTTTTAAAAAAAGGTGAAATTTAATATTTTTTATTGACATCTAGATGGCATTAGTATAAACTTTTTGGTACCGTGGCAAAACACTCTTAATAAGGTATTGTTTTATGATATGGAAACCATATTAATCCATTTAATAAAATGATTGATGACGTCATAGTGACGACATGCCAAACGAAAAAAAAATTTTATTGAGTTTAAAATAAAATTTTTTAAAAACAGAGCGACAATTATTTTATCGTATTTTAAAATTTCAAAAAATAAGGTAGTTAGGATTTTTATGCTTTACTTTAAACTCACCCTGTATTTATGTACTTTTACATGACATTTGGATAAATTGTCCACAAGTCAAGTACAAGCCAATAATTTATAATTATTTAAAAATTCAGTTGCCATATTTTTTTATTAACTTTTTTTATAAATTCCGTTTAATTTTTTTCTTATCGTGTCCTATAATCGACTAAATAAAAATTCGGCAAAAACAAATCATATTTTTATTTTCAGGGTAAAAACATCTTTAAATGTCACTCGATCACCATTTTTCCATTTAAAATAATCAAAGGAGTTGTCTTGCGAGGACGGTTGTTGCAAAGTGAACTATAATTTCATTGTAAAAATAAAAATAGATCTGTTTGCATGTTATTTAGGGTAGCTCCTTTTAAAATAAACACCCTGTATGTTAATTATTGTATTTAAAATAAAATACTTACAAGTTCTAAGTGATGGTGGTCCTAAATAAATGTACCTTCTTCTTAGAAGTTGATAATAACGTTTGAGTTTTTGTTAAAATGATTACTTTCAAATACTAAAATTTCATACCGGGCTGAAGTTACATTTAAATGCATTCATTTTTATATTCATATTTTTTTATTAGAAAAAAAAATGTACGTGCTCAATTTTTTATATTTCGTTACAAATACAGTCATTAGTAAAACTACATAAAAAGTTGTTTCAAAATCTGACCATGAGTCAAGAAATTTAAAAAAGAATGAAAATAATCAGTCACTTTTTCACATTTAATTTTTTTAATCGAAAACAAAAACATGCAAGGGCTCATTTTTTTTATATTTTGTTACAGATACAAGCCTGTATTCAACAACCGTTTTCATTCTTTTTTTTTAATATTTTGACTCCTGGTCTGATTTAAAAAAAACTTTTTATGCAGTTTTACTAAAGACTGTATATGTAACAAAATTTAAAAAATTGAGCCCTTACATTTTTTTGTTTTCGATTAAAAAAATTAAATGTGAAAAAGTGACAGATTATTTTCATTCTTTTTTACATTTTTTCACTCCTGGTCTGATTTTGAAAAAACTTTTTATGCAGTTTTACTAAAGACTGTATCTGTAACAAAATATAAAAAAAGTTGAGCCCTTACATTTTTTGTTTTCGATAAAAGAAAATAAAATTTGAAAAAGTGACGATTTTTTTAATTTCTTGACTCTTGGTGTGATTTTGAAAAAACTTTTTATGCAGTTTTATTAACGACTGTATCTGTAACAAAATATAAAAAAATTGAGCCCTTACATTTTTTTATTTTCGATTAAAAAAATTATATGTGAAAAAGTGACTGATTATTTTCATTCTTTTTTTTTAATATTTTGACTCCTGGTCTGATTTAAAAAAAACTTTTTATACGGTTTTACTAAAGACTGTATCTGTAACAAAACATAAAAAAATTGAACCCTTACATTTTTTTATTTTCGATTAAAAAAATTAAATGTGAAAAAGTGACTGATTATTTTCATTCTTTTTTTTTTTTAATATTTTGACTCCTGGTCTGATTTAAAAAAAACTTTTTATGCAGTTTTACTAGAGACTGTATATGTAACATTATATAAAAAAATTGAGCCCTTATATTTTTTTTATTTTCGATTAAAAAAATTAAATGTGAAAAGTGACTGATTATTTTCATTCTTTTTTTTTTAATATTTTGACTCCTGGTCTGATTTAAAAAAAACTTTTTATACAGTTTTACTAAAGACTGTATATGTAACAAAATATAAAAAAATTGAGCCCTTACATTTTTTTTATTTTCGATTAAAAAAATTAAATGTGAAGAAGTGACTGATTATTTTCATTCTTTTTTTTTAATATTTTGACTCCTGGTCTAATTTAAAAAAAACTTTTTATGCAGTTTTACTAAAGACTGTATATGTAACAAAATTTAAAAAAATTTAAAAAAATTAAGCCCTTACATTTTTTTTTATTTTCGATTAAAAAAATTAAATGTGAAAAAGTGACTGATTATTTTCATTCTTTTTTTTAATATTTTGACTCCTGGTCTGATTTAAAAAAATACTTTTTATGCAGTTTTACTAAAGACTGTATCTGTAACAAGATATAAAACAATTGAGCCCTTACATTTTTTTGTTTTCGATTAAAAAAATTAAATGTGAAAAAGTGACTGATAATTTTCATTTTTTTTTTTTTTAATATTTTGACTCCTGGTCTGATTTAAAAAAAACTTTTTATGCAGTTTTACGAAAGACTGTATATGTAACAAAATATAAAAAAATTGAGCCCTTACATTTTTTTTATTTTCGAACAAAAAAATTAAATGTGAAAAAGTGACTGATTATTTTCACTCTTTTTTAAGTTTTTTGACTCCTGGTCTGATTTTGAAAAAACTTTTTATGCAGTTTTACTAAAGACTGTATATGTAACAAAATATAAAAAAATTGAGCCCTTATATTTTTTTGTTTTCGATTAAAAAAATTAAATGTGAAAAAGTGACTGATTATTTTCATTCTTTTTTTTTTAATATTTTGACTCCTGGTCTGATTTAAAAAAAACTTTTTATGCAGTTTTACTAAAGACTGTATCTGTAACAAAATATATAAAAATTGAGCCCTTACATTTTTTTGTTTTCGATTAAAAAAATTAAATGTGAAAAAGTGACTGATTATTTTCATTCTTTTTTTTTAATATTTTGACTCCTGGTCTGATTTTGAAAAAACTTTTTATGCAGTTTTACTAAAAACTGTATCTGTAACTAAATATAAAAAAAATTGAGCCCTTATATTTTTCTTGTTTTTGATAAAAAAAAATAAAATCTGAAAAAGTGACGATTTTTTTAATTTCTTGACTCTTGGTGTGATTTTGAAAAAACTTATTATGCAGTTTTACTAAAGACTGTATCTGCAACAAAATATAAAAAAATTGAGCCCTTACAATTTTTTTATTTTCGATTAAAAAAATTAAATGTGAAAAAGTGACTGATAATTTTCATTTTTTTTTTTTTAATATTTTGACTCCTGGTCTGATTTAAAAAAAACTTTTTATGCAGTTTTACGAAAGACTGTATATGTAACAAAATATAAAAAAATTGAGCCCTTACATTTTTTTTATTTTCGATTAAAAAAATTAAATGAGAAAAAGTGACTGATTATTTTCATTGTTTTTTAAATTTTTTGACTCTTGGTGTGATTTTGAAAAAACTTTTTATGCTGTTTTACTAAAGACTGTATCTGTAACAAAATATAAAAAAATTGAGCCCTTACATTTTTTTGTTTTCGAATAAAAAAATTAAATGTGAAAAAGTGACTGATTATTTTCATTCTTTTTTAAATTTTTTGACTCCCGGTATGATTTGAAAAAAAATTTTATGCCGTTTCATTAAGGACTCTATGTGTAATAAAATATAAAAAAATTGAACCCTTACATTTTTATGTTTTCGATTAAAAAAATTAAATGTGAAAAAGTGACTGATTATTTTCATACTTTTTTTAATTTTTTAACTCCTGGTCTGATTTTGAAAAAACTTTTTATGCAGTTTTACTAAAGACTGCATCTGTAACAAAATATAAAAAAATTGAGCCCTTACATTTTTTTATTTTCGATTAAAAAAATTAAATGTGAAAAAGTGACTGATTATTTTCATTCTTTTTTTTAATATTTTGACTCCTGGTCTGATTTAAAAAAAACTTTTTATGCAGTTTTACTAAAGACTGTATCTGTAACAAAATATAAAAAAATTGAGCCCTTACATTTTTTTTATTTTCGATTAAAAAAATTAAATGTGAAAAAGTGACTGATTATTTTCATTCTTTTTTTTTAAATATTTTGACTCCTGGTCTGATTTAAAAAAATACTTTTTATGCAGTTTTACTAAAGACTGTATCTGTAACAAGATATAAAAAAATTGAGCCCTTACATTTTTTTGTTTTCGATTAAAAAAATTAAATGTGAAAAAGTGACTGATAATTTTCATTTTATTTTTTTTAATATTTTGACTCCTGGTCTGATTTAAAAAAAACTTTTTATGCAGTTTTACGAAAGACTGTATATGTAACAAAATATAAAAAAATGAGCCCTTACATTTTTTTTATTTTCGATTAAAAAAATTAAATGTGAAAAAGTGACTGATTATTTTCATTCTTTTTTTTAATATTTTGACTCCTGGTCTGATTTAAAAAAAACTTTTTATGCAGTTTTACTAAAGACTGTATCTGTAACAAAATATAAAAAAATTGAGCCCTTACATTTTTTTTATTTTCGATTAAAAAAATTAAATGTGAAAAAGTGACTGATTATTTTCATTCTTTTTTTTAAATATTTTGACTCCTGGTCTGATTTAAAAAAAACTTTTTATGCAGTTTTACCAAGGATTGCATCTGTAACAAAATATAAAAAAATTGAGCCATTACATTTTTTTGTTTTCGATAAAAAAAATTAAATGTGAAAAAGTGACTGATTATTTTCATTCTTTTTTTTAAATATTTTGACTCCTGGTCTGATTTAAAAAAAACTTTTTATGCAGTTTTACCAAGGATTGTATCTGTAACAAAATATAAAAAAATTGAGCCATTACTTTTATTTTGTTTTCGATAAAAACAATAAAATCTGAAAAAGTGACCATTTTTTTAATTTCTTGACTCTTGGTCTGATTTTGAAAAAACTTTTTATACAGTTTTACTAAAGACTGTATCTGTAACAATATATAAAAAAAAATGAGCCCTTACATTTTTTTTATTTTCGATTAAAAAAATTAAATTTGAAAAAGTGACTGATTATTTTCATTCTTTTTTTTTAATATTTTGACTACTGGTCTGATTTAAAAAAATACTTTTTATGCAGTTTTACTAAAGACTGTATCTGTAACAAGATATAAAAAAATCGAGCCCTTACATTTTTTTGTTTTCGATTAAAAAAATTAAATGTGAAAAAGTGACTGATAATTTTCATTTTTTTTTTTTAATATTTTGACGCCTGGTCTGATTTAAAAAAAACTTTTTATGCAGTTTTACGAAAGACTGTATATGTAACAAAATATAAAAAAATTGAGCCCTTACATTTTTTTTATTTTCGATTAAAAAAATTAAATGTGAAAAAGTGACTGATTATTTTCATTCTTTTTTTTAAATATTTTGACTCCTGGTCTGATTTAAAAAAAACTTTTTATGCAGTTTTACCAAGGATTGCATCTGTAACAAAATATAAGAAAATTGAGCCATTACATTTTTTTGTTTTCGATTAAAAAAAATAAATGTGAAAAAGTGACTGATTATTTTCATTCTTTTTTTTAAATATTTTGACTCCTGGTCTGATTTAAAAAAAACTTTTTATGCAGTTTTACCAAGGATTGTATCTGTAACAAAATATAAAAAAATTGAGGCATTACTTTTATTTTGTTTTCGATAAAAACAATAAAATCTGAAAAAGTGACCATTTTTTTTTAATTTCTTGACTCTTGGTCTGATTTTGAAAAAACTTTTTATACAGTTTTACTAAAGACTGTATCTGTAACAATATATAAAAAAAAATGAGCCCTTATATTTTTTTTATTTTCGATTAAAAAAATTAAATTTGAAAAAGTGACTGATTATTTTCATTCTTTTTTTTTAATATTTTGACTACTGGTCTGATTTAAAAAAAACTTTTTATGCAGTTTTACTAGAGACTGTATATGTAACAATATATAAAAAAATTGAGCCCTTACATTTTTTTTATTTTCGATTAAAAAAATTAAATGTGAAAAAGTGACTGATTATTTTGATTCTTTTTTAAATTTTTTGACTCCTGGTCTGATTTTGAAAAAACTTTTTATGCAGTTTTACTAAAGACTGTATCTGTAACAAAATATAAAAAAATTGAGCCCTTACATTTTTTTTATTTTCGATTAAAAAAATTAAATGTGAAAAAGTGACTGATTATTTTAATTCTTTTTTTTTTAATATTTTGACTCCCGGTCTGATTTAAAAAAAACTTTTTATGCAGTTTTACTAAAGACTGTATATGTAACAAAATTTAAAACATTTGAGCCCTTACATTTTTTTGTTTTCGATAAAAAAAATAAAACCTGAAAAAGTGACGATTTTTTTAATTTCTTGACTCTTGGTGTGATTTTGAAAAAACTTTTTATACAGTTTTACTAAAGACTGTATCTGTAACAATATATAAAAAAAATGAGCCCTTACATTTTTTTTATTTTCGATTAAAAAAATTAAATTTGAAAAAGTGACTGTTTATTTTCATTTTTTTTTTTAATATTTTGACTCCTGGTCTGATTTAAAAAAAAACTTTTTATACAGTTTTACTAAAGACTGTATCTGTAACAAAATATAAAAAAATTGAGCCCTTACATTTTTTTTATTTTCGATTAAAAAAATTAAATTTGAAAAAGTGACTAATTAATTTCATTCTTTTTTTTTAATATTTTGACTCCTGGTCTGATTTAAAAAAAAAACTTTTTATGCAGTTTTACTAAAGACTGTATATGTAACAAAATTTAAAAAAATTGAGCCCTAACATTTTTTTGTTTTCGATAAAAAAAATAAAATCTGAAAAAGTGACGATTTTTTTAATTTCTTGACTCTTGGTGTGATTTTGAAAAAAATTTTTATGCAGTTTTACTAACGACTGTATCTGTAACAAAATATAAAAAAATTGAGCCCTTACATTTTTTTATTTTCGATTAAAAAAATTAAATGTGAAAAAGTGACTGATTATTTTCATTCTTTTTTTTTAATATTTTGACTCCTGGTCAGATTTAAAAAAAACTTTTTATACAGTTTTACTAAAGACTGTATCTGTAACAAAATATAAAAAAATTGACCCCTTACATTTTTTTTTATTTTCGATTAAAAAAATTAAATGTGAAAAAGTGACTGATTATTTTCATTCTTTATTTTTAATATTTTGACTCCTGGTCTGATTTAAAAAAAACTTTTTATGCAGTTTTACTAGAGACTGTATATGTAACAATATATAAAAAAATTGAGCCCTTACATTTTTTTTATTTTCGATTAAAAAAATTAAATGTGAAAAAGTGACTGATTATTTTCATTCTATTTAAAATTTTTTCACTCCTGGTCTGATTTTGAAAAAACTTTTTATGCAGTTAAAACTTTAGTAAACTAAAGACTGTATCTGTAACAAAATATAAAAAAATTGAGCCCTTACATTTTTTTGTTTTTAATTAAAAAAATTAAATGTGAAAAAGTGACTGATTATATTCATTCTTTTTTTTTTTTAATATTTTGACTCCTGGTCTGATTTAAAAAAAACTTTTTATACAGTTTTACTAAAGACTGTATATGTAACAAAATATAAAAAAATTGAGCCCTTACATTTTTTTTTAATTTCGATTAAAAAAATTAAATGTGAAAAAGTGACTGATTATTTTCATTCTTTTTTTTAAATATTTTGACACCTGGTCTGATTTAAAAAAAAACTTTTTATGCAGTTTTACCAAGGATTGTATCTGTAACAAAATATAAAAAAATTGAGCCCTTACATTTTTTGTTTTCGATAAAAAAAAAATTAAATCTGAAAAAGTGACCATTTTTTTTTAATTTCTTGACTCTTGGTGTGATTTTGAAAAAACTTTTTATGCAGTTTTACCAAAGACTGTATCTGTAACAAAATATAAAAAAATTGAGCCCTTACATTTTTTTGTTTAAAAAAAATAAATGTGAAAAAGTAACTCATTATTTTCTTTCTTTTTTAAATTTTTTGACTCATGGTCTGATTTTGAAACTTTTATGTAGTTTTACTAAGGACTGTATTTGTAACAAAATATAAAAAAAATTGAGCCCTTACATTTTTTTTCTAATAAAAAAGATATGAATGTAAAAATGTAACTTCAGCCCGGTAAATTTTATAAAAATCTCAGTTGTATTTTTTTAATAAAAAAACGTTCTCGATAAAGTAATACGTTTTTTATTTATATTTATTTAGAAAAAAAGATATTTGAATTAAATTAAGAATAATTGGAGTTGTAAATTAAAATTAGTTATAATTTAAATTGGTTTAATTTTAAGCTTTCACTGAAAATTTAATGAATTAATTAATTTTTAATAGGATCAAGTGATTTTTAAATAAAAATAAAAGTTTAATAATTAAATTGATTTATTATTACACCTTAAATATCCAGAGGTACAGTGAACTTATTTTTACAAATAAATTATATAAAAGTTAAAGTATGAAATGAGCAGAAAATCAGGAATAACATAAAAATTTAACTATACCTATCGTGTTGGTAAAGCATAAAAGTAATTATGTTATCATTGATCACTTGAACACCTTACGAAAATTAAATAATGCCTATGAAATAAAATAAAATTATCTATACACATTCACACAAAATCACACATCACAGATTTAAAACAGTATTATCAGATTGGACCTCCAATATCATGCTGGTAACGAGTTGTGAGATATTGGGCAGTTTCGGTGAGCTGCCTCAACGATTTCGATAAGCCATGGAGATGCCTCCTGAAGTTCTGGGCGACTTGTTGCGTCCTATCGGCAATTTGAAGTGATTCCTCGATACCGGAATCATTTTCATTGCCTATTTCAGAATCTGAATCACTAATGCTTGAAGTGGAGGAGTTTGTTGATGAGACACTCACTGTTGAAGGTCGTCGAACATGTCCCTTCGGCTGCGTAAGATTCTGCGTAGAATTTGTGCCAACAACCGTAACCGCATTCTTTTTTGTTTCTTCAGGCTCGTCCTTTCCCCATAAAAGATCTGCTTTGATACCGTTAAGCATATTATAAATATCAAATAAATCAGCGGAATTTAAAATAGCATTCACATGGTTCTTGTTTTTGGACGTTTGTTTTTTATCAGTGGGATCTTGATCATCGCCAACTTTAAGGTCCATTAATCTGCAAGGAACCAAAATTGTTTCATCCATCGTATTCACACTTTTGACAAATTTTTCCATGGCGTTCAAGATGCTTTGATTAGAAAATTCAGTATCATCGTTTCGAGCAATGCGCCGAAGGCAATTTCTGTAACAATTAAAAGGTGTTGAAAAAGATTGTTTACGAACATAAAAAGAAAAGTTGCTTATATTTAGTAAGGTCATGGTTTTCTAAGCCTCTTTTAGAAGTGTATTTTAGTGTAATAGTATTGACCATCAACCTCATATGCTGACACACTTAAAAATTGCATAATAAAAAGGTGTTTGGTGAAATTTTAAATTATAAGAATGAATGAGTGACAAGTGTATGAATGTATGAATGTAAATTTAGCTTAAATCATGTGATTGTAATTTAATTATTTTTTGTGGGGTTATTAAATTAGTTCGTTTTAGAAGATGGGAGTTTTTAATTTAATAAAACATGATGTGATGGGTGTTTTTGGGGTAGTGAGACACTCACCTACTGTTTTCCATGCTTGTTGTTATGTTATCTGCATACGCGTTCATGTTGAATATCCTGTGTGTAAATATCACAAACTTAGAAAATTTAAATTACCAACAGGCAAACGACCACAAACAAACGAATGAAACGATACAACACAAGCAACGGCAATAATACTTGACATGGTGTCTATTCCTTGGATTTATATGATGAAATCGGAGGTGGGGTTCTACGTCGCTGCGCGACAATAGCCGAACACGCACGACCGCACACAACTTTAAACCGTGATAAAAGGTTTTCTTTTAAAAATGCACATAAATTAATGCATGATTGATATTCGGACGCATGTAAAATCTTTTTAAAAGTCAAATTAATCAGTTTAAGCAAGAAAATAGGAAAAGAAGTAAAAATCAATTCTTGCGCGAAATGCAAAAAGTCAGTTTGAGCAGCTGTTAAGTAGACCGTCGACAGTCAGGCCATAATTCTTGTAGCTGATTGGAGGAAAGTACGTAACTTTTCTCTTATTGGTAGTAGGGCACCCTCACCTGATCTTCCGCGCCAACTTCGAATTATCGCCCTTACAACGCCACTTTTGTTTTAAATTGCATCATTTACTCAATCCATTATTGTTGCATATTTTATTACGTTAATAATTATTATTTTTTATAAAAAATATTAAATATTTGCTATTGAATGCTAAGGTGATCGATACACATTTACAATTTACATTCAATTATTTATTTATTACATGAATATGTATCGAGGTCTTATTAAAAAAGTAATCTTTTGAACTCTAGGTTCACAGCACAATAGTGTTTTTATATTTTAATATAAATTCCTCAATAAATTTTAATTTATTAACTGTCTGCCCGCCTTATTAAAAATGGAAACATTAAAAAGGGAAATACATAAGCAGTAATTTTGTGCCTTGCTGGCGTCAGGTTGTACGTCAGGTAATTGTAGCTTCTGCAGCGTGTTTGTGGGAAATCATTCCACCATTGTAATATATAAAATATAAAATAACTAGGTTAAAACGAAAAAGTAAAAACCTTCCTCCGAACGGCTGATCTTTTTAACCAATAGAATTCGAGCTTATTCGGTAGTGCCTACTCAATTTCAATAACTTTTTATTACATAACTTTTATTACGCGTGCTAATTTATTATTGTTTATTTTCATAATAAAACATTTTAAATTTAAACAAAAAATTGTTTCAATTATTTTAATTTTCATTAAATTATAATGCATTTTATTGCCAATTATAAATGTTTACTTAAAAACTACCATACAGGGTGGTGATAAAGTTTGGAACCAAGGTCATAACTTCCGTAAAAATTTTTTTTGTAAAAATCGCTCGGACAGGTCAATTTTTGTTTTAAAAATGCCATCTTTTGGAATGAAAAAATATTCATGACGTCACTGATAACTTCACTATGACGTCATCATCAATTTTTTTAAATGGAAACCCCTACTTTTTTTACACATTTTTCATAGACCTTTTTATCATATTAATGATCACATAAAAATATTTAAAAATTTTCAACCATTTTTGAAAAAAAAAAAAAATTTACTCAAAAAAATTTATTAATTCTCAATGAAAATATTACAAAAAAAAAAGTAAATTTTTAATTTACAAGTAACAAATTTTAACGAAAATGTTCAAATTGTTCCCCATTGACCATTTGGCATTGTCCCATTCGAGTGTAGACACTCTGAATACTATTGTTAATAGCTTCTTCGTCAATTTGTTGCAATTCCGTCCTAATTCTAAGCTCCAATTCTTGTAAATTATTAGGTCTATTGAAATAAACTTTTGATTTTAAATGTCCCCACAAAAAAAAATCTAAGGGCGTTAGGTCGGGAGATCGTGGAGGCCACTCAATTGGTCCCCATTTGTTGGGAAACATGGTGTTAAGGAATTCTCGCACCGCCCTGCCAAAGTGTGGAGCAGCCCCATCTTGTTGAAACCAAATGTTTTGGTTAGGAATGTTGCGATTTTCATAATTGGGGAAAATACGAAGTAAAACTGGTAGCAAATCAGTCCGCAAAAAATTCAAGTATCATTCGGCAGTAAGGTTTTCATTAAAAAAGTAAGGTCCTATAAAACGTCTGCCAATCATTCCCACTTTCCCTGTCTTTGACTATGGGATTCTACGGCCCAATGAGGATTTTCCTGTGACCAATACCTACAATTATGTCGATTCACTGATCCATTCAATTGAAAGGTAGCTTCATCGCAGAAAATTATACTACTTAAGAAATTTGGATTTTGATCACATCGCGCCACCATTTCTTCACAAAATTGCAGTCGGCGATCGGGATCATCTTCATTTAACTCTTGTATGAGTTTTATTTTGTATGGGTGATACTTTTCCATTTTTAATAATTTTGCGACATAGGAATGATCCACTATTATTTCTTGAAATATCTCTTGTTGAAATATTGGGATTTTCTTCAATCGCAAGTAATAAATTTAATTTGGTTTCTTCATTCACTTGAGGCCGTCCTTGTCGAGGCAAATCTCCTACAGATCCTGTTTCTGCAAATTTGGTAACTAACTTACTTACTGTAGATCTTGAGATTGGCGGTCTATTTGGATATTGCTCATTAAACAAAGCACAAGCTTCCCCATGGGTTCTTTTTCTATCGCCGTATCCTACCATAATTAAAATTTCGATTCTTTCGCGTTCGCTTAAACGAGGCATTTTTAATTTCGCAAAACTTAATAATTGTTGATTATTATTAAACAAACGAAGTAAGCTATTCAAGCATTGGTAAATGGATTTAAAATTTTATTTGCCATACAAAATAACGTCAACTAAAAAGCACTTTTATAAAGGCAATTTTTATTTCAATAAATTTTGAATATCAAAAGCTTTTTCAAATTTATAATAAATTACAATTTTATTTAAAGTTTATTATTACTCAAACATTTTATTTTAATTACCTTTTTCATTAAAAGGTATTTAAAATTAGTTTTAAGAAAATTCCAATTGTGTAAAGAAGAACAATTCGAATATTTTCAATAATAATTAGTTATTTTTAAACTAAAAATTAGTTTAATTTATTTTTCTTGCCATATTTTCATTGAGAATTAATAACTTTTTTTTGAGTAAATTTATTTTTTTTTTCAAAAATGGTTGAAATTTTTTTAAAATATTTTTATGTGATCATTAATATAATAAAAAGGTCTATGAAAAATGTGTAAAAAAAGTAGGGGTTTCCATTTAAAAAAGTTGATGATGACGTCATAGTGAAGATATCAGTGACGTCATGAATATTTTTTTCATTCCAAAAGATGGCATTTTTAAAACAAAAATTGACCTGTCCGAGCGATTTTTACAAAAAAAATTTTTACGGAAGTTATGACCTTGGTTCCAAACTTTATCACCACCCTGTATTATACTGGACGTGAAATCAACAAAAATTAAATCAACGACTCGTAGTGCTTCTTTTACGATCGCACTTGAACAGAGGCGGATTTGGGCTGCAGCAGAGCCGGATTAAGGGTGATGTTGGCCTGAGGCTAATAAAAAGTAAAGACCGGAATAAATAATTCCAATATTTCTCTTATTAATATACAGGGTATCCCGAAAATACCGCAAGAGCTCTATAATATGGGCAACTTTAAATCAACTTTTTGAAAGTTTGATCTACTGTTAGTTACGAATTTTAGAAATTTTAAACGTTTTGAAAAAAAAATTTTTGCACTTAAAATTTTTTCGAACTTTTGAACATTTTTTCATTTTCAAAGCGAGTATGGACTCATCCGTTCGGAATAAAATAAACTGATTTATAAGCAGCGCACTCGAATCTATAGGATTGCATATAAAAATTATCCCGATATCCTGAACAAATCGCTTTACAATCAGGGCCGGTTTAAGACATTTTGGCACCCTAGGCGATTTTTATAGTAGCGCCCTCTATTTTTACTAGTAAATTTTATTATAAATTTAAAGCCAAAATTATAATTTGGTGTTAAACCAAATATCAAAAAATATACAGGGTCTTCCATTAAAAAAAAAAATGGAATAACCTGCACTACAGTTACGAAATACCCAGTAGAGGGTCTTTCCCGGGAATTCCTTGGAAAATTTCAAGTTATTTATTTTTTTATTCCCGTTTGCGCGGAAAGCGAAAAAAAAATCCCAGGAAAAAGATTTAATTAAAAAATCATTTTTTTTTTTAATCAAACTCTCCATTTTACATGATAAAGAGATTGAAATGCCACAGTGTTGATGTTGAAATGGAAATTCGATGTGATAATTTATGTGGACAGAAAACCTTACCCAAAGTTTGCAAAATTTGTTGAATGATTTAAATACTATATTACAGACTACCTCAATTTTTATGCAACAAAAGAACAATCCCTTATTTTTTTCCTTTTTGAAATGTAATTTTTTGAATAAATAATATGTTTATAATTAAAAGAAGTTTAAATAATATTAAGTCAGTGAGCTTATGTTTTCTGTAAATTTTATATTTATTAAAAAATAGTTTTTAGATTTATTTTGATATTAATTACGTTCTATTATTATTTTTTTTGTTTATGTTGTCAAGAAAAAATGTTTCATTTTCATTTTCCTTTTAACTATTTTTACAGTTTTTTTGCCTTATAATATTAACTTTCTAATATTCTCGGGATTCTCGGGAATTATTATTTCAGATTTCCCTTTTCTCGGAAATAAAAAAAAAGTCCGGGAAATAGTACCCTCTAACACCCAGTATAGACAAAAATAATTTCTGGTTATTGGTTATACGCATCAATAAACCAATAAATTTTATAATTTACGTTCTTTTTTCTTATTCCTTAAAATAAAACATATAGCTACCGTTTTCGCACTAAAAACTCACCCTGTATAATTATAACAGAATATTAAAAGAGTTGTAGTTAACCTATAGAAATGAATAGGACTTGAAGGTACTATAACCATTTTCGAAAATTACACAAGTGAAGCACAAACTCAAAAATTCTAGTAAAAATATTTATGAATACTCGAATATTTTTTATGTTGAAGCGAAAACCGAAATAAATATTAAAGTTTAAATTTATCTTATTTAAAGTGCAATTCTATCATTTTATAGTTTGCGAACCCAAAGTCTTTCTACAAAGTGGAATTTAGATTATCTATAAAAATACATAGGTTCCATGGAGCTTGCGCAAGATCTTAAAATATTTCTAATTCAATAGGCTTTTTACTTTGACTTTACTTGAGTTACTTTGGAAAAAATAAACCTTCCTGAAATATTTAATAAAGTTCGTGTCTAAATTCAAGCTGTCGCGCAAACAAGAAATGAGATTTGGTAATTTTAGGGCCGCTACAAATGCAAATTAAAAGTAGCCCAAATCCCAAAGCATGGAGTACAATTGTATCCATACTCCATACCCAAAGATCATGCGGCTTTTAAATATGAGAGACTCGAGTTAAGCTATTAGAAGTCAAGTTCTAATTCTGCAATATTAATTATTATGGCCTCCCAATTAGGAAGAAATACTGATCAAAAATTTAATTAACCTAGATTTTGGCACCCTTTTTTACTTGGCGCCCTTAGGCGATCGCCTAGGTTGGCCTATTGGATAAACCGGCCCTGTTTGCGGTGGGATGAGTAGTTTTCGAGATATGGCGTTTTGAAAATTCAAAATTTTCGTCATTTTTGTTTTCGGTTTTTATGTTTAGAATTACGATTCCAGTAAAGTGCACTAAAAAAAATTTTTTTTGAACCAAATTTTTGTAACTTTTTATGTCCGATCAAAAAAATCTAACCCGGGTCTAAAATCTTTCGTATGTGACCGATTGTCTTCATTCTGGTCTTAAACGACGCCTAATTTTTCAAATTTTTTGATGTATTATGAACCATTTCTACTGTCCCATAACTTATTTTTTTATGACTCAAAAACTACAAAAAAAGCTATTTTTTGTAGTTTTTTGGCTTTTACGCAAATTTGGCTCGTGGGAATATCCTATCATCCTATCACTGGAAAGCCCACGAAAAGACGCCTCAAATGACACCTTGCATGAAAAGATCCAGTTGGCGAAGGGATATAAATTCGTAAGTCTTAGGAGTAGAAATGTACAGGGTGTTTCACTTTTTTTCCCGCAAAATTTTTTTTAGATAGTAAATGTCATTCTGAACAAAAAATTTCCTATGAACTAATATTTTTTTTCGACTCCTTAAGAAGTTACAGCAATTTTTAAATTTTAAAATATTAATGATTTTTTTAGACACCCTGTATAAATTTCATTTTATTTCAATTTTTTAAAAATCTACAGGGTGTTATAAAAAATCGTTAAAATGTTGAAATTTTTAAATTGCTGTAACTTCTTAAGGAGTCGAAAAAAAATATTAGTTTGAAGGACATTTTTTGTTCACAATGACATTGACTATCTAAAAAAAAATTTACTGGAAAAAATGGGAGACACCCTGTATATTTTTTAAGGGTGTAATATGAATTTCGATATATTTCAGGAAATATAAATTTTTGGAGGGCCTGATGCTACAGCCTCATTAGCCTTCATAGTAATCCGGGTCTGGGCTGCAGCCCAGGGCCCCGTTCGATTGGGGGGCCTTATCAGGGCCGTAGCCAGCTATGGGCCAGGGCAGGCAATGCCTGCTCTGGAAAATCTTCGACTGTCGAAAGTTTTTCAGGTACAGGTAACTGTGACATTTTAATAATCTAAAAATTTAAAATATTTATAAACCTATTTTTAACTAACCTAACCTATGTATGTATACAGGGTGTCCCAATTTGTTATTAATCAAGTTACAAATTCGGTTAAATGAGCAATGTTTTTCAGTTTTTTATACTTATTCAGATGTTTTTTAAAAATATTCAAAATTCCGAGCCATCCCGAAGATAAACGGAAAAATCCGAAAAATGCTATTTTAAAAAAAAGTTATTTCATTAACTAGAAAAGTTACAAAAAAAATTGGGCTTAAAAGTTATTTGTTTCGTAATGACGAATTTAAATATGTTACAAACATATCACCAACTCGGTTTTCAAGATAACAATAACAACTTTCTTATTTTAAATGGACGCCATATTGATTTTTCAACAATTAAATGTCATTTTTTTTTCTGATTAGAACGATGTATTACTCCACGTTTGAAGTAATGCGGAATATTTGACATAATTTGAATTAAATTAAGTAAGCTATGACTTTTTGACATAACTTCTTAAGCAAATGACAATTCGAGCTGTCATTTTAGATTTTTGTATAGGATATACGTCCAAAACATATCATATTGTTCATTTAGTTAGGGGAAAGGTTTCCATTTGTAAATGATTAATCAGTGTATCAATGACTAAAACTTATTAATTCTAACTTGATGTACAATAAACCAATTTAATTATCTAAAGTGACAGCTTAAATTCAGGACCGAACCGATACATTTTTACGCCTGAGGCAAAATTTAAAGTGGCGCCTTTAAAACCTCAAATTCAAAAAGAATAATTTTATAAAACAAATCTAATTAACAGGACAAGAAATAGATTCCCAAAATTTAAAATACAAACATATTTGTGTTTTTTCCACAAACTTAATTTTAAATAAACACCAATGTTTTTAATACTCTTCTTCCTCTGCATTAAAAAGCACCGCAGACGAAAATTTTTGATATCTACAAGGTCATTGGTTTTTTAAATATTAATCTTATTTTTTACTTTTTACTAATAAAAAATACTTATCTAAAATTCTGTTACAATAGTAACATTATCCTTTAAAAATTCTACAAAATTTGTCAAAAATTTCGAAAGAAAACATTTGCTAGATTCTAATAACCCTAAAAACACAAGCGATAAAAAGTACCTAAATTGGACGATGGGAATAAATTCAGCGCTGAATGCTGAATATCAATGTCTTATTATTAAATTCATTATTTTTATTGAATATCTAAAAAATGTAATCCAAAATTTAATCTTTTTTAGGGACCCCTAATTTTTTGGGCGCCAGACAAGTACTTAATTTTTACCAAAATTTGGCTTAGTTTTGGCGACTCATTCGCCATTTAATCAAAATACTGTTTTTAGCCTATTTGTAGTAGGACAAACAAAAAATTGGAAAAAATATCAGGAACTGATAAAGAATTTTTACCTTTTTAATTTTATTTGATATACAAAAACTTTTATTCTATAAAAAACGATGTTTGTAACTAAGTATATTTAAATAAATTAATTATGAAAAAAATTACTCTTGAAATGGGGCCCCCAAATTTTTGGGCCCTAGGCCTTTGCGTAATGGGAACCGCACCCCTGGGTTTTCCTACTTATTGAATATATAAAAAAAATGTAATCTAAAAATTAATCTTGTTTAGGGACTTCTAAATTTTTTGGTGGAGCCAGTAGCCAGACAAGTACTTAATTTACCCAAGTTTAGCTTAGCTTCGCCATTTAATCGAAATACTGTTTTACTAATATAAGTACAAACTTATTGCATAATAAACAGTTTCTTTTAAGTAAATTTAAAAAAAAAAATACAGTGCGGACATAAAGAAAATCCCTGCTAACTTTTGAACGGTTGTGTTTTCGATTCTTAAATTTTCTGGAACTTCCTTATTTTAAATGATTTTCTTTTGCAATTAAGTTAATAACATTAAATTTAAACAAAATTATGTTGAACCTTAAGTTCGTTAATTTTCCACTTCCGGTGTAAATGAAGTTGCATAAAAATGCGATTTTTCGAATGGGCGTAATTCAAAAGTATTAATCGTAGAGCATACTATGCTAGGTCAATTTATTGGTATTTTTATGGAGAACACGAAAATGCAAAAATGTACTAGGTGTTCCATTTAAAATAAGACAGTTGCCATCCAGTACCGGTATAACCGGAAGTTCCACAAAATCAAAAATACATTTGTTAGAAAGTTCGCGATTTGAGTCTTCCGTAGACAAATTTTCAGAATCAAAAACATAACCGTTCAAAAGTTAGCAGGGGGGATTTACTTTATGTCCGCACTGTATAATAATTTGTTGAAAACGAAAGTATTCTCAAACTCGACCCCTACTGTCTACTTCTTTTATTCTGAGAATTTCGTATTTTTTATTTACGTTCTGATTTGTTAAAACCACCACCTTGAAGATTAGTAAAAAGTAACACTAGCCATTATAATAGTTTTACCTTTTAAATTTGCATAAACTTTTACATTTTATTATTTTTTTTATTTTTATGAAGCAATTTAGATTTTTCGATTTTAGCGCCTAATCGATTTGGCGCCTGAGGCAGAGGCCTCTAGGCTTCATGTATCGGTTCGGCCCTGGCTTGAATCATCATTTATTTAAATAAAGAAGAAGAAGAAGATCTGTCAAAAAGTCATGGCTTACTTTAATTATTTCAAATAATGTCAAATATTTCATAGTCTGTTACTTCAAACATAGATTGTAATACATTATTGAAAGTAGAAAGAAAAATGCAATTTATTTGTGGAAAAATCCAATACGAGCTTATTTAAAATAAGAAAGTTGCTATTGATATCTCGAAAACTCAGTTTGTTATATGTTTGTAAAAAACATATTTAGATTAGTCTTTAGAAAACAAATAACTTTTATCCAAAACATTTTTTTGTAACTTTTTTAGTTAATGACATAATCGACATTTTCAAAAACTTAATTTTTGATTATTTTAGATACCATCTAAATGAGTATAAAAAACTGCAAAACATTGCTCATTTAACCAAATTTGTAGCTTTATTAATAACAAAGATACCCATGCAATGCAACTCAAATTGACCAGACCACCAGTACCACACCTCTTTATTTCAAGAACCCATTGTCGTGTATTGATGATAAAAAATGGATAGGTCTTTTAAAAAGAAACTTTTTTTCTTAATATCTTGCATAAATAACAAATTAGACGAAAAAATATGCAAATAAACTGATCATAGTTTCCTCTGCCCACGCCCATCGAGGATGATGGTCGCGTTTTAATTTTTCCACAACTTAAGAAACAATTTGTCACTTGTTTCCATTTATTTCGAATGATATATTTTTTATATTTTGAACTTATATTTTTTTATATTTTGAAGTTATTTTTTTTATATTTTTTTTTTATTTTGAAGTTATTTTTAATAAATAAAAAATGTTTGCCCGCCTAAAGATTCTTCATGCCCACCCTAACATTTGGTTCTGGCTACGGCCCTGGCCTTATTAGCGATTAAATTTTTTTATAAAATATAAGTTAGGTACAAAATTTTCGAGAAAACAGCGCACAATTTCTAATCTAAGGTTGTGTTTATGTTGTCGCCTCAAAGGTATCTTGATTTTAAATCGATTTTATATTGTATTTATAATTTATATTGATATACAGGGTGTCCCTAAGAGGTCTGTACAAAACGATACCACATAGTCCTGAGATCAAAATAAGACGATTTAACCAAACTTATCTCTATCCAAAAGTGCTTCGCTAAGGTGCTATAGACCATTAAAGTTCTTAAAACTATTTTGTATTTTTTAAATTACAAAAAATTGGCTTATGCGATCATAACAAAATTTGGTGTGTGGCTATATAATGAAAAAAGGAATTTCTAGACAATTTGTTTTACTTTTTCATGTTATGTAAGTTGTCAAAAATAGGTCATCGACATGCAAATTTTCATATAACTTTTTAATGGCTGAATAAAAATTCATAAAACTTTACTTGTAGCTAAACAGTGCAATTAAAAACTTTTTTTGTCTCTTATACAATTTTTGTAACTCCTTTAGTTTAGGCAGAAAAAAATATTTCCATGTGGTGCATAAACTAACTTTAGAAAAACATTTTAATTTTTCGCCAAAAGGTTTGTACAAAGTAACACCACATATTCTTGAGACCACAATAAAATGATTTATTAAATATTTTTTCAAAGTTAGTACCACATAAAAATAATTTTTTTCTCCCTAAAATAAAGGAGATAGAAAAAGTTTGCAAGAAACAAATAAGTTTACAATTACACTGTTTAGCTACAAGTAAAGTTTTATGAATTTTTATTCGGCCATTAAAAAGTTATAAGACATTTTGCATGCCGATGACCTATTTTTGACCACTTACATAACGTGAAAAAATAAAAACAAATTGTCTAGAAATATCTCTTTCCATTACATGGTCACATACCAAATTTTGTTATGATCGTATGAACCAATACTTTGGAATTAAAAAAAGAACAAAATAGTTTTAAGAACTTTAATTATCTGTAGCAACTTAACGAAGCACTTTTGGATAGAGATAAGTTTAGTTAAATCGTCTTATTTTGGTCTCAGGAGCATGCGGTATCGATTTATACAGACCTTTTAGGGACACCCTGTATAATTAATTGTTAATTATCAAAAACCGGTTAAATTCATAGTTTGATTCCTAGCAAGGCAAATGCGAAAGTGAACTTTAACGACTTAGTAATAAGGATATGCCTAATTTATACCTGGTAAGTCCTTGCGAGGAAAAATTTCAAGGAATTAGGGTAGTTATAATATAATTACGGACGGGGTAGTAAAATTAGAGGAATCGACAAGCAGCTCAAAAATCTTAACTGGAATTCTAGCAAATCTCATTAACCTTTAAGTGATTAAGGCGATAGGGAGTCAAATGTGACGAGAAATATTAGTTTCTAATCCCAGCAAGTTAACAGACTGTATTTACTCCTAAAATGTTGTCCAAAACAATTAAAAAAAATATTGTTATTAAACAACTCCCCTAAACTATGATGCGAATATCAGCAATTTTTAAATTAAAAATTACTAAAACCCGTCTTACAAGTAACCATCTTTTACCCGTATCTTTAAATATTTTTATAAATTTCAAAATATATTGTTTAAGTTATACATAAATGTAGGCACGTACAGAAACAGAAATTACAAAGAAAAAATATTAACACCGAAAATAAGGTTTAAAGTGGAGAGTATTTTTGGATATTTTAGAAATTTATTTTTAATACTTTAGGACAAAATAAAGAAAAAGGGCTTCTATACAGGCCTAGTAGACAATCCGCTCTTTCAGTTGCAATTACAAATTTAGATTTTGCTCCATTATTAATGAAATAGGAAGGTTATTGAAAACACCTAAATTTGATACCAATTATTTTGATTCTCTATCGCCTTAATCCTGTCATTGGTATAATGCTGTTAGGCAAATTCTAGGAAATGTTCATATGTTTATTATACAGGGTGATGATAAAGTTCGGAACATAATTCATAACTGTCGTATTTAATTTCTTTGAGCAAATCGTTCGGACAGGTCAATTTTAGTTTTTAAAATGCCATCTCTTGGCATAAAAAAATGTTAATGACGTCATCATCGATTTTTTTAAATGGAAACCCCCACTTTTTTCATTTGTTTTTGATAGACATTTACGATGATTTAAAAAAATTATTGCATTTGTAAATAAATTTTCGTATAAAAATTTTTAAATGTAAACTTAAAATTAATTTGTACTATTAAATTAGAAAGATTTGAATGTTGTATAAGATTTATTTTGGCTGATTTCAATAAATGGTAAATTTTAAATTTTATTCTTTGTAAATTTCCTTACATTTAAATGAAATCAAAAAATTAGTTCATCAAGACTATTTATTAAATTTTGTAAAATACATTTAACACTTTACATTCGCATTAGAATGCGCATTATTTAAACATTTACTTTCTTTTGTTATTATTAGTAATTCATTCTAATTTATTTTTATAAAACATTTTTCGTTAAAATAAAAATTTATTCGAAGTAAAAATATTTTTTATTCAAAAATTTGATTGTTTTTTATTTCATCGTTTAAGTGACATGAATTTCTATCAAAAACAAGAAAAAAAGTGGGGGTTTCCATTTAAAAAAATCGCTGATGACGTCATTATCAAATCACCAGTGACGTCATTAATATTTTTTTATACCACGAGATGACATTTTAAAAACTAAAATTGACCTGTCCGAGCGATTTTGTCAAAACAATTGAATACGGCAGTTATGAATTATGTTCCAAACTTTATCATCACCCTGTATATTATACAGGGTGTCCCGTAATTATGTGGACAGACATTCTGGAACGGGTTTATCACCTCAAATTAAGATGACAAGTTCCTCTAACACTTTACCCAAAAATGCTTCCTTGCAAAGTTACAGCCAGTTAAAATTCACTTTTCAAAAAATAAAAACCCACTTAACTTTTCTCTCTATGCAGGTAACTGTAGTTTTGCTATTTCTCAATCATTTACTCCCAAACTTGGAATAGTTTTACCATAACTTTTTTGGTGCCACTTTTTTTGCAATTACAACTTATAAAACAAATAATTTACTATGAAAAACGAATACATGTCGAAAATCGATAAATCAGATAGTTTTAAAGATAATCTCAAATAAAGTTTCATAAATTAAAGTAAAATTTATTTATTTTTATTAAATTAAGTAGGCCGACTTCAACAATTATAATGTTTTTTCGATTTGATCACATAAAGAGAATCACGTTTTTGTATTTTCCAATCATTTTGTAAAATAATGTTCACCGAGTCATTGTCTTGATAATGGTATTTAGGAAATAGCCTACTTGATTTAACAATAAAAGCAAATTTTTATTACGAACTTTTAATTGTGATTATCTCGAAAACCATTGGATTTAACGATTCTAAACAGGTATACCTTTTTCAAAGTAAATTATGAATTTCTTAAGAAAATCGGTAATGAAATTTTCTAAAGAAGAATTGGCAAATATGATGTTTAGCTATTATCAAAAGTACAGAAAGGAAAAGAAGGGTAAAAACGAAATTTAACAAAATAAGGGTTTCGTTGGTAACATTTTTAAAGCCAGTATGACACTTAGAAAACCAAAACTGTTAATTGCCAGTTTGGAAGTTATTTGTGTTTTAAAACAACAAAAACTACTATTGCAATACAGCATTATAAAAAAAGCAAAATAGAGAAATGCTCAAACAAATATTAGGCAAATTTGATTTGAAAATTTCGATTAATTAGCCAATTTGTATTTCTCTGGTAAAAACTATAAATTTGGTTGTAAACTAGATGATATTCAATTTGTTGTTGTTAAAATTTCAACCTAAAATTGTCATTTGTTTTAGTGCACTGATGTTTCAATAATAGAGTTCTTTTCGGTTACATAGTAAATATCATCAAAACGAGTGAAGGTAGACCCATAAAAGGTTGTACATACAAAGTATGATTATTTTTTGATAAGGAATCGAAAAACATCATAATGTACTGGGTGTTCTTTTTAAAAAACGCAATTTCGGTCCACCATCGTTGAATGGACACCCGTTATATTATAAAAATATTTTTAGAGTGTGCGCCTAAAAGTATTATATTTTTATCGAAAACTGCATGTCAATACCTTTTTTCATTTTAGAGTAGGTAATGTTTCTTCCTCGCAGCGCTGGGACACCCTGTATACCTATAATTTAAAATGTAATGTTTTTTCTTTTATGTATAAATGTTCCATATTAGTTGCAAATTTTACCTAAATGCTTGCTTATGATAGCGAAAAACAGTGCATATACAAGGTGTCCCAATTTGAGTTGCATTACATGGGTATCTTTGTTATTAATAAAGTTACAGATTCGGTTAAATGGGCAATGTTTTGCAGTTTTTTATACTTATTTTGATTCCATTTAAAATACTCAAAAATTCATAGCCAATTCGAAGATAAACGGAAAAATCCGAAAAACCAATTTTTGAAAAAGTCGATTATTTCATTAACCACAAAAGTTACAAAAAAATGTTTCGGATAAAAGTTATTTGTTTCGTAAAGACAAATGTAAATATGTTTATTACAACTCGCTTTTCTAGATATCAATAGCAACTTTCTTATATTGAATTTTTCAACATTTAAATCGCTTTTTTTTCTGATTACAACGATGATTACAACAATCCATGTTTGATGCACTACGGAATATTTTTTATTACTTGAATTTTTAACAGGACTTCTTTAAACAAATGACAATTCAATCTGTCATTTTAGATTATTGTATAGGATAATAATAATAACTTTCCATCACAAAAGACTTACAGACAATAAGTAATAGGTAGGTCATACAAAACATAACTATACTAAGTACAAACTACACTACAAATTACATTCTGAAAATTCCGATATCCTAAAAGTTGCTATTCATTAATATCAACCTAATATTAAGTTTAAATTTCTTAAAATAAGTCCAAAACATGTCATATTGTTCATTTAGTTAGTGGAAAGGTTGTCATTTATAAATGATTAATCAATCACTAAAACTTATTAATTCTACTATAAACCGATATAATAATCTAAAGTGACAGCTTGAATCTTGAATCGTCATTTGTTTAAAGAAGTCCTCTCAAAAAGTAAAGGCTTATTTCCGCCCTGTAGTTATAATTTGAATATATCATTATTTTATTTTATAAGTTAATATATTATACCTTATACTTTAATGTCTTTGTAATGTGATTCCAGTTTCGCCCAATGTAAGTCGTTATTTTAATTATTTGTTGTTCGTTTACTGATTGTATAATTTTATAGATTCTATGCCTGATGATGAGACTAGGTCTCGAAATCGATCGCAATACTGGTACTAACTCGGGTTTGACCTGACAAACCAAACCGGAGTTAGCACCTAGAATATAATAAAGTTGAGTCAAGATATATTGAAATTTTTTAATCCAAACCTTCCCCCTTTAATATATTATATAATAATAATTATCAAAAAAATAATAATTTAAAATACGTATTTTGAAGATTATCAGTATTTGTTTCGGAATATGTGAATACTTTTTCGTATTTATAATTGTTAACAAAGTTACCTTTAATTTAAATTTACCCCTAATAATTCCCCCACTTTAATTTCATTTGTCTCGAAACTTCCTAGAAATAATAGTATTTTAAAATGTATTATAATCTATTAATTACTTTTTAAAGATCCTATAAGGAACACTAAATAATTATTTTCTTGAAATAAGGGACATTATGGCAATAAAATATTTACCTAATAATAATATGTACAAGAGAAGGTTATAATAATAATAGTTTTCTTTTTAAGAGGATATGGAGTCTACAAAATTATATGGGTTTTTACCTGTTTTTATTTGACAAACTTCGCGAATGTGTATTGAGCTGTACATATAAATAATAGGAATATCATATAAAAGTAGAACCTCTATTGAAGACATATAAAAATAGTTTGTTAATATTTTATATCCAAAATGGCAAAAAAAATATTAAAAATACGTAAAATATGACCTATTGTATACTTATTTTTGGACTTAATAATTTAATTTTTGAGAAAATCGTGCTTTAGAAGTCTAGTCTTGAATGTTATTTAAACTACGCAATTATAAAACTGCTTCAGAGGATATGGAGTCTACAAAATTATATGGGTTTTTCCCTGATATTATGTATTAAACTACGCGAATATGTATTGAGCTATATACAAAATAAGAATATCATATGAATGTGGAATCTCTGCTTAAGACTTGTATGTGACAGTTTTTTTAATATTTTATATCCAAAATGGCCAAAAAAATCATTAAAAATACGTAAAATTTGGCCTAATTATGTGGGATGTACTTTACAAATTTTAAAATATAATAGAAATGAAGATTTTTATTGGTACTTTCAACCCGATTATGCGGGGTATACTGTGGTTCTTGATTTCTTCCCCAAATTTAAGTAGACACCCCCTTTCTTTTTAAGAGCCTCAAAAAGCTAAATTGCAACTTCATTTAAAAAAATTCAAAAATAAGTGCCAATATTTCGGGAAGAGACCCTACATAATCCCGGGGCCCCCATAGCAATTTTTGCCCCGAAGTGGTAAATTCGTTCTTAGGCAGAATTCTCAAATATATTTAAATCGTCCGCAAAATTAATAAATCAGTTATTTTTTTATAAATAAGTAAAATAGTGCAATTTTTACAAAATCTCAGGTTTTAATGTTCCCCTGGGAGTTTTTAACAAACTCGGATTAATTCTTTGCAGAATTCTCCAATTTATTCAAATTAACTGGAAAATAGGTTCTAGCTTACGTCTTTATTTTTTTTATAAATTTTTAAAAATCATCATGTAGCTTCAACAAGTTAAATAGTGCAATTTTTAAAAAATGTCATTTTTTAATGTTCCCCTTAGATTTTTCAATAAATTTTGTTTCATTTTTTTGTAGAATTTTTTAATTTAATTAAGTCAAGACAAATTAATTTTAGCTCAGGTGTTTATTTTTTAATTAATATTTAATATTAAAACAAAAAATTCACTTTATTTTAAAGATATTTAGTGTTCCAGAACGTTTTCGTCAACCAAAGTTGACATTATCAATGGCATTAAATGTTTTTAATTTATTAGTTTTTTATTTTAATATTAAATATTAATTAATTAATTTTATTTTAATTCATCTTACAACAACAAGTAAAATAGTCCAACTTTTACAAGATATTATTTTTTTTAATGTTCCCCTTGGAATTTTTCAATAAACTCGGATTTATTTCTGACAAAACAGGGATGGATTTATGTACTAACTAACTAATAATTGCTAATAATTACTAATATTTCGAGATGAGACCATTTTTGAAGTATCCCGGGCCCTCATGGCAAAAGCAATCGTATTTTAACTTCGGAAAAACTCGATTGAAAAATTTCGAAACGGCTTTATTTATTAGATTTCATGAAAATCCGCGTTGAGGAAATCCTAAATAATTTTAACATGTTTTAATTTTTTTAGAATAATCTTTCGTTGGATCCTTTTCGTTCTATAAATACTATTGGAGTTGTAAAACTTTGTTGATACATTTTTCTTTGTTAAAATCTTTTTCATAAAATAAAATAATATTTTGGTTTTAAATTTCGTAATAAGATTTTTCTTAGTATCCTTAATTAATCTATAATTGAAGAGTCTGCTGCAAAAAGGAAATAAGTGCATTTTGGGGGAGTTTGGAGTTACATGTATTGCTATGTGTCAAAATGAAAACTCTTTCATTTGGTACCTTTAACTTAGCTAGTTTTAGTTGTACTCAAGAGATATCTCGTTAAACGTCTTAGACTTACACCCTTTTTGCCTCAAGTGATCAATAAGATGTGTTTTTTGTTTAACACGTTCACGCCGGCGCGTACCACCGGTGGCCCGCACTAGACTGTCTCATCGGGCGGCGCGTACCACCGGTGGCCCGCACTAGACTGTCTCATCGGGCGGCGCGTACCACCGGTGGCCCGCACTAGACTGTCTCATCGGGCGGCGCGTACCATCGGTGGCCCGCACTAGTCTGTCTCATCGGGCGGTACCACCGATGGTACGGTACGTATTTGATTGTGTTAAAAGAATGAAAATTTTACGCAAATTCATCAAAAACATTTATTTTTAAGCATAATTAATAACGTATAATATACATAACTTTTGTTCAATAACATAAACATAATAATTCGGTATTATAAATACATATAACTCAAATTCCATAAAAAATAACATAAAAATTCAATATTATTTATTTTATAACTTCATTATTTATTGTTTTTTGTGTAATTTGTTAAAACATTTTAAGCAAAGTGCTGGTTGACCTTTGCACTGCCTAAATACGACTCGTATACAGGTGTGAGCAAGCAACAATCGTGCGCCGCCAGATGACGCGCAACACGAACATGTGCACCGCCAGTTGCCGCGCAGCATGAATTATAGCGCCGTCTCACAGCGAAAAACATGAACATCGGCGCCGGCGTGAACGTGTTAAAATTATTGCAAGTCACCGGAAGTTAACACATTAGCGTGTATTCAGCGAGCGTGATGAAAAATTTAGAGACGTCGTTAACGTTAAACACGTGATTAAAAAATATTTCTTCATAAGAAATATTTTCTTAAATACGTGATTAACTTTAATTCTATTAAAAAAAAAAGGAGGAAAAAGTATTCGACGTTTATAGGTGGTCTGGATAAAATGTTACGAATCATACATTCAATATCCAGGAAAAGCAGTCCGTGGCTTTTATATTACGAATTAAAAAGCCGCGATTTTTTTTCCGCCTGCCTAACTTCTCAATGAAGCGAGATTTTGTACTTTTGCGACAGATATTACTGTAATATTCGCTTTCACTCTCTCTTTCTAATTTATATCAAGATCAGGCTTAGGACCTATCTTTAATTGACAAAAAGATTTTAAATGTGCTATACCAAAATTATATCAAAGAACAGTACGCAAATGAATGACTTGACTTGAATGATTTTTACAGGGTGCAAAATTGGAAAATCTTGTCACAAAAACCTTAACAAAAAAATAATAACAATTATTTTTAAAACTTATTTTAGTTTTTTTATTCTTGAAATTAATAAAAAAATTATAAAATATGCAATTTTTAAATGTGCTAATTCATAAATAAAAAATACCTACCTTATCTTAAACAAATACTTAAACATTTTATATTATTTAGAGTGTATGCTGGAAAATATCATACATTTTAAAGCTATGACGATAAGATCCACTTAAGGAAGTACAAAGAATATTAAATAGAAATTAATCTGGTCAATTATATTTAACCAATATTTTCGTGTTTTGTGTTATTTCCCTACCTCATCTGCTATAAATTAGGGAGAACTGAAGTTTACTTAGAACTGTAAAAATATTTAAATACTAAAAGTGGAAAACTAAGAAAATATTTTCTGTATTTCCTTTGGTAAGGTGACAACCTGTTTATTTCCTCAAAGCAATATTTTTATGGCATGGATTTAACCTGGTAGTAATATAATTGAAATGACAGTTGCAATAGGCAGTATTAAAATACCAGAGTGGCAATACAACAAATATTTGTGGCAGCAATTAAAACCGGCAGTATAGCAGTGGCAGTAATAAAATTGAAATAAATAATAGGATAATATTCAAATAAAATATTTACATTAAAAGAATACTTCAAAGATCATATTTCTGTATTTTAGATTGTATTATTTAAACAACGTTAAATTGTAATTCTTATTAAATAAACGTAAATTCAAAATTTTTTACCTCACTGTAATAAGGGCTTTTCGAGTGTTCTCGTTTTCTGTTTTGTCCAATTTATATATTTTTTTTTCTTCCGAAGGTGTTTTGTGCTTTTGTGTATTTTAATCTTAAAGGAATACCAACTACGTGTGCTCGCCAATGTTTTTTAAAAATTTAGGACAATCACAACTTCCGTTGATCCAAGTAGTTTCTTGTCCTTCTTTTGTCTATTTAACAGTCCAAATTTTAAAGTTATTGTTTAAATAGTTGTCGAAGTTCTTCCAATTATCTATAGAATTTCTCTTGATTTGATTCATCACCTTCTTTCTTTGTACTGTCAAAATATTTTTTTCGTTGTCAAAACCTTTTTTACTGCTATTATATTTTTATTTACTTCCACAATATTTTTTTGCAATCGCAAAAATATTTTTGTGCTGCCCATATGTTTTTTCCACAGCCAAAATATTTGTTCTACTGCCGAAATAATTTTTTTTATCGCTAAAACATTTTTTACTCCCTGAAAATCTTTCTTACTGCCACAATATTTTTTAACTGCTAGGTGCTACTGCCCAATAAATATATTTACTTTCCAAATAATTTGTTGCGTATTTTTGCACATATGGTTTTAAATGAGGAATAATCATCCATTTCTAAGCGAAAATCCTTAAATGGTTGGTGTTCCATAATAGGGTAGGTTTTATTACCCTATGAATAATCCCATTACCATGGTAAATATTTCTCCAGGTATTTTATAGTATTATCTAAAGTTTTATTTAATCGTCTACATAAAAAAGCGGTATATTTACTTCCAAATATTTTATTAAAGCTCATAGACATTTTATTAAAAATGTACCATTACAAAATTAAAACAAAAATCTTGGGACGAATTTAATGGGAGAGTAAAACTTAATTATTTGAATTTAAAAATAGAGAATCTACATTATTTAAAGACCACAACAAATTTCTTAGTGCCGTTGGGATATTCCTGTTTTCGAAAAAAAAACTTTTTGAGGTATGATAATGTTAAATTAAAAGAGTGTACAGAGCTGGTCGAGGTTACAACAAATTTATTTACTTAAGATTATTAAGTACCTGTAATATTTCATTTTTTTGTTAAATATTTAATAGGAAATAATATTAAAGTATATTAATTTTAACATAGAAATAAACTAATAAAGTAATACATGAATACTTAAAGATTTATTTGTTAAATAACTCAATGCCATATGATAAAAAATGTATTTTTTTTTATATTTTTCAATAAGTTTCAAGAGCAATAAAAATTTTAACTTTTTTGCGAATTTTTTAAATAGCGCAAAAATCTGCATTGTGTTGGAAAATTTGGATAAATAAAGTAAAAAGTAGAAGATTCCTAAGATCCAATTTAATTGAATGAGTTTCATGTGGACTAAAATAACATGCCAATAATTTTTACCCAAAAACTGGAAGTTTTGATTTATGCGTTTAACACGAATATTAATAAGACCGTAAATAATACTATTTAAATACTCATTTAAATATTCATACTTTTTAAAATAAAACAAAAACTTTTTATAAATAAATTTATTAATCAATAGCATTAATATAATTCATGTAATTAAACATGGTTTTTGATAAAGTATCTATTGGTTATAATTAAATAAATATTGCACGTGCCGAGTTCGTTTATCAATAAATAAATTCCTTTTGCTTTAAAAAGTATCCATGTCTTTTGCATTTAATAACCGCATGTGCATAACCAATGACACCAGACACTGGTCAGGCTTATACATACTCATTACTCGTTAATTACAGTTTAATCGAATTCGTAAACATAAAAATTGATAGAGTTTAAAAATTCCATGCTGAGTAATCTCAGTATTAAAAGTATTGGGATCTCAAAACGTTAAGGGCCGGGAATGCGGAAAAATTTTAGTTCATGGAGTGTTTTGATAGGAAAATTTTGACATATGAAAATTTTATTATTAACCCTGTTTTTAGGTATTAGGTGGGTATCGAATCATATAATTTTCAAAAAATAAATAAAAAGAACCTGTTTTTATATGTTTTTGCTTACAAAATGATCAAAATATAAAAGTGAAATTCATGTAATACTATTTTATTTAGATGTTAATTTAAAAATATCTTCAAAAAAAATTTTTTAATTTTTTTTTTAATTTTTTTACTCAATTTTTTATTTTTAAGATTTTTTTTTTAATAATATGATTCGATACCCACATAGTATCTATAAACACAGCAAATAATAAAATTTTTGTACGTTAATCTTTTTCTATCAAAACACTTCATAAATCATAAACTAATTAAAATTCCCTAGCCTTAAGTTGAATAACTCAAATGATCTATTTAGTAATGTTTTAACTGAACTTACTTTATGAAAAGAAAATATCCAGGGTGTCCCACCGCTGCGAGGAAGTAACATTATTCTAAAATGAAAAAAGCTTTTATCAGGGTGCCTCATGGAACGCAAATTGACCAATTTAACGAAATTTTCGAATTTTCACATCAATCGATTTCACTTTTTACAAGTTCCCTATTGACATAACGTTTATATGGTCGCAGAAAAAAAGTGAAAAATAGAAAAATTTCGCTTTTCATGACTTCTGTTGAGGATTTTTTTTTTCAAATTTGATTAACATTAATTTATTTGTGTCTTTCTCTATTTTGCTTTATTAATAACACTTTACAAACCCAACTCGGTATTGCCGTCTTCAAAAAATTACAGTGTACTCGATGAATGTATTTTGAAAACTTTATTAAAAAAAGGAGAATTTGTATCCCTTTCACTCGAAGGAACACTGAAATTAGCGTGTCAAAAAACACAAAACGCAGCAGAAACACAGGGATTTAAATATAATTCATGACATAACAAGGCAATTTAAACTTTTGGGGAGGACGCATCCACCACACTTAAAAACGAAGTTTTCTTTGAATTTTGGTTTTTTAAGTATTTAATTAATAAATTTAACAACCGGTTCGCCCGGCTTCTGTATCCAACCTCTGTAACTTCCTTATTCATGATAATAAAAATTTGACTATTTTGTATGGTTCAAGAAAACACATTTTATGCAATTAAAGAGATTTTAATATAACTTCCGGTTTTACCGGAAATGGGATCAACTAAATTTTTTTTAATGTGAGTTAGTTAATATGAAAATTGCCGAAAAATAAAATTTATAAAAAAATTTTTAACCATATTATGTAAGTAATGACTATTTATAAAATTACTCTATAAAAGATTGGTGCCAAATCTCACCGAGAAAGCGTCCATGCACTAACTTCTATAGACCTATAGACTAATTTTGTATGAGGGGGGCGCTAATTCGAACGTTTGCTCGGGGCTCAAAATTTCCTAATTGTGGCCCTGGTGACTTATTCTTGGGCCGCTCGAGATCATGCCGTCTACGAGACTACAAGGACATACTTTTATTTTTGCATGTAAATGAAAAGGACAGAATAATAAATGCCGTCTACTACTTGATCTCGACCGATCCAAGAATAAGCCACCTTTTTGTGCGAACCCGAGGCTTCGTCGAAGCCAGGAGCGGATTTGAATACGGTCTAATAGGGCCCAGACCCCTCTATCTTATCGGTGCCCCCATAAAGCTAAAATAAAACTTTTTTAAATTAAAAAATAAGTTCTAATCTTTCGGGAAAGGATCAGCTTTGTAGTAACCAGGGGCCCCTTTAGAATATTTTAGCCCAGGGTCCCCCAACGACTAAATTTAGGAGATTCACTACAACTATCCTTGGAAAATGTTGACTTAGACAAGAATAGATATGCGGCTTCAGCAAGATGGAGCCCTGTCCACTTTTATCGAATTATTAGATAATATTTAAATAATTGGCCAGCCAGATCTCTTGATCTAACCCCGATAGATTATTTTCTCTGGAGCCATGTAAAATGTTTAGTATTAAGGTCATTTCAGACGGGTATATTTTGTTACGAAAATTATGTTCCCAAATTGACTCAGATGCAACTGCGCAATGTGCATCTGAGTCGAATGGCCTTCAGATTTAAGCCACTATTTCTGATGTCAAGAAAGACATGAAAATAGACAGATTTTTGAACATATATTATAATTTTTATGTTAAATAAATCCAATAATTTTGATCATTGAATCCTGACTTCAGCTTATCTTTTGTAATATTTCGCTATTTTACAAGCATACGGTTGATATTCGCCAATTCTTTGATTGATTATGATTCTTTATGGTGACAAGTGACAAGCAAAAGATTTATCCAGCATTTTTTTAGACTGTTAATTCAGAATAAAAATATCTAATATGGTTTTTCGACTCATTAATCCTCAAAAACTTACAGTAATTTTAGAATTTTAAAATTATAATTTTATGGGACATAACATTTTATTAAAATACTTGATCTTGTTCGGATTTGTTGGTTTTAAAGCATAATACAGTCGGGGGTCATTTAGCCTCAGCCTTTTAAAAATGTTCATTTATGGAATTTTTTTTGTTCAGTAAGACATTTACTTTCTACAAAAATTTTCTGGAAAAATTATACAGGGTGCTGGATTGTCGTATACACGATCCACGATACCTGCTGCTTTGTTTAGAAGCAACCGTTAGACAAGCGTAAAATAATGAAAAAACATTTGTATGAAAATATCGATGTTATTGGCATCTTTTAAAGAGGTATACTTGGCATTTTATTTCTTTTTTTTTAAGTTATTGGCAAGTTACGATTAAGTACAATCTAATAAATATTGTACAGTTGTAATCAATATGAAATTTTTCAAAAAATGCAAGAATCAGTTAGACAACATACAGTCTATAATATTTTAGTATAAAAATGCAAATATCTTTAAAGAAATGCAATAACAATACAATTTACTTTATATCTGTACTACATTGAACAAAAATAAATAGAAATGTATAAAGAAAATGTTTAACTTTGAGCACTCAAACGCGATTTTTTCAGCACCCTGTATATACTAATTTATGTATTTTTAAATTTACGAAAATTTGCCGCTCTAGGCTATAGCCTACTAAGCCTATACGTAAATCCGGCCCCGGGGGCTATTTTCGTGCCGATCGAATTGTATTCGAATACGAACTTACGTCAAATTTTCGAATGAAATGTAAAAAGTGTATTTTGGTGCACTCGAAATGGTTCGTGTGCGAAATTTTTTGAACGAAATATTTCGAGTGGATAGGAACCAATCAAATTTTAAGTCCGTATACGAAATTGAGCTTTGAGCATGCGTCATTTTGACGTTACCTTTTTGATTAGGAGAAGATTGTTGTTTTTGGTTGTGTGTTTTTGATCGGTTTATTTTAATAATTGTATAAAAGAATGATTAGTAATGGATGATGCAAATTTTTATTAAGCGGCTATTGAAACAGTTGATGAAACAGTTGAAGAAACTGAGAACTTAGTTGAACATGGTTGTGTGTTTAACCAGCAATCCGACCGTTTCCATAATCTATGTTTCCAAACTCTAAGGCCTGGGGCGCATTGGGGTGGAGTGGTGTGAAGTTGTATTTTTCATAAAGTATTTCGCAGATGTCAATTGCCACGTCATCTGAAATATATAAAAATGTATACATTGGACTGAGCGGCAGCCCAACTCACTCGCGAACACATTATAGTAGGACCGACCAACAAACAGGAATTCCAACCTAGTTGACATTGAATGAAGTCAGCGACTTTGAACTTTACTATCAATGCTGGAGGGTTGTAGTAGGAACTACTACTACTAGTTGGAGGGTTGTAGCAGAGACTACTACTAAAACAAGACTCCTGCATGGGTAAGAAAATTCTGCGTCGCTGATTTCAATCAATGTCGGTTAGGTTGGAATTCCTCTTTGCTGGCCGGTCCTACTATATATTAGTTTGGTATCCCCATACGCTGAGGAACCTAAAAGAGCATTTATCTTCATTGTCTCCTTTTTTTTGTTCGTGGAATACAATTTAGGGAATTTGATACTTCTTTCCATAACTACTGTGTTTTTTCAAATGTAAATTCTTGGTTAAACTTTCCACTTTAAAGCTCCGAATGATTTGTAAGGATGGTTTTAGATTGGAATTATAATCTTTCATTTTCCATTTTGCTACAATAAACGATAATAAATATTTTTGGCAAGGTTTATTTACTTTTTATTATGGGGTTATTCGAACTACCGCCTAAATTGCGACGCTGTCAAGTATCCCCTTCGAATATCAATTCCGCATACGAATATAACTTCGACGACTTCACGAAAATACGATTAGGCGATATCCAACAAATTTTTTCACTCGAATTTATTCGCATGTGAAAAAATTCGAGTGAAAACGAAAATAGGCCACCTGCGGTGATCAATTTGAAAATTTCGTTTAAATTTAATTTGGCATGATAGCTGTAAACTAGACTATATTGAAAACTTGGAATTTTTTGTAGAGCAGTGATTTTTTATAAAATGGATCTTTTGTTTGCTTTAATAGCAAATATCAGCGAAATGAGTCATAAAAGGTTATACAAAGTATGATGATTTTTCTATAAGGAATCCAAAAATGTCATAATAGAAATATTGAGGAAACGTACCTTTGGTTCGCCATCTTGGAATTGACACCCGGTATATTATTAAAATATTTTTGGAGTGTGCGCCAGAAAGTAAAGTGTATTCTGTCGAAAACACCTCATGTCGATATCTTTTTTCATTTCAGAGAAGGTAATGTTACTTCTTACTTCCTCGCAGCCACATAGTTTAGAAGAATTAATGTTTTTGTTTGCCAAATTTACATAATTTAAAATAATCTTTCTCCATGAAAGTTTTTTTTGAATTGTTTCTTTCGACATTGTCGAAAGCCTTAAATTTCAACAATGGGAAAAATTGTTACTATAGGTTAAGTTTTGGTTAAATTGTATTCAAAACCAAGTATCGTGATACTTTCCAAAATTAATTTTATGCCTCGAAGACGTTTAGATCCCATTCAACTGCAACATTTTATCCAAAATTACTAGTGAACTCCACCTCGATCCCTATCAATTGTTGAGTAGTGTATATTTAAAAAATGAAAAATAAAATTATTGTAAATAGATGTTTATCTGTCTTGGTTTCAAATTGAGTATTTACGCAAGTAATTAATTAAATTAAAACTTGTTTGGTTTCTTTGAGGTTTCCTTATTGGTCTTTGTTGACGTATTTTTATAGTAATTTTATTTTACTGCACTCTAGGAAAAGGTTTATCGTTTACAAATATTTTTGTTTAAACTAGTATAAAACCAATTATTTTTCGAATTGCTTTATTATTATAATTAACAATTTAAGTAGTATATTTTTTATTTCGCTAAAATATAAGATAAGTAGGTATGTTTAGTTAAAATAATCACATAGTAATCAAATTATCAATAATAATAGTTTCCTAAGAATTTGACACAAATAACATTAACAAAAATACAATTAAATTAAACCCATAATAATTCGCATGTAATTGCCTTAGGATATTTCATAAATAGAAAATGCGTAATAACATAATTTTGTGTTTATAAGTTTTTGTTATTATTTTTGCTATTCTGTGTCCGATTTGTAATAAATAAAATAAAATGAATAGAAGATATTAAAAAAACATTTGATGCAAGTCACTGTGACACGCTTCTCTATGAAGATAAATGTGTATAATATTTTAATCTAAATTGATGTATAATTGAAATAGGAAGCTGAAAATAAGTTCAATGTTTTTAAGCCTTTAACCTTATTGTTTTAATAACAATTGCAAAATGATTTATCGCTTTCTTATAAGTGCCAAGTGCGAAACACACTTTATATTTACATAAATATTTGAGATACTTGATATACTTTGTATTAAAAAAATCTCGAATGTTCATAGCTAGTTTTTGTTGAATAAAAACTGCCAGTAAGTGGTTTAATTAAATAAAAATACGAATAAATGTAATACATTTAAGCGAGGTTAATTAGGAAGGTTTCAATTTACCAAATGGAAATTTAAAGCAAAATAATTTGGTATTCTATGAATATTATTTTAACATTGAAATTGACCTGATATACGAGAAAGTTTTTAAAAGTCAATCTTTAACAACATGCACATTGAATTTAAAATAATTGCTTAATTTTATTCTCATTAAAATAACGATATCTTTGAAAATAAATAAACTATACCATTTAATTTAATTTTGATCCACTATTAAAGTGCAATTTTATTTAGAAATAACGAGTGAAAATAAGCAATAAATCAATGAATATATTCGTGTCCCACTTAAGACGTTATTCGTTTCTATTGCATTTTTCTGGAATGTTGCTTAAAATAAGTTACTATAGACGTATAGACCATTGTAATAATTATATACACATTTATATCGACTTAAGTTACATAATGATATGGACGATTAGTAATTCAATAATTACTCTATAATTGCAAACAAAACAAAAAACTAAAAGCTATGCCTGAAAGTTTTAGCATATTTTATAATAAAGTTTTTTTACTAAGTACGTCAAACTTAATTGAAAGTGGAAACGTTAGTCGAAACTATTATAATTAATTAATTTATTATTTGAGATTACCTTTGTTTTTTCAATGTTATGAAATCTTGGAAGATTTCCTGTAAAATTAGAATTTGTTACTTTCCATTTTAATTAAATTTTTTTATTGTTTAAAAATTAATATTAATGCCAATTTTATTTTCGCCGAAAATAAATTATTTATTTATTTTTAGTATAAATTTATTCTTATTTTACCTAAACAGTTCAGTTTTTTTATTGCGTATTAGAATATTTAATAGAATACCGGGTGTTCCATTAAAATAGTTAAGTTCATTGGCTTCTCAACTGTAATAAGAATAATATAAATATTATTCAGAAAGTATATAAATGCTAATAAAAATATTTATTGTAGTGTAAATTTAAGGCTACTTCGCCATAAAATAATTTAACCTACCTCAAGTTTCGTGCATGATAAGATATCATGTTTTATAAATAATAATATGCATTACTTATCTAAAATTAAATATTTCAGTCAAAAATAATTATTATCTGTCAGTTTTAATTATAAGAGTTATAAAATATAGTATTTCTAGTTTTTAGTTCGTATCATCACGTCTATTACATGTGGCTGTTTCCTGACTGACAGATAATCTTCCACAATAAGTTAAAATTATTATCAATTTAATATTTTTAAAGTAGTATTTTCATGATTAGCATACATGTACATAATTTTCGTACTTAAAAATGCCCAATCTAAATTAATTACTAGTTATTAGTAAAAAATCTAAAATTGATCTATATCATAAAAGGTGGGTTTTAATTGTAAGCAGGTTTAAGATTAAGATCTTTTAAAATATAAAAATCTAAAGCTACATTTATTATTGCCGCAAGAAGATTTTTTGTCTATCAGCACGAAATCTGAAAAATTAATGAACTGGCGCAATAGGGTTTTAGTTGCAACCTTGTTTTATGACCTAAAATACTTATATATTTTTCATATTGAATAATTGAATAAAAAATTAAAAGTGATCTAAAGGCTATTTATTTTTGCAACATTATTTACATGTGACTTTTATATTCTGTAATAATCGATCAATTTTAATTTAGTTTATGTAGTTGAATTCCAATTATAAGCAGTTTTCAAATGATATATTACTCAACCCCTCTTGCCCTTTAAGAAATTTGGGGGTTACCGCTCCCGCTTAGGGGAGCGACGTGAGAGTGCTTAAATCGCTCTTATAATGTGCCCCCTCAAAAAAAAATCAACGTGTTCGGTATTTAGTGATAAAATAATCGACATTTGCACTTTTCAATGAGAGGGTGTCTAATAATAAAAACATATTAATACAATGAGGTTTAACTAATGTTTTATGAAATTTCAAAAATATTATATGTAAAACAACTTTTAAACTGCTTATTACATTTTTTCAAGAGTTAAAATAAAATTGGAAAAATATTTTATAATCTAATTTAATTTCAACTGGGATTAAGACATTTAAGCAACTAACAATTACATGATACATTAAAAAACGGGCACTGTGTAAAAATCCCATTAATTTATTAGTCTTATCCTATGTAGACCAAATTTTAGAATAAAGAGGAAACACATTTTTTACAAATTTTATTTTGGTTTATTATAAAATTTTTGATTTTTTTTTCAAAACCTTTTATTTAAGAATATATTCGGCAAAATGTTTGAATATCGTAGTTTTCGATAGTAAAAATTGATTTTTGGGCATTTGTAATCACAAATTTAATAGAAATAATTAAAGTAGTTATCGTCCACAAACTTGTATAAATATAAGTTGTTGGCTGTTAGGACTAATAAAAATACAGTTTTACATTAAACTTTATTTTCCAGCGACGTTTCGACCTGTTTTAGGTCTTTTTCAAGCTTAAAAATGTATACTGCGTATTACAAACTGTATGTCAATAAAAAACATCCAATTAACCAAACAATACAGAGGTACTGGAATTGCCATTAATATAGTACGATGAAGATATCTTCTGCCAATATTCTACTTAATTTAATATCCTATTTGTGGTAAAACATTCGTTATCCTATTTATGTCAATTTGATATTCTATTTATGGTAAAACAGTTGTTATTCTAATTGTGTTTAATTTGTTATCCTATTTGTGGTAAAATATTTGTTATCCTATTATTGGTAATTTATTATTCTATTTTTGGTAAAACATTTGTTGTAGTAATTAATTATTCTATTTGTGTTAAAATATTTGTTATCCTATTTTTGGTAATTTATTATTCTATTTGTGGTAAAATTGGTTATTTTTAAAATTGGTTATTCTATTTGTGGTAAAACTATTAAAATATTCGTTAAAATAATTATCCTATTTTAAAATTATATGATCAATTTTAAAATTCTCTAAAAAACCACATGTCTGAATGTGTAGACGTCTAGATAACATATTCTATTACCAGTTTAGATTTTGATTACCAATCTTGATTCTTATCGATTAGAATTTGTTCTTTGAGATCACCACTAAAATTTAACATACAACCATTTTTTTTTTTTTTTTTTTTTTTCTAAACTCTAAGCTCGAAACGTCGCTGGAAAATAAAGTTTAATGTAAAACTGTATTTTTATTAGTCCTAACAGCCAACAACTTATATTTATTTAATAGAAATGCAACTGGTTGCCCTTCAAGTTGAATTTGTTTTTCATAAAGAATTTTTGGTTTTCAACTATAACATATTATAGGGGAGCACTTTTCTACTTTTGGAACAATTATAAAAATGCATTTTTCCAAAAGTACGCCCCTATAATAGACTATACATGAAAAACGAAAATTCTATATAAAAACTAAATTCAATTTGAAGGGCAACCAGTTGCGTTTTTGTTAAATTTTTGATTACAAATCCCCAAAAATCAATTATTACTAGCGAAAAGTACCTTTTTCAAAATATTTGCTGACTATCTTCTTAATAATTATATTATACAGAGTGATGATAAATTTTGGAACAAAATTCATAACTGCCGTATTTAGTTTTTTTGAGAAAAATCGCTCGGACAGGTCAATTTTAGTTCTTAAAATGCCATCTCTTGGTATAAAAAAGAATTAATGACGTCACTGGTGATTTAACAATTACGTCATCATCGATTTTTTAAAATGAAAAGTTTTTTAATCGTTTTTATTAGACGTTTATGTCACTTAAACGGTGATATAAAAAAATGAATACATTTGAAAACAAATTTTTGAATAAAAAACCTTTTTACTTCAAAAAGAGATAAATTTTACATTTAACGAAAAAAAAGATAAATTTTACATTTAACGAAAAAAAAGAAATGAATTTCAAGTTAGAAGTAACAAAATTTATTGACCGGGAGATGGTGACAGATTTCAGGTGATGATTTTCTCGTTTATGAAAGGTATAAAAGTGCTGATAATAATGGAAAATTCAAATAATTACAAAACTAATAAAAAAACATTAAAATAATATTTTAAATTACATATTCAATAAAATACCTATACAAGGTGTCCCGTATCGTTATGCAGAAATTTTGTTAGTGTAAACTAGGTTCAATTCTAAGACTAATAAACACATAAGTTGTAGGTCAATTTTTTTTATTCAAAAGTTACAGTCCAAAACAGAAAATTCAACTTGAAGACTATTTAAATAAAAACATAATTGATTTAAAATTTATTTTAAAAAGAAGTTATGTTCTTTGTTACAATTTGAATTTAATTTACTAACATGTGACATTAAAATCCCGGTATTGTAAAATTTAAATCATTCTTTTTGCGATTTTTGTGGTTATTGGGTTAGTTTTTGCTGAATTAAAAATACCTTACCAGTTTTCTAAAGTAGAGTATTCCGATATTTAATTATTAATTAAACATTTGTTAGCTAAAATATTTTTGGTTCTAAGAACTTTATTTTCTCTTTTGGAGTTTGAAAAGTAAATTCTGCTGTAACTTTTGAATAAAAAAATAGACCTGCAACTTTTGTGTTTATTAGTCTTAGAATTGGACCTAGTTTACACTCACAAAATTTCTGCCTAACGATACGGGACACCTTGTATAAACATTTACTTAAACAATACTTATAAGTAGGTATTGATATATCTTTAACATATTTTGTTATTTCCCTCTAAAATGCTTTTATGTTACACAATATTTTTGGTTCATTATACATTAAAATCCTTTATAACATAATCACTTAAATTGACTATGATTGTGTGATTTTTCAATATAAAACCATTTATAAACTGAAGCTCGTCTAATATGGTAGTAACGAATGAAGTATACAAATTTAAAACTATCATTCAAATATGATGGTAACATATTTTTTTTACGATTTATGACCATAAAACATTAAGGTTTCTAACATGATACTCATGACCGTCACAGGGTCACAGATGTATGTTTCCTCTACAAATTGGTGCATAGCTTAGTGGATTACAGTAATCTCCTATGCTACTTGGATTTTCATGTTCCTCGTACATCTTCAAGGAATTGTCTGACTTTTTCTTTTTCAACACCTAGAACTCGGCACTTTTCCAACTCGCCAATCTACAGAATGATTCGAAACTACCATACATTTCAATATAACGCTGATATCTTTGATAGCATCATCGTAATTTTAAATAACCTTGGAGTGCTTTTAATGAACTCACTTAAATACAGTGCTTGTGAATCCTTAATTAACACATTATTCTTGTTATTTTCTATGTTTAACTTATTTTAACTTACATTATTTAAAGTTTCAGTTTTTAGATTTTAAGTTGCAGATTTTTAGTGTAAAACTAGTGATAAGTTATCGTGTATCCTACCAGATATTCCGAATATTGCAAAAAAATAGTAAGCCCTTAATTTTTGACATCTTCACAAAAATTAATACCACATATTTGACTTTTCTTATTTGACAGTTAAATTTAAAGATTATTTAATTTAATTTTTTGTTGGAAATTAATAATTTAAAAGGAGTGAGGAATTATTCTGTATCCTACCAAAAATTTGGGAGACATAAAAAAATAGCAAGTACTTTAAATTTATTTACGATAATCAATACCACAAATCAATGCTACCAACTTCGTAAGCGGGTATTGTAATGAGCGCGCTATGGCCTATTACGAAACCGCTAGCGGTGTCTTAATAGCAATATTATTGACGCAGTGAGCCGCGTATCCGTGGAATGTTATGTTATTGTACGTTTACTTAGTAAAATTATCGATTTTAAATTGTTTTTTTTTTACTTTTTGCAAAAAATTACGACGGAAAAAGCCGCCTTTGGCCGCCCTCTAATTTTGGCCGCCCTCTAATTTTGGCCGCTCCAGGCAGTTGCCTCTCGGCCTGTACGTAACACCGCCCCTGATTATGCTTGTACGATATGCTCCACGATAATGTGGTACACAAAAGAAATGTTAGCGCCAATAAGAAGCTTTCGTGCGGCTTGAATATCCCTCAGTCTCGCCCACCGCTATTCAGTAGTTGTTTGAATCGCAAAGTCGGGGAGTGCCTGGTTAATCTCACCACCGACTAAAGGTGGGACCAGATGTTCCAATCCGCGCGAAAGCGTCTACTTTTTGGTATATGCGTACAAGAAGCCTAAAATTGATGGTTTTTGGGGCGAGTTTGTAGGTAAGCGGTATACCAGAATGAAAATCTGAGCTGACATTTGAGTTTATTGATATTTAAACTTCTAAAATAAATAAAAATTGTCTTGGACCAACCGTCCGGCGATCCATCCTCTCCTTGATTGGTCTGGATGCCTATTCTTGGACCGGTCGAGATCGTGTCGTCGACGATTTTCATCATTCTGTCCTTCTCATTGACATGAAAAAATAAGAGTCTGTACTTGTAGTCTCGTATATGGGGTTTGGTTTTTTAATCTTAAAGGATTTAATTCTAGTACGAACCTCGGTCATTGAACTGAGGCCAAGACAAGTGCCTTCAAAATACACATGTTTAAATTTCATTTAATTAAAATTTGGAATAAAATAAAAATCGACCTTATATGTTGAATCCATCTATGAAAGACGAAAACAACATGCTTAAAAAATGGTGGTACAGAATGCCAACCCATTTCGTAAAAAATACGGCCTGGAGAACGTTCACTAGTTTGAAAACGAGTGTTTCGGATAAAACGGGTTTAAAGTTTATGGAAAGTGATTTTCACGTTTTCTTTTGCCAAATCGTATCGACAGATTCAAGCTTAGTAGGGTTTGTTCCGTCTAAGGGACCCAAAAATGGAAAAAAATGGATGTTTTTCTTGACCCGCTGTAGTGGTGTCCCCTCTTAATAAACTTGGCTTAAATTAAGAACATTTGTTGAATTGTGTTATAAACAAAGGTAATATCATAAAATGTTTTTAATTTTTGGAAGTGCAATATTAGTCTTAGCGTTGCCTCGAATTTTTTCAAAGATATATTGTGAGGTTAAAGATTAGATCGTTTCTTAGACATGTATTTCTGCGTTATGTTCTTGAATTCTTTCCAAATATTTAGCTTAATTTTTTTCTAGCCTCGTACCTGACTATTACTTTTCCTGCTATTTAAATTTTTAACCGATAATGTATGTACCAGCTACCACTTTGGTTGCCTCGCTTTGTAGACCTCTAAGGAGAGTTTTTCCAGTTTGATCAAGATCATTTTTAAATTGGTTAAACACTCTTTGAACTTCGATGTTTTCTTTGATCTCTAACCAAAATGTTTGAATATGTTGGCTTCTAAAGTTTTCCCTTCACCGGGTTTTCTTGATTTGGATTCCTTTTCAACGTTCTTAGTTGAACGATTTGTTGCCCAATGACCTACTGTTTATAAAGTGTTTCCATTTTATACGTTATATTTTTGCATTTATTTAAAGGACAGGGCATGTGGGTGCTCAGACCTAGGACACCCCTAAGAGGAGAAACGACCTTAACATATAACATCTCAATATATGTACAGTTTTTATGAATATGGACAAATCTCCAAGCTATTTTTTTAGTCTCATTCAAAGCAAGTAGGTCCTGTAACGTTCCAAGGTTTATAGAGGATTCTTTATTTAGTCTTTTTGTAATTTTAATATGAAATCTTAAAAATTGTTATGTTAATACTCTAGAGATTATAACAAAACTATTAATCGCTACAAAAAATATTTATTGTAACGTAATAATATCTGGGAAAATACCCATAACAAAAGGATATCTACGGCAAACCACCAGCAATTTATTTTTTTTATCTTTTAAGGTCAAGATGCTGATTTAATAAGTTAAGAAAATAAAAAAAATATTTGAATTTCAAGTACATTCTTTTCTCCATTTTGCAAACCCTTGTGGCGTGGGACCCTTAGTGACTACTTTGATTAAACTTTACCTTGGAAAATTATTTAACCTTATAATTATTCTATTAGAGTTATGAGTAATATACATGATCGTGGTTTTATAATTATGGGTAATTATTTAATAAAAGTTAGAAGCTAATTATAAAATCCAAAGCAATTATACCTAGTTGATTTATTTAATAATTCAATAATTGCAATTATAAGATTTCTCGACATTTCAAGTATTGATACATTAATTTTTCAATACAAAATTAATACTCAACTTGTTGATGTTTTTGAATACCAATTTATAAATTTTTGTAGAACTAAAGTTAAAAATTAAACTGCTTTTAAAACAATTAGAAATAAATTTCGAACAAAAATTCTCTATAACAAATAATTAATTCTCTACTTGAATTACATAACATTTAGCTTTTATCATGGAGTATGGATACTAGTAGCTTTTTTGCAATATTAAATTTATAAAAAAATAGGAAGAATATATGGATAGAGATGGTATCATAAACGCTTTTTTAACACCATATATCGTTCTTAGTGTAAACAGCAAGGGATGAAGTTATAAGAACTTTTATATAGGGTGTCCCAAAACTATTTTCATTTCATTCCATTTTCTTTAACCACTGCTATATCTCCTAACTTTTTACTTGACCTACTACTTGAAGTCGCTCGCGCAGGGTATTTTTCTTATTTTTAGTAGTGCTCCTAAAGTAAATGAGATAGAACATTGAATCCTTTTTTAATTGATAGAGATTACTGTGAAGTATTATGGAAGTAAATTAACTGGTACTTTTATGGGGTTTATTTCAAAGATATGAGTGAAAATATCAAGAAAAAAGCGAATTCTCATTATTTTTTTGAAAGAAAAGATTACTTTTTTCTATCAAAATAATTTTTTGATGATGATTTTATAACTTCAAGACAAAGCGGCATTATTTAGCTTTACTTTATAATTTTTTTCATTTAAATTGACAGAAATAATTTATGAACTATAACAGAATTTCAAATTACCGACATTTTCTGTGGGATCAGAATTCATGGACCCGTAAAAAACCAGGCTATTGGGTTTTTTGTCAATGAAATCCCGTCTTCTTCTGATCACTTCTTTTTGGGACCTCCTGTATATTTCCATGTTCATTGTACGATATCTAGAATCTACTTAGAGGGAGTATTTTTTCTAACCTCTAACCATCAGTTCTTGGAAGTTTTTTATTTCAGGGTCTTTCAATGAACGAAAAAAAATAATCTTCACAGTGGAATGTGTTAACTGTAACGGACCGAAATTTATAGGTACTTACTCAATCAGGCAAATTAGGTCATTACAGTGAGAAATTACTTTAGGCCAAACTAAGTAGATCGGTTGTTTAAAGAATATAAGAATCTGGTACTTTAACGATACGAGTGCGACTTCGTCCATTTTTCTGTAAAATAAATTATAAATTTATATTAGGAAATAATAAATAATATTTGTACAGGACAAATCATTTAACTTGAGACAAATAAATATCCGAGTAACTAAAAGGTTTAGAGAAGAGTTTCAAATAAAAGTTGTTTGGTTTGAAAGGGGAAATAGAATTGACTTGGTTATTTTTGGTCAAAGGCCATATTTGTGTTTTAATTTTTATGATGATCAGGTTTTCTAAATAAAAGTCAATAATTTTTTAGCAGTTTCTAAATCTATTTAAAAAACAAATCACTTTTGTCTAAATCATTTTTTATATTGACAGATTTTTAATTTTAAAAATTTCCATAAAAAATGTTTTTTTTTGGTCTTTGTGTTTTTGGGTTTAAATGAAACAATTTTCGTTTGAAACAGTTTTTTCTTAACCATTTTTTTTCTAAATCGTTTAGTTTCTGGTCTCAAGTTAAATGATTCATCCTGTATACTTCGATAGTTCAATATCATGTTTTTTTATTTATTATATTAAGATTTTAAACACTAGCAATTTTTATATTCTTGTAGAGTCATCATCAATCATGTACCCATGATTTTTTGTTTTATCAAAGTGCTACCGGCAAAAAAATGATTATTCAAGTCAGGTAAAGTGGTCTATATCTCGATTAGTAAATAAAAAATTGCAAACCTGCTATTATTTATAGAATTAAAAGAATAATAACATTTTAAATTTTAAGGTCAGTCTTTTTAATCGGTGATTAAATCTCTGGTCAACTAAATAGCGATTAAAACTATCCCAAACTATAAAATAAATTAACTTTTTTAATCACTTGTGGCATATTCATATTAGTATTAGAGACCCCATTGAAAATTGGTATAAAGTTGTCATTAAATAATGAGAAAAAACTATATTGTAAAAAAAGTTATTCACTTTACCAGAATAAAAATCTGCGTCATTTGATCTTTTAAACGTATTACGTTTCAATTGATTCATTCCTTTAGAATTAATGTTCTTTAACGATGTAATTTATGGTGAAAAATAAAAAAAAAATAAGATCATCAGTAAAGAAACACTGCAAATATTTTCTTTAAAATCCTGACCCAGTTGCCCACGGCACGAAATAACTTTCCCTTATTGTTGGCAATTTGAATTTATGTTCAATTTACAGTATTAAATAAATTGTGATAATATTAATTATTTTTAGTATAGCTAGTCGAAAACTAGTTTTTTTGTACATCATTCATGATTAATTATTTTTAATTAACATAATATATGTGCAAATTAATGCAAAATCTTCAACGAGATTATATTAAGAAATTCTTTGTTATTTATGCGAAATATAATGACGCAATGAATATATTAAAATTACCAAATTGTTGTTTACCTACGTATTAAATCCAACAAACATAAAAACGCATTTCAAAAAAATCAAAACAAGCGGAAGCTGCCAAATTCTGTGACGTCAAGTAGAACACCTAAACGCAACTTCATTTGAATATTTAAATAAAATATTATAGACGTATTATTTATGTTAGGAAATTTTACCTGTTTGGTCCATTCATTAAATAAATAGGTATTTTTGCAAAAATTCATACATGACGTATTTAGTAAAATGTTATTTGTTATTTTTTATATATTTAAACTTCGATAATTTATGTAAAATACATTAATTTTTTATTTAATCATAGCGTTTAGTATCACTGTTTATTAATTTACGCTTATTAATTATAGGCTAAAGATTAAAAGGCAAATATTTGATTATATTTTTATGTACTCACAAGTGGTTTTAATTTTCACTGCCAATATCAAAGTTAAAGATTAAGATAGATATGTATCATTTAATAAAGAATGAGGAAATTCATTAGTAAAAAACAGTACCCTTGAATATAGTTATTAATAAAGTATTAAATTAACATCTTAATTATTACATTAATAAGTTTTTACAATAGGTATAAAAATTTCTTTTTAAGAAGTGCCAAAGATCGTTGATTGTCTTATGGTAAATTAAATTATGTAACGTTTCGTTAAATAATTACTTATTTTTATATACTCATTACATTTGGCAACCTCCAAGTAAACTACCTAAGATTTTTAAATCGCGTATTTTTTTTATTATCAAAGTAATTATGTTATTTAACTTTTTATATAGAATTACAAATAGTTATGAAGTAATTATACAAACATTATATTTTAATGTATTCGTCAAAACGTTGTCATTGATTTTGACGTATTTTACATACGTTGTATTATTGTTAAAAATTTTAAATAGTTTTTATAATTTTCAAGGAAAGCAAACAGTTTTGCTTATTTATTGATTTATTAAATACTAATATTGTAAATACTCGTAAGTTAGCTTTTCAGGCAAACCTAAAACTTCAGTTGATCTTGTACAGAAGTTTTAGTATCCACAACTTTTTAAAAATTAGGTTTCTAGAGATTCTTTAAATTGTACACAAGAAAGGGAGATTATTTTTGTTATGTCTATTACTACTAAGTGGAATTAATTAAAGTGCTTTTATAATTAATCAAATTGGTCTATCTTATAAATGCAGAAATTAGAAAAATTGACTTTTGTCGTTTATTAATTACCTGAAAAGAAATTTGCCTTACCACTTTTAGTTTTAAAAATATTGCTCAAAAACTGAAAATTGTCATGTGGTTACAAATGGCTAAATTGATTGGTTCGAATAAACAGCAATGAAAATGACAATTTTTCTTTTTCTTGAAAGTTAAAAATGTCTTTTCAGGAATTAATCAACTATAAAATGCGCAACTTTGTCCCAATTTAACCGATTTCGTATCTCTTCAAATGAGCAAGATCCCAACGTTGAGCCTTGAAATTCGACACCCTGTATAAATGATGAAGCCTTTTTATAGCGATATTTATTTTGTTGCACCAATATAATTTTAAAATAATCAGTTTTTGTGAGGTGTTTTTTCTGATAATAAATTTTTCTCGTTTTATTAAAATTATTATGTGAAATATCCACCTCTGGTTTTAAGATTGTTATCATTACAACATTTGATTTTTATATTTTTCATGTTAAAATAAATTGAAAAACAAGATTGAAAATTTTCGACAAAACTTTTTGTTACACCCTGTAAATTTCCCCAATTAATTTTAATTTTGACTTACCCAGTTTTTAGATTATTGTTGGAATTTTTAATTTAATTTTCTTTAGATTGATTTAAAAAATCAATTTATATATCATTTAGGGTTTTAATGTATTTTTATAATATTTATTATTTTTTAAATTGGCTAAAACATTTAAATATCCATTATTATTGTAAAATGGTAATATAAAAATTAATATAAACTTGAAAAACAAATCATTTAAATAATTATTTATTTATGAAAATCAATTTATTATCTACGATTTTGTATTTATGTAAATAATGCGAGTATTTAGTAACCCACTTGGATACCGGTATAGAAATAATATTTAAATATTGACATATTCCTATCGTCATTGATTTATAATCATGATCTAGATATCATTACATTTGAATTAACATTGCAATTAAGGTTCAAGTTTATATTTTTTAAAGTTATACGTATACGCGTACCTAGCACCTAAAAGTATTTGTTAATAAGATTTTTTGAAAATGTTATGTTGGATGTAGGTATATCTACAGGGTGTCCCAGCGCTGCGACGAAGTAACATTACTCTAAAATTAAAAAAGATATCGACGTGCGGTTTTCGATAGAAAATACAATACCTTCAAGCGCACAATTTAAAAATATTTTAGTAATATACCGAGTGTCCATTCCAAGATGGCGGACCAAACTTATGTTTTTTTTAATGGAACACCCAGTATATTGTTACATTTTTGGATTCCTCGTCAAAAAGTAATTATACTTTGTATAAACTTTAATATTTATATTTATATCATCAATCGTTTTGCTGATATTTGCCATTTAAGCCAAAAATGATCAAATTTTGAAAAATCACTGCTCTAAAACAGATTTTGGGTTGAAATTTTTTCATACATTTTTCAACAACGTCTAGTCTACAACTATCTAAGTAACTAACTATGTCAAATTTAAGTTTGTGATAATTTTTTATCAGAGTGCCCTACGAAACGCAAATTAAACGAGATTTTCAAATGGAACGCCCTGTATATTTTAACATCAATCGATGGCATTTTCTACAAGCTTTCTATTGATATAAAGTTTGTATGGTCGCTTTTCAATGGTTTAGTAGCTATTAATATCCAAACTGAGAAACAGTGAAAAATAGACAAATATCACTCTTGATGAATTTTTTTGAGGATTTTTTTTAAATTTACCTAATACTTATTTGTGTCTTTCTCTATTTTGCTTTTTTAATAATGTTGTTATATTACAATAGCTTTTTTTTTGTTTTACAACAGAAATAAAATCGAAACTTGGAATTATCAATTTTGGTTTTCTAAATCTCAGTATGTTTTGAAAATTTAACAACTGATGTTACCAAGGAAATCCCTATTTTGTTGAATTTAGACTATACGATATTGATAAATTTTTGAGAAAATTTCAACCCAATCTGTTTTAGAGCAGTGATTTTTCAAAAATGGATCTTTTTTTGGCTTAAATGGCAAATATCAGCAAAACGATTGAAGATAGACCCATAAAAGTCTATACAAATTGTAATCATTTTTGATAAGGAATCCAAAAATGTCATAATATACTGGATGTTCCATTTAAAAAACATAACTTTGGTCTGCCATCTTGGAATGGACACCCAGTATATTATTAAAATATTTTGAAAATGTGCGCTTTAAAGTATTGTATATTCTATCGAAAACTGCATGTCGATATCTTTTTTCATTTTAGAGTAATGTTACTTCCTCGCAGCGCTCGGACACCCAGTATATAAAGTTATTAAAAATAATTTTAAGATTTATTATGTATTTTTTTGTTTTCATTTAATTTAATTATATAATTATCAAAGCTTTAAAATGGTGGTTTAAAAAATAAAATAGAAAAAAACTTTATTATCAACGGTGATCACATACAAAGTACCTACAAATTTTGAAAATTTTTGAAATTGTACAATATCATAAAATCTAAATTTTAAGAAAGATAACCCCTATGAACATAAATGAAATCTCTTAAAAATGAGAAACAGCCCCTGGTAATTGAGAATTTTGTCTCTTTTTCGTGCCAGAACATCCTTATAATTTAAAAAGTCTTATACCCAGTTAAAAGATTTATTAATAGTTCAGAAAGAATTTATCCAATTCGGAAACTGAAAAAGCAAAATAAATAATAAAAAAAAAATATCTCAAAAGCTTTTGAATCTGCAAAAATTTTTCTTTATACAGGGTGTCCACGAAACTATGGCCACCCCTGTAATTTTTTTATTTGTGAAAATAAAAGTTTCAAAATTTACTATGTTATATGAAAACACATTTGTAGAACTAAAAAATTTTCAATTTCACTTTCGGTTTCACCGAAAACGACATCAATTTTCTTATTTTAAATGTCACACCCTTGTTTTTGTATTTATTATAAAACATTGGTAAGTTCCAAGACATTTTTTTCTAAACTTTAAAAAAATGTTTTGGTAATTTTTTTAATAAAATCTATTAAAACTACACTTAAATAATTTAAATAAGTAAAAAAAATTGTAAATTATGAAACTCACTTCGCAGTTTTTGAGAAATGGCGTGATAATGCTGCCACCCCCTATTTCAATAGAGGTTTTTTTCCGATTTCTCAAAAACGGCCGAATGAAATTATTCATAATTTACCTACAATTTATTTTCCAAATTTTTTTTCGAAAGTTCAGAAAAAAAATGTTTTTTGTCACAAGCAAAATGTTTAATAATAAGTACAAAAAATAGGGTGTTACATTTAAAATAAGAAAGTTTAAGTGAAATTGATTTTTTTTCTTATGCCATATAGCATAGTAAATTTGCAAATTTTTATTTTTATAAATAAAAAAATTACAGGGGTGGCCCTAGTTTCGTGGACACCCGGTATATCCTAAAATTTTTCAATTATCACTAAATAGGGACATGATTCTTAGGTACTTAAGTTTTTAACGAATTGAAAGAAAATATTTCTCTTTTCCTTGCTCTAAAATTGTTGATCAAGCTCTCCAGAAAAGGAGAGATTTGTCAAATAGAAAAGTAAAAATACTAGTGATTTGCAAAAAATAAGGGATGTATGAATAAATGGCTATTTGCACATACAGTATGTACGAATAAATGGCTATTTGCCCATACAGTATGCATGTATAATTGGAACACTGCGAGCAGTGCGCGCCACAAAACGGCCAAACAAATAATAAAATATACAGGGTGTTTGGTAGCTCGATGCGTTAATTTAAGGAGCTGATTGGGGATCATAATGGAAGCATTTTTAACTAAATTTAAAATTACACAATTGTGTTTTAGTAAAAGTTATCATAACTATCTTAGTTACATTGAATTTATGCTTAATTGTAGTTGAAGCTTTTGGAAATAAATATTTTCGGCAACTTAAGGGGGTATTCAAGTCCAGAAGCCCGAATTTCGAGCGTTTTTTGAGAATTCATAAAAAAAGCAATTGATATTTTTACTATCCATTTTTATGGCTTATTTATTCATATTTCAAGAGTACATAAAAAAATAAAAATAAAAAAAATATTAAAATTTCAGCAAGTTATGCGTCGTTGAAGTAGAGGGGCGAAAAAAAAGCCGTGTCCCAGTCGTCATGATATCTACCCTCCTGGTCACTTAATAAATAAAATTATGGATAATTTTTGATAAGTATAATTGCCAGTATCGTATGAACCAGAAAAAGTAAAAAAAAAATTTTTTCGCAAAATGGTGGCTACTCAAAAATTGAGGTCGATTTTCCCACTAATTTTTTAACATTCCCGAATTTTTTAAAAATATTAAAAATGAAAAATTTCTAGTTTTTATTGGTTCATACGATAGAGAAATATATAAAGAATATTCATGCCAAATTTCAAGTAAATCGGTCGACTAGAACTTCAGATATTATGTCAACCGCAACGAAAAAAGTAGTTTCGAGAAAAACGCGTTTCAAGTTTTACGTTAAGTTTCAGGCAGTGTAACTGATAGATGCGTACATATAACTTGCATTTTTTTAAACAGCTATCCCAGCTTCGTACATCGGGCCTTTTTCTTTCCGCAAGACGAGCAGTTCTTCCTTCTTTTGAAGCATTTGAAAATAGAACGTCAGAACTTTGCATTCTTACTTCATTTCACCTAACAACAAACCCATGGGTTTCCCCACCAATTTTCATCCCCATAAGTTTCATTATATTTAAAATGGGATTAAAGCCTTCATTGAAAATACTGACTGCTAAATAAGTAGCAATTTCGATTGTCTGGACTCCAGCATGGATGTGTTTAGGTGCAAACGTCTATATCAAAAAATTCAGTGATTCGTTGTTATTTTGAGTTTCGGAACCCAAACAACGTTCCAATAAAGAATCATTTGACAGGATTCCGTCAATAGGTTTTAAAACTTTTCCATACGGAATTTGCATTCCATACGGAATTTGCTCAACGTTTGGTGATCCATAATAGGTGAAATAAAACGTCTTCAAACCAAACTTGTTACAAAGTTTATTTTATCTAATGCATTTCGAGGAATAATCTCATCTTCAGAGACACATTAAAAATTAAAGTAAAGAATGAACTAACAGGTACACTCAAAGAGTCAAAAAGAGGGGTCGAATACAGCACGCTCAGTCACTTAGATTCTAATTAACAAGGAAAAGTTGCACTTACAAGGCGAAAAATACAATATAAAACTTCTGGAGAAACCAGTAAGTGGTGGATCATCGTGTTGAATGTCATCCAGAGTTTCTTGTTGATTGCCACTGTTTTTTTGATCTGTCTGGACGACAAGAACGTCACTAAAATGACTATAACTTTAAAAACAATTCGAATTTTGAAAAATCCTTTTAGGGAGATATTCTTGAATATCTAAACTATCGAAATATGGAAAAAAATTCGATTTTTTAAAATTTCTGTACTAGAATACCCCCTTAAAAAGTTACAGCAATTTTAAAATTGATATATTTTCATGATTTTTGTGGAACAACCTGTATAATACTCTTTCTTATTATATATTTTTTATTTAAATAAATTATTATTTGGATTTTGTCTTTGCCAAATTGAATTTTTTGTACATTATTGACTGTATTTAAAATAAGGGAACGACGAGGTTAAATTTCCCTCGCTAAAATTTAGCATCTTATTGGCTAAAGATATACAAAATACAAAGCATACTTGATTTAAATAAAAAAAATTTAAATAAAATGAAATTTTTCCCGGTATCCCACAAAAATCATTAAATTTTTGAAATTTTAAAATTGCTGTAACTCTTTATGGGGTCGAAAAAACATAATAGTTCATAGGAAAATTTTTGGTCAGAATGACATTTACTATCTAAAAAAAAATTGCTGGAAAAAGTGAGACAACCTGTATAATGTCGATTCATGACCAGTCTCATTGACTACAGGTTTATTGACAATACCTCTCCTCTCTTCTTCAACTGGACTCTTCGATAATACCATTTCATCGACACATACATATGTAATATTCAAAATTCCCAATTGATTTTTCATAAACAAGTGAAAGAGTAACCATCAAACCCAGTGCTTTGCTGTACAAAGGAGGTGACTTCATTTTTTAAAAGTCTGCTTTATCGTAAAAAACGTTTGAAAATTGAACGAGGCGTGTAACGAGATTGGCAGCACCATTTTGTGAGTAACGTGAAAACTAGACCTACAAGTTCCTTGTTTCAAACGAAATAGTTTTTTGCCACAAAATAACACATGTAACTCCAAGCTTTCCTGGGATGGAGCTGCCGGTCTACCTCCTGTTTGCAGCAAACCCTTCAATTATTTCTCTAAATCTAAATTTTGGAAAAGAATATACAATAATACAATACATAGGTGGCACAGCGAAAAACCAAAATAATATTAAAATTTCCACGAAAATCATCTTTAAGAACATTATTTTTCTTTGCCGAGGAAAAAGATTTGCCGATTTATCGATGAAACGGCATTTGAAAAAAGGTAACATCAATGTATGTATGAACTAATTTTGACTTGTCCGAGCGTTTCTTCAAGATTTTATAGTAACTAATTTTAAAGTTGCCCTTTCCGTTTTCGTTGACTCACCATGTATACATACATACCTATAGGGTGGCCGAACAAAAACTTTACAAGCCCGTTTTTCGTTATTTAACTTCAGTTTTTGGAAAAACTCTCAGATAGGTCGCTTTTGGTTTTCAAGGGGACAGACTTTCAAATACTTACCCCTTACCTACTTTCAACCCCTAATGGGGGATTGATATCAACTTAAAAATTTCAAATGTGAATAAGCGTCAAAATGCATTAGAATAAAAAGTACGAAGAACCAGATTTAATTAATTAAAATTTGAATGTAATTTTCTTAGCAAATTATGAACATGTCGGTCAAATCAACAAGTGCTAACGATTCAGTCTGCAATTACTGTAAAGTTAATGTTAAAAAATTTATCACATGCGATACATGTGAGAAAGACTACCACGCGAATTGTGTGATAAAAATTCCTGGTGTTTTCGTTGATGATGATGGAAATATCGTATGTTGTCAGAAGATAACCTCTAATACGGCCATCTTTTCTGCTATTGATGATGCTGCCGATGATACATGTAAGTTAGACAATTCGGATGTTATTGCATTCCTCAAAGAAGAAAATTCTCTTCTACGGAAATTGATTATGGAAAAAGATGAAATTAACAATCTCCTAAGGGACAAAATTAATTATCTATATGGTTTAAATAACTCAAATTCCATTCCGGTATCAAAGAAGAAAGGGAAAGTGCCATCTATTGATGAAAAGCCAAAAAAGTCTAGCGATATCAATATCCCAAATCAAACATACGCTCAGGCCGCTGCAACCGATTCCGTAACTCAGCTAGCACCAGATGCGGAAAATTCGAATACCAATGTAAATTCAAACTTAAATTGTTTATCAACAAACCTCGAGGCTCGTCCCAATAAGTCATTGACACGATCAGATGATTGGCAAACACCAAAAGAAAATAGACGTAAAAAACGCACCCAAACTATCCACGGGACTTCAAACAGCAACGAATTGAAAGCTGCAGTCAAATTTAGTGCATTCCATGTTTATCGCCTAGATCCACTGATGGAGTTTGAAAATCTGGAATCTTTTCTTCGAAATAAAGGGTTTAACCAAATAAAGTGCGTAAAATTAAATTCTAAATATCCCGAAGAATATTCCTCTTTCAAAATCGAAGTCCCGGTTGACAAGAGTGAAGAATTGAAGAATCCAAACTTGTGGCCCAAGTACACTTGCATTAATAATTTTTTACGACACCTCGAGAGAAGAGCGCAAAAAACATAAAAGAACATAGTAGCCTATCAATTTTTCACCTTAATATAAGATCGATTCGCAATAAGAGTCATATGTTCGAAGCCTTTTTACTTAGCAATCAAATTTGTTACGATGTCGTCTGCATTACTGAGCATTGGCTAAACGCTAATGAAATAAATTGTTTTAATATCAATAATTACACGCTATTATCCTCATACTGTCGGATTAAATCGTACGGCGGTTCTTTAATTCTGGTTAAGAACAATTTACATTTTGAAAGTTGCAGTTATATTAACGAAATGTCAATTCCACATGTCTGCGAAGTGGCCGCCTGTAAGCACCTTAGCAATAATATAACCATAATTTGTATATATCGTCCACCTTCTGGTGAGCTCACTGAATTTTTAAATGTTTTATCTATTATTCTCGAACGTATAAGTACCAGTTCTACTACTGGGGACCTTATTATCGCTGGAGATTTTAACATTAAATTTGAATCAAATGATCCGGCTGCAATACAATTTAGAGATTTCCTTAGATCTCACGGTATGTATGCCACAATTTCAAAAAATACTAGAAATAATACCTGCTTAGATAATATTTTAGTTAACACCTTTATTTTTAAAAACCTCTCATACACTACTAATGTTATTGATACATTATTATCAGATCATTTTACGCATGCGCATGCGATCATATTATTTCCACCTATAAGCCAAGTAGAAACATTTAAAATAGTACGACCACTAAACGAAACCTGTCTGTATAACTTTTACACCGCTCTGTATAATACTAATTGGATATTCCTCGATAATGTTAATATCGAAATTTCCTTTAATAACTTTATATGTACTATTATCAATTTGCTCAATATATATGTTCCTCTTAAGAGAGTGAAAGAAAATCATTCTGACCAGGTCAAGTGGTTTAACGCCAATCTAAAAAATACGCGTGAACAACTAAACATGCTAAATGATTTTAATAAGAGGTTCCCTGCACTCGATCTTAAAGATTCTATTCGTAAGTTAACGTACTCTTATCAGTACGAAATCAAATTAGCAAAGTTAAAGGCCAACGGTAAATTTATCATTAACAGCACTAACAAGGTGAAATCAATGTGGTCACTCGTCAATAAAAATAGAGCAAAAAAGTTAACCAATATCGTTGAGTTAAGTCCCGATGAATTCAATAAATATTTTGCAAATGTAGCAGATCATATCGCTAATGACATCGACGTCACCGACTTAAACCCCCTAGAGATCTTGCCCAAGTTAGACGAATTAGAACCATTTTCTATAAGTCAATTTTCTTACATCGAAACCAGAGATATAATAAAAGGGTTAAAAAATAGCAATGCCACCGACATATTTGGTCTCTCAAATAATTTAATTAAAAAAGTTGTTGATGTAATTTTATACCCACTAACAAAATTAATAAACAGGTGTATCGTAGAGAATACCTTTCCCAGTTGCCTTAAAACATCAAAAGTTATACCTTTATTCAAAAAAGGCAATCCCAAAGAAGTAGCTAATTATAGGCCCATCTCAATTATTCCAACCTTTGGAAAAATTATTGAAGTAGGCCTCAAATCAAGACTTTGCAAGCATCTAAGTGCTCATGATATTCTCTCTGAATCACAGTTTGGCTTTCGGGAAGGATTCTCAACGACCACTGCCCTAATCGAACTCAGCAATTACGTGCACGAATGCATCAATAACGGACTTTACGCTAACGCATTAATGTGTGACTTGTCAAAAGCATTTGACACAGTTTCGCATAATATTCTTTTAGGAAAGCTAGAGCACTATGGTGTTACTCCAAGTGCCATATCATTTTTTCAATCATATTTCTCTGATAGGAAACAATATGTAGAATTTTCCGGGTCGAACTCTAGTACTTGCATCATTAAAACTGGCGTGATTCAAGGTTCGGTGCTCGGACCTCTTCTTTTTTTAATTTATGTCAACGACTTAGACGGGAACATTCCAATTTCCAAGCTTGTTCTATTTGCCGATGACACTACTGCTTTAAATTCGGATATTGACCTCAATAAGCTCTCCTTAAAAATAGACGAAACAAAACTATACCTAAAGAAGTGGTTCGATGCCAATAAACTATGTCTCAATGATTCGAAAACACAAAGTTTAATGATTTCCACAAGAACTCTACCAACCATTAATAATAGTGACAAAGTAAAATTGCTAGGGATTTACCTCGATTCCACTCTCACTTGGAGTAATCATGTTAACTACCTCGCAGATAAACTGTCTTCAGTTATCTTTCTAATTCGGTCTCTGCAAAAAGTAGTGCCGCGAGAGGTTCTTCTCACTGCATATTACGGCCTTTTCAACTCACTAATAAGCTACGGGCTGATTATTTGGGGGCATAGTGCTTCTGCAAAAAGAATCTTTGCACTCCAGAGGGCCGTAATACGTGCCCTATGTTGCGCAGGGTACCAAGACAATACCATACCACTTTTCAAGTCACTAAAAATACTAACCTTACCGGCTATGTTTATCTTGGACTGTCTTGTATATGTTAAAAATAATTTGAATTCTTTCACTACCAGCTCTGAAATCCACAACCACTATACAAGACAGACCAAAGAAATCAGAGTTCCCTATTTTCGGCTAAACAAAACTTGCTCAGGCGTTAACTTTTACGGGATTAAGGTCTTTAACAATCTGCCATCATCAATTAAAGATTTACCAAATAAAGAATTTAAATATCGGTTGAAGGAACTTCTTATTAATATTTGTCCTTTCTCATTAGAGGAAATACTCACAACTAAATTTGATATATAGAATAAGCTCAATAATTTTAACTTAGGTTAAAGCATTTATGCCATTGCTTTCCTTTTTGTCTTTTTTTTTGACTTTTGTAAATGTTTTGTACATTATTTGCATGTAAATAAAATAAATAAATAAATAAATAAATAAATAAACTGGATTTTATAATAAAAGGACTGTTGTAAATCTGGTTCTTCGTGCTTCTTATTTTTATGCATTTTTACCCTTATTGTCATTTGAAATTGTTAAGTTGTTATCAACTTCCCGCTAAGCGTTGAAAGTAGGTAATGGGTAATTATTTAAAAATCTGGCCCTCAGTAAACAAAAAAAGACCTGTCCGAACGATTTTCCAAGAACTAAAGTTAAATAAGAAGAATTGGGCTTACGAAGTTTCGTTGGACCACCCTGTATAAAAGTTGCAGTATTTGTAAATTTTTAATATAATCGAGTTTTTGTATTTTTTGTTACAAAAGGTCAACAGATTATACATACATACATACATACATAAAGTGTTTCAAAAGGGGTGAAAACTTTTAAATGTAGTAAATTAGGTTTGCCCCAAAGAAAATTAATTTTGTTTTGACGATTTTTGTATTCCTCATCTACATATTTAGGACGGATTTTTCAAATATAGCTGCACATTACTATTGAGTAGTAGATGGGTTTGCGATTGAATAAGGTACGTAACTGATTTTCTGGTTTTAGTTTTAAGTAAGTCATATCCGATCCCCATAATAGTTTGGTTTAAAATCGAATAACGAATGTGAAGGTAAAAATGAAATACACCGTATATAATTATGTTTTTAGAAATGTGATTTGTAACATTTTACTTCAAGTGTAGAATAAATAAAAAAACAGTAAAAGTAAATTTATATTACATTTCACTTGCAACGTGAATAACAAACGTATTCAACTGGAAGGACATTTTTGTTTATGTTTATGTAATCAAGGACTTTATATCGGATGATTCCATTTATTATTATTATTATTTTTTAAATTACCAAACCCAACTGATTTTATTTCAATACTAATAGAAGCGTGTCAAAAATGCTAACACGATAGCACTATCATTCTCTACGATAATATGTACTCGTACATATGTTGTATACATGAAGGAGCCACGCCAAAAAACGTTGAACGCATTCCATGATTCAATTTGTTATGGTTTCAAGAAGTGATAAAGAACAAAAATAAATAAATAATTTACATGCTAATTAAACTATTAACCGCTCCATTAATTTGCCTTAATATTTAGATAAAATTTTGTACTTCTGGTAAACACCAAGCATGTTATATTTGCGTGTTGTTAGCAAATCCAAAAAATTATAAGTGGAAAATTTCCATCTCTCAATAAAGTGACTAAAATAAATTCGGTTTATATTCAAAGTCTCATTACTGCATTATTAATTTGGAATACATTAAATGGACTTGTTGTGTATGTCTTATTTTTTCAGTAGTAGCAAATATAATTCAATGAAAACTAATTGTTAATAATTTTACCGAATCTAATAGGTTTTTAACCGTGTATTGTCAACATTGGCCTGCTTTTGAATTAATATTTTTGAATATATTATTTTCATTGAAGATATACTTTTAGTACGTGCTTTGTCCAGATCACCTGACAAGTAGTCGTTTTCATTGTAAAATAGGACGTAGGCTTGAAGAAAGAATTTTTGAGTACAATATCTCTTGAGGTGAACATAAACTTGCGATAGCTTTTTAATTCCTCCGTTTACACTTATTAAGATTAGGGGATTGAAAATGTCGATTCATGTGAATTGGTACCTGTAGGACCCCGTTTGTGTCGATTAGTGCCACTATAATCATTGTAATCAACGAAAAATTAGAGAAAAAATATGCTTAAATAAAATTGTGGTGCTTACTTCCCACTTAGGAACACAATGAAACAAATTTGTTACTGCCTCGATAGTGCCTTCACAAAATTTTTTTTGTCAATAGTTACCTTTTCACATCCAAAAATGTAATCTTTCTGGGAAGGGCTGGTTCGACCTGAGCTATAAAAAACCGAAAAGTTATAGCCAAAAATAAATCATTCATAAATTTTCGAATTTTATTCATCTAAATCTAAATGTTCTGTTAGGGTGCAACACTTTATTTTGGTGGAGCGTTTGAGTGCGTTTGAAAATACATAAGATACGTACATTTAAAGTTATAACATACAAATTTTAAGAAAGTTAGGCTCGGGTAACGTTACTCTACTCTAACTTTTAGTTTCGCTATAACTTTATTTCTGCTAGGGTGCATAACTTTATTTTGGTGAAGCGTTTGAGTGCGTTTGAAAATACATAAGATACATACATTTAAAATTATAACATTAAAAATTTTAAGAAAGTTAGGCTCGGGTAACGTTACCCTAGCCTAAGTTTTAGTTTCGCTATAACTTTATTTCTGTTAGGGTGCAAAACTTTATTTTGGTGGAGCGTTTGAGTGTGTTTGAAAATACATAAGGTACATACATTTAAAGGTACAAAATTCGAAAATATAAGAAAGTTAGGTTAAGGTAACGTTACCCTAGCCTAACTTTTATTTTTGGCTATAACTTTTTTTATGTTGAGGTGCAAAACTTTCTTTTGGTGGAGCGTTTGAGTACATAATGAGTGCGTTTGATTCTTACATACAGGGTGTTTAATTTAAAAGGAGCCACCCTAAATAACTCTCGAAAAAATTTATTGTAAAAATCCCGTGACAGGTCGATTTTTACTTTAAGGGGGGACATCTTTTTAGAATAAAATAAGAGTTGTCATTGCAACCCCCTTCCCTATGGAGGCACCCTTTCAATTTTTTTAAATGATAATAGCAGTCATAATATTTTTGACAACTTTTTGCTTCCCAACCTACCTAAAAATTAAAAAAAAAAGTGCTTATAATGGTATTATTTATGTACTTTTAAATCACATTTGGATACATTTTTAAGTTTTGACCATAAAACAAGTGCTCTAACTTAACAAAAGCTAATTATTTATAATTATTGAAAAACAAATTTTTTTATTATTTTTTTTTGTAATAAATTAATTTTTCCTTTTCTCTTTTATCATGTCCTGTAAATGACTAAATTAAAATACGGCCAAAACAAATCATATTTTTATTTTCAGGATAAAAAGACCTTTAAAATGATGCGTCACTCCATTTAAAATAATCGAAGAGGTGGCCCTGTGGGGTAGGGGGTTGCAAAGTTGTAAATAGATGTCACCCTGAAAATAAAAATTTACCTGTCACGGCATTTTTACATTAAATTATTTTTTCGAGAGTTATTTAGGATGGCTCCTTTTAAAATGAACACCCTGTATGTAACATTGAATAGGCTAAAAGTAGTTAGGCTGGGGTAACACAACTGAGTGAAAAATACACCAATTTTTCAAAAGTTTTGCATACACTATTTTTTGCAATTTTTAATTGAACTGAAAAATTAAATATTAAATTTTGACATTTCAATTAAATTACCTTATCGTTTTCGTATACGAATTTTGGCGAACATCAAATTAAAACATAAACTACCTAAACGAATTATAATATTGTAAATATAAAATAGCACCTTAAATTTTGTTTAGAAGATTCTGTTAAATAATTAAACTGTATTGTAAAAATATATTATTAATCTGGCAACTGCGGCTATTCAAATTATAAATTTTGACAAGTGTGACAATTATTGTCAAAAAAAGACATATGCTATTTATCTGTAATTATGATTTACAGCTTTAAATATTCCTCCTATTTTTGCTGCAAATTATACAGGGTGGTGATAAAGTTTGGAACCAAAGTCATAACTTCCGTAAAAATTTTTTTTGTAAAAATCGCTCGGACAGGTCAATTTTTGTTTTAAAAATGCCATCTTTTGGAATGAAAAAAATATTCATGACGTCACTGATAACTTCACTATGACGTCATCATCAATTTTTTTAAATGGAAACCCCTACTTTTTTTACACATTTTTCATAGACCTTTTTATCATATTAACGATCACATAAAAATATTTAAAAAAATTTCAACCATTTTTGAAAAAAAATTTACTCAAAAAAAAATTATTAATTCTCAATGAAAATATTACAAAAAAAAGTAAATTTTTAATTTACAAGTAAAAAATTTTAACAAAAATGTTCAAATTGTTCCCCATTGACCATTTGGCATTGTCCCATTCGAGTGTAGACACTCTGAATACTATTGTTAATAATGAGGATTTTCCTGTGACCAATACCTACAATTATGTCGATTCACTGATCCATTCAATTGAAAGGTATCTTCATCGGAGAAAATTTTACTACTTAAAAAATTTGGATTTTGATCACATCGCGCTATCATTTCTTCACAAAATTGCAGTCGGCGATCGGGATCATCTTCATTTAACTCTTGTATGAGTTTTATTTTGTATGGGTGATACTTTTCCTTTTTTAATAATTTTGCGACATAGGAATGATCCACATTATTATTTCTTGAAATATCTCTTGTTGAAATATTGGGATTTTCTTCAATCGCAAGTAATAAATTTAATTTGGTTTCTTCATTCACTTGAGGCCGTCCTTGTCGAGGCAAATCTCCTACAGATCCTGTTTCTGCAAATTTGGTAACTAACTTACTTACTGTAGATCTTGAGATTTGCGGTCTATTTGGATATTGCTCATTAAACAATGCACAAGCTTCCCCATGGGTTCTTTTTCTATCGCCGTATCCTACCATAATTAAAATTTCGATTCTTTCGCGTTCGCTTAAACGAGGCATTTTTAATTTCGCAAAACTTAATAATTGTTGATTATTATTAAACAAACGAAGTAAGCTATTCAAGCATTGGTAAATGGATTTAAAATTTTATTTGCCATACAAAATAACGTCAACTAAAGCACTTTTATAAAGGCAATTTTTATTTCAATAAATTTTGAATATCAAAAGCTTTTTCAAATTTATAATAAATTACAATTTTATTTAAAGTTTATTATTACTCAAACATTTTATTTTAATTACCTTTTTCATTAAAAGTTATTTAAAATTAGTTTTAAGAAAATTCCAATTGTGTAAAGAAGAACAATTCGAATATTTTCAATAATAATTTGTTATTTTTAAACTAAAAATTAGTTTAATTTATTTTTCTTGCCATATTTTCATTGAGAATTAATAAATTTTTTTTGAGTAAATTTATTTTTTTTTCAAAAATGGTTGAAATTTTTTTAAATATTTTTATGTGATCATTAATATGATAAAAAGGTCTATGAAAAATGTGTAAAAAAAGTAGTGATGTTATCAGTGACGTCATGAATATTTTTTTCATTCCAAAAGATGGCATTTTTAAAACAAAAATTGACCTGTCCGAGCGATTGTTACAAAAAAAAATTTTACGGAAGTTCTGACCTTGGTTCCAAACTTTATCACCACCCTATATGCTTATTAGAGATCGATATAAATCGCGCGTAGAAAATAACGAAGAACATTTCAATTTTTTATAAATATTATTGAAGAAATGGACGTACAATGGTTCTTCTTAGAAACAACTCTGGAAATTAAATCAGAAGAATAAGCGCGATTTTTTTATGCCTTAGCGCAAAACGGAGAGCCGTGATTTTCTTTTGAAACATAACCATCATTTTATTTTCATTTCTAAAAATTGTATTTTTATTGTCATTAAATATAATTACCTGCTTTTGGGTATATTTTACTCCCTCCGTCCGGAAACATGATACACATTTTAAGCTATTTTGTTGTCCGAAAATAAGATACATTTATAATTTAATTAAAATATAAAAAATTATAATAAATCTGTACTATAACGAAGAATAATACAAAAAATACTGCTTGTAGTCCTTAATTTTCCACAATTTATCACATTATGAGAATAAAAAATTACCAAAAATTAAGGAAAAAACAAAAAAGACCAAAACAATATACGTTCGTTAATTCCAATCTATTTTTCAAAATGTATACCATATTTTCGGACGGAGGGAGTATTTATTTTTATAATTGTTTGGAAATTAATCGATTTATTTTCTAAGCTTCCGTAAGTATCTATTTTGCAATTCAGAATTAAAACGCCAACTTTTCGGTCGTTTGAAAATTAAAATGACATTGAAATTGATTGAAAAGTGAAAAACCTTTCTCTTCACCAACAATAAATTTTTTCACTAATTTCTTTTGAACGAAAAAAGAAAGTTATTTTAATATTGAAAATGTCAACTAAAAAGTGGGCTTTAGAGTTCAGAACTGAAAACATATATTTTTTCAATTTTTGTAATTAAAAATTCCGTTTTTACACTAAATTTAGCGAGCAAAGTTAATGTTTTAATCTTAAATCTCAAGTTCTTAAAAATGTGTTTGGTTCTTGCTAGGCAACCAGCAATTATACAATAATTGATGAATTTGTTGCAAGCGAAGGTTGACATAACCAAAAAAATGACAACCACTTGAAAGTTTAAATTTAATAGCGTTTTCGGATTAACTGCACTCAGTGCACATTTGCACTGACAGTTACTTTACAGCACATTATTTGGACAATTTTAGGCAAATCCTTGAAATTAACCATTGCTGACAAAGGCGAAAAACCGAACAGGTCAGGCAAATTTAATTTCTACATGGAGAAAATGCAAGTTAAAATTTAAATTTGACACTTAAAATTGCACGTAATCCTAAAACGCTATAAGAATCTAACAATTTTAATAGCTAAGTAATTATCACAAAAATGGAACAACGAAATGATATGATGATCAGTTTTAATATTTTGTAAATTGGGAATCGTGCAACAATTTATTGTACCAAAATAAATAGAAAAAATCAGGTTTAGCACCACGTGAACAAAGTAATTTAATTACTTTTCAAATTCGTGATTAATTTATGTTCTTTGCTCACTTCAACTAAATAAATATTTTATATTTACTATTTAGAAAAACATAAGTAGGTTTATTTTAAACAGGCGATATAGATAATCCCAGGTTCCCAGGTAAATAATTTAATAATAATCTTGTAGATTGCGTTAATATGATGAAATTTTATTGTTGCATTTCTCAATTATTACTTTGACATAATTTTCCTTTCATTTGCTTAAATTGTGTCTTAAAGCATATGCTAATATGTATGCATTTTTAATAACTTACCTTCTACAAAACTATGTAAACTAATTAATCGAAGTGTATATTATAAACCAATGCATATTTTTTAAATTTTCTTAAAAGTGCATATTTGAATTTTGCGTATAACCTTTTACTACGAGTTGCATCAAGAAGGTGTCAGATGTTTGGTAATAGATTATTTTTTATTCCCAGTTTTTTTACACGACTTTTCCTGATTTACACAGAAAATAACTCTAAATATATGATATTATGACCTAAAAAACAAGAATATAGTATTTATTTGGAAAATAAATTAAGTTTAACAATTCGGGAGAAAGGCAACAAAAAAAAATCCCTACCAAAAATATTGAAATATTTGTTTCTAAACCAAAAATAAGTTTTATTTTATTAGAATTTGTTTTACAGGTGTTAAGTATCTAAAAACGTTTAAATATTATGTTTAACTGTTATTTGATTAAAAATTTTTAACGCGCGTTGTAACATTTTATTTTAACACTTTTAGATTAATTTTAATTATTATTTATATAGTGTGAAATTTAAACGTAAATTGCGCAAAACTTTTTCGTAATATAATAATCATAATAATAATACATGTACCAGTAACAAAATTTAAATTCTAACGTTTATTTAGAATATTTTGGCCTTTTTGGTTAATTCATTTCTTTCTCTATTTTGTTGCTTCGGAACCAACTATCTTGTTTTAAATAGTACCTATTAATAAGTTTTCATTGCACGTTGTTGTATGCGGTGACAATATTTTATGTACAGGGTGTCCGAAAATTCGAGCGGTTAACTGGTAATAGGTAATAGTATATCTAAAAATCGGTCGATATGACCGTATTTATCTATATTAAAAAGTGCACAACAATTTATGTTTAAAAAAAAAATTTATTGCGGCTAATGTAGTAAAGATCTTTTAATCAAACTTTGTATAGATGCATTTCAATACTTAATGCTGTTTAGGTAGAAAAATTGAAAATCTTGACTTCTGTAAATGGTGTTGGATGACAGACGACATCAAAACATTTTTTATGTATTCAAATATTTAGTTTATTGAATAAATTTAGAAAAGATATTCAATAAACGGTAATTTCCGATATTTTCAATGTAGGTACCTCCTCAAGGAGAAAAAATATGATAACATGAAATATCAAATTTCATCATTTGTCAAATATTAACATGTAGAATGTACCTATACAGGGTGATTCACATTTATGTTAAAATCTCTCAGGTGGAGATATGCATACATACTGTATACATATACATACAGTATTGGAGAAAAGTAGAGCAACATTTACATTTACTTAATATATAGGTTATAATATTCTGTAATAAATAACTTTAATATATCAAAATAAGAATGCTTTAAATCTACATTATTTCATAATTTTTTTATTAAATAAAAATAAAAATTGGAGGTTTAGTAAAATAATTTAGTAATAAGGCAAGTAAAGCAACAATTAAAAACTTATTATTCATTCATATAAAAATACAAAAATTAAAATGAAAACTAATATTTTATCCAATACCCGTTGTTCTTAAGTATATCAGCACATCTTCTGGGCATTGATTTTAAAAGATTATTAATTAAAATTGGATCTACTTCATGCCAAGCATTTTGAAGCGCTGAAAAGAGTTCGTCCGAATTTTTGTAAGTTTTATAGCGAATTTTGTTATCCAAAATACACCAAAGGTTTTCAATTGGATTTAAATCCGGAGATTGTGATGTCCATTTCAATAAATTATTTTTTTCTTCTGCAAACCATTGTTTTACAAACATTGATGTATGCTTCGGATCATTATCCTGCTGAAAGAAGTGATGCAATGGGAGAATATTATCAGCATATGGGACCATAACGTTCTCTAAAATATTTTTATACACAAAACGATCCATTATGCCATTTATACGATGAATGGGGCCCATTCCGAAACCAGAGAACCACCCCCAAATCATTACAGATCTACCACCATGTTTAACAGTATGTCGAACATATTTGGGATGTAATCTTTTGCCCTCAGGACGTATCATATATTAGATTCCATCACTACTTATCAAGCTAAACTTTGATTCGTCACTGAATATTACCCTATTCCAATCTTCCAAAGTCCAATTAATGTGGTCTTGAGCAAATTTAATTCGAGCATGTCTGTTTTTCTTTGAAAGTAGAGGTTTCTTTGCTGGTCTTCTAGCTATAAGATTGTTCTCACTTTCTATTTCTGACAATGCTTGATGTAATATTTGAAAACTGATTGTTATCAAATTGGGCCTTAATTTGGTTTGAAGATAAAAATGGGTTCTGTTTTGAAATATTTATAACCGCTCTATCTTCACGTAATGTTGTTTTTCGTGGCCGTCCAGATTTTTTTTGAAATCTACTGTTCCACTTTCATTATATCTTTTTATAATTCTGGATATAATGCATCTATGCAGCGAATACTTTCTAGAAATACCAGCTTGTGACACTTTTTTTATAAAAATCACTAATTATCAAATTTTTAATTTCTTTTGAAATTTTTATTCCTCGCGGCATGATGGATAAGCATAAACTAAGTATTTGAGTAAAATTTTGCACATGTTTCACTACTTTTTTCCAACAATAAAGCGTGAATGATAAAAATTCTTTAGAAATATTTAAATTTTCAAAGAAATTTATTTTAAAATAAACTCGATACTAAATACTGAGTGTTAAAATTAAACATTATTTTCACTATTTTTAAAAATTTTAGAAAAAAAGGAAATGTTGCTCTACTTTTTTCCAATACTGTATGGATATACAGGGTGATTTTTAAGTTGGTACTTTTTTTTGATAGAATGTAAAGATAAAATTTTGTTTATTAAAGTTTTTAAATAAAAAAGTTTGAATTTTAATGTGTGTCGTTTCTTTTGTTCACGCACGTCTTAAATACTTTGGGTTTGTTTTGGTTATCTTTTGTGTTTAATTTTAAAAATAAGTGGATCTCAATCCATGTGATTTTTTTATGGGGCTATATGAAAGATTTAGTTTATCGCAACAATGAATTGGCAAACATTGAAGAACTTCGTCACCGGATAGAAGACGCGTGTGTAATAATTCGTGGTCAAGAGGTTGCCCTTTTACGATTATGCACAAATTTGTGGATTCAATAAGCGAACCGTTTGCCAATCGACTTATTTTATTGAGTTTACATCCTGTCAAAAAAGTATCAATCACCCTGTATAAATAAGAAAAAGAAAATCCTATAAACATTGATCCGGAAATGCTTCGTTAAGAGTATTTATTAATGAAAAATTTATTATAAGAGGTATTTCTTTAAAAGTTTGGCAATTGTCTCCTGACATTAGAGCGCATATCCTGATGAATTAAAGGAGTTAAATTTTCGGGGGTGGTAAAGTCGAGGCTACCATTATTTTAACCTAACAATTTTACCTCCAAGTTTTTGGAGATTTTAACTTAACTAAAATAACCCCTGCTCATTTCTCCACAAAAAGGGTTTCTTGACTCATGTCGCCAATTTTCTTCGTTTTCTTGATTTTAGTCGGGTGCTGAAATTTCATATTTTTTAAAAAATCACTTATAGTAGGCGTGGTAAAACGCCTTTTCCAACTCACTCTGTATTACTGTTATTGATATTCTATTATAAATCAACAAATTCTCTAGTTAGAAAAATAAAAAATATACACAATAGCGATGTTTTTTAAAGAAATGTGATAAAAAATAATAAAAATACAAATAAAAATTTTCAGAATTGTAATTGGGTCTACAAGTATAAAGTTTTTGGTTTCGTATTCTTTTTGTTAAATAAGATACTATTATTTGTTTTAATACGATACAAGGTGAGATTACTAAATCTTCAAAGCGATTTCGATGAACGAAACACGACGATTAAATATGTCGAGATAGTAACGCTTATCTGTAATTGCAACTAACTGAATAGAAATTCTAAACACCACAATTCGTATGAAATTAAAGAAGTAATAATATTATTATGTGCTAATAGATACCGTAAAATATAAATTTTAAATACAATGTTAAAAAGGTCAAACGATTTTGGGTTATAATTTCCAACATTAATGAAGTGCGACAGAAAGTGGAACATTGATTTGGATAATTAGGAATGAAAACCATTAAACAAAGTCCATTCGGTAATCAATAAAATTATAAGTTGGTATATTATTACGAATTTTGTATGTGGAAGCGTAGAATACCAAGTTTTAATAATTCATATGGATAAATACATAAAATCATAAAATAACAGAATTTTCATCTTTTTTTTATTATTTTTTAAATTTATAAAAATTAATCAAAATGTATTATGATTATAAAATAGCAATGTTGTACATAAAATGGAAATATTCATAATAACAATTACAACTAAAATTAAACAAAAATTGTAACATTTTCTCGATCTAGCGTAAAAATATTGAAACTGCGATTTAAGTATTCGACTATTTAAAACATTTTTCTTTATTTAACTTAAGGTGCCTGTTTTATATATTTTAAGCGGAACACACTTCGTCAGGGTTTAGATGGTACATAATGATAAAAGTTTAAATAAACATATTTTAGTTTGCTTCCTAAGAGAACTATAGCACTTTTGAACTCGAGGCAAAGTAATTTTCTGCTTAATTACTTCGAGAATGGTTTACAGTTGAGACTTAAAATTTAGCATAATTTAAAGTACACCTCAGACCTGTTTTAAGGATTTTTGTAGTTTTTAAAGTAAAAATACCAAAAATGCCGTTTCCTATTTTGTTAAAAAATCATTGTCAAAATTGAATTCTTATTCCACTCGCCAATCTAAGAATTTATACATTCGGAGGAGGTGTAGATTGCAACAAACTATGGATGGTCTTGAAATAACATCAGTTCGTATTTTTAATAAGCTACCCGATAATAGGAGCTAATAATTATAAAAAAATTAAGTTCGACTTAAAAATGTATCTACTAGCAAAAGCTTTTTATTCCATTGATGAATTTTTGAATCATTGATAGTTTTTACATTTTACCTAAAGTTATATGTGTATTAATTATGATTATTTTAATTTAGTATATTTTGTAATGTTATATTTTAATGACTAGGTCCATTTTACTGTATTGTATTCAGTGACAATAAAAATAAATAAATAAATAAAATAAATTACCATTAATTTTACTTTCAACCTTTGAAAGGCTGGAGGACTCTTACAAACCAAAATCAAACTAAGATCCACTGGTCAAGTGGTTCCCATATATTAAGATACACCCTATACATGTAGTCAAAAGCAAAATATATATGTTATTTCAATTTTCGATTTCAAAATTTTTAAATATATTCATAAATTACATTTCGTGCGACATACATTATCATATTTTTTATTGATAAACAATAATAATATTTAACAATTTGAGATTACGTGTCATTGCTATTAAAGGTATTTTTTATTTTAATCGTTTTTTAAGCTTTTTAATATCAAATTTAACGCAATAAAGAATCTTAAATAAACCATTTTATAAAAACAAATTTAAGGGTAATAATCGGGTCTTGAAACTTTTCCGATAAAAGTTGTAATCTAAAAGTAACTGTCTTAAAAAGAATATTTAACAATAGTCAATGAACGTTGGCGATTAGATAAATTAAAAGTAAACCGAAAACTATGTAGTTAAAATAAGGTGATATATTTTATAAAAATATCGAAACACTAAATTGATATACGGGGTGTTAAGAGTTATGTTGCATTGTGTTCCAAAAACAGAAAAGAATTACAATACATTTACAACACTGCAGAACGGAAGAATTATATTCTATTAAAGAGTTTCAACTCTACAATTTAATGTTTTTTTGTATAACTCACTTTATGGTAATATGTTATAACTTTAATAATGTATAATTTTTACAATTTTTTCTATAATTTTAATGCCCGATGATCCCTTAATTAATGCAAAACATGTAGCACAATAACTGATTAATAAAGTTTTCTACAAAGTTGGGATTTTGAATTTTGAACTGGAGCAGGTCTTGTATATTTACTTGTGTTATGAAAAAATGGGGTCTTTCTCAAAACTGCACTCATATGGGTACATATGTACTTAAAATACAAAATTGAATATGAAAAATGAATGAATGAATGCATTTTAATTCTTTCTTAAATCACTTAAATTAATTTGTGGAAATGACATTATTCTAATAAATTTTGTAACTGTACAAACAAAACGCAAATGAAGAAAAAGTATTGCACAATTTGATTTAAAAATTTTATCATATCATTTATTGACTATGTCATTTAGTTCAATCAATTTTTTTGTTTACGTATTACAATTTCCCAAAATCAATTTTTATTTTAGCGAAAAGTACGCTTTTTAAACATTTAGCCGACTATTTTCTTAACTATAACTTAAATGGAACAATAACATATTTTTCCAAATTGTTATCTATTATAAGTTTTCTAATAAAGAGGTACCTTTTCATAATCAATAATAATATCCCTCCTTGACATGCATGTATTAAATGAAGTCAAAGGTTGATAAGAGATAATCAATCATGTATAAGTCGCATGTGTAACCCAATAAAATATTTTGTAAATGAAAATATTTTTGCAGTTTTTATAAATTCTTAAAATATGTAGATCTTATCAATAATATAATTGTCCATGGTGTATGTATTTCTTTTATAAAAATCAAATCAATTTCTTTTCAATTGTAGCCTTTATTTGAAATACAATTTTTTATTAAAATAGCTAATGCATTTTCGATCCTTAGATCATCATCAGGCTATAAAACATTAAATAAAAATAAAAATAATACTATAACAAAGTATTAATAGAAATTACCTTAAAAATAATAATAATAATAAATAATAATAACTTGTCAAAAAAACTTGACAATATTTCATTAAATTATAATAAAAAATATGATAAATCAGCAACTAAAAGCAATGTAATGAGAATTAAACCAAATTTACATAACACCAAAGAAGATGTTCAAAATACATTAATGTCTAACAAGATCTCAGCTTCTTTGATGGATATACCGGACCAAAGCAATATTATTAATTCATATAGTAATAATGTTAATAGCAATAGTATTAATACTAATTCGGGAAATAATATTTTAAATATCACTAATGATTTTTGTAACAAAACAATTAATATTTTACACAATCAAAATTCACAGTCAATTTCAACAAAAATATTCAACCTACATTACAATTTTAAAGAAATTTTTAACAATTTTAATCCATTTAATTACAATAATCATATATTTCATGATAGGATTAAAAATTGTACAAACGTAATATTTGATGATACTGAAAAACAGTTATTATCATTTGGTCTAAAGTTTTCTCCAGACTTAAACTTAAATCCTAATTCTATAAAGTCACTAATAATTGACACAGCTTTTATTTTAGATAATTCTCGTCTCATTGAGAATGATTCTCTTATTAGTGATATTACCATGGTGATTAATAATATCATTAACTCTATAAATTTAGATTCGAATAAAAAGAAAAATCAAAAAGTATTATTGAATATTATTGATTCAATTAAACACAAAATAGACTCAAATAAATTGTTTTTCATTAAAGCAGATAAAGGTAACTGTTTAGTAATTATGAAAAAATGCGAATACATAAATAAAGTTAACGAATTCTTAAATTTAAACAACTTTTCAATTATTAAGAATTCAATTATAAATAATTTCAACATTAAACTTAAAAAACTAATTAATGAATATCAAAATCTAAAGTTATATAAATTATTTGAAGTTCAAATAATGAACCCTTTAATTCCAAGGTTTTATGGTCTACCTAAAATACACAAAGGAGACAATTTTCCGATTAGACCAGTAGTATCATTTATAAATTCACATTGTTATAAATTAGCGTTATTTCTTGATAAATATTTGAAAAACAACTTAAATTTTGAATTTAAATATGCCATAAAAAATAATTTGGAATTAATTCAAAAACTACAAAATATAACAATTGATCATTCTAAATATGTTCTTGTATCATTCGACGTAACCAATTTATTTACATCAATTCCAACCGTCGATTGTATTAATATATTAAAGAACAATTTAAATGACTCAAATTTAAGTGATGAAATTTGTAATGCATTAATAGATTTAACTAGCATATGTCTTGAACAAAATTTCTTTATTTTCAATAATCAAATTTATTCGCAAAAAACTGGATTAGCTATGGGTAATCCATTGTCACCACTCATGGCAAATATTTTTATGAACAATTTAGAAAACATGTTATTTCTAAACAGTTATTTTTCTCAAAATTGTATTTTTTGGGTAAGATATGTAGACGATTGTTTATGTATCGTTAAAAAGGAAGCCAAAATAGATGTTTTAATGAATATTCTTAATTCTTTAAACAATTCAATTAAATTTACATATGAGTTAGAAAAAAACAATAGCATTCCATTTTTAGATATTTTAATTAACAGAACACAAAATAATATTTTTTCATTTGAAATTTATAGAAAACAAACTCATACAGATCATTGCATTGATTTTTATTCGAATCATCCCATGTCCCAAAAGTTGGCTTTTTTCAATTCTTCTTTTTATAGATGTTTTTCAATTCCATTAACATATCAAAATTTTAGTAAAGAAATTGAAAATATTCTTCACATTGCATTTAAAAATCATTTTTCAAAATTAACCATTTTTGAACATTTTCTTAAAATTAGAAGTAATTGTTTACATAAATATCTTAATAATGGATTATATTCCAAAATTGAAGATAAGATATATTTTTCGATACCATTTATTCCGAAAGTTTCTTACAAAATTAAAAATATTTTGAAAAACATTGACGACAAAATTATAGTAACTTTTAAGAAACCAACAAATTTCCAAAATATTTTCGTTAAAAACAAAGATCCCATTAGTTGTATGCAAAGAAGTGGTGTATATAAACTTGTTTGTAATTGTGGTAAAGAGTATTGTGGACAAACTGGTAGAAAAATTGCAACAAGAATTAAAGAACACTTGAGCAGTATACAACTAAATAAAACAGATTCAAATTTCGCATTACACATTAATGATAATAATCATACATTTGACTCTAAAAATTTTTGTTCTATTTTGCATTTTTATAATAAAGGCAAAAAACTTGATTTGGCAGAAAACTTAGAAATTTGTTTTTCAAAAAGAAAAGACCTTAGCGTTAATGATATTATTAATTACAAATGCACAAAATTTTTTGATAAAATAAATTTATTATAAACTTATTATATTTTATTTTATATTTTACATCAAGATTTTATTTATTTTACTTTACTTGTTATTTTAGTTTATAAAAAGTTTATTTTTTATAGTAATCTTTGTGAAACAAAATTTAATTTTATTTATTTATTTACAATTTTTTACATAAGTCATTTTTGTTTGAATTTTTAAAAATATTTTTCAAGGTAATTTCTATTAATACTTTGTTATAGTATTATTTTTATTTTTATTTAATGTTTTATAGCCTGATGATGATCTAAGGATCGAAAATGCATTAGCTATTTTAATAAAAAATTGTATTTCAAATAAAGGCTACAATTGAAAAGAAATTGATTTGATTTTTATGTAGATCTTAACTATAATTTTATAAGATGGACTATAATTTTCATCAACTGATTAGCATTAGCATTAGGTTGTAAATAGAAAATATTCAATACACACTTTTGCCAACGCGATACAAATTTTTTATACCAATTAAATAAAACTAAAGTTCTCGAAGCGACAAATTCTTTAAAAGCGTTTTTGCTTCTCTCGGTTTCTGAAACGTTTTCTCCTTAATTGATGAAGAGATTTAAATCCCCATCTTCTTAGAATTTTGCAGGATTAGTTGTTCGCCATGCACGCGGGCGTTATCATTAAAAAGAATAGTGCCCTTTTTGTTTACTAACGCTGGGTACTTGCACTGAAACTTTCAATGCATTTCGTCTATTTTCTGATAGTACTTTCCTGCTGTGATGGTTTTACCCGATTTGAGAAAGCAGTGATGGATTGAAGCCACTGCACACCCCCAAACAGTCACCATAATCTTTTTTGATGCAGTTTGGGCTTAACAAAGTGTTTTGGAGCTTCAATGTGGTTTTCATACAGAACCTACCTTTCGACCACTACGGTCATCATTTTCAAAACAATAATTTCTATATTTTGAACCAGCATAGAAAAGTACGTTCCTAGTTTAAACTGGAATAAGAAAATCGCCCGAATTTGCATTACCTAGTGTTTTATTTAAAACTTAGCAAAATTGTCAAAAATTAACCCAGATTGCACCTATCCTCTTAACAAAGCAGAGAAAAAGTTGCCCTTTAAAGTGACATGACTTCACAACCACCTAACCAAAATGTATTTAAAAAATTACCAGTTGAATCTAAAATATCAAAAACCGCAATAAATATGTTTAACGGTTTTACTAAAAAATATGTTTTAGTAAATAGCTGCGCCAAATTTCCAAATTTGAATCAAATAGTATCAAATTTATTCGGGGTTTCCTAGTAAAAACCACCAAACACCAAATAATTCACCTGAAGTCTAATGCATTATAAAAAATCTATTTAGTCCTTCACTTATTTTTATCTATATTTTTATCTACATGTCTCATGTCTCTATTTATAATGTTACTGTTTTTATAATTTTTCTAATATCTCTTTTATCTACTTATAATTTTAACAAGTAATTTAATTTTTACTTTATCTATTTATGTTGCCATGTTATAGGATGTAAGTCTGTTGGGAAATAAAGATATTTATTTATTTATAAGAGATTCAGGGTCTCGTAAACTTCTCGTGAGGTCTAGAGTTGATTTTATCTTTTTTTAATTCTGGGCTTTCGAAGTATTTGGTTGCTATAGCAAGAAAATAGAGAAAGGTGTGCAAAAAATAAAAATATCAACTTAAATTTACTGAAAAAGTATTGTATTTAACTTTTTTATGTAACTCTTTAAATTAAGAAGTTACAGCTATTATGCGTTACTTTTGTTACACCCTGTATACGTATATAATATCCTTGTTTATACAACAGACATGTAACTTACTAAAATAAACGACACAAAACCATTTTGTGTTAATTTTGTGCTGACTCATGTTTTGTCCTTTTACGATTTTGAGTTTTTAACTTTTTAACAATTTTAAACTGTGATATTGACCTTACATTTGACACGTCTGTATTTTAAAAATGTTTTATAAGTTTTTCTAAATTTTCCACCAATCTACCATTAATTGCGTCTTATAAAGTTCAACTTTATTTATGCATAAGTGTTAAGACAAATAAAGTTTGTAACGTTGGTTTGGAACTAGGTCGTTTTAATCTTCTCCTTTTGATTATGGATCACCAAACAGTAGTTAACTTTCAACTTGAAAAGAAAAGTTTTTACTTTAATAACGTGGATAAAAATTATTAAATATATTTTTGATTAAGAACAATATATTTTTTTTATTATTCGACCACCAAAATGTTGTTTAGAACGTTTTTTGACTTTCCTGTAAAATTATCCAAATTTCGCTTACGATCTTTTGTCATAACATCATCAAGATATTTTAAGATGAATAAAAAGATTTTTATCGCTCGGATTTTTGACACGGCGGTCATCTTGAATTTTTTTTAAATAGCAACATACATATGTCATGCAATACATCATTGGAAAGCTAATTTTTAGTATTTTGCGACAGTCTATAAAATGTTGTTTAAATCATAAAAAATAAACATGGATAAAATTTAGTTAATAGGAAATTTAAACCTAACCTAACCCAAATTTCCACTTATATTAATCAAAGGGGTTGTCCTGCATAGAAGGGAGTTCCAAAGACAACTTTAATTAAAAAAAAACATGTCTCCTTAAAAGAAATTAAAATCGACGTGGCATTTTTTCAGTAAATTATATTTGCAAGAGTTATTTAGGGCAGCTCTTTTTAAAATTAATGCCCTGTTTATAATATACCGGGTGTGCTCTAAACATGGTTCACCTTTAAAAATTCCTAATTACGAAAATAAAAATTTGAAATTTGACTACATTGTCTGGTTCAAAAAACACGTCCGGTTTTACAGGAAATAACATCCTATATTTGTATAAGTTTAAAACTTTTTTGTTTTATACTTAAATTTTTATAACTGCAAGTACCTATACATTATTTTTAACATTTATAAATAATTATTATTAAAAGCTAATGCTTTGCATTCCTGAAAAATAAATATGAAACATAACTTATTTAAGTATATGACATAGCAACAATAGATACTTTAGAACTTGAGAATTTCAAATGATGCCAAAAATAAATATTTACAAATAGAAATCATAATATGCGCATTTGTGGAAAATTATTTGAATTTATTTTTGGCAGAATTCTATATTAAACTTGGAAATAAAAATGATTAAATATGTATATTTAGTACACTAAAGACTAATTTAATATTTAGTAATATGTAATAAATATAATAAGTTATTAATTTATTATAGAATTAAATTTTAAACATACGTAATGGCATATCTTTGGGATAACTTATTAGATGTTTAGTCTAATCATTAAATAAAAGATGTCAATAGTAGTATTTGCTGTAAAGGAGAAGAAAATAGAAATTAGAAATGCTTATTCGTAAGTGGTAGGCTGTCCTCCTTTGCTTTGTTGCACTTTGTGTACACATTTGTAGATGGCAAACACGATTTTATCTGTTCTAAACCCTATAGCATAAGCAAGAGGTTCCACGTTCTATCATCTATTTTTGCTCATTAGGAAAATACATGATTCGAAAATTTATATAATTGTTGGAGAGCTGCTATATAAATTAAAAAAAGAATCGTTTTATTGTAAACTGGGTACACAGTTGATATTTTTAATTCTTGGGGAAATATTTTTTCATGAATGGATTAATTTACTAGATACTCAGTGGAAGTAGTAGTTTTTAGTACAAATATATTAAAAGTTTTGAAAAAATATTGTTAGACACTTGGTAATACACTTGGTGATCCACCAACATATTTAATATAACTGCTTTTCGGCCATTATTATAATAAAATAAAAAGCGTCTGGTACTTCCACAGGACTTGAAACAAGTTAACTATGGTCAGAAATATAATTAATTTTTATATTTAATCCTACCCGTAACTCGATCATTACTACTAAATATGTTATCAAACTGTGTATCTCCTATTCTTTTAATTTGGTCTTGTAATGTAATTTATATTTGAATTTAGGTAAAAGAATTTGGTAATTTTATAATAGAATTGGATAAAATTGTACTATTAAGAAAGTCTCCCATTATCATAGAGTTAAAGCTATTATAAAAATATTTTCATAACACGACTTCAAATTTTTCAAAAAAAAATTAAAGTGTAATTTTTTAGATCTGTGCATGTAAAATATATAAAAAACGGCTTCTTATTTGATTTCTGACAGTTCCATATCACATTACAAAGTTGATTTGATGGCTACTTCTAACTTCTAAAGTAGAAAACTGATTTGATTTCTTATCTATTAAATATTTACAATTGGTGCAAATTTTCTTTTCTTCTTTGCATTTACATATAGTGGCACATTTTCAATGGCCCTGTCTACACCATTTTAATAATATTTGGTCATAATTCGGTTAAGTACCTTCGATTTCCGAAAAGATCCCTTTGGAATTTAATCCAATAGTTAATACATACATGGATTTTATAATAATAATGATAATTGTTGATAATTATGGAATTAATTGTGGGGGAATAATTTTTGGGGAAGAATAATTGACTAGGGTATGAATTGTTGGCCAAGAATTGCGGGGGAAGAATGTTCCTAGATCACCTACCTGTATATTTTAGGTGCTTAGGTGCTATTTTTATACATTTTAGAATGTGTTTTTGGAATTATTTTTATAAAAGTTTGTTTCACAATCATTAATTTTAACAAATGTTATTAATATAAATAAACAACTTCTTACCTTTTGGTTACTGGTTACCAACTTTATAAGTAATTAAACAGCTTGATAGGTAAATATCATGTTGCCAATTTTCTTCTTGCAAATATTTTTTAAATTTTTACTTTTAACAGTTAAAAATATCTTTGCAATTTAAAGAAAACTTAAGGGTTCTTATCTACCTATTTTTTAAATTTTTAAATACTATAAAAATAACAAGTGTGTTTCATTTCAAATTAAAAATTTGATTGTTAATAATTTTATTTAAAATAATATAAAGAAAGTAGAAAACAATTCTCTACAATGTTTCTTTTAAAAGTTATGAATTTTTATATAAAATATGGTATTGGTAAATGTGTAAAGATGTAAAGGTGTTATCTTATTATTTTTTAAGGTACATTATCTAAAAAAAATTAGATTTTTTTGAGTTTTTGGGGTGTATTTTTTGGCGGGGTGTAGACGGCCTACATTTCATCCACTTTCTATTATCATTCATTTGGGGGGTCGATTTTGAAAAAAATCGAAAATAAATTCTTTTAGATATTTTTAAGGCTTGGAAGTTTTCATGGGAATGGTTTATAATTTTTTTCTCAAAAACTATAAGAGTTAGAAATTTCAAATTTTTACCAAAGGTAAGCATCGTAAATAGACGTATTTTAAAAAATATTTCGTTAAAATCGGTTAAATAGTTTTTCTGCAAAAAATTCCCAAAGTTTTGGCAATATTTTGGTAGAAATACGACCCTGAGGTGGAAGTCTGTAAAGCTATACGATATTTTTCGTACAACGAAAAAACCGTTTGTTGATTAAGTTGCTTGGTAACAGATTTTCTATATCTCTTCCTTATGCACGTTTTGTATTTATTGAAAAAAGATAAAATCCGTCACGATAGCAACATATTCAACAATACGATATTTTCGTTGTACGAAAACAATCGTATAGCTTACAGACTTCCACCTCTGGACGCAATTTTTAACCGAAAATTATAATTTTCCCGGAGTTTGGTGGGGCATGTGATGTGTGAGAATTTTAAGTTATTAAACGCTCCGGTGGTGCTAATAGTTTCGAAAATATTAATTATTTTGAAAAAAGTGAAAAATTTCAGTCATAACTCAATATCGAAAAGATATAGCGAAATGATTCTTTTTTTGTCTTAAAGTGGATCTAAAGAGCTTTTAGGGTAGGTGCAATTACACACTATACTAATTAGTGGGGGCGAAATGGAATTTGAGGGCTTAATTAGACCGAAACGCGTCAAAAATTGCGACTTTTAAAATCGAGTATTTTGAATTTCAAAAAAACAGCGAAAACATAATTTTCAGTTACCCTCTAGACCCCTAAAAAAATGTTTACACCCCAAGAAAAAATCTAAATTTTTTAGGTAATGTACTTTAAAAAATAATTTAATTTTAAAAAATTTAATATGATAATATCGATAATTTTTAGGAACTTACCTAAAAGAATGTTTGTTTCCAAATTTTAGTTACAAAATACGAATTTTTAAAAATACACCTTTTACTCATTTCTCAGAATATCATATTTTGTACACAAATTCATTACTTTTGAACGAAACATCGTAGGGACTTGATTTTTTTTATTTTTTTGCTACTTTCTTTATACTATAAATTTAAATTATTAACTTTCAAATATAATTTGAAAACGGTTAAGAAGTTGTGTGAAGAGTACTAACTCGTTAAATAAATAAATCTTAAAGACTTTAACTTTTTAAGAATATCTTTTTAATTTTTTTGTGGATTAAAATTATTATACAAATTTCCAGTAGAGCTTTCTCTGCAAATTTTTGAGTCCTCAAGAGTCGGTCGAATGGTTTTTGAAATATTGATTTATAATGAAAGCGAACTTTAATAAGTTTTAAATTATCTTTTAATCAAGAGGTAGTTTTTGCTGTAACTTGAAAAATAAAATTAATATTTTTTAAGATCCTTTTATTTTTTTTGTGGATCAAAATTATTTTACAAATTTTCAGTACACCTTTCTCTGCGATTTTTTAAGTCCTGAAAAGTCACTATCGGTCGAATAGTTTTTGAGATACTAAATTTTTGTAAAACGTCATAATTTCTTGCCACAAACTGATATTCTTAAGCTTTTGACACATGACAGTCCATAACACAGAAACTAAAAAAATATTGAAACGAATCTGTTTACAAGTTAATGAGGACATAGAGAGCTTTTAAATTTTCCCTTAAACTAACCCCAGAAATGTCTGAAACTGATGACAACTGAAAAGGTCATCTTTTATTTTAATTCAAAAAAATAGCGAACTTAAAATCAGGTTACAATTTGCACTTGTAGCGGTCCTAAAACCACCAAATCTCCTTTCTTGTTTCCGCGACAGCTACAATTTGGACACTACACTAACCTTATTAAATATTTCAGGAATACTCCATGGAACCTATGTATTTTTATAGATAATCATCATTCCACTTTGTAGAAAGACTTATTGAGTTGGTGTATCACTTGTGCAATTTACGAAAATGGTTATAGTACCTAAAAGTCCTATCATTTCTATAGGACAACTACAACTCTTTTTTTAATAGTCTGTTATAATATACAGGGTGAATTTTTGGTGCGAAAACGGTAGCTATATCTTTTATTTTAAGAGATAAGAGATAAGAAAAAGAACGTAAATTACAAAATTGCATGGGTTATTTATGCGCATAACCATAAATTTTTTTTGTCTATAAAGAGTGTTTCGTAGTTGGAGCGCAGGCTATTTCACTTTTTTTAAATGGAACACCCTTTTGATATTTGGATGAACACTAAGTTAAAGAATACAACGATATTTTTGTTTATTTAAAATTTAATTGAAATGTATTAAATTAGTAAAATTATAATTTTGGTTTTGGTTTTATATTTATAACAAAATTTACTAGTAAAAATAGAGGGCGCCACTATAAAAATCGCCTAGGGCGCCAAAATGTCTTAAACCGGCCCTGCATGAAATCGAGCATTAGTTCTATAGCCAAATCTCAAGGTTCCATCGTTAGATTTCCAATTTTTTTTCAGATTTCTAATCTAAATTGATTAGGCTACATCCTAGCGAATAGTTAGTTACCTTCTGCAACGTAGCACAAAATTAATTAGAGGGGTCCAAAGTTAAGGTACTTTTAGGTCATTATATTTTTTTTGTACATTCTCCTTTTTTTCCTTCCGCTAGGAATTTTAGAAATGACCTCAAAATGATGTACAAAAAAAATTATACAAAAATGTTTTTCTCACTAGCGTATTTGACTGCAGAACTAAACCACTATATTTTCCGTTTAGGAAATTGCTCTTAAAATAACATGGAGTCAAGGCACGTTTAGACGGGTATAATTTGATACCAAAATTTTGTTCCCAAATCGACTCAGATGCAACTGCGCAATGTGCAGGCCTTTAAAGAAGGTAAAATATATGCCATGATTTCCAATATCAATACAGTAAAAATAACCTTAACAAATAAAGACTAAAGACCTACAAAAAGTTAAAAACACCGTGAGGAAATCACATGCAAACTACCGTGGGTATTTTTTCGGAGGGCGGCGGTGAAAAAAACGTCTCGACCACTTTCGTCTTGTATTTTTGCTGCCAGAGCAATACTGCGGGACTTACGAGGTTAGTTATTATGATAACAGATAACATGAAATCAGGGAATCTATTTGGAAACTTTACACTTCTATATCTTAAAGAATTGACCAGACGGAATTTTTTAAATATTCTTGATATAAAAGTAACATATTTCGTATCATTGTAAATAAAGATCTAAACATATAAAATATCACTTGAGCGAGTGACGATTCCTCCGAATTTTCAACCCCAAGTCCCAAGTGTAAATATATTAAAACCACACTACCCTAATCCCCTGGGTTTTTCCTCTTCAGGTCTTAGGAGGATAAATTAAGAGTATACGGTGTCTACAAAATTATATTGTTTTTTACATGCTTTTATTTATCAAACTACGGAAATATGTATTGAACTCTATATAAAACAAGAATATCGTATGAAAGTATACGTTTGCTTAAGCTTGTAAAGGACAGTTTTTTAATATTTTATATCCAAAATTATTAAAAATTCGCAAAATACGTAAAATATGGTCTATTTTATACTTATTAGAACAATAAATTACCTCAATATGCAATCTCAAATTAAAATTTTTTAAATTTATTTTATACTTATATACCGGGTGGAAATGAAACTAGGGCCACCCCTGGCACTTTTTTTTGTCATAAACATACTTAAAACTAACCAATGTTTGATTTTACGTAGAAAAAATCAGGGGGTTACATTTAAAATAAGAAAGTGGGTGCCATTTCCTGATAAACCGGAAGTAAAATGAAAGATTTATTCGATCCATAAAATTTGTTTTCTTAGATCATATAAGATACTAAAATTCTGACTTTTCATTTTCATAAATAAAGAAATGCCAGGGGTGGCCCTAGTTTCATTTCCACCCGGTATATATTATATTTTGGATTTAAAAATTTAATTTTTGAAAAAATCGTCCTTTAGAAGTCCAGCCTTAAATGTTGTTTAAACTATGCAATTATGAAACTGAAAGTTATTTGTTATTTACAAAATATGGCTGTAGTAATGCAAGGCATTTTCGTAAATTTAGAACGCGCATTTTAACTTTAAAAGTAGGTAATACCATCGTAGTCTAAGTAATACAAATTTTAAAATATAACAGAAATGAAGATTTTTATTGGTACTTTCAGCTTGATTATGCGGGGTGTACTCTGGGTCATCTTTTCTTCCCCAATTTCAAGAAGAAGCTGAAAATATACAATTACTATAGGAGCGCGATTTTACTTAGACTCCCAATCCTCTTAATCCTATATATTTATCTATTCCTCTTGGGGATAATTAAGGTTCAAAAATTCATAACCTGTTCCTCCGAACGCTAAAGCAAAAGTGAGCCTTATCGACTTAGCAATAAGGTATACCCCCTTTTCGAACAAAATGTTTATTAATAAAAATTAATTGGTGTCGACGTTTAAAATATTGTGTTATTTGAATTCATTTTAAAAACAATTTAATACTATTATCTTATATTTATAACCAAGAGATGACTTATTTTTATTTATTATGAATTATGACTATGGAAAATCCTGAAGAAGGGAACAATCCAAATTCCCGAAACGTCGACTCCAATTGACTCTTATTAATAAACATGTTCTTAAAAAATGCTACAAGATTTTTAATAATATCAAATAAGGGACACGAAAATTAATTTATTATAAAATTAATGTATTTCAAATTTAATATCAGATGAATTTATAGTCATTTTTGAAGTTTTAAATTTTAAAATAAAAAAAATACAAAGAAATGTTTAGAGCACTTTTTATTTTACTTTGGCTACTAATTAAATAAAATCTAAAATACCCCTCAAATATTTCTTATTATTGGAATTTTATTTTATATTTATGGTAGACAACCCCACTTACTTCATTTGATTTAACTGTGCCATCTATTACTAGTTATAAAAATATAATTCATTTCAAAAAGTAATAAGTATGTTATAAGGCTCATTTAAAAAGTATAAATAATAATTCTAAAAATTTAAAATTGTTTTAATTAATTTATTTCAAACTTCTGTTTTAGTCTTTCCTTTTTTATAAAATACAGGTTCCCCATGAACACCGCTTAAAGTTTCTGTCTCCTCTAACAGATGGCAATACAATTCAGTTTCGGTACATAATTTAATTTGAAAATTAAAAAAATTCTATAAAAAATGATAAATTATTATAACGAATCTATTCATGTATTTAAAGTTAAAAAATTTAATGAAATAAAGTAATTGGCAATTTTAATTTACTTAAAGTTGGAAAACATGAAGCACAATGTTTCACGATATATCTCTTTTGAAAGAATCTTAACAAATTAAAAACTAAATAATAATGCTGTAAAATTACTCACTTACTCAAAAGATCTTTTTAGATGTAATATCAGTAAAAATAATTTGCAGGAACCTGTACAACCTAGGTGTCGCAAATAAATTGTTTAACTGAAATTATTAACTAAAAAGATTTTTTGGGTAACCAAATATTGTATTTCAAATCGATCATTATTGTTTATATTTTCTTATTGTAATACAAGTCTTCAGTAATTTTACTGCTTGAAAGAAATTACCACCCAAATGCTGAAAAGAGAGCCTTAACAATAATAGGTGTGTTTTATTTAGCACTCATATGTGATATTATTAGCTAATTTTGGTCTGATCAGTTTTATCGCTTAAAATGACTGTTTTATTTGCCTGTCATAACTGATATTAGTCGATCCAAGTTACTTTCCTCCCTTACCAATGAAGAAACAGATTGCGTGGTGCAGGGTGATTACTTTGGATATCAAGTAAGTACGCTTGAGCACTTTGTATTTTTTTATGAACAATGGTTTGAATGCTTTCTAGGTTAAGAATTTTTGACACCAAATTGAAATTTGACATATAATTGAACATGGAAATTTAGACCGCTTTATTTGCAAACTGAAAATATATGATCAAAATTTGGTTATCCTTGCGCTTTATCTCTTTGTTGTTGTTTGGGCTTTATCCCATTTTGTGTAAAATTTGACTTCGATAGTTCTATATTAGACCGAAGAGTTATTTTCTATATACTGTATAATTTTTTACCATTTTTATTGCTTTAAAATTGCGTAAACAACGAAGTAAAAAAGCAAAATCTAGAATCATATTATCAAATATAATAAGTAAAAGTAACAATTAAAATAACAACAAATGTACAAAATATACATATAAATTATTATAAGTTAATTTAAACCATATTGCACAACATTTAGTATACTACTTTCTTTTTTGGAAGCTGCAAAAATATAGGCTTGGCCTTGAAAACTAAACGGTATAAAACTTCTTAATTCTTTTATTTGACCTTTTGACAAAAGTTGCCATCCAGCTAAATATTTGTAGGAAAATATGTAGAATTGCCCGGTATTGGAAACAGCCGCTAAGAAAACATCATCTTCGTTTACACCACCTAAAACATTTATATGATGATAATGAAAATTTATTACAGAATAAACATAAAAAACAAAAGATCTACCTTCAATTTTGAAAGAAGAAACACTTATAATATTTTCAACATAAATATCTGTTTGATAAATGTAATTATATTGTTTGTAATCATATTTTAATATTTGCATTTCTTCATTTTCTGACGCTAAAATAATAAAACTTTCATATCCCACTACAATAGAAGTTGAAGAAAGACATCCTCGAATTGACACGTATCTCAAAATTTCAAACTAAAAAAACAATTAAACACAGTGATATATTTTTTAAATTAATTATTATACCATTTTTGAAGCTTCATTAAACCTATATATTCCAGTAGAATAATCATTCTGAATTCCCCGTACACCAATTACAAGATGAAATCCTTGAGCTGTTGAAAACACATGTAAATTCCATGCTCCATTCGTTTTAATTTTTTGAATTTCTTCAATTTTATCCTAAAATATCATAATTAATAATTTTATTGAATCGTAATAAAATAACCCTACATTTTCCTTGGAAAATTTGAATACCAAAGTTTCTATGTTATGAGAATTTTCTATAGAATCGTAATACCTTGCAATTATTACATACACTTGTGCATCATAAACGAAAAATTTAACATCTGAAATATAACCTGTTATTTCTTCAGGAAATGAAAAGAAAGCTCCACTCGAATTATCTGATGGGGATGTTATCCAGTTTAGTTGTGTTGTTTCTGGCAGAGTTGAATTGTCAGTTCTTAAAGAGATAATTCTGTTATTCAATATACAATTTTGTATTAAATATTACTTTTACCTGCATGTTCTATTTGTAGATATGCTGTTAGTAACGACATGTACTACCATTTCAGGTATTTCAAAACTAAATACTCTTTGAAAGCTCTTCTTTGAAAATTCGTTAATTGAGTAGGCTGGAAGGATTTGGACACTATTTTGGCCTGGGCATGGACATTTTTGAGGAAGAAAGCAAACGTGACCTTGTTCTTCAGTTTGAATATGAATTATAATATCTTCGTTATGATTTATAATTTGAGCGCTGATAGCATGGGGAACTTTGACTTGAAATGTATCAGATTTTTCCAAATATAAGTATTCACTTGGAAGGTCTAAAAATATTTTTATGAATATAGACATTTGATAGTAACTTTCATAAAAAATACCTTCTAATCGTAATTTATTTTCTGTTAAAACATCTGTTATGTTTTTAATTAAATCTTGAACAATGTGTACCCTGACTTGTGGGACGTTCGATACTAACATTTCTTTGATAGATTTTACGGGTACACCATTAATGTTTTCGACTTGGATATTTCCTCTAATTTCAGATATATCATTAAATTGCTATAAATTTGAAATTGATTTTAAATTATAAAGATTATTTAATTTGTATTTTTATTGTTTTAAAAGTAGACAAAATGGATGTAACAATAGGTTGTGTTATTTTTGCTATTTTTAGTATGTAGATATAATCACATGTAAAAATTAAAATAGTTTTGGAAATACACGTTTACTTTCTATCATCCTTAACCTTTAATTTTAAGTACACACAAGTCTGATTTTACACGATTTTTTTACCCGCGTTTGATTTTACACGAATAAAAAAGCAATAATTTTATTTTTACACGATTTGGTTTGATTCAACACGATCACCCAAGTTCTAATAAAATCATATTTTACTGTTAAGCTTTAAAGATTTACCAAGGAGCTTCATTCTAGTCGTGGATTCCAACTAGTAAAGAAGTGAAAATTAAATTGGTGCACATATAAAATTAATATTTCGTTGAAAATTTAATAATTGGTAAATTATAATTTTCAAAGTTGTGTTTGTTAATTAGAACTGAACTATTTTTTGTTAGCCCTTGCACAATGTCGCCTATAACAAAAAATAAAAGCAATACCATATCTTTGGATGCTAAAATTCAAATTTTGGATCGTCTCGCAACTAGACAAGGTGTAACATCTGTAGACAGGCATTTTGGTTTGCATGAAGCTACTGTGGGAACTATTAAGAAAAACGAAGCTACTATAAGGAAGCCTGTATGTTCTGGAACTAAATTAAGTGCTAAGACATCATCAAACACCAGAGATATTGTAAAAGAGAAAATGGAAAAAGCTCTATTAGTCTGGATAGAAGATAATGCACAAAAAAGGATGCCAGTAAACGGAAATTCCATCAAGCAAACAACATTAAAAATTTATACACTTATAGGGTGGATGAAAGGGTTTCTGAAATGCTTTACATAATTTAAAAAAAAAAAAGGTAAAACTAGGTCTGCCGATAAATCGGCTGCTAAAGATTATCCTCAAAAACTAGCTAAAGTAATTGAAGATGAAGGCTACACTCCCGATCAAATTTGGAATATGGATGAAACTGGTCTGTTTTTTAAAAATTGCAAATCGAACTTACGTAGCGAAAGCGCAGAAAACAGCTGGTGGTTTTAAGGCACCAACGGATTGTATCAGGTATAACACTTCTATTTTGTTCAAATACTTGAGAAGATAGTATGATGAAAGTTCAAACCAGTCCTTGTAAATCTATTCCTAAAACCACTATCAATGGAAAGCGATATTTTCAATAGATTACCAGTTCACTGGGTAACAACTGACATTTTTATTAAGTGGTTCCACACATGTTTCATCCCAGAAGTTAGAGACTATATGACAGAATGAGAGATAAAGGGTTCGAATTTAAAGTTATTTTGGCTAATACGTGCTAATACTACTTCGTTGACACAACCCCTAGATCAAGATATAATTTCGACATTTAAAGCACTCTGTATAATGCGAACTAATTCAATTAAGACTAGCTACTTTGAATGCATGTTGGAAAACTATTTGGCCAGAATGTGTTAGGAACAGAAAGGTCCTTCATAATATCACCAAATTTCCCAACATCATAACATTGTCACATTCAAATGGTGGAAAAGGATTTGATGATCTATCGCATACGGATATTTATGAATTACTATTTGATAAACCTCTTAACGAAGATTAAATAATTGAGGTTGTCCTTGAGACTACTGGTCCTAAAGATCATAGTGATAATGACCAGGACGAACCTGTTCTCAGTGCAGATATAATTAAAAAAAGATCTAAAAGTAGCCAGTAAATTGGGTAACCATTCCGTCAAACATGATCCATACGAAGAACGAGCTGGGAATTTCCAACGTGAGTAGAATTTATTAATAATACACTATAAAGACCTAGCCAAAGCATTAAGAACAAATAGAATTTCACCAATGAAGCAAAATGGCGATAATCAATGAGGCATTTCTTTCGATTCCAGTGATATTGTAGTTTTACACAAACGCAAACATATAAAGTTATTGTCAGATATAAAATATTGTTACATACAGTTATTTAATATACTTTTTGAGCTTATGAATTAATGGCATTTCATTTTTCCTTTTAATATGCATTAATAACATGAATTTTCGCATGGTTTATTGTTTTATTTTGCTGATTTATTAGGTTTCGAACCAATCTCTATTTTTACAGTGTATTTTTTACATAATTTTGTTTACACGAAACGTATATACCGGGTGGAAATGAAAACCGGGTCACCTCGATAACTTTTTTATTTATGAATAAAAAAATTTGAAATTTGGCTATGTTCTATGGTTCAAAAAAACAAATTTTATGTGCATTTTTTATTTTCGAAATCACTTCCGGTTTCACCGGAAACACCATGAACTTTGTTTTTTTAAATGTAACATCCCATATTTTTATTCATGGCTTAAAATACTTTTAAAAAAGAAGTATTTTTAAGATATTAGTTTTTATTTTTTTTGTAAAAAAAATTTTTTTCAAAAAAAAAAAAAAGTTTTTCGAAGTCGGTGAAAAGTACCAAAACTAATTCTAAATAATTCAAATACCTAAATAAAATTGTAATTTGAAAAAAAATTTAAGTGGTTTTTGAACTATTAATTTTTAAACTTAGTTAATGAAGATTTTATCAAATATCTCACTTTTTTTAAATGCAATGATGCCGGGTCATTCGACTTTTTAAAAAGAGGATTTTATAACGATTATTTTGGTACCCCATATGTAGGGGTATTATTTTGCAAGTGCCTGTAATAAAGATACTTAATAGCTAGTATTTTCCAACTTAAGAAATAAATAATTTTACAGGCACATGCAAAATAATACCCCTACATATGGGGTACCAAAATAATCGTTATAAAAACCTCTTTTTAAAAAGTCGAATGACCCAGCATCATTGCATTTAAAAAAAGTGAGATATTTGATAAAATCTTCATTTACTAAGGTTAAAAATTAATAGTTCAAAAACCACTTAAATTTTTTTCCAAATTACAATTTTATTTTATTTGAATTATTTAGAATTAGTTTTGGTACTTTTCACCGACTTCGAAAACCTTTTTTTTTTTTGAAAAAAAATTTTTTTACAAAAACAATAAAAACTAATATCTCAAAAATACTTCTTTTTTAAAAGTATTTTAAGCCATGAATAAAAATATGGGATGTTACATTTAAAAAACAAAGTTCATGGTGTTTCCGGTGAAACCGGAAGTGATTTCGAAAATAAAAAATGCACATAAAATTTGTTTTTTTGAACCATAGAACATAGCCAAATTTCAAATTTTTCTATTCATAAATAAACAAGTTATAAAGGTGACCCGGTTTTCATTTCCACCCGGTATATCTTGCAAGAACATACATGGGTGTACTTGTATCGATATTTTAATTATTAGTATTATTTTGGTTTATTGAGATTACTGTTAAAATATTGACACTTTTTTAAAACTTTTATTGTTCATATAGGATGTTCCATTTTAATTATTCCAGGTGAATATCATGAAAACTAAGAGATTTCCTTAACAACTATCTAAAAAAAATAGTTCCCCATAAAACCCCCATCAAATCCCATAAAAATTTAAACCCCATGACACAATTAAATGTCCCCCTCGAGCCGCTATAATTTTTGTCTAAAACATTTTCAAGGACATACTTTTCAAGATATTCAGCTGGATTAAGTAAAATGGGACAAACTGTATTTGCTTCCAGGAGAAAAAACTTATAAAGTATATAGATTAAACAAACAAACAAATAATTTTGTTTTGAGCTAAGATTCCAGATTCTAATTGCAAAAGCTAAAAAATTGTGATGTAAAAAAGTGAATCTTAAGCATCAATATTTTTGAAATAAAACATATTTATTTGAAAAATAAAAAATACTTACAACGTTACCATCAATTTCCGCAAATTCGTTAAATTTGATGGAATCCTCGTACAGTTTGTTGATACTTATGCCATTTAATTTCTCCATATTTGCATTACCAAAGATGTTAATTTCTTGATTAAACTTTTTGGGACTATTAATTATTTGAAGTCCTTCATCAAATACTACATCACTCATTTCCAAATTATTAATATATGGAATTTTTGAATTAGCTGTAAGTAAACATTTTTAAATTTCAAAAATATTTCGCCTTAAATGTTCATTCGGAAGAACATATGCACGAAAAATGAATTGGTGTAAAATTACCAATGATATTTGGTCACGTGGTTGATTTTAACAGTGAATAGTATTTTGGTCAGTAAGAGGGTTTATCTGAATTTAATGTAGATGTAGGTAGACACAAGATATAAATAGTACCAAACCTTTTAATTCAATATCTTCGAAATAAAAAACCCCAGATACAAATTGGTCTTTCTCCGAATTAATCAACATTCGACTATTTAAGAACTCATCAAAGTTTTTATCTTTGACTGAAGTAATATCCATATCATTCAAAACTTCCATACTATTAAATCTTGCTGATGGAATTGGCAGTGGATTATCCAAAGACACCAAATTTTCAGGAAAAACTCCAGATATATTATTTGTCTAAAAAATATTTGATAAGTATATTAGTTCTTTTGAAATAAAGTAAACTTTAAGTACATTAAAATTCGTAGTCTGCAAACCAAAGAAAAATGTCTTATGGCCTCGTATTGGACTTTTATACAAATCATTTTTATGAATTATACTTTTATTTAGTAATAAGATATCCACTGAATTAATATATGGAAGATCAGCAAAGCCCATCACTGCAGCACTTGAAACTTTTAAAGATGAGAATTCTTTGAATCCAGTCACAATCTTAAAATATTTATAAATACTTAAAATATTATTACTGGCAAGTTCTTTTAAATCTGCAAACATGTTAAGTGAAAACCAAATCCTTAAAAATCAAACCTTAATAAACCAACTAAAAGTTTTTTCATGTTTAAAAAATATATATAAGGCAGGGTTCTTTTATTTTTTATTAAGGGTGTAGCAAAATTCGACCGACAACGCTTAGCTGGAAATAGTAGTCCTAAAAATAAGTCGATATGACCAAATTCATTTATATTACCTCTGAGGAGTTTCTAAAGTTGATTTAATAAAAATAATTTCGGCCAAAGTAGCAAAGATTTTTTAATGAAATTTTGTATACATGCATTTTAAAATGCTTATTTGGTAAAAATTTAACCAATCATCGACTTTGTTAAATGGTATTGGAGGCTAGGAGAAGACAATAAGCTTAAGAACTTTTTAGGTATACAAAATATTTATTTAAAAATTCTTGGCTTTTGTAGAGAATTTCAAGAAAAAGATTGTGTCTCTTATAAATTTTTGTAAGTTCTGCTATAAATTAAAAACATGTTTTACTAAACTGTAAGAAAACCAAGGCTAATCAACGTACATTTTTGATAAAAAAATTACTTATTTAAAGCCCTAACATTACAATTACATTCAACCAATTAAAGTTCTTATTAAATGTGAATTTAAATGTAAAAATTAGAAAATACAATTGCAATGTTGGGGAAGTTATAGCTTGTTACCATGGTTGCGGTTTTAAATAAACCTTAAATTAAAAAAAGTAGGTTGGGTTGTCTAAATTCTTACCTTTTACTAAAAATTATTCAAAAGTAGCACGACGTACAAGAATTTATATATCTTATAAGATACACAAATCTTTCTCTTGAAACTCTCTATGAAAGCAAGTAATTTTTAAATCAAATTTTTGAATCCCATAGAAGTTCCAAATTATTTCGGGTCCTCTCCTATGCTCCAACATCATTTAGTAAAGTCGAGGAGTGTTTACTATTAAAATCCATGTATACAAAACGTCTTAAAAAAGCTTTGCTAATTTGGCTGACATTCAATAAAATATTTTTTTAAATTAACTCTAGAGGCTTATAACTCCACGGGGGTGGATTTTTGATATAAATAAATTTGGTCATATCTACTTATTTTTAGGTCTACTATCTCCCTGTATACCAAAATAATTTTTATAAAAGGCGTTCCTTTGTAAAATACCTTTTCAACCTTACCACACTCGACCTAGGTTGCTATTTAAAATTTCAATGTTACTTTTCCTGTTTATTTTGGAAACTAAGAATTACACCAAAAAATTCTTTTTGTAATAAAATTATTTTTCCCTGCAATATATGACAATGCATTCTCGAAATAATGGTACTGGCGGTCTGGGACAGTTTGTATAAATGCAAATGTAGTTAGAATTTGTTGATTCAAAAAGGTTTGAATTTCAAAAATTATTAGATAATTTAGATCAATTTAAAATGAAACCCCATCTGTTAATATATTTTTTTAAATATCAAATCTAAACTATAAGTTTGCAACAAACCTGTTCATGCGAATTTGCTAACAATGCATCGTTTACAATTTCTTCCAAATCAATACTATTTATATTCTTCCTGGCTTTGATATTTTCTGCACTGATATGACCAAAAATTACCTAAAAGATGTAAATATTATAATTCTCAAGTGTTTTACTTATATTTTTAATACCGGGGCCTTAATGATATTGGTCCTATTCAGATGTACTGCATTCTTAAATAATACATTTAAATTGTGTGTATTATCCAATATCGTAACATTCTTTTCCACCTTAACATAATTCCATGGTCTGGTAGGAATACTACTCAGAGCTTCAAGAGCTTTTGGTAAACTGCATTCTATATCTTCTGCAAATAATGATTGTTCAAATTTAGCGTTTTCAATTCGTAGTCCATTATCAAGAATTAATAGTTGAGGCTTATCACTGGATACGTCAATTATATTTTCAACATTTTTATCGTTAATTGATGATGTTAAAATATTTGCTGGAAAACAAAGTGTGAATTTATTTATTTTATTTGGTCCATTAACTTACATGCTTTTAGCACTTTAAAGGAATGCCGAGCAGTAATATTTTGAGGCCAGTATCTGAAATATAATCTTGGTAGTAAATTTTGGAAGTCAATATCGTTCACGTTTGATACAAAAAGATTCTTGGCATAAACAGTTCCTTCAAATTTTACCACGCTATTGAGTACAGGATCGTTATTAGCCTAAAATATAAAATTTTATAAAAATGAAATAATGTAACCTTTTAAGGAATTACCATTTTACTATCTATGTTTATATCGTTAATATATTTAAGATTATTACAATTGTTTATAGTTGCATTTCCTTGAACTTTTAAAATTTTAAGCTTATCCATTACATAAATCTGATCAAGTGACAAAATGTATTCATTAAATAATTTGTTGTTTATCTTTTTTGTGTAGAAATTTTCAGCTAAAAAATATTAAATACAAAATAGGAAGCATTGGTATCGTGCAATACATTTTATACAGGGTAAGGCAACGAAAACGAAACGAACGAATTTTAAATTAGGTAGTTAGCTAGCAAAAATTGTTCATCCCTGTGCGTTATGAACACAACACCCAATATTTTAAAAAGAGCAATAAGGTAAGTATACCTCAAACATATTTTTATCCCGAATAACATACAGCAAATAAAACATTAATCGATCGATTGATTTTAAAGATATCAAAATTTAACGTGTTAATTTTTATATCTTAAATTTTGAATATCTTTAGAAAAAATAAATGGGTTTTAATTTTTGTATGTTACTCGAGGTAAAAAGATCTTTCCAATTTCCAATAAGGTGTTACTTTAATTAGAGCTCTGAACACGCCCCAAAAATTTTAAATGGCTTCATAGGTTAAGTAATACCTTTTGGGAAAGACCATTTTTCTTAGAGTAACATACAAAAAACACAAAAGTTAATCCGATCGATTCGTTTTAAAGATATTCAAAATTTAACATGTTAAACTGTGCATGTTAAATTTTGAATATAACAAATCGATCGGTTTAAATTTTGATTTTTGTATGATACTAAGATTAAGAAGATCTTTCCAGTGAGGTATTAATTACCCTATCTTAAAAATGTGGGAGTTATGTTCATAACGCCCAGGAATGGACAGACTTTTGGGTCAATTTACTCAATTGATTTTAATAATTACGAATAAAAAATTATATAGTTGCCTTAATTTTTTGCCATTAATGCAAAGCGTTTTCCGCGAAAAATTAAGATTTTTTTACCTTTAATATTTGCAAAATCCAAATTTTTGACATTCGTTGGTCTGTCCGTATAAATAGTATCTTCTTCCATTTGTTTAAGATCAATATTATTAATTCTATTAATGATCAACGATTTAGAACTTACATTTCCTTCAACAATTATTTTATTAAAGGATTTAGATCCTAAAAAGTTAAAATAAATATAGGTAAAATTGCATAAATTAACAACATAAGAAAAAAATTTTATAAACAAACCCAGATATTCAACTGAAGATTTTGTAGGAATTTCTGCCATGGAAATTGTATTGATTTTATCGGTCTTTAAATTATCAATAGATAAAATTCCCAAAAATTCTTTACGCCCCTTGAGAACAAACCTAAAAAGTATAAGAATATGAAACTTGTGTACAAGTTTTAGTGTTTTACTAACGTTCCGTTTAATTTTACAGATTCTTTATCCAACATTTGAAGATCTGGAACATGAGGAAGATTTTCATTTATAATGATATTTCCTAAAACTGTTAAGTTAGAAAATGCCAATCGAGTTTTTGGCTTGTCGTCCAAATTATTGATCATATAAGAATTAAAATGATGATTGTTTAACACAGCGGTGTTAATATGAGGAGTTGTGATTCCTTCCAAAGCAGTAAAATGAATTGGTATTTCCTGAAGTGATTATTCTTTAGTTATACTCTTTTTTATTTGATATATTTTATAATCTAACCTGATTTGTATTCTTAAGCCAATAATCATTAAACTGAATTTGATTGAACTCATTACCATCAATAAATATTTTTGCTGGATTAGGTAGATATAAACTTTTTAAATATACGTTTCCAAATATTTTAATTTTGTTGTTGTAAATTTGTAATAGATCATTATTACCAAAAACTTCTTTCGTTTTATAAAAACTTTCAATGGATTCGTTTAAAAATAACGTACCATTAATTTTAACATTTTTAAAAATAACTAGTCCTAAAAATTCAATTATGATTAATTTGTACACCTAAATTTTAAATATACCATTAATAAATGTAGTTCCATTTTTTTCAAAAGTAACAACATCTTTCGAAAAATCCAAATTATTTATTTTATCACAGTAAGTGATAGCAGAATTGACATTTTTTTCAAAATGAATAATGGAATCCACAACCTGATCAGTGTTCGTTGTTAATATTTTATTTACTTCAATATCAGATAGGTGATTTGTAACTAAACGATCAGTCCAAACCGAAGGTACTCTTAAAGTTCCTAAAAATTTTTTTAATAAAACGATTAAAGTATGTTTTAAAATAATAATACCTTGAATGATTGGAGTTTTTCCAATCCGAAAAACGGAATTTGAAAATGTATCCCAATTAACATCGTTAATGTATTCCACGTATAAATTTATAATTTTAGTTTCTGGTAAAAATTCATATTTAATTCCTTTTGAATCACCAAATAATTTAATAGTTTCAAAAGCAGTTTTCTAAAAAATAAATATTAGCAAAACATAACTTACTGCTTTTGTTTACTTACGTTATTAAACGATTCTATCTGTATATTTTTAGTGTTTACATTTGAAACAGTTTTCCTTCCAGATATGTTGACGGGTTGATTTCGTAAATAAATTTTTTCTAATGGTACCTCATTAATTTCATTAGCAAAAATATTTGACGAATTTAAAGACCTTAATTTTGCCGTAGCCGATATTTCCTGATTTCCGTTTAATAGAAGAAAATCTACAAAAAATAATATTTTTAATAAATTATCAAATATTTTAAAATACTAATTTACTATTAAGAGTGTTTATGTTGTTATTATCATTAACGAAAAGTTCATCAACATTCAATTTCGAAATGTTAAAAGTTCCGGTAATAACCTGATCTTGGGAGTATGATAACCATTCATTTGGTGCCCAATTTATACCATTAATTTTTTTACTAATAAGATTTTTAGAGTTTAAATTGTCACCCAATATTGCAGCTTCTATTATTACCTTACCGTAAAAAATCTGAAAACAAAAACTCTAGAATCTTAACGAATGTTTGTTAACTTCTGCTAACCTTTTCTGTTTGTGGATCACTGGGAAGAACATTTTCAATAATAGATATTCTGTCTTCCAAAATTTCAATGTTTTCTTCTAAATTTTTTATTTCTTCTTCTTCGCCATTTTCTAACATTAAATTCGCCACTTCAGCTACTACAGGCGCAGCAATATTTAGTCTACCTTTTAATTCCTGAGGCAAATCCACTTTGAGTTTATTTTTGAACAAATTGGACATACCCGATAAAGTTTCATCATTTAATGAAATTGTATTTTCTAACTCGTTTAAACATTCTAACAAATCGTCGGTCTTTTGTTGTGAATTTACTAAAAATAAAATTCAAGAATTACTATTTAAATACCTTATAACAAAATATTTAAAGAAATAAACTGAAGACTCATAAATTCTACTTCTCACAAATAAAAAGGTATCTATGAAAATTTAAAAACAATAACCTTTTACCTATTAGCATCTGTTAGTAGTTTTAAATTATGATGTAATTACTATAATATGTATGTATATTGTGATAAGGTGGCTTACCTATTTCAATCTCATCAATTTTATATGAAACTAGAGTATATGATATGTTTGAATCATCCGATAGACCAATAGTTAATATTTTATTCGTTCCATTAAAATTAATAACTTCAAATCCATAAATTGCTAAAAAATTTCTTTGAAATTTAACATCATAAATATGTTCAATGCTACCAAACGCAGAAGCAAATGCATAAACACGAAACTAAAAAATAGAAAAATTAGTATATATATATAGTCGGGTTTTCTTACAAAACTACCTGATTAGCTCCAAATATAATCGATATGCTGCTTTCATTTATTGATAAAACATTTTTAACTCCATTATAACTGTCAAACCGTTGGAAAGGAACAAATTCGTCACCTAATTAGATTAAATTACTTAAAATTTATAGAAGTTATGTAGAGACTTACCATCCCATAGGTATAGAAAGCTTAAGCCCTCCTCATCAAAAATGACTAAGTGTTGCTTATAACCTTCCTCAAATGAAAGAACTTGAGTAGGTTTTTGTGTATTTAAAACTTGTATTTTCCTGAGTTTTTCTGATTGAAATTTAAAAACATAAGTATGAGTCTAAAATGAAAAACATTGACGTTAAAATATTATTTCTAAGCTAAAACTGAAAACCTTTTCCACTTGATAATTACGTAGTAAAACAATAATTTCTGAATCAAAATACGAAAAAGTTGTAAGTGATGTGGCAGCTGCTACAAATATTTTGTCAACTTCGTCAAAATGTGATTCCACCCACTTATATACTCTAAGCAATAAAAAATTTATTATTAGGATTTTTAATTAATATGCAAAACTTACATAATAGGAGCTTGCGCTACACCTATTTGACTAGAAGTTATAAGATAAAGATTTTGTTTGTTCCAAAAAAACTTGGCATCCATAAAATTGTTAGGTGATTTTATAGTTTGAAGTAATAAAAAATGCTCATTAGTCTTATTACCATATCCATAAATTTTAGCAATACCGTGATTGTATGCAACTAGTACAATTCCCAAGTCTAAATTTTCTACACTCTAAAAACAATACAAAATCAAAAACATGTCGCTAAACAACGTAAATCATAAAATTGCGGAAAAGTGTGAGTTCCCCTAGTGACTCATCCGGCATAACTATACAAATAAGTAAACGGCAATTGAATTACCTTAATAAATTTTATTTCATCATCAAATTTGGGAAACGTAAATTTTGGTGCAGTTAATGACAGTCCATCCGCTTCTGGCAACATGTAAAAAATATCCTGGTTTAAGAGCACGTACTGTTCGTTAAACAAAGTGAATACATGTGCTGAATTATATTTTTTTGGCAAGTTGACGGTTTTCCAATCATAAAATTCTATTACCCTTTTTAAACCTAATAAAAGGTGATATTAAAAAAAGTATTGTCATTTTTGTTTCAAGTACCATTAGAAAATGCGTTGTAGTTTTCCAATTCCCTTAATGTATACTCTCTTAAATCCAAAAGGTAGTCATTAATATTCCTTTTTTCCTCCTTTCCAAACCCACTTCTTGCTAATATAAATATTAACTAAAATATTATAATTAGTAAACATTATTTTTATGAACTTTATTTAGTTATTTACAATTATAGAATTTAATGAGCACATTTTAAACTTTTTTAATGCACAATCTCTTCCCGTACATTCTAAGGAACTAAATGGCCTGTTTTATTTAAAATTCAATTCAAAATAATAATTTGCATGCATATAATATTTTGTAAAGGTTTAAAATGTGTGCTGCAATGATTAGTTTTTAATATACAGAGATGGATAAAAGTAGGTAGTTATTATAATTTAATTTTTGTAAGTTATTTTTTTAATAATTTAAATACAAAATATTAATAGTATAATATTCCACGATATATGTACATACGTATGTATTTCTTTAATGAATACACTGCTCTACAAAAAAATAAACAAGTTCTGTCTATAAAATAAAACTATACAGTGCGGACATAAAGTAAATACATCCCCCTCCCCTGCTAACTTTTGAACGGTTATTAATTGCGAACTTTCTAATAAAGGTATTTTTGATTTTGTGGAACTTCCGGTTATACCTGAAGTGGATAGCTACTTTTTTATTTTAAATTGAACACCCAGTATATTTTTGCATTTTTGTGTTCTCTATAAAAAAACCATTAAATTGACCTAGCGTAGTGTGATCTTCGATTAATACTTTCGGAATTGTGCCCATTTGAAAATCGCATTTTTTGCAACTTCATTTACACCGGAAGTTGGACCCAACTGCCCCAACTTCCTTATTTTAAATAATTTTTTTTGCAATTAGGTTAATAACATTAAATTTAAACAAACTTATGTTTAACCGTACGTTCGTTAATTTTGCTGATTAACATAACCACCTTCCACCTCTTGGCAGTAATAAAATCTACAGGAAATCTCTCGATTAAAATTTTTCAAAAAGGTTAGGTTTTTATCATTTAAAATAAGGAAGTTGGGGCAGCTGGGTTTGTTAAGATGAATTTAAATCTGTAACCAGATTAACTTAGCACATCATATTTGAGATATTTACATTTATAAACAAAAAATAACTTTTAGAACAAATAATTATTTAATTCCAATTTTAATAAAATTAGAATTACCAAATGTAACATTTTAAGAAAAATAGTAATTATTTTACAATCCAAAAATGGACTTGAAGAGATGTAAACTGTCAATATACATACAGGGTCCGGCAAAAGTAACGAAACAGCGGCGTATTTTTTTATTGCGGGAATATTATTTCTCAAAAATTTGCGTTCTTATACGGTATTATAAAAACTGCATTCTGAGAAGGTTTAGAACTTTCCCATATTTTGGGAGAACAACCCCATTTTTGTTAAATTGCAGCCCCTATTGAGTTTCACCATTTTCACCTTATTTTAAAGGGAATAAAAAAAGAATAATATTCCTACAAACCAGAAGCTATTATGTTGGTTGGTTAAAAACTTATTAAGGATTAACAGTCTAAGAATTTGTATCACCTTAATTTCCTCCAAAAAGTACAAAATTCGACTTATCTGGCGATAAGTGGTCTAGGTTTTTGCATTTGCTTTTGTGTTTACAAAATAAATTCTTGATTTTTGTACAGTAGGAAAATTTGGTATTTAATTAATTTATTTAAAGGGCAGTAGATATTACTTTCGGTTATAGTCAAAATAATTATTTTTTATTAGCTTGAACATTCGGTTTTATTCGATATCATTTTACCATATACCATTTTATCATAATACCGTATAAGTATGCAAATTTTTAAAACAAATTATTCACGCGATGAGAAAATACGCCGCTGCTCCGATACTTTTGCCGGACCCTGTATAATTGATCGATAGTTTACATTTCTTGAAGGTCATTTTTGGTTTGTAAAATAAAATATTTACTATTTTTCTTAATATATTACATTTGGTATCCCAAATTTCTCAGAAAAAACACTGATTTCAAATATGTTTAAATCCAATATGCATTTTATGTGAGAAATTTGGTATACCAAATATAATATTTTAAGAAAAATAGTAATTATTTTATTTTACAAACCAAATATGACATTGAGGAGATGTAAATTGTCAATACTTATAATAATAATATACCTACATACATATATATACAGAGGGGTGCACAAATAACGGCCAACGATGTAGCTTCGTTTTTCTTATCAGATTTTAATAAGTGACATGTTAAATTAAATAGTTTGAAGAATACTATCACTATCACATAATAAAAGATTAATTTTATTTTTGAAAACATCATAGGAGGAGGAGGCAACTTTCATCTTTTTAAATGGCAACATATTTTTTTCGATTGAAAATATTGCCAACTTAAAAATATTTAAACGGTTAATAGTATATTATTCAACGAGCGAGTAATGACAGCCATTACTCACGCAGGCCGAATTTGCGACACGAGTCGGTAGGCGAGTGTCGTAACAGGAGTCGCATTCTTGGGCCGGTCGAGATCTGTCCTTTTTAATTAGATGAAAAAATAAGAGTCTGCCCTTCTAGTCTACTCGACCATACGATGTGGTCGGGCCTAAGAATAAGCCTGAGTTATGTTGACTGTAGATTCAAAAGTTACGGGTTCGCACCCCGATCATTAACAACTTTATTTCATAAGTTGTTTAAAGGACCCCGCACTTTTTATGGGGAAAAATGGTTTCAGTCCCAAGGCAATAATTTTTGGTGGAAAAGAAAGATCTCAACATCCTGAACAAAAAACCGAATGGTCACAAAAAAATCTACCGTCAGGATTTTGCGCTACGGCCCATAAAAGGTCGGCACCTGGGTTTTCAGGTGTCGGGTTATTTTTATCAAAAAAGAGCGTGTTCAGTGGCCGATTATGGAGACATGCATGCCTGGACGTGTGTTGGAGTGAAAACGTACTATATATACAGGGTGTATCAGACCACCCGTCCGACCCATTTATCTCGAGAACGCGTTATCGTAGATGACTGAAATAAAAAAAATAATTACCAAAGTGAACCTAAACAATCCATTGGTGAACTTATTATTTTCCGGAACAACCCGGAACTACCCGGAACCGGAGATCACTTTGATTTTTTAAATAGCAACATAGGTCGAGTTTGGTATAGTTTGATAGGTCTTTTAAAAACAAACAACTTTTATTAAAATATTTTTTTAATATGTTTCATAGTTTAGAAATTCGAAAAACAAAAAAAAATGAACAAACGAAGTTTGCAATCGATCCAAGTGGAATGCAGTCCTCTTCATTGCATCTTACGAAGAGGACTCAAGTGAGCAGTATGTGATGCTGATGAGTGCTAATAAGCACGAAACGCAGCGTCCATCACTCTGCAAACTTGTGTAATTGCTGCTTGGTACACCTTGCCACTAATAAAGGTAGATCAAAGGAATTATCCTTCAGTTTGATTAATTTTAATCACAGATCTACATCATCGATTGCAAAATTTGTTTGTTAAAACTTGACGAGTCCGGTTACACGGCAATCAATTGAAGGTATAGGCAACTTTGGCATCGGTCTTAATATGACATATATGCCAATAGATGTCTCACTTTTAAATTATTAAGTGGAATGGTGCCGCTGGTGCTTTATAAGCTACGCGACATCCAATGTGTATCAAGCAGCAATGCAGTCCTCTTCATTGCACCTTACGAAGAGGACTCAAGTGAGCAGTATGTGATGCTGATGAGTGCTAATAAGCACGAAACGCAGCGTCCATCACTCTGCAAACTTGTGTAATTGCTGCTTGGTACATCTTGGCACTAATAAAGGTAGATCAAAGGAATTATCCTTCAGTTTGATTAATTTTAATCACAGATCTACATCATCGATTGCAAACTTTGTTTGTTAAAACTTGACGAGTCCGGTCACACGGCAATCAATTGAAGGTATAGGCAACTTTGGCATCGGTCTTAATATGACATATATGCCAATAGATGTCTCACTTTTAAATTATTAAGTGGAATGGTGCCGCTGGTGCTTTATAAGCTACGCGACATCCAATGTGTATCAAGCAGCAATGCAGTCCTCTTCATTGCACCTTACGAAGAGGACTCAAGTGAGCAGTATGTGATGCTGATGAGTGCTAATAAGCACGAAACGCAGCGTCCATCACTCGGCAAACTTGTGTAATTGCTGCTTGGTAATCCTTGCCACTAATAAAGGTAGATCAAAGGAATTATCCTTCAGTTTGATTAATTTTAATCACAGATCTACATCATCGATTGCAAACTTTGTTTGTTAAAACTTGACGAGTCCGGTCACACGGCAATCAATTGAAGGTATAGGCAACTTTGGCATCGGTCTTAATATGACATATATGCCAATAGATGTCTCACTTTTAAATTATTAAGTGGAATGGTGCCGCTGGTGCTTTATAAGCTACGCGACATCCAAGGTGTATCAAGCAGCAATGCAGTCCTCTTCATTGCACCTTACGAAGAGGACTCAAGTGAGCAGTATGTGATGCTGATGAGTGCTAATAAGCACGAAACGCAGCGTCCATCACTCTGCAAACTTGTGTAATTGCTGCTTGGTACACCTTGCCACTAATAAAGGTAGATCAAAGGAATTATCTTTCAGTTTGATTAATTTAAAAAAAAATTGTTAAAAAAAGTAAGTAAAAATTATTGCATATTTTGAAATATGGGCAAGTATGATATTTAAAGTTGGTAAAATATTAGCTTTTTTATAGTGGTTCTCGAGATAAATTGGTGGGACGGGTGGTCTGATACACCCTGTATATATAGTACTTTTTCACTCCAACATGTCTCCATGATCGGCCACTGAACACGCTCTTTTTTGATAAAAATAACAAGACACCTGAAAACCCAGGTGCCGACCTTTTATGGGCCGTAGCGCAAAATCCTGACGGTAGTTTTTTTTGTGACCATTAGCTTTTTTGTTCAGGATGTTGAGATTTACATTTTCCACCAAAAATTAGACCTTGGGACTGAAACCATTTTTCCCCATAAAGTTTTTTGTAAGTGCTAATTCCTTTTACGAATAGAGACACATTATAAAAATGATATAAAACAATTCGCAAAACACTTTTGTAGGGAAATAACATTTATTATATTTGAGGGGTTTGTACTGATGGTATGTGAATAATTTAAGGGTCTGGTTTTATTTAATTACTGAATATACGCACGTGAATGTGTGCATGCATCAATATATAATTAATCTGGAGTGTAGGAACAGTGATCCAAACATACATCTCATCATTAAACGATAGTAATGGACACAGCAGTAGTTAACTCTGTAATTAAACTTTCGAAATGTTATGCCCGCGAAGATAACGTTCAGCAATCCAATTCGAACATTCCAGTTTATGATCAAGCACAATTTATACGGATTGCCGGGGTCGTGTTGGCTTTCCTGTCGCCATTTAATTGAAACACGGAATGGACATTAAACTCCTTTATTAGGACCTTACTTATTAAAATTAAAGGATAACCCAAATCCTGAAAGGTATCGAGAGTAAAACCTGTAGAGATACATATAAACAGAGAGTACGTGTATGTTAATCCGTTATTCGACTGTAAATTTGTTAATATTTTTGGATTGAAAGAGTGGGTGATACGACTGATTAATCTTTATGGTGGACTATTTGCGAGTTATCACCAAGCCATAGGGAATATAAATAGTTAGAGCTATCTGCATATGGAAGATGTAAAATAACATTGTGATACATTTTAGCAGTAAATGTATTTTCATGCCCAATTTGTATGGTCCAATAAAAATAGTAATTACATTTTTAATAGGAAAAGTTGATTTAGTAGTCTCCGGTATAAATGCAGTACACGAGTGGTAAAACCTGGCCATTCAATTCGATCCTATAAATAAATAATGAAACAATTTCCTTTGTCAATGAAATTGGACCATAAAGATTAAAATGATGCTATTCTAGGCATTAATGGAAATCGCAAGAAACTGCTTTTATGATCAAATTCCTCACACAATTCGTGCCCAATTCGAAATTTATCAAACAAAGAAGGTCCTCAATATGTTTTGTTAGCCTTTTCGAATGTCCAGTTGAGCTTGATTTGTTGGGCCCTTGATTAAAATTAATGCGATAGTTAGATTTGTTAAAAAGTCCATTGAGAAATGCGGGAAGCATTTGAATGACGGGATAATCTTTCCCAGTGACAACCGTGGAGTTCGTTAATAAATGACCGGCGATCGTCGAATGCAAATGGATGTAAATGCGTTCATGTGAATAAAGAAGTGCCCCTATGTCCGGTGAATAGTGGACAGAGAAATGCAGGGTGGCCGCACATAAGCCAGCATATCCACACCTCACTCCAATCTCCCTTCGAACGCCGCCTCCCATTATCTAACCCGTTTATATAGATCAAATCTGTATTATCTCCCATAAAACTCGCAAACACTCGTGCGTCATTATTTATTTAAACGCGCTACCAACACGCCATCAAACATTTAGGAATCGTTTTAACACTCAAATGACATTCATTATACAAGGAAGCATATTTTTTAATTAATATTAAGTGTAAACATTGGCAGTAAATTTATAATAACAAACTTCGTATAGGTATCTATAATTACTATTTTATTACATGGTATATGGAGTAGTCACGAAAATGTATTTCATTATACAAAAAATTGAAGAAAAGACAACACGCACATAAAAATGCTGTCCAGCTAAAACGATAACACGCAATATTTTATTCATAAAATGAAATAAAACAATTGCTAGAGACATTTAAAACATGCTGCATGAAGCCTTGCGAAGTTCATAAAATTTTATGATACAAAACTATATGTACACGAAAAGTCTTATAATCCTTAAAATAACAACACTGACTGGTTGAAAAATTGAAATGGCTGCTTTTATTGACATCACGTGTTGCTGTTATTTCATGGTCTATTAGCTTTTCATTGCTAAAATTATTATTTGCAATGCTATTAAAACTTATAAGGTAGTAAATTAAGCAAAACTTTGGTCACGATTTCTTAATTTTTTGTCTACTGAAATTATTACAACCACATAGTAATTGTAATTATATTGAAACTAATAATTTTTTAAATCGTAAATTATAAGAATTTTCGCAAAAAGTCACACATTTCTTCAAAAATTTTTAGCGTGGTACGACGCACATAATTAGTTTTTTTTAAGAAATATAGATCAAATTGGATATTTAAATTTCCGCTTCCTTCTCAGTTGTAAGTTACTGTCCAAATTAATTGCAAGTTTTCTTATCTTACATTTTTTAATGTATGAAAGAGATTTTAGTAATTTCCTTTTTTGTCTAAAATTTTGGCTCAAAAATACTAAATTACTGTGGAAAACTCAATAAAAAAATTAATAAACTGTAGCTTGAGATACCATTTGATCTTGAATAAAATTTATATCATAGGTAAATGTCAGTTTTAGCTTGGGACTTGGGATACCAATGGATTTTGAATAAAATTAATATCACAGGTAAATGTCAAATGTCAGTTGTAATATATAAAAACTTTAATATATTATGAAACATTTTATGAAAGCAATAATACACATTATAGCGATATTTGGTCACCTTGTACTTCTACCTACCCACCAATGCCATCTCAAAAACTATTTTAGATTTAAGTTTCCTTAAATTATCAGACTATCCAGCCTGTCATTCCTACTTTAGGTTAAGTTTGTAAAGGATGTTGTCGTTTTCCTATGGGGTTTTGGGCAAAAATAAAAAACTGGTTTAAATTTATTTCAAAATTTGAAGATAAATTTAAACCAGTTGGATATAGGGAATTCCTGTTTGTTTTATTGGTAACGATAATCCGAATTCCTGCAAGACTTTTCAGTTACTATTAATTAGTTTTAAATTGAAAGTTAATATTTTTAAAATGCCACATTTTTTGTGGCAAATACTTTGTGGTTTCACGAATTTTTGTTAAAAATATATACAGGGTGTCCCAAATTGAGTTGTATTACATGGGTATCTTTGTTATTAATAAAGTTAAAGATTGAGTTAAATGGGCAATGTTGTGCAGTTTTTTATACTCATTCAGATGCTATCGAAATTAATCAAAAATTCCGAGCCATTCCGAAGATAAACGGAAAAAACCGAAAACTGGGTTTTTTTTAAAAAGTCGATTATTTCGTTTACTATAAAAGTTACGAAAAAATGTTTCGAATAAAAGTCGTTTGATTCGTTAAGGCGAATTTAAATATCACTTTCAAAAAAAAATTTAAAAAATTATTTTTCAAGATATCGAACTAGAAGATTCGATGCCCAGAAGATGCCAAGCCTTATTGGATGCATAAGAATAAGCAACAAAATATTTTCATAATTAGTTTTTTTTAAGTAAGTAAGCAAAATAAAAGTTTCTATACTTTTTTCCAGGTGTTTATATTTTTGATAAAGTTATTGCCCCTTAGTGGTTATTTATTTAATTTTCATGACCAACCTGAGTATATTTAATTATTATAATTCTTCTTTAAACTGCTAAAGCATATTTTAACATGATACTGGTAAATATTTTTAATTGTTTGTTAGGTTTTCATACTTTTTTCCATCACTGTATATTAAACCTTTAATTTTTTGCCGACGACGCATTGACGTCACCAAAAAAATTAAACTGTTTTAAAAATATTATTGAATAGCTTAGAATAAAAGTTTTATGAAAATGTGGAAAAAATTACCAGGCGCTATCTAATGATCAAAAACAATATTAATGAATATTGCTAATCTTAAACGTAATACAAAAAATTCTTAACTTCTTATTAATTTTAATTTTAAAAGGCGGAAAAAGGGGTATAAAATTGTTTTAAAATTACTTGCTTTATATTAAAGCCTTTCGTGTATTAAAACTCCTATCAAAGCTACCCAATAATATTTTCAAAACTTTGCCTCATCATGGCACTTTATGAAAAATAAGGACTTTTAAATAAGGTATTTTTAAAACATTTTTTTCGTAAGTTAAAAAAAATCATTTTTATAAAGCTCTTATCCTAAGCTATGCCATCCAATAACGTTTTTAAAATAGTAGCATTTTATTTAATTAGCTTATAAAACTATTGGGTTATCCGATAATTGCTAAAAAAAGTTTAAAAAGTATTTTCGGAATAATTTAAAATTTAATGTGTTACTTTAAACTAGTCGTGTATATGATGATATAGTATGATGCTGACGTAAAAATTGGACCATTTTTTTAAAATCTTGTTGAAGGTAAGGTACAAGGACGGTGAATATATTTGCTATCGACTCGTTAGTATAATGCGGAAAAGTACCTTTCAGGTTTCTCGTAATGCTTATTAATTAAATCTTTTCCAATTCAAATATGTATTTTATTTAGTGGGTTCTGTCATATGTATAAGGGTTTTCTTCTAGATAACTTTAAAGAAACTATATTGCGTCATTGTTAAAAATCTCTTATAAAAGTTAATAAAATCACTTAAAGTAGTAGGTTAATAAAGTAGCAAAAAAGTCATTATGAGTTTTATATTCTTAACAAGGGACATTCATTTTTATCGTGGTGGCAGGATGAAATATATACGTTATAAGCTCAAACGGGTTTTCAATAACATGATTCCTTTGAAAGAAATTACGCTCATTAAAACCCGCTTTTATGTGGTGTTATTTCTAACTTATACGCATTTAATTAGCTTTAGCTATTTATTATTAAAAACGTGCATGAAACTAATCGACTCGATAAAATAATTTAATTTTTCACCTATCAATTGTCAGTTTGTATTTATTTCCATTCGAGAGGCAAATATCCTGCAATATTTTTGGGGTTATTAAGAGCATCTTCCTAGACGCCCGCGATAAATTTTCCATTAGAGATAACAGGGAATAGAAAATCCATCCCACTTTTCTGGAGCTTCTTTGCAAATTATAAGCGAATCACAATACAAGCAAATCGCTAGAGGGCGCACGAGTTTGGGAGGAAAAATTGTGAAAAATCATGAAATCGAACATTACGCGCTTAAGGATATTTCTAGTTTCCACTGACAGATTTTCAATTTTTTTATGATCTATAAAATCAATTGTTTAGATTACAATTAAGTGGATATTTACCTTATGTAACCTTGCACTTACTTAATTAGAAGGGTCCAAAGTTAAGGTACTATTTTCTTTTTGTTTTTTTTTTCATCCGTTTAAATTTAGATCAATGACTTCAAAATCTTCTATGAAAAAAATTATATATTATACGTGGCTAACGTATAATCTAAAACTTATGATAACTAGGAGAAACAAAGCTCTACAAAAATACAAACGTACCAAAAAAGCTTCAGATTTAAGTTTCTATAGGCAAATGCGAAATATCGTAAACTCTGCTACAAAAAAAGAAAAACTTGTGTACATTCAGTTAAAAACTAGCAGCAGTAAAAATACAAAAGCGTTATGGTCCACCATGAAACATCTTAACATCAGCTCCAAAAGTAAGTTTAGCATTCTCCCTGTATTATGCAATCCGAATGACATCAATAACTTTTTTATATCTTCCATTCCTCAAGCTAAAGCTTCCACTCAGGATGCCTTTAATTTCTATGATACAATTTCTGTCAACACTAATACTTATAATTTCGCTTTCAATCCAGTTTCTGCGGACTATCTCGATAAGTTGATTACCTCTATAAAATCAAAGTCATCGGGAATTGATGGCATATCTATTCAACTGCTAAAACTGTGTTGTCCGTATATTTTAAAACACTTATTGCACATAATCAACTTTTGCTTATCTGAAGGGGTTTTGCCAGTTTTATGGAAAGAAGCCTTAGTTATTCCACTACCAAAAATCCAAAACCCTTCTTCCAATAAAGACCTGCGGCCCATTAGTCTGCTTCCCATTTTATCTAAAATTGTTGAAAAAATCGCTGAGTCCCAACTCCGAGAGTTCCTAGATGAACATGAAATTTTACCCAGCACTCAATCGGGCTTTAGAAAAGGCTATAGCTGCGAAACCGCTTTGACTTGTATCATTGACGAAATTGTTCGCAATACTGATCAAGGTAAACTTACCATTTTGGTACTAATTGATTTCAGCAAAGCATTCGATACGATAGACCATGCACTTCTTCTGAAAATTCTAGAATCCATCGGCGTGGGACATAAAGCTTTAGATTTTTTCTCAGCATACCTACTGCATAGGTGCCAACGGGTAAAAGTGGACGGCTCTTTATCCAATAGGTTATTCCTTAAAAGTGGTGTCCCGCAAGGGCCAATCCTGGGCCCATTATTATTCGCACTCTACTCAACTCATCTCAAGAACGGACGATACACAAATATTCCTAGCTTTTGAAGAAAATAGTTTAGTAAACGCTGTTAATCAAATTAATATAGATCTTGAAAACCTAAAGAATTTTGCTGACACACACCAACTTATTATTAATCCAACTAAAACGGTGCTTATTATTTTTGGTCCAAAGAATAAACGTACCAGAGTGCTAAACTCAGAGAACTTAAAAATTGTTTTAGATGGAGTTACTCTTCAAAGTAAGGAAGAAGTAAAAAAATTTAGGTGTAATAATTGATAGCAAGCTTAAGTTTACGTCACATATTACTAAATGTCTTCAAAAATCATTCATGGCCTTAAAAGCAATATACTCCAGCAGGGTATATCTAACAAAAAAAGTAAAAATTACCCTTTGCGAATCCTTGGTTCTTTCTTGCATAAATTACTGTGATACTATTTTTCATAACTTTTTAGATCAATATAACTCTTACCGTATTCAAAAAATTCAAAATGCGTGTCTTAGATTGATTTTCGGCATTAGAAAATTTGATCATATATCTCATAAGCTGGTAGAGTTGTGTTGGCTAAATATGAGAAATAGAAGAACACTTCATTCTGCAACATTTTATCACAAAATAATTACTACAGAAAAGCCCACGTACTTATTCAAAAAACTAACCTTTCGTACAGATGTGCACAACTTAAATGTAAGATTTAAGGGATTGTTGACAGCTCCTCAACACAAAACTAGCTTAGCTCAATGCAGATTTTCTGTATCTATCACGGCATTATATAATATGATTCCGAACAACTTTAAAAAACTGTCTCTTAAGTCTTTCAGAAAAGAACTTAAATCGTGGTTGCTACAAAGACAAAATTTGTCCTAAAGTGTGTTGAAAAGTATGTTTAGCTGCGAACTCTCTTAATGACTCGAATCATTTTTTTGTTTTTTTTGTGTGGAAAGATTCTATTGTATATTATTTCTAAGCTCTGATGTGGTATACTTACTTACTTCTTTTTTCATTTTTAATTGCCGACTGGGTTAAGTGGAAGAACAGACAACAGTCTGAACTTCGCCCAGGGATTTCGAATTACAAATAATATTTGCTCTTTTTTAATTCATGCTCTATAATGTATAAATTTGTAAACTATTTACTTGTAATTATGAAATAAAGACGATTTATTATTATTATTATTATTATTATTATTATATAAAAAATCTTGAATAATAAAATCAATACAGGGTGAGCCGGGAGAAGTGCGTTAAAATTCGGGAGTGTATTCTACACGTCAATACAAGATACAAGGTAAACAATTTTTATTAGTTTTCAATTTATGGCGCTTTAAAAAATTAAGTAGACTTGGGTATAGCAGCACATTTAGCTTATTTTTAAATTATTGAACATTTTGAAAGATATCTCCACGTTTTTATTAACATTCTTACGCTTTTCTATGAACACTAGATCTTCTAAGTTCTTATAGTTTTTGATCAGAGCTACAGCATTCAAAATACGTCGAATTAGTACATCCCGAACTCCAACTTTTTCTTTATAAACCTTAATTTTTAACCTGTTCTTCAAGCAAAAATCTAATTATTTAAGGTCTGAAGATCTTGTGGGCAATCACTGCGATCAATCCATGGTTCAAGAAAAGAGTTATGCAAATATTACCAACTTTAATTCTTAAAACGCTATAATTCGAAAAGTAATAATAATTGGATAACAACAATTTCGAATTAATGTGTAGATTACACTCCACGAGTTTGACGCACTCCTCCCGACTCACCCCGTATAATGCTTATTTAAAAAAATTGTTAAATATGGTTAAATCTAATTTAATCCCACAATAAAATGTTTTATTAAATGTTAAATGGATTTCAGAAAAAGTTTCACTTTACATATTTACAGTTTTAATTATTAAATGTTAATAAAAAAACATTATTAAATTGTAAGCAAAAGCAAATGCTTATGTTTTATAATTTTGGCACAAATAAATTTCAGAAGATGGGGATATGTGATGTTTATTAGGGAGGAACCAAGATTTTTTGATTGGCTGGATTGAAATAGCGCTGTTGCCAAAGCATTTTCTACGCTTTATCGCGATTCATGTCGAAGGGTGTTCAAAAATACCGATTGAATTTCGTGCACGACATTTCTGGGACACGACATTTGTCGAATGAATTTCAAGAATTTGCCCTTGGTACCCCGTTTAGATATATTCCGGCGTTCTACAACGAAATTCAATGGGCGTAAGTTAAAATAATAATTGGCAATTCAAGCTAAGCGACCCCCCTCTTGCATCTAACTTTAATAACTTTAGTGCAGAACAAATGGCGTGACGTCATAAGCAGGTTAGTTGCTATACATATAACTGTCAGTTCTTGATAAGGTCTGTTATGTCGCCCAGAGGCCATATTCTTGAAACGGTCCACACGATATCCCATACCACTTTCATCATTCTGTCTTTGTCAGTTTCCTGAAAAAATAAGAGTCTCTCCTTGTAATGTGGTATGCGACATCGTGTGGAGTGGTTCAAGAATACGCCTGTAAAAGTGATTACCTATTTATTAGCGCGAAAAATTAATTTGAATGGCCAATTCATTTTATGATACCCCCATACTGTTTTCTTGGATTTCAAACTTATGAGACACTGAAGTCGAACAAAAAAAGACGATGTATAATGTATAATGGGAACTTTAAAAACGCTGTTATGTGTAAATACGCATTAAACGTACATTTAGCTTTATTCCTTTTAAATGCCTGGGCTTCTTTTTTCCTCGTTATAGTTTTCTAAAATAAACCTAAATGTAAAAGAGTAACTTGACACGATGCTTTGGAGTGATACTAGACAAGGTTGTAGAAAAATCATTTTGCCACAACTCTGTCCAACCTAACCGCATTTTTTAACATTTTGGCCAGTGGCGGATAAACAATTCAGACACACCCATATTATTTTTCATCTCTTGAGTTCTAGAATTTTTATGGGGGTGTCAAACTTCATAGTTTTTATTAGTTTTTATGGATTATTTAGAAAAAATCGCTTCCATGACCTGATTAAAAAAGTTGATCCAGCTTCCTGTTAAATTTTCAAGACTTTTTGGATCAGCGCTTAATTTCAATTATTCATAAATTTAGACGCCATACATTTTTAAGCATATTAAAATTTTACTGTGTTATATGGTATAAGAAAACGCATTTATTGAACTGAAAAAATTTTCAAATTTCAGTTTCACAGGTAATGACATCAACTTTCTCATTTTAAACGTAACTGCCTATTTTTTGTAGTTATTATTAAACATTGGTAAGTTCTAAGTATTTTTTTCCGAACTTAAAAAAATTTGGAGATTTTTTTGGTATTTTTTTAATAAATATATTAAAACTACTCTTAAATAATTTATAGTAGTTTAACTAACATGTTCGTTAAAGAAGATGTTTAATAAACGAAAGTGTTTAAAGCACGGCGAGCTTTGCGAGCCAGTGCTTTGTTTATGGAGTTTTTTAAACGCCTAACAATATTTTTTTGTTGATCGCATTTAATTAAATTTCAGAGAACCTACTTTACGATTCAAAATAAACGTATGTATCACTTGCATTGACATTTACATTTATTAAAATTTATAACAAATTACTTTTTAATTATAAATATAATTGAAAGCAATAATAATTATACAATTACATATATTATTAAAAATTATTAATTTTTTCACGTTGTCTATCAACACAGCGCCATCTACCGATAGCCAAAGTAAGTATTGTTTACCATTGGACATTATAAAAATTAAATAGTACGGTTTATTTTACTAATTAATCGAAGTAAAAATGTGTAAAAATTATAAATAACATTTATTCTATACTGCAATCGTTAGGTAAAGTAAATCAGAAATCATCACGTAAAGTAGATCTTTACATGTTCATTTCTCGTATACAATGTCACAATAATGACATCTATAAATATACGATCAACAAAAAAATACGTAAAATAAATTGTAAATTATGAAATTAATTCGGCCGTTTTTGAGAAACTAATTTCTATAATTTTTAAAAAGCATCTTTTTGCACATATCTTCATTTCTTCAAATGGCATGATAGTAAAGCCATCCCCTATTTAGATAGAGAATTTTTTCCGATTACAGTGATGCTCCTTTTTTATTCTTCTTCTTTTTATATCTTTTTAATTTATCAACAGGTGTTTACAAATAAGTAAATTTAAGGTATAAGGTAAGGTATAAGGTATATATTTAACTTTAACGAGTTTATAGAGTTCGAACTTTATCGAGTTCGAACATTATCGAGTTCGAACTTTATCGAGTTTAAACTTATGAAAGTTCGAAGTTTTATTATCTCGGATGGGTTCGAACAGTTCGAACTTTTTATTTTTTAAAGTTTGAACTTGATTTTCGTTCGACCCTCAAAAAGTTCGGGTTCGGTGAACAGCACTAATTTTCAACAAATCTACTTTCACTAGGTAGTAGACTTGTTGAATATTGACACTAAATTCTTAACATCAAAATACCTGTTGTATCACCTGTACGTTGTGATGTTTTTGGATTACCTCCTAAGGGCACCTGTTTCTTTGTTAATGTATGACTTTACTACCACATAATTTTACGAAGGAACTGATGATGACTAAAAATATAATAGCCGAAACGTCTTCAATGTAAAGGAATAAATTGTAGTAAATAAAAATTTTCGGTATTGAAAAAGTTCATCTCCAGAAAATAACATATTTTAATATTTTTTTTGCGTATTCTTTTGCATTTAAAAAGATAGTCGGTGGAATTAGGTATAGGACTTTGTAATGTAACTTTTGATTTCTTTAAAGAAACCGAAAAGACGAACGGTTAATCGAATATTTTTTCTACTGTAACGATTAGTTAACGACTTTTGAATTTTACTTTTTTTAAATTTTTTTTAAATTTATAATTTTCAGTTTTTGGTTGTGTTGAAAACCTCCAAAAATATGCAACTTTGAGAATCTAATTATGAAACTATTTAAAAAAATTGCAAAGGTCGTAGTCTCTTAAATTTACTTACAGAATTAATTTACAAAATTCAATTTGATTAATTAAAAAATATAGTGGTTTAGTTCTGCAGCCAAATACGCTAGTGCGAAAAATATTGTTGTATAATTTGTTTTGTAGATGATTTAGAAGTCATTTCTATAATTCCTAGCGGACGAAAAAAATTGGAGGATGTGGAAAAAAATATAATGCCCTATAAGTACCCTAACCTAACCTTAACTCGCGCGCCCTCTAGGGATTCGCACTAATTACACAGGCCAACGATGAAAAAAGTTTTTCAATAACTTTAGCTATTTTCTATGAAATTTGGTATGCGGTATGCGGGTTCCGAAAAAATTAACAAAAAAATCGTATCACCCATCAATTTCTCACATTTTAATATTAAATAAATATAAATGTTCTTAACCACAATGTATAACAAATATTTTTTTCTATAAGTATTGTATAATGGGTACTTTATGAACGCGTTTCTAGACAAGCAATGATAGCTATTACTCACACCCGTGAGTTTTGGTTACCGGTAACAGAATTCCATAGGCTACCCGTGGATCTCTGTTACCAAATTCAAACAACTTATGAAATAAGTTACGACACTCACCTACCGGCTCGTGTCGCAAATTCGGCCTGTGTGAGTAATGGCTATCATTACTCGCTCGTTGAATAATATACTATTAACCATTTAAATATTTTTAAGTTATAAAATCAAATGTGATCAGGTTGGTAGTTCTGATAAATTACACAGTTGTTTGTTTTCTTCCAGTTAATTTAACTTCACATTACAGTGTTTAATTCATGCGCTTTTTATTCACAGTTTAATATGGATAAATGTGGTTCTGAAAATTCTCCTAACGCTTTTTGCTATATATGTGGTAAATTTGTAATTAAAAAACGTCAAAGGAACATTACTGACTTAGTAAAAAAATTATACTTTGCATATTTTGGTGTAGACATCAAGACAAATGTTGGGTTCCTCACAAAGAATGTTATGTTTATGCGCGAGGATCTTAGGAAATACAAAAATAAGCATCTAGTATTTAGTAATTTTAGTAATCTATTATTTTTGTAAGTGAAAATTGTAACCTAATAACAAACTATTTTTTTAATTAATTATTTTTTTAATTGTTATTTATCAAATTCTTCCCTATTTTTTTTAATTATATAATTGATCTCATATTGTGAGAGAATTGTGGGTGATACAAAAAAACTGATATCGAATACGGTTTCAGCACCCAAAAATACATAAGATTTAGTTAAATTAGTTTAAAAAGCTTTTACAAACATTTTTTTTCTTGGCCTGTGTTATCAGTGATTCTCTGATAATTTACAAAGAAGCTCCAGAAAAGTGGGATGGATTTTCTATTACCTGTTATTATCTCCGAGTGAAAATTTATCTCGGACGTCTAGGAAGATGCTCTTAATTCAGTTATGTTTATTTTAAAAACGTCTGCGTAATCGTAGGTTTAATTATTGGCATCTCTTTCGAATATTTGATGTATGTAGAGAAATTCCTCTATGTATATATTTTAATATTTTATTTTATCTTTAAGAAAGCAAAATAGAAGTGTCCATCCTTTTTTCCAAGTGGTATAAAAATTGTTATTTTTCTTTGTCGAATAAGAAAGTCTAAAATGCTTCAGATGTGTCCAATGAGGTATCGTTCTGGAGATGACAGCCAGGTAAATATTATTTTTTTTAGAAAACCATTGTTGTACTAACTTGGCAGAATGCTTCGAATCGTTATCTTGCTGAAATGTTCACTTCAGTGGTATTTCTTCTGAAGAAAATGGCAAAATTCCGTGGTATTTCTTCTGAAGAAAATGGTAACATTTGGTTTTCTAAAATACTTCTATACTGAAAATGATCCGTTTTGGCCTTTACATGCATAATTAGCACAACCCACCACCACATTGAATAGTTGGCATTTGGTATCTAACGTTGTAATTTTGGTTTATGGGCCGACGAACATATTATGTACCATCTTAACCAAATAAGATAAACTTAGTTTCGTCGTTCCAAAGTACCATATTCCACTTTTCCTTGGTCCATATCGAATGCGATCTCGCAAATTCCATTCAGGCTTTCGTATTTTTCTTGGGAATAGAGGTTTTTTTACCACAAGACGTTCATTTAAATCTCCAGCTATAATGTGATTTATGATAGTTTTGAAAGTCAACTGAATGTTGAATTGGTCCAAAAACTCCTCTTGAATTTGCCCCGTCGTTTTACGACGATCTTTCTCGGATAACCTCTTGATAGTTTTATCCATCATGGCGATGCTTTTCAGAGGTTTCCCGAATTACATGACATTTTCAAACTACTACGTGTATGGTATTCCGATATAATTATCGATAACGCACCTTTAGTAATATTTAGGAGTTATTTTTGGCTTAAGGCGATAGAGAGTCGAATGTGACGAGAAATATTAGTTTCTAATCCCAGAAAGTGAATGTCCCAAACAATGGAAAAAAGATGTACTAATAATAAACAATTCCTTTATACTTTGAGGCAAATATCAGAAATTTTTACATTAAAAATTAATAAAACCCGCCTTACAAATAACCATCCCTTGGCCGTACCTTTAAATATATTTATTAATTTCAAAATAAATTGTTTAAACAATACATAAATCTAGGCACGTATAGAACAAGAAATTACAAAGAAAAAATACCAGTGGAGTGGAGGAAATTTTTGCATACTTTGGGACAAAATAAAGAAAAAAGGTTTCTATACAGACCTAGTATACAATCCGCGTATTCATCTGCAATTAAAAATTTTGATTTTGCTATATTAATAATCGAATAGGAAGGTTATTGAAAACACCTAAATTTGTTACCAATTATTGTAACGCATTTTTAAGAATACACCGCTGCACATGCGCATTTTAAACGTCAATTCAGCTTTTAGGTAAATTTAACCACAATTTGCAGTTGAATCGGAATCCGTTGCGTTGATTTCGTTCGCGGGTTTCGTGTCGTTCGCGTTTGATTGTAGAGCCGCCTTTAGAGCGACAGGCATAATGGTCAATTTCATGATTTTTTACAATATTTCTTTCTAAACTAACGCACGGTCAAGCGGTTCGCATAAATTATTATCACTGATTGACTGATAATTTGCCACTAAGCTCCATAAAAGTGGGATGGATTTTTCAAAATATATCGCGGGCGTTTAGAAAGTTGCTCGTAATTCGCAAATAGTTAAAATTATTCATTGTAAATTATATCGACTCGTAAAAGCGGTTTGCTAGAATGAGAATTTCATTTGAGGATCAAAATAAAAAAAGAAAGAACCTAATCGGAAGCAAATAGCATTACCTACTGATTGTGAGTAAAATGCGGTGTTTTGAATTTTCATTAATGACGATGATCTAGAATAAAATATTAAAAATTATCCTTTCAGAATATTCACATTTACATTTTAACAAAATCAAGTAACAAATAATAGGCAAAATTATTACAAAAATTATTTTAATACAAGTCAAGATGTTCCATTAAAAATAAAATAAAATACGGCTCTCTCAAGCTTGCATAATTCACGGGTCCAAGTTGTTACAGTAAGGTCAATATCATTTTTTTAAAATAGGTCTACATCTGATAAATTTTGTAGAATAAGTCTACATCTGATAAATTTTGTAGAATAAAAGAAATCTGGAATAGCCTTCTCTCCAACTACGAAACACCCAGTATGGACAAAAATAATTTCTGGTTATGCGCATAAATAAACTATACAGTTTGGTAATTCAACTTTTTTCCCTATCACTTAAAATGAAAGATATATCTACCGTAATAAAAACTCACCCTGTCTATTCGATTGAATTTTATTATTTTTCTCAGAACAAAGGGGCCCGTTAACAAATTTTGCCAAGGGTCCGATTTGTTGTAAAATAGGCTCTGATTGCATTTAAGTTGTTTTTTGAACGATTTGCTGGTAAAATTATTAGAAAACCGTCATTATTCTAAAATATATTTTATTTGATAATTGATAATTGATTTAAAAATTTTGTTCTTTTATTAATTTTCCTAATAACAATTCAAATCGGGTTGTTAATTAATGGGTCGAATTTTGCAATTACCATATATGGTGGATAGTTTTTATTTTTCATTATTACAATCTTAAATGTTTTCTGGAAAAAAATCTTGAATATTGAATGTTGCTTTTGTGTTTCATAAAATTTGCTTTTTATGGTTCGAAAAAAGCTTATGATGCAATTTTTTCACTAGCGGCAAAATGGTAACAAAGGTGATGTGAATGGCGGCGTATGTCGTCGAAATATGCAATAAGATAGTAAAGCAATAAATTTTATTATTGCGATGTAAATTTTACGTATTGAGCCAACGGATGGCAGTAAAACGGCTAGGATTTACGTGACTTGCATCGACTTTGCTATCTATCTGATAATACATCTATAGGGCTTGCATTTGAAGAATGAGTGGACATTACTGATTACATTTAATGCGTTATTTTATTTTATATTTTTATAGCAAAGCAATACTAGCCGTAAAGTGATATGCCGTTAGTACTTTTAATGTCCGCTCAATATCTTCAATGACCAACTCATTTGTGGGTAGCGCATTAGGAGTTGTTTCAAATTTATGAGCAAAGCCTAACCATTGTTTGCGGTTTATGAAGAACAATAATTGCTTTGCTACCCTGCTTCCATTAAGCATAACCTATCATACAAAATATTAACCGATTAGGAGAAACCTAATTAAAAAGATAATTATAGAATTATACCTTGTTGTCTCGTTATCTCCCAAGCTACTTGTAATTAAGTTTTATAGAGGATTTTATGCTGAATTTAAGTATTATTAATATAGTTAAAATTGCGCGCTGCAAATGTTTAAAAAGTGAAAATGCCATTAAAACGAAATTACTGCCAGAAATTTAAATGGGAAGAGCAAGTAGAGGCTGCAATTTATTTGGAGCACAATCATCATTATGCCGTTTTGTAAATATTTCTAATATGTCCAACTTCCTACTGGTCAACTCCACTTGAAGCGTTTTGCCGAGGGGACAAGAGATGTTAATGTTTTTAATCCGGACAAACGATCCGCGTCCAGGCTCAATTTCATCCATACCTCTATCTACTTTTTTTCATTCCCTTAATGGCACTACAATAAAAAGTAATTATTCTGAATATATGTCAGTATTAATAAAATAATTGCTTCTATCTCACACAACCAGACACGCTACTTATTACATTTATCACCCCAGGTATTCCATACTGCAAAATAATTCTGCACGAACCTATCAGTTATATCCAGATTAGTTGAATTATGGTAATTATAAGTTTATAATTTATATTTTTTCTCTATTTTTTTTTAATTCTTAAAGTGAAACTAATATCAGTTGATATTCTCCGACCAAAATCTATCTCATATCCAGTCATCCAGTGGTTAGTTTGAAAAGATCCATTGGTATATTATGTAACGATACAATACCTAAGCTTGTTTAGTTTCGTGATTTGACTATACATGGTGTCCGGAAAATGGCGAATAAGCTCTCCGGTTCGTTATTGAGGACCCTTTAGGTTTCCTTAAAAAATTGTAAAGACATTCTATATTCTATTGACCTCCTTTTTGAGATATTTATATACTAAAAAGTAAATTTGGCAAAATTGCTGCCTGAAATCGGGTATTTGTAATTAATGGTAATGTCAGTAATACCTCTGACATTATCTGACATATTGACATAATTAAATACATTTTATTTAAAATAACCATTTCGAGGATATAAAGTGTAGTAAGATACAAAAACCACCAATTTATTCAATAAAAAAATATCAGTTTACGCTTCATTCCCACATATTTTATTTAATACTTTTCACTTTAAGAAACTTACATATTAATTGATTGCAATTACATGATTTTAATTATTTAAAGCTTTTACCTTCAAACTTGATAATCACAAAAGAAGAAGAACTAATTAAAACGTAATAAAAAAATTTGGGAACAAATCGTAAAAACTTATTCGGATTGTCAGATTGACAGAGCTAATTTGATAAATTATTTAATTAAAAATAGGAAACGAATAAACATTGTTGCCAGATTCGTTTTCTAATAAATTCAGGAAATTGTCAATTTTTAAAAATTAATTATAATATGATGATGAAAATTGACGATAAAAGTCAAAAAGACTTAAATAAAATTTCTTACTAAACTATGTAAGTAATGTCAACTCTTATAGAACATTTAGCCATTTTTCAAAATTCATAATAATAAACAATTTGAATTCCTAAATTTGACCCTTCATAACTCGCTACAATTGGACAAGAAGATGTTTTTAACTATTTTCTGAGGATCCCCAACAACGTATTGGAGAGCTTATCCGCTTTCCGGACACCCTGTATGTACACCGACAGAAAGTTTTAGGCAGGGTATAATATTGTTTATAAAACATACATAATATGTTTATATTCATGTATAATATCAGTATCTTTGCTTATGATTATAACATACAATCTCATAATTATGTAGCACTAGTGATTTTTTTATATACAGGGTGTGTCACGGAATGTTGGACTGCCTGGGTGTGTTTTTTATTATTGACGATAAAAAGTTGGTTAAAAGGACAAAGTAGTAGAGATTTCTTCGTACATTAATAATTCGCTGACAAAATATTTGAATTTTGCATAGTTCCTACGCTATCTTCAATAAAACAAGAAAATGTAATTTTCAAAATACGACAATAACTATTTTGGGTCGTACCAAATAAGTTTTTGACATTATACAGGCACTTTTTTGTGTAAGGCAAATGAATTTTTTTTAGTTAATGGTAATAGTGTTTTTTTTTAATTCAGTAACCTGCTTCAAACTTTCTGTGGGTAGTGTATCTATCCACAGCATCCAGACCTGGGAATGTATTTAAATAGAGTATTTATTAAACTGGAATTATATACTTTTTTTCCGTATTTATATTTATACTATTAAAATTTTTGAGTAATATTTATTTTTGTACTTAAATAAATTTTAAATGTATATATATTCATATTTATATATTTATTTTATATTTAATACAATACATTTATACTTATCTTATAAATATACTCATAAATACAATTTTTGCTGATAATGAAAAAAAACACATAATGTCTAATAACAGCTTTCAAAATTGAACTTGAAGAATTATAAAAAAAAAACGGATTGCTTACATCAGATAAACGCATTTGGTATTGAGCCATAGACATTTAGACTAATTATTTTGATAAATATAATTAATTATGAAAGCCATAGTTTATCTTTGTAAATTTTCAAAAAATTAAAACAGCATATCAATAAAAGTTATTTATTTTTAAAATACTTTTCCAACAATACCTAATTTGACCTAAGTTTGAAAGCTTCATTGTATGCTTTTATTGACGCGGAGATATAGAAAAGACCAATAGAAGCAATTGTCCAATGTATCCCCATCGGTGGGGCTACATTGGACATGCGAAAAGGATATCTTGGACTTAAAAAAATAATAGTAAATTCATTTACTGAATCTAAAAAAATCATAGTTATATCTATATAAAGTTTTATTACCTGTAGAATGATAATAACATAAGAAATAATCTTTCTAACGTAAGTCTATATAACTGTTTAATACTTTTGCAAAAAATGATACTTTCCTCTTCTGAAAGATGTAACATGAATTTTTTTAGATATATCCTAAAATAAAATTACAGATTATCTTCAACTGTAGGATAAACGAAAGTATCGGTTCTATTTCTCTGTAAAAGATTCACAGTGCGATACATTGGACTATTGTTCAATATAACCCCATACTACAGTACTAAACAAAACAATATGTAGATTTTTATCAAGTTATTTATCTTATATTTACTTATCTTGAAAATATTGTAAACCCTTTCAGTTAAAGCATGGGACACAAAAAAATATATACATAAATTATTAATGGGTTAATCACTATCAACAGTAACCTTGAATTCTTACATCCAAACGTAAGGAAATAGAAATTCTAGACTGATCACTTTACTAATGAACATAACCAGCCGTTTTCAATATCACATGTTTTTATTTCATTTCATATATACTATAGAAAAACTTTTTTATGAAAATCGCAACTAAGGTGGGAAATTTCACACTGTCCAATAATACCCCGTGTCCAATGTATCCCCGATCTCCCCTACAAATAGTTGTAATTTTTTTGTAGGATTTTTTATTTTTATATAAAGTAACCATCGATCATGCATGTAAAATCTTGTATAATCTTAGTAGTTTCTCGCAAAACTTAAATTGGTTTATGTATAAGTAAACTGGTATTAAACATGTTGATTGTTATGTAGGAAAAACTGGTAAAAGTTATGTGTAGTTTATTATACAGAAAACTTCACCAGCCCGGTTTTGGTATTTTACTTCAATTTTTGGAAAAAAACGCTCGGATAGGTCGATTTTTGTTTTTAGAGTGTTGGATTTTTTGATATCAACTTTACTATTTTAAATGGCAATAGGGATCACAGTACATAAAAATAAAAAGTGCAAGAAACCAGATTTACGAGAGGGCCTTTATTTTAAAAATCTGTGAAGAACTTGCTGAGAAAATTCGTTGACAATTTTAATTAATCAATTATTATAAGTGAACTATCATGTCTGTTTTTCAGTATTTAACTTCAATTTTGGAAACATCATTTAGTCAGGTCGATTTTTGTTTTTAGGAGAGCGGATTTTTAAATAATTACCACTTACTTGCTTTTATAAACCGTATATTATGACCAGTTTTAATTTCTTCCTATTAGAGTAGTAAAAATAAAAAAACCAAAAATCACTAATGATTCTTATAAAACTTAATTATTCGTACGTCAATTTAATGTGTCCCATGCTTATTATTATGAATTAAGAGTGATTTCCTAAACGTCAAATACAGTGGTTTAGTTGTGCAGTCAGATACACCAGTGCGAAAAATATTTTTTTCCATTTTCGTGATTAAAAGTCGCATTTTTTCAACTAAATTTAGTGGGTAAAACATGTCTTTTAATCACAAGTGAGCTAAAGTCTTTTGCCCACTCAAATGAGTCGAAAAATGTGCAATGCATAACAACGTATACAAAAAACGTTAATTATTAAATTAAAAAGAATTTATAACTTCTTTATTTTTGAAAATAAAAATTTGAAATTTGACTATGTTGTATGATTCAAGAAAACACATTATAGGCATTAAAAATTTCATCAATATGACTTCTGGTTTTACCGGAACTTTATTTTTTTAAATGTAACACCCATTTTTTTTGTTCAAAATATGAAATTATTTTATAAAAAGAGTATGTTGGAAAAAATTTTTTTAATTTTTTTTGAAAAAATTGTATTTTCTAACATTATTTAAGCAGTATATTAATTTATGAACCTTTTTGAGTAACGTTTTTGCAAATAACTCATTTTTTTAGTGGAAAGATGCTGGGTCACTTGGTTTTTCAAAAAGAAAATTTTAATACAATTATTTTGGTATCCCTTATGTAGGGTATAATCAATTTACTTATGTCAGATTTTCATATTTTTTGTACTCGGGATTTTTCAAAATTTAAAAAAAAAAATAAAAAATGTATCACAAACATACTGCTTTTCTAAAATAGTCTTAAATTATGAATAAAAAAATTAGGTGTTACATTGAAAATAATAAAGTTTATATTGAAAAACTTTTTAGTGCCTAAAATGTGTTTTCCTGAACCATACAACATAGTCAATTTTAAAAATTTTATTTTCATAAATAAAGAAGTTATAGAGGTTTCGTTTCCACCCGGTATAGTTATACAGGGTAAGTCGGGAGGAATGCGTCAAACTTCGGGAGTGTATTCTATACGTCAATACAAGATAAACCAACATGTTGTTATCCAGTTTTTATTACTTTTCAAGTTAAGGCGTTTTAAAATTTTAAGTAGATTTAGCTCATTTAGCTTATTTGTAATTCATAGAACATTTTGAAAGATATATCGACGTGCCTATTAACATTTTTACGCTATTCTATGAACACTAGCTACTACTCTTCTACGTCCTTATAGTTTTTTTTATTAGAACCTCTGCATTCAAAATATGTCCCATTTGTACATCCTGTACTCCAACTTTTTCTTTATAATCCTTAATTTCTAACCAGTTCTTCAAGCCAAATTCGAATGATTGAAGGTCTGAAGACCTTGGGGGCAAGTTATAACCACTGCGACCAATCTATGGTCCAAGAAAATAATTGTGCAAGTATTGCCAACTTTAATGTTTAAAACGCTATAACTCAAAAAGTAAGAAAAATTTTATAACAACATTTTCGTTTTTTTACCTTGTATTAATGTGTAGATTACACTCCCTGAGTTTGACGCACTCCTCCCGACTCACTCTATATATAAGTTATAAGAAATATTTAATTGAAAGTGCATAGAACTGACACATGTTATAATATTTAATAATTTTATTCAAATAAATAACAATTCTGGGGTTAACTTTTTCACACGCAAACGTTGGTTGACATAACCTTAAATTTTGAAATTTAATATGAAGATCTTTTTGTGTTACAATTTAATTAATATAAATATGGAAACTCAAGAAAGTGATAATATAATTATAAGTTGTAAGTACTCTTCCTGATATTTTGGAAATGCAAATAAAATTCTCCAAAAATTTGAAAATATTACTAAAGTAGACATTATTTATTATTTTAACAAAAAAGGAAAAAAAATAGCTGTTGTTAGCACACGTAAGCAAAGTGATTTTATCATTCGTTTGATTGATAAAATCATAGACTTTGCTCACTTGTACTAAAAATAGCTATTATACAAGTTTTTTTGTAAAGGATTTAAAAATTAGTGTACTAAATTCTGGTGTATGCAAAAAAAATGGAGAATGTCCAAAAAAATTACCTAAAAGTACCTTAGCTTTGGGCCCATCTAATTTATTCTGTGCACGGTTGTAGAAGGTGTAGCCCAATAAATCTGAAAACAAATTGAAAATCTATACTAACGCAGGAAACTTGAGATTTGACTGCACAACTAATGCTCGATTTTTATTTTGCTAAGGCATGAAATTTCATTTAAAACAGTTATTAAAAACAACATTATCATCAAGAAATAAACCCAAATTTGACAAATTATACAAAAACGTGTACAAAAAAATGTTCAAGACAAAAAGCGGGACTTTTTTAAAATTCCGCGGGACGCATATTAAAAAATCTGTCCCGCCAAATCTGGCCTTTCTTGATTTTTCACAATTTTTCCTTCCAAACTCGCGCGCCCTCACGGGATTATCAGTGATAATTTGCAAATAAGCTCCAGAAAAGTGGCATGGAATTTCTATTCCCCGTTATTATCTCCGACGGAAAAAGGTGCTCTTAAAGTTTAAAGTATATTAAAATGACTTGTATTTTATTAATAAAAAAAGTGCAAAGATAAATTAGCGGGTGCGCGTGTAAAAGGTGATAAGTCATAGAACAATTATAAATTTGATTCTTCGTGTTTTGTGTATTGTGTATAAGGAGATATGTCAGAATAAAAAAAATATGGTTATATAAAGATGTGCTGAGTGAGTTATGTCGCCCCAATATCAAATCCCGGCTTGTAAAAGGGGTTAAGTATAAACAATCTTAATTGCATAGTTTTTGACTTATTCCCTTTTGCACGCGCACCCGCGAATTTATTTATTGGAAATGTATTTTCAAACTGCCATATTTATCAAAGAAGGTTGGATTATGGGTTTAATTTTATTTACTTTTAGCTCTTTGTGTAGATTTTTCTTCTACAAAAAATGTCTTTATTTTTTAACTCTCAAATAAATAAGGAATCACACACCAATTAATTTATGAACCAGAAATTTACGAAACATGTTTCTTGTGAATTAGTTTAATGTTTAATATCTTGTATAATTTCATTAAGAGGGATCAAGTCGTTCCATGCAACTTTTTATTGAGAATGGCCGTAAAGTTCATGAAGAGATGGAAATAGTAAGATGCATCAAGAATCGTATGTTTAGATATCTAATCAAAGTGCAGAATATATTATTTTTAAATTCTTGGCAGGTGGCGTCTCAATTTGGACACTTTTGGTAAAAAAAATACTCTCCTCGGGACACTATATTTAATTAACCAAATAACGAAATTTAATTTTTTTTTAAATTTGAAAAAGACGGATACCCTAAAATACTCTCGATGAGATTTTGTTGTTTTAATAAATGAGCAAAAATCTACACCTAATTTGGTCATATTTGATAAGGAATATTTACCGTATTAAAAGGCAATATTTTGACATTTAAAAACCGATTTTAGTTAACTATTACAGTTTTACAATTATAATTACCGGCGTATACATGGAATTGTATATAAATATATTCGACTAGATCCGTCTTAACTATTAGAACTATTAGTACCATTTTTGGAAAAGTCTCGGGTAAATGTATTTTTTTGAAATTTCAAGTACCTGTTTTCAACACGTAGATTTTCCTTCCTTTCCTTGTAATCAAAAATTATAAAATTATCTTTTAAAAACTGTTTCAATCGTGCAAAAAGTATAAACTATATGTGAGTCTATACATAAAACAGTATTTTTAATATTTTTATAGTCAATTTAACGACGTAAGACAAAAAGAGAATATGTTTTACCTACGTAAAAATAATATTTATGTGCAATCATATTATGGCTCCAACCAGTCGCAACGATAAGTCGTTTAGTTTTTCCAATAATCTGAAGAAACATGAATATCTTTTACGGTATCGGAGGGCAGTAAATGTGATTTTACGATTGAAACCAGAACGGCTGTTTGAATGCTCTCCTTGGGATTCGTAAAATCCTTGGAAAGTAGATAGCGACCTGAAATTAAATAAGCATTTGTGTAGCTTTTGAATTTGGGGTGGCACGCTTCGTAGACGAGCGAATATTCTTTTTGAAGTATTCCGAGTCCATAAATTTCTAACGAGGAAGAGCTACCGGTATTTCACCACCACATATGCACTCAGTCATATAGGGGTTTTGGTTCGCTTCGAGTTGAAGGGAGTGGCGCATAACTCACGGAAAATTGCCTACTTCGCGGTTCGCTTCTCTTCTAGACTTACCCTTTGTTATTTTAATTTTTGTCGTTTACTGTGCGTACGCTGGTAAGGGAATGGCTTTTCCATTTTTCAGGAAAGATATGAACCCCAAAGTGAAATTGAAAAATATTGAAATGCATTACGGGACGTGCTGCCAACTGCAACGGCACCGGATGCGAGTCGACCATAAAACGCAGATTTTTCCTTCTACCACACGTTGATATATGCATACACACACATTCACATTTATACGAGCTATAAAACAGTGAAACAAATTGAAGGCAGTGCTTTTCACTGGGAAAACGATTTCATTTTCACCTCCGTGAATTTCACAAATAAAACTCCAGATGAACCAATTTAGGGACAATTAAGGGAAGACGTTACTAAGGGATTTCATTATAGACTCTAATCAGATTTTTTCCCTTTTACATTAAAGCTCTTTCAGTTTCTATGAAACCTTTAAATAATTTATACCTACTACACCTACCTTAATTACAAATTCTAAATTTAAAAATTAATTAAATCTAAAAAAAGTACTTTAAGCTTTTAAATGTATACTGTATTAAATTATTGGCGATAAAAATTAAAGTACCCTATTAAATTTTGGTGGTATTTAATTAAAGAATTTTATTCAAGGGGTGCGCGTGGAAAAAAACTAAACTTGCATACGGTGGCAATTTTGATATCGTAATCTGAATGCCAGCGACCCCAATTCGACATTCTTTTAGTTGATTGCGCCGTTTTTCCCAATGAGTGAAATCATTTTGTTAATTTATTTTTATTTGAATGCATGGTAACAAAGGGAATTGCCACCCTGTCCCGAAGCCATAACAATAATGTCACGTTAAGCATTGTTTCGGTCTGCAGATCACTCCAGTTTACGACAGGTTGGAATATCCCTGATCCTGTTACGTCCCCAACCCCCTCACCCTGTCACACAATACTGGTATGGGATAATCGGGTGGGATGAGAGCGACTATAAATGACTTAAAACGGTGACAATAAAACAGACGGACTAGGAACAATTTCCAAACAAGTCATACCTCTAGGGCGAACGATGTTATCCTTGATTGGCCTTCGAACAAATCACCGCTTCCAGCAGTAATTGAGGAAATAAGATTCCTAATTTAAATATCAATATACGAAGGGTGAAGATTTTATTTTTATTACTACTCCCGTAAAATTCATCTTTATCGCCACTACGTTTTACGTGTGTACGTAACATATAAGTAATATCGATAAGCTCGTAGGATCAGAAATGATCCTTTATGGGCTATATGTCCTTTATGCTATCAATATTATATGCTTGTAGCAATTTTGATAGATATTCGCTATATCTGTTTCACAATAAAACTCGTATGGATCATACAAGTTATAATAAAAGAAAACTTTATGACTAAACAAAAAATCTTAATTTGACACCCTCGGCGAGTGGGGAAAAGTGGGAGCCTTAATTCCCTCCTGTTAACAAATCCACGCTTCATTACGCACTACCACCCTACTTTTATCGGTTAACGCTGCTGTCATTAACGAAGCAATTAACAGGTTCGCATTGTCCTAGTACACCGTCAATAAATTTCTGCACCTGGGACATCCAATTCGGCATTTCATTTATTACGAAATATAATAGCGACCAATTTAATTCACACAAAACTTCCCCAAATTACACTAATCACACTAATTAATTGCAACAGCCTCCAATTTAAATTTATAATAGTATTTACTTCAATAGATATAATTTACTCCAAAATTAAACACATTATTAGTCTTATAATAAAGTAATCAAAATTTATTTTTTTATTAATTTATCAAAAAATTATCCATTTTGCATATAAATTTACATAAATGCTCGTTTTCAGTAAATAAATTTATGGAATAGTAGCTTAGTTGAGTAAACCATAACTAAACAATAAAGTCACATGAAAACTAATGAATGACCAATGGTACGAATTTTTAGGCGCCTTTTGGGAGGAAATATTTTTTAAAGCACAGAAGAGGATAATAATCTCATAACTTATGCACAATTATATTATAATTAATTTTTTAATTTTAAGTTTACCACAAAAATGTAATGTATAAACATTCGAGTTCGCTATTTCCTATTCGCTGACACGAGGGGAGAGTAGAAATTAAATCAGGAATGATTAAATACACACAGGGTGTTCCGTTCAGACTTCTGCAAACGTCAGGCTTAGAAACTAAAGCAAATTAAATCGACAAGAAACGAAAAAAAAATGGGGTCTATCGGTTTTAGTTTTTGAGTTGAAAAAAAGATCGCCGAGAAAAAAATATTTTTTAATTTTTTTTATATTTTTTTCCAAGAAAAGTCGCATTAAGGTTAAGTTAGGTTAGGTTCGGATTAAGGTTATTTTTTTAATATCCCGTGGGACAATAGTAGGGCCTTAGTTACCAAACGAATACCACAATATTATAAAAACTCTTTATTAGACCTTATGTATTTCGAAGCTAAACATACTTCATCTTCAGAGGATACATAATAATTTTTATAATACTAAAAATGATAATTCTAGAATTAATACATGAAGTAAAATTACAATGTAAAACTTACTGGGTTGTTAGGTCATTCGGAGCAAAAAAGGAAATTGGTTGCTCAGCAATATCGTCATAAAATCCAATTAAACAGTTGATGGATTTCAAGCGAACAATTTTTAAAGTGTTGTATCGTGCGGCCAATCAATGATTACCATTTTTTGCCATGCGTCTTTTAATTAAGGTCAGCTTTTCTAAAAAAACCACATGTATGGTACTTAATTCTATTTTACTTTTAGATTATTGCAAACGCATATTTGATCATTGGTTGTGTATTTGTCGTCTTGTGTATTTTTAAAGTAACTACTGAGCTTCACTCCTTCACATGTGTATGTCTTGTAGAGTTTACTACTCATCGTCTTTTTTAACAAGCAATTTTCAACGCCGAGCTTCACTCTTTCAACTGTTTACAATTATTTACTACACTTGACTAATTGTTATCCATCAACTGTTTAATTGGATTTTATGACGATATTGCTGAGCAACCAATTTCCTTTTTTGCTCCGAATGACCTAACAACCCAGTAAGTTTTACATTGTAATTTTACTTCATGTATTAATTCTAGAATTGTCATTTTTAGTATTATAAAAATTATTATGTATCCTCTGAAGATGAAGTATGTTTAGCTTCGAAATGCATAAGGTCTAATAAAGAGTTTTTATAATATTGTGGTATTCGTTTGGTAACTAAGGCCCTACTATTGTCCCACGGGATATCATGGATCACCAAACTACTGGAATTTTCGATTTTGAAATTATTTTTTTAAGTTTTCAGAAAGTTCTTCATATTCTCAATAATTCACGGAACTTTTTGCAGATCGTTTCCATAACTTACTATAGCCTTCTCAGGGCCGGATTATTGCCTAGACAAAAGGCCCGCATTTTACAAAGGCCTCGGTTAATTCGTGATTTTTAATTAAAGTCTTATATTGACAAAAAGAATGACACGAACCCTTTAAATCAATTTAAATGTAATTGCTTTTATGTAATTTGCGACAATATTGGGTTAGAATTAAAAAATCGTATCAAGAGTTACAACGAAATTAACGAAATTTTCATAAATTTTTATTCTAATGTGGATATAGACGGCATTTCAACTATTTCTGAATTCACAGTGGAGTTAAAAAAAATGTTATAAACACGATATTTACATTAATAAATTAGATGAAGAATTGCCACAATTTTTGATACTTTGCAAAAATGAAAATATAAATTCCTCCGCTTCAATTATAAAAAGGGGACACATTGTATCTTCATTTCCTATTGATTAAACTATTTAATATTGCCTATTTCAAATGCTGCAGGTGAAAGATCATTTACAGTTTTACGACGAGTAAAACATTCTCTTTAGTCAATTGAAGTTATTTAGCTTTAGTTCCCAACCCTTTGGAACTTACAGACCACAAAATTCATAGTATTAAATCTCGCGAACCACTTTAGTACAAAAAAAAATAATTTCCAAAAAAATAATTGTAGAACCTATTTTTATTAATATAACATGCAGTATGCAAATCCTATGATCGTACTACACCTTTTCCAATTGTATTTCAGAAAAGATCAATTCAATTTCAGAAATCATCAATTCTAATTTAGAAACGTAAATTGTATTTCAGAAAGCATCAATTGGATTTCAGAAAACAAAAACGATTTAATTTCGGTAATTGTATTTCAGAATCATCAATTGTATTTTAGAAAGCATCATTTGAAAATAAGAAATCATCAATTTAAATTCAGAAAGTATAATCTGTATTTCAGAAGCAATATAATTTCATTTCAGAAATAATCACTGTTTCATTTGAATAGTTTATTTTAATTGGGTTTAACTTTGGTGATTAAGGACCTAAGCGTAATATTGTTACTGGCGTAATGTTTAAATTGCGAAAGCACATTATTGATGCCAAAAACTCTTGTATTCCTCAATTTTTACAATTGGAAATTAAATTGACTTTTCTGAAATACAACTGATGCTTTCTGACATTCAATTGAACCTTTCTGAAATACAATTATTGATGATTCTGAAATACAATTGATATGCCTTCTGAAATTAAACTGATTTATCTGGAATGCAATTGATGCTTTCTGAAATACAATTGATGATACTGAAATACGAAATAGAATTATTTACACTTTCTGAAATTAAATGAATTTATCTGAAATACAATTGATGCTTTCTGTAATACAATTGGCAAACGTGAAGAAACAAAAAGTGTATATGGTGAATGAATTAATTGCAACTTAAAGACGAAGATGGTCAATCAGAATCTTTATATCTTAAATAATGTTCAGATTTTTTTACGGACCACCAAAGTTTTATAGCGGATCACCAGTCGTCGATAGACCATCGGTTGGGAACCGCTGCATATCTTCTTTAGGTGCCTTCTCCATTACTGAAGGTTGGCAACAATCGTTCTGATTTCTGCATATAGACAGTATTAATTTTGTTGAAGTAATTGATAACTTTGCAGAAAAAGAAAGAAAAAAAAACTTTAATTTTTTTGCATATTTTGATTAACTACTTTTAGTTTAGTGGTATTTGCAATGTCGCAATAATGACCAGAATGAATATTTTTTAGACCCCCCCCCCACTTCGGCACTGGAGGATAAAATGAAAAAAAATTCTAGGGCCCCAAAAAAGGTTGATCCGGCCCTGAGCCTTCTGGAAACAGTCCTACAAGAAGTATTCTTTCTGAGTACATCTATTACACTCATTTTATAATAAAACTTATTGCAATATCATCCAAAATTAATAGAAAAATTTCTTGACATTTAAAAGCCGTTAAATTGTGCGAACAGCGTGTAAAACATGTAGGACAGAAGTAGAAGGTAGAAAATTTAACATTGGTATTGTAAACGAAGGAAATAATTGTGAACTCAAAACTTTCATGATTAATTGACTTTATTTCGAGTAATTGCCAGAAAACGGAAGAACAAAATTCAATTATAATTTTTTTTTCTTTGTGAATTTCTTAATGATTTCGGTTGATTAGTTAGATTTATTTGAGCCAATTTTGTTGCAGACTAGTGTAATTAGTCAAAAGTCATAATCTGCAACTTTAAAAAAAATAAGAAATAAATACATACAATTATAACTTTTCACGAATGGTTTTATTAAGGTTTACATATATCATTTTAATACTTAGTATATTGTTGAAGTAATAGTTTTTAATTATTCATAAAGTATGTCACACTTGTCGTACTTATTGGTTTTATTAATTTTTGTTCGCGTGTATACTTTGTACAGGTACAAAATAAATGATTACATGTAATAGTCCTCACATTTAATATAAAAGTACATTTAATTAAAGCTGCTTTAAAATAAAATAATACCGTTGTAACAAAATAATGCGTTTTTATAAATATAATAATATACTTTATAATATCAAAGGAAATGCTATTATGCAGAACTATTTTCCATATGGGGTGCTTGAAGCGAAGCAGTGAGGTTAAAATGATAATCTGCATTGTACATACTGATTATATTCCCCTTGGTTTTTCTTTTTTATTGCTACTGTACTCTTTTCAATAACATAATTACATTTTTTTTGTTTTCTATCAACAATAAAACAAGTAAAATATTATTTTTAAAATCTAGTATTTAGCGAAGCTTTTAACATATTGTTTAAGTATACATAAAACTATATATATTTTATACCTATATTATATTATTTTTTCTTAGTAAGACCAATAAGTTTTTCAAGTTTAGACCTCCAATTTTTATACTTTAACGCCTGAAAATGTTTTGTCAATTTTTACTCAGTTTTATTTTTCGGAGATTAAATTTTTAGATCCAGTTTTCGTGTGATACTATTTTAGACTTTTACATTTTTTGGCTTGATTGGTTGTGCCAAATTTTGGTAGCATTAAAAAATATTTATAATGAACAAAATCGGAGAAAAGAATTAAAAAATATTAACAGTAAGTGTATTTTTTAAGGCCCTTAATGTGCTCCTACTTTACAGTAAAATTACTCAAAAACCAATCAAAGCCCGATGTTACACTTCTCCGAATTTATTAAGCCATAGTTTCGATCCAATCAAGGTAAAAATTTAAGTTAAATTAAACTAAATATTAAAGTAATAAAATATAGTCAGGAGAACCATGAATCAACAGGGACGTAGGTGAGGTTAATGAAAAGAGTGCTGAACCAGTTTCATGAAGAAATAGATCAACTAGTTTCGACATAAATTCATCATCAGGGCCAATTGTCAGTTTAGAAGTACAATACAACCCATACTAACTTGGATATATAAAACTTAAGCGCACAACTATCTTCGGTAGCCTGTATTCAGCGACCGTGATGAAAAATTTAGACACGTCGTTAACGTTAAACACGTGATTAAAAAATATTTCTTCATAGGAAATATTTTATATATATAATATGTTAAACGTTAACGACGTCTCTAAAAATTTCATCACGGTCGCTGAATACTGGTAACTTTAAGATAGCAACTCGACGATAATAGTAGGTTTTATTTTGGAAGATGTTCTTCAAATATATTAGGAAATAAGCATCTAGCAATACGACGGTAAACAATATACTCTTTTGGGGTACATATCAAACACTTGTATCGTTGTTTGATTGAATAATTCATGAAAGATTAGAATTACTTTCTATTAAATTAAATTCAGTGGCTGTTAATGTCAATTAAGGTAACTAAATATTAAAGTAATACAAGAAATCTCTTTTCATTTGGGTTTTTTTATTCGGCTTTAATCTTGAAATTTTTCACATTATCGGTATATCAACCACTAACAGATCATTGACATTACTTTTTCATCGTCATCAGTTCCATCGACATGACCTTCTCATCAACGTAGACAATTCATCCACATTCGACCAACCATCGACAAACTGTTTCATCGACAATTCCATTTTTCGAGATACTCGTTGCATCGACAGTGTTTGTTTCACGCTTCTCCATATGCAGGATTTCGTTCATTCACCTTTTTTTTATTAAATCCGATTGGGTTAGGTCGAGCCCTTCTTATCATTCAAGAATAATTTTTTTGTTCTTCTAGATACTTATAATAAGGAAGAAAATTTTGTTAAGGGTAAAAATATGGTGCAGCACCGACTCGAGCAACGACCCAAGGACCGACTCGAGCATTAAAAACAAACACATTGTTTCTTATATGCGTGAACACGGTGCAGCACCGTCTCGGGACTCAAGCACCGACTGCGACTCCTGCGACTTCATGCTTACAAGAAATAATGTGACTGTTTTCAATGCTTCAGTCGGTGCTGCACCATGTTTTTACCCTAAAATACAAAGCGTTATTCCTCGAGCGTGCGCGTCATGAATCGTAACTCCAGCAGGCGCTTTTTCTTGAGAAAAATATACTTTTTTTTTTAAATAATTAATTATATTTACAGAAAATTGCATTGACAAAGTATCTAAAACTAATTACATTAATGTATATTTTTAACCAAATATATTAAACAACAGTCAATATTGTCAGTGTCAGGCGCTCGCATAGACAGATCATGAGATGGCTCTCACTCAGTGCGCCAATATGTGCGCTCGAGGGAAATCATCATGTAATTAAACTTCTTAATATTCTACAACTAAGGAAACGTACTTACCTTCATAGTTCTCATCATATACAAGTGATTTATTTCTGCTTCATGAAACATATTTCTGGAGAATTGGAACACTAATCTCTTGTTTTGGAAATAATCAGATGACCGCAACTTAAACCGAGCCCCACGAGCGTTCCTTGCTTAGGCTTTAGGTACGAATTTCGAACTTAGTCGGAGTTCTTCAGTCTATATTTACAATTTCATGTACCTGTGATAATAGCTTAGTTTAAGAAGATAGTCGGCAAAATGTTTGAGAAACGTACTTTTCGCTAGTGAAAATTGATTTTTGGTCATTTGTAATAAAAAATTTAAAAAAAACGCAACTGGTTGCCCTTCAAATTGAATTTATTTTTCAGATCGAATTTTTGTTTTTCGTGTAAAGTCTATTATAGGGGCGTACTTTTGGAAAAATGCGTTTTATCATTTTTCCAAAAGTACGCCCACATACTTATACACCTAATTCAATTTGAAGGGCAACCAAGAACGTTTTTGTTAAATTTTTGGTTACAAATGCTAAAAAATCAATTTTTACTAGCGAAAAGTGTGCATTTCAACATTTTGCTGACTATCTTCTTAAGAGGATAGCCGGTGTATTCTGTAGGGTCTTGTGTTTTTGATCATAAAAACATTTCTTTGAAAGATTTTTTTAATTTTCTTTTTGGGGTGCAATGTAGAATTTTCAAGCTATAGTTTTTTTGCAATTTTTGTCTTTGTGAAGTAAAAATTGCGGGAATTTGGCTATTTTTGATTTTTTCGAAGTTAATTTGGAAAAGGATACCCCAAGGCATGTTTTGTATTAAATTTACAACATAAATATTGCATTATAACATCATTATAGGCTTTTGAAATTTAGAATTTTTTTTGCATTTTTAAAAATCACCCTAAATAAATATAATACAAAAATTTACGAAAAAAAGGGAATCTCGACATTCTCTTAAATGTCTGGAAAAGATATGTGAAAACCGATTTTGATTTTTTGAGATTGGTATGGCCGTACTTTGTCTTTGAAATCGACAAAAATTTACATTGAAATCGCCTATACCCAAATTACACAGGCTATCCTGAGTTCGCTATGAATTTTGATATTTATTTTTATTTTTTAAGCATAAAGTAAACAATGAAATTATGCGGTGGCAGATTAATTGGAAGGAAGAATCGGATCTGAATTAATGTTTTTATTCGGAATAAATTTGACAGTGGCAATTAAAAAATTAATTTTGCTTGTTATTTTGAAAGATGCCTGCCGGGAACGTGCTTAAAGTGGATATTCGTTAAAATTGGCTGGTCTCCGGTACGTGATAAAAAGCAGAAATTTGTCCGGGGGCTGGTTCTCCCTAGTCGCAGAGAATAAGGATGCATTATCTGGATGTATTATTTTCGGGCGGTGGTCAGTCTTTGAGTGGACGCTCTGGCGCGCTCTTAAGTAGTAGCCACTTGATATGAAAGCACGGAGAGTCCTGGTAACAAACACAAGTAAGGGGTGCTTAAGGCCATTACAATTTTTGCAAGTACAAGAGATTTAATTGCGGCATTGATCATAAAATAAAACTTGGGAGAACGCGAGAGGGTGGCAAATCCAGAAAATATAGTCAATATAATTTAATGCTAAGAAAGTTGGATGAAGTTCGCACAGGCAGGATGCAGGATGTGTAACCAAGCAGAATGTTTGGTCTAGTAGAAGTGTCTCAAATGCGAAGGAAGGGAATAGTTTTCTTGTTTTGATTTAGGGGTATCGGAAGAGGCGACACAAGTACGAAGTTATGTTTTGTCTCGGGTGAGGCAAGACCGCGAGGACAACAACGAACTTCGGTTGAATGATCTTAAAACCTTTCGCCCCGCACAAAAGACGCCGATGGCAACTCGGGCGTATGCCGCTGGATGTCTAATTAATTGCTTTAATGAAGCCGAAACTGTTAAGAGGCCAGAACGGGGCACGTGTAGAAGGAGAGCAAATGACATCTGTAATCCATTGCGCTTATATTTGCGGTATGGGGCTAGTGGATGTGTCAACTAGTGCCACGTGTCTAGAACACAAAACGTCCTAAATTGGCAACGACATCGTGTGCTCGGAGAAGTGCCTCTAGCGCTTTACTAAATCTCCCATTTCGAGAGGCAAACAATCACTCAATTTATCATTAGTCATTCTATCTTTGATTTGCGAATACATTAATGAGACAATCGCTCGAGATGTGGTGTTGAGCGGCCCTTCCATTACCTTGATGACAAAGCCAAGCAAATCCTTCTTGAGTCAACCCCCAGGACTAATTGTTGTCCTTTGCGGCAAAGCACAAAACGTCTTAAGAGAAGGGTTGACTGCTAAATATTTATACATTTACGATGCTCTCTTAAGAGCAATAACTTGCTTGTCTAGCGTAACTGGGATCTATGCAACATAAAGCAAATTCATCTTTTCATCCGACTTTATGAATCATAATGCGCCGGGACCTTCACAACCCGTTACCTAACAGGCTCATATTACATTATAATACACTTTTATTTTCACTCTATTCCGACCACCCTCACCATTTATAAAAGACTTTATATGCAGCATCATCACCCTAGCATACAGATAAATATCTATTTAACATATTCAAATTCTTATACACGGATACTACTTGGTTTGGCTGAATAAATAAAACAGAAATATTAAATATACGAACATCTTTCTTAAGTGTACATTAAACCCCTTTATTGCCCATTAAAATCTTAATTAAAATTGAAAAATGTATTTTTATTATATTTTTTTATTGCATTGGAAGAAATAGAAGAGGGTTTAAAGCTTTTTTGCTTAAAAAGTGAGTATAATGGGAGAGGAATTTAAAATCCCATATTGGCTTTAAGGACCTTTGTGGGGGTCTAGACTGCGGTCAGGACAAATGGACGACGTCGACCGGAATCGTTGGCACATTGCGGAGCTTCCGGTAGCCAGACATTAATACGGCGTTTCTCATTCAAATGGCCTTTCGCAAAAGTATAAATCAGGCAAAGGAGTAAATGACGCTGCAACAATAAAGTCTCGTGGACGGGTGAATTTCACGGTGATGTGATGCAACGAACAGGAGCTTAATTATCCGGTCTTGAGCGGAGTATCGTTGTTGCACCGCCAATTAGTGGTTTCAGTGCATTAGATTCTCATACACAAATATTCGATCAATTTAATGAATAAATAAACATTAATTACCAACCCTACGCATTTATGACAAAGTTGAGTATGCCATGTTTACTTACAAAATTCAACCTTTACGGTGATCAATGCTGATACTGGTGGGCATTGCGTTATCTACGCTGATAACAACAGTTAGTTATTGGATGGTTATTGGCCACCATAAAGCGACGATTACAGGGACTGACATCTGTACCTAATCCTCAATCCTCTAACCGATTTACCTCTGAATCTGAACATTCACTACAACACTACTAGCAGAGGAAGAACAATGAATTTCGAATACCCCACACCACTTTTGGGTGGTGATGCACTCGATGCATGCACCAGTTTGCAATTAAAACGGCGTTGACTACACCCCAACAACCTGCGCTCGCAGCCCTTTCCCCAATGACCAGTACACTCACATATATATATAATGCAACTAATGAATGACTCAACCAATAACTAATAATTCTCATATTATTTTAATAACCATATTCAGACTAATAGCCAACGCATGTTTTACTCACAAATTTATTACTTATAATTAATCTAGAATGATAATTAAATTACTATGAAATATGAAAAGTTTAACGCTCCAATATAGGTATAGAGGGTGAGTATATCTTTTATTTTAAGACATAAGAAAAAACTTATATGTATTACACTGGGACGGGTGGTCTGAATCACCCCGTATATGGCGTCAACTAATCCTGATCACCGCAAAGCTCCTTAAAGAAACGGGTCGTTGGAAAACTAACAAATTATAGCTAAAAGTATGTACAATCATATGATATAAAAATAAATTTTATATCACGAACAATTTCGCTAAAAACAATTCGCAAAGAAATCGGTTTTTCGTATCCATGAGTAGGTATAATCCCTTAAATTTTTTAAGGTGGGTGTGTCAGACCACACGTGCCAGCCATTTATCTCGACAACGCGTTATCGTACATGAATGAAATAAAAAAATTAATTACCAAAGTGAACCAAAAGAATCCATTGGTGAACTTATTGAACAACCGAAAACTAACCGAAACCGGTTTTTAAATGGCAAAATAGGTTATTGAGTTTGGTATTGTTTCATAAGTCTTCTAAAAACAAACAACTTTTAGTAAAATATTTTTTTAATATTTTGCATAAGTTTGCAATTTATTCGAAAAACGAAAAAATTAAAAAATTAAATAAAAATTATTGCGTATTTTGAAGAATTTTATCAAATTTTTTGGAAAATGTGTTGCCCCAGATATTGGAAGATGTAAATTTGGCCAGCATTCATATTCTTCCTACAAATGTAAGAATTAATTTTATTTTATTTCGTGGCACACTTTAACATTTAACTTTGATTTTTGTTACACATTTTTAGGGGTTTAAAGTTATTTCGCCTCATCGTGATGCAACCTGGGTACTGGGTAACTCTAAATGAACAAACAAAATACGAACTGTGACAATTCTAAACATTTATTGTATCCAGTTGGTATAAGAAGACCTTTTTGTCTAGAATTGAAGAAGTAATACTATTATGAAAAGAAACATTATTTTATGTTTACCATAAAAAAGTTGACGATATTTATAATCTCAACCCTCTTGTTAAAACTACCATTTCAGAGGTTTCAAAAAATCTGAAAAAAATTGAGTAATTAAATCTTAAGCGTATTAGTCTTTATCCCAAATTCCAAATCTTTACTAAAAACTGTTTTCAAATAATTGACAAAAAACCTAGTTTAAGTCACAATATTTGAAGAGCTGTAGTTCCCTTAGGAAGCGACATATCGCACATTTGCGACAACAGAGTCACAAGTCCAAAAATCGCGAAAGTTTGGTTCAAGTGTATGCTAATACAATTTTTAGTCCATTTTATGCTGGAACATCGCCTCAAGTGATATGTTCAATATTTTAATGATAAACTTTTAAAAACCTATGTTACTGCATTTAAAAATGTTCACTAGTTTTGCAAGAACAGCGGAACAAGATAAATTGAGACTTGGTTATGTGGAAAAATGTACCTAGTTTTTCCTCTACAGTGTCACAAAAGTTACATCATTCAAGCTAAACATCTGTATGTCCAAAAATTTATCGAAATATTTCTTAAATATATTCGTGTATACCAATTTTGTCACTGCGAGAATATACATAGTCATATATTTATTTTATTATTTTCTGCAAATAAACGAAAAGAATTTTATTTTTTGGTTTCCAAACAATACGTTTATTATAAGCAGGGACTAAAAACTGAACGAAAACGAAAACGTTAAACGAAATTAACCGAAATTTTTTCAGGAACGAAAACGAAAACGAGAACTTTATTTTTATTTTCAATAAATGTGTATTTTTCTGAATATCAGGGTGCTATTTTATCTCTATAAAAAAATTAAAAATATTAAAAAAATGTATTTTTATAAAAAAAAAAAAATAATTTTTAGTAAAACACATAAAAATACTATGATTAATTTATTTATGTTTTTGTCAAATTTATATTAAAAGTTTTTTCCTTATCTTAATGTTTAATTTGATGTTCTTGGCTTATTTGTGTATTTTTGCTTCTACTAAAAATTTGTGTTTTTTATTATAATTTTGTTTCTTAAATATTTTTTTGAGATAAAATAGCATCCTGATAATTAGAAAAATACAAACTCTTCGAAAATTGAAATAAATAAAAAATGTCAGAATATGCGTCGGAATAAATCAAAAAACCTATATCTTAAACATTTTTTGTATCTCTTCAAAATAAGAAAATAAATCGATTATTCCATACTCCATACCCATACTTTTGTTACATCCTGTATATTTTCAACATTATTTAACTAATTTTTCAATAAAATAACACCTGCTTTAATTATCAATTATTATTAATTATTAATGCGTTACATACAGGGTGTTTCATTGTAAACTTCAAATGTCGTTTATTTGATAACTAAATTTTTTCAAAAAAAATAACCGAACACGTCGATTTATAAATTAAACAAAAAAAACGGTATTAACCGGTTTTTTATTTCTATTCACGAAAACGAAAACGAATTTTTTTGGCTGGGAACGTAAAAAACCGAACGAAATTTTTCGTTTTTGTTCAGAACAGAAACGAACGAAATATTTTTCGTTTTTAGTCCCTGATTATAAGTATAAAATTTTGTAATTATGATTTTACATTCCCAAAATATTTTAACCGCCATTTTCTCGAAAAGCATTTTTTTCAGTTGTGACAAGCCCTTGTCGCAAATGTGCGATATGTTCATAGGAACTTTTTTTCTTAAAATTAATTGTAGAATTAGGAGGTTTCGCATAAATTTAGTTCCACTCTATATAATAATTTGTGCCACGTGTTTCATAATGAACCTACCATTACCATTTTTTTCTCCTGGTATTAACTATGAAACGTCTGTAAATACTGTCAATAATAGTACTTATAGTGTAGTGAAACGGTAGTTTTAAGTGGAAAGTTCGGGTGTAATTGTTTTTAGTGCCATGTTTTATATTTTATGGGGTGCTGAATGCGAATCTGAAGTTATCGAACATTTTTTTTCGGCACATCTGAGAAATAATAATAATAATAAAAATCACAAAATATCTTGGTTTTTGGCTTGAAACTTGTAAAGTAACCTTTTTATGGAAAAAAGTCACCCTTTATTAAAATAAAGAGCAGAAAATTACTTACAATTCATGTTCATATCAGTTTGTGGTGTGATATGTAAACATGTACGAAGTTGTATGCCAATTTTGCATTAAACAGGGGTGGCTTTTTTAAAAAATAAATACCAGACACTTCCTAGAAGACTATTTGACCAATTTTAAGACGAAAACACCGAATATTTTCTCTAAAATGCTTCGTTTTTAATTTAAATAAGTTTTTTTTATTTTGTTAATTTTATTTTAATTTAAATTAAAAACGAAGCATTTTAGAAAAAATATTTATTCTCTGTTTTTGTCTTAAAATTGGTCAAATAGTCTTCTAGGAAGTCTCTGGTATTTATTTTTTAAAAACGCCTGTTTAATGCAAAATTGGCATACAACTTCGTACATGGTTTTAAATAACTTCTAAACCGTACCAGCTGTGAAAAAATTAAACAGATCAAAAATTTTCAGAAAAAAGCAAGGAATTAGAATATCTCATTTAAAATGTTAAGTGGGGTAGCACAAAAAAGTTATGCCCCCAAAATTCATCCCCCTGTATTTTATTTCGATATTTGATATTTTTATCTTGTTACGACTATAATAACTAGAGTGTGTTTCAAATTTGATCAAATTATCTTAAAAAATAAAGAAGTTATACTCAAAAAATGAAAAAAAATATAGAAAGTTTGACACCTCATAACTAAAAAATAGAGCACTTTTGAGAAAATTTTTATTCTTTTCCTTTTGTCTTAGAATTGGTCAAGGAATCGCCTGTAGAATTTCTTCGCATATATATAGAAACACCCTGTATAATATTGTATAGTTTCCGCGCAAAGGGTGTTAAAAAACAGTTGAAAATCAGAGTTTTTCGGAAATTAGAAAAACACATTTTTACAGTCTTTTCATTCATAACACTAAAATAAGATTTGCAAACGTACCTACCTACTTATTATTGCTGATATTCGCCCCAATTTAAAAGGCGGCGTTTATCGTTTATACATTGTTTGGAGCATGATTATTTTTATTTAATTATACTGGGTGATTTTTAAGCTGATACTTTTTTAATAGTATGTAAAATTCAATATAGTAAGTCGATTGTCAAAATATTTTGTACATAAAAGTCTTTAAATAGAAAAGTTATTGAATATTTAAATTTTAAATTAAGATGTATGTGGTTGCTTTTGTTCACATTTTGATAGGTCTAAAAAAAATCAAAAAATTATCAAAAACGAAAGAAATTAAAAATATAATAATGGTGCCAATGTTGAACATTTTCTTTAAGCGTACAAAATTTAAAAAATTTAAATTTCAAATATCTTTTTTAAATAACGACTTTTATTAGCAAAATATTTTTCCAAACGACTTATTTAATCGAATTTTATATCCTGTCAATAAAAGGTATTAAATACGATGGAGGATTATGGGTTGAGGACAAAATGAAAACCAGTCTTTAACTTCTTTATTCGAGCGACTAGTTCCGGGTACCAATTCAGCCTTTTTCAAGCTTTCCGAATATGCAATGAGTGTCAGTATTCGGAAAGCTTGAAAAAGGACGCGATTGGTGGCCGAAACCAGTCGCTCGAATAAAGAAGTTAAAGAGTGGTTTTAATTTTGTCCTCAACCCATAATCCCACATTGTATTTAATACAAGGACATTAACTACAATACTAAAAGGTATCAACTAAAAAATGGGAGTTTACGATTGACCCGTTAAAAGGGTGTTTAGGAGAATATCTTAGTAAAAGTGCATTCTATGGATATGAAAAAAGAGTCTTTTTTATGTAAAATTGATTGGAGAATGTTATTTTGGATAAATGAAAAAATAGATTTCATGTCTTAAAAATGTATGACTACATTTAAGCTCAACCTCTTTCAAATACACTCTTTAAAAGCCCGCCAAAAAATCCGAAAAAAAAGCATAACTGAGCTAAAGTGGGTTAGAACTTGTACCAAATATGAAAGATGTAGTGTAAAAAGTTTTGAAATAAATGTGTAAGAACCTTCATTTTGGCATGACTTTTAAAGTGGTCAACTTTTTTATCTCGCTCGTACTCACCAAAACTATAAGACCGACTCTTAACTGGAAGTGAGATAATAGCGTGACTTACTCGTGACATGGATTTGATCGTTATAAATCAATTTTTACAAAGTTGTATTTCTTCTTGACCTATTTTGGACCCCTAATATCATCCCCCCTTTAAATATTAACGGGTCAATTGTAAACAGTTCGTATAGGTCTACAGGGTGTACCAAAACATACCAGCTATATTTCAAGGATGAATTCTAGAACTTATTTGGAGTATATAAACATATCCTAAATGTTAACGAGTTATTGATTGAAGATGGATTGGAGTAGGAGGACCCGTTGCATGGCCACCACGGTCGCCGGACCTGACTAAATTGGATTTTTATCTTTGTGGTAACATAAAACAGATTGTTTATGCAACTGAATTTCACACAGTTAAAGAATTACGCCAAAGAATACAGCAGGCTGGCGATATTATTAGGAATAACCCGGCAATCATATTGGGAATCCAACGATCTCTTTTGCGTCGTGCAGCTTTGTGTATCGTACACAATGGTGATAATTTTGAACATTTCTTGTGATAAACAATACTGATGTAATCAATAAAAAATATTTAAAAAAATTCGTTGAATTAAAATTTTACCCAGATAAATTCTACAACAATCAATAACTCGTTAACGGTTACATTTACGACATATGTTTATATGGACTTTTCAACTCTAAATAAGTTCTAGAATTCATCCTTGAAATATTGCTGGTACGTTTTGGGACACCCTGTATATTAATAGGTAAGTGTAGACTCTTTCCGAGCACTTTGTTGTTTGACTGATTTTTTTCTTTTGCAACTCGTCACCTATTTACGTGTTGAATTGTAGGAAATTCTGTTTTTTGATACAGGTAAATTTGTACAGCAAAATACTTTTCATTTTATAATGAGAAAGTTTCTAAAAAATGTGTTTTGGCCATTTTCCGAAAATTACTGATTTTCGCCGATTTTTCAAAGCGAAAACTATATGATGTCCAAAAAAATGATACGAACATGAATTGTAGATAATTTTTTGTTCTTTATTTTAATACTGGAACACGTTTTGCGTAAAAAGCTTACTTCGCAAGTTATAAGCCAAAAAAACAAGAAACCTCCAATTTCAGAGTTTTTTTGATGATATCTCATATTTGCCGAAAAACATTTTGTTGGACAACTCCAAATTAGTGTTCAGCACCTCAAAAACATAAAATTAGTCACAAAAAACAATTACACCAGAACTTTTCACTTCAAGCCTTTTTGAACAACATTTTACTGGACTATTAACTATTACCTACTATTATTTCTAGAAAAATGTTTCACAATTAGTTGTATTTGTACAGTAAGAATTGTGGGTAGAATTTAATTACTGATAAAATAAAATGAGATATATGATATAGACGTAGGTAATTATATTCAACTTGTATTTTCGTTGATGGATGAAATTAGCAAAGCTAAATAGTATAAGACAGTGTGTATCGACCCGTAAATATTAATATGTTTCATAATCACCAGAGTGCGTATAATGCAACGCATGAATATGCAGGCACTGGTCAATTTGTTTTCAAATGTACTCCAATACATCAAGCTTTACTTGTCGTTAAGTCCGTCTGTATTAGTGGCGAACTGTCACGCGGACAAATCTGTTTGTACCATTAGGATATTTCACTGAAATTACATTTGTCAGGTGGAATTTAATATCCTTTCCACACCAGCATAGTATTGTTGGTGCGTTATGCGCTCATTACCAGTTATTGTTTATCCAGTTTTGTTTTCGATTTGTGACTGATCGCCTACCATTACGTAACTCTTTATGCAAAATGCACATCAATTTAAAAACCGAACACATTACTATCAAACAAGTATTTATTCATATTTAAAATTAATTCGCATGCATATTTCACGTTTATTTTGACAAAGGTAAAGCAAACAAAACCAATAGCCAACACAGGTTTCATAAAACTTTTGGTTGGCCTCTATTAAAATTTACAATCACATCAATTAACTAAAAATTTGTCAATGAATTTCCATAAAATAAAATCATTTGCCGCTATTTACCTCGAAATTAAAGCAATTGTTTATAAATAATAGATCGTTTTTCCTTTGTTTCCATCATCATTTAAGGAGTAAACATCTCTTAATTTCGGCGAATGGGAGAATCGTATTAAACCGTAAACGTTATTTACTTACAATTTTTAATTAAAAATAATAAATGAGCTTCCTTTAGTCTTTGTACTTAAATACCGCAGTTGTAAAGTCGTTTTGGAAGAGATTAAAATGATAGGCATTTTCATAAACAAAGGTTTTCCACATATTGGACGCAGGATGTGACTAGAATTGTGTTGACGCGGTTGGTAATAATCCCTCTGAGTGACCATGGTCATTGTGGGTTTTGTGATGTGCGCTTTAATCTTCATTACTAATTCATAAATGTAGGTATATGTCAAATTGAAAGGCTTCAAATATATTTCAATATCGTTTTAAATAAACGGCATTTTAAAAGCTTTTCTTTTTATCTAAAATTCTCGATAAATTATTAACGGTTTTAATTATAAATAAAATAAATTCAATTAACCCCAATAATTCGTCCCTTTTAAAGGTTTATATTTAATACGACATAAATATCAAATTAATATTATTTTTGTAAAGAACAAGGTATAACCCCAAGCCAATCTCTAAGGCGAATTTTGTTTATTTTAAATAAAGTTGGTATATAAATAATCATTCTTTCCTATAAATTTAGTACAATTAACTTATCCTGAACAAGTTCTTAAAATTTTGAAAAATATTTATTTATGTCAGGTCATGAAACGTTAGAATGTCAAGATTCATCACGCAAACCTCTAGGAATAATTCTTACAGCAAAAACGTTACCTTAAAATTAGTTACTAAGATATTTTAAGTTATACATGCAAAGAATAAAAGGTAAAACTAAACATTTAATTTTATATTTCGCAAATTTCTTCAGGCATTAAATTAAAATGAGTGGTTATTAATGTTTAAGGTGCTTGTTTTTAGCTACTTGATTATATATATTACGTATAATTTGGGAGTTTTAATTATTAGATTTGAAAATAGTGAATTAAAAATTGTAAATAGCGAAGGCTACGGGATATATTTATATTTTTGACGCCTTAATGACCGAAATGAGACTGAATGAACTATTTTTATTTTTATAGGTTATAAAATAATGTTTGACGATTTCTAGTTTCTGGTGACTATATCAGATTTGTAATTTCAGAGAACATCTTAGTGGAATTATTAAGAACTTCCAAGTTCAGTGAATCTGTTCTAGGCACTGGCTATGATATTGAAATACCGGAGGTATTTTTATAAAGTTGGGATAATAAACTTTTAAAATAATTATAAAATATAAGTTCTTGGGTTGAGGACAAAAAATGCAAATAAAAACAATAAACTTTTATTCCGCAACAAGTTTCGGGTTAATTTTAACCCTTTATCAAGCTTTGAAAAAACGTTTAAAGTATAGTCTTCTGCAACTTCATAATAAAATAAATATAAATTAATGTATAAATGGTGGTAAAATGGTGTATATAAGATTGTATAAAATTTTTTGAAATGTTGAAATGCTTAAATGTTTTAATTTTAAAATAATAATAATAATTCTGACAAGTTGTTGCATATTGTAAGTAGTTGTCATCAAATTTCATATCTGCAAAAAAGACGAAAATCTAAATTTTTTCTCACCCCTTCGTTTTCATTTGGGCTGCCTTCCCTACTAAAAATGCCAACCAAAATCAAACGTCATTTTTATATTTTTTTTGAATGATTTCATAAGATTTTTGATGGATTATTAGGTGGTTTTTATATGGTTTTATAAGAACAAAATACCTAATTCAAAACATCTGATTTTGTATGAAAAGGAATCATACAATTTGTTGGTATTTGTGTGACAATGATGGTTTTATATGATCTTATATGAAACTGCCAAACAAGAGTATGGTTGTTTTTATATGGTTTTATAAGAACAAAATACTTAATTCAAAACATTTGATTTCTTATGAGAAAGGAACCCACATTTTGTAGGTATTTGTTTAGAAATATCGGATTTTTATAATTTTATATGAAGTTCAATTCAACAATATGGTGGTTTTTATATGGATTCATAAGAAAAAAAATACCATATTCAAAATACCTGATTTTGTATGAAAATGGATCATATATTTTGATGGAATTTTCGTGGCATTGATGGTTTTATACAATTTATATGAAAGTACTAAACAAAATTAGTGTTTTTTATGTCCTTTCATAAGAACAATGAATGTGTATCTGGATATAGCTGATTTTGTTTGGTAATTATTTAGTTTTTGGATGAATTTTGTAGGATTTTGAAATGAATGTATATTTTAGATATAGCTGATTATAGTTGAAAATTATATTAGTTTTCGTATAAAGTTTGCAAGGAAATATATTTTTTGGTGGATTTTCCAATGAATGTGTATCTATGGATATTGATAATTTTGTATGAAAATTATACCGAATTTTGTATGACTTTTGGAAAATTAGATTTGGTTATGTGAGATTTGCATTTTGTATGAATTTTGTGGGATTCAAGAATGTGTAAGATAAAGACAGAAGATTGCACTCATATATACATACATTAATTTTAAAATGCAACAATACCATTTATCCTACAAAATTCATACATAAACCAGTATATTTTCCAATTAAAATTAGCCAGAAATAAATTCATTCCAAAATCAAACAATACCTTGCATTATCCTACAAAAACCAGTATAATTTCCAACCATAAACGGCGAGATAAACGGTTATATCCAGATAATCATTTATTCCAAAATCCAACAAAACCATGCATTATCCTACTAAATTTATACAAAAACCAGTATAATTTCCAAACAAAACCAACCATATCGAGATACCCATCCATTCGAAAATCCTACAAAACCATACATTATCCAACAAAATTCATACAAAAACCATAATAATTTCCAACCATAATCAGCTATATCCAAATATACATTCATTCCAAAATCCTAAAAAACCATGCATTACCCTACCAAGGTCATACAAAAACCAGTACTCTTTCCATACAAAATCAGCTATACTTATTAAGAATATCCATGAAGATCCCACCAAATCATACGCTGACTCGGAACTCGGATTAAATAAAGGAAACTGAACACCTGCAGATCCTTGGTTCCTCGAAATAAAAAGTAATTTCGCGTGGCTTTGGTATCATGAAAAGTATGTTGATTTGACATACCATTCATTTTCGCGTGGCTTTAATGACGTCATGAACGAAATAGTATGATGGAGTGGTATGTCAAATCACTAACCATGCTCAAAAGTGTGGTTACTACATATTTATGTAAACAACTTATGAATTGTGAGGTTAAGATCATTTAAGTTTTAAATTTCGTTTTCGCGTGTGGTATGTAGTTTTACTCGGCTGACGTCATACACAGCATACTATTCCCTAACCATCATACCGTTTTTACATAATTTTATGATGATACCACAAGCCACACGAAATTGCTTAAAGCATTTGCGCAAAATACGTGATTTCGTTGTCTGCGCATATTGTTATCAAATTTAGATCAGACAGCACACGTGCAGCATGCACCATAGTGAGAGGTGAGAGTGAGTGGCAATAATCAATGTGAAGCGCACGACAATTAAAATTAATATCATTTGCCAAGTTGGATGTAATTAATAACTTATAACCGTAAGAAACAAATAACATTATTTTTATTGTAGTGTATGGTTTGATTATGTAGGTGTAAGTATTCATAAAGAATCCAGTGTATAGTGACCTAGCAAGTTCAACAAGAGTCGATGCAAAAGTTATAGGGTACCTTCAATTTAAGGTGGAACTTTTGGACAAAGAATTCACAGTGTACCAAAGAAAATGATCATAAAAATGAGGGTATAAAATAGAAATACCTATACCAGATGTTCAGGAACAAATTATTGGAAATGCAGATGGGGATAGGGTTAGAATGTTTTTAACTAGGTAACTGTAGGTGTACTTATTTTAATCTTTTATTACACTTAGTTTTTAGTTAAATATCTAAAAAATATATTTAAGGTTTTACAAAAACAGCAGCTGTGGCAGTATTCGGGACACCAACTTTAATGAATATCAGTGTTACTAGGATTATCTGCAAAAACAAAGCCCGCTCTTGATCCTCAAAAAATAAGTACGATTAAAGGTAAACTATTTTTGTATTTTGTCTAAATTCTATAAAATTTAGTTTATTATACATTTTAGAAACTCTTAGATTTTATTTAAAAAAAAATCGAGATCATCTGAAGTACGTAGCACGTAAAATCGTGGATTTGTATAGACCACCAAGGAATAAAAAAAATGTAAGCACTTTATTATTTAATAAATATTTAAATCAGATGAACTATTGAAATAATCACTAAATGGTTTTTATAACTAATTCCTAATTCAAGTGTTAATTATTTTTAGCAAAGTGAAAATAATGACATTTTTACAATTGATGAAGCTGATGCTGAAGAGGAACCCTAGTTAATTTACAGCCATTAAGTATTACAAAAAATGTGTTAAAAGTTATTATTGCTATCCCAAATCATCGTCAAATCGTTTACTTAAAAGTTATTGTTTTTTTTATAAATTTACATTTATTTTATTATTATATGTTTTTAGAAAACCTTGTTGTATTTTCTTATCACCACAAAGATTTTTTGAATTGAAGTTTAAAACTAAGTAAATCTAGTAACTTAAAAAAATGGGCATTGTAATACTATTAAAACTATCACGTGAACAATTATAAATGGCTAATTAAGTAAGTTGAACATGTACTCATATCACTTCCTCGTACAATCAGGTAAGAATTACCCACACATAAATCCTTCCAAAATGTGCATTATCCTACAAAATTCATACAAAAATCAGTATATTTTCCAACCTAAATGAGCTATATCCAGATATAAATTCATTCCAAAATCCCACAAAACCAAGCATTATCCTACAAAATTCATACTAAGATCAGTATAATTTCCAACCATATTCAGGTATATCCAGATATACATTCATTCCAAAATCCAACAAAACCATGCATTATCCTACTAAATTCATACAAAAACCAGTATAATTTCCAAACAAAACCAACCATATCCAGATACCCATTTATTCGAAAATCCTACAAAACCATACCTTATCCAACAAAATTCATACAAAAACCATAACAATACTAAAACCAGTATAATTTCCTACCATATTCAGGTATATTCCCTACTAAGATCATACAAAAACCAGTATTATTTTCGTACAAAATCAGCCATATTTATTAAGAATTTCCATTAAGACCCCACCAAATTATACGCAATTTTATGTAAAACGTTCATACTAACCATTCAATTTCTACCATATTCCGCCAAATATTTTGTATTTAAAGATAATTTCATACAAAATCTGATGAAATTTTCACCATAAAAACCCACGTTAGTTTTCAAATACATACAAATATATACAAAAACATATACAGTAAATGCAGGATTTGAGTTTAGAACCATTAAAAACCAACAAATATTAGTGAGTTTATACGCAGAACTTTCAACAAAAACTTATAAAATCCCACATAAGTATAACATGGAAAAGCCAACCAAAAACCCTATATAACCAGGGGGGCAGAAACCGACCATAATCTTGTAAAATAATACAAGCTTTTTTTTGTACGATTTTCGTTGGCTTTTTTAGTAGAGTTGAATATAATGAAAATTCATAACGAATATTTCCATCGGTTTGGTGAATCATAATTTGATTAAATTATCGAATTAATGACCATGTTTAGAAGGTGCTCATCTTTATTGAAAACTGTTTAGTAATTCAACATTATTCCATTCGAAAGTGGTACATCAAAAAATGAAAGTTTTCCATAATACAGCCAATTTCGCTTCCTAAAGTGATAAGTATAGTCGGAAAATATGAAGGGTCAACGTTTGGAATTCAACTTCTTTATTATTATGAATTTTGAAACACGGCTAGTAATAAATTTAATTTAAATCGTATATTAATAACCACAATTTATACAATGCTTTAACCAAAGCGTCTCTCAGCAGTTTTTCTTCTGGTATTTTTTCAAGATATTTCTCAGTGTGTTGCAAATTTTATAAAAAAAAACAGCTTTTCCAGAACTAAAATTAGTGCAGTTAAAATATTGGCGATGTTTTTTTCACCGGAACAAAACGCGTTCATTTCAGTGTAGCCAACTGTGGAAAACTTAGGTTTCCTACTTTGCAATGTCAATGCTTTCAATCTTATTTGAATTCACTGTATTAAGGGTAATTTACAATTGTAAAAAATGAATTACGAAGTTATTAAAATACGATTTAACTTCAGTTGGTCCAAATCCAAATCCAAGTCCAAAATCAAATTAAGTCCGAAAAGACTGCGAAATTTTTTCCCCAAATATCACATGTAGGTTTTTTTTTGTTAGAAATATGACCAACGAAGACAGCCATAAGACTTAAAAAAGCAAATCCTTATTAAATTCATAATAATTCCTCAAAATTTATTCACGTTCTTCAGACTTTAGACTGTATTATGTATCTACTATGTTTCAGTGGTATATGATAAACCTGGTGTACACGAAACTGTCATTACTTTATTTGTAAAAAAAGAAAATTTTATATATAACAATATGGGCTAAGAAAACACATTTAATGAACTAACACAAAATTTAATACCACTTACGGTTTCAACATTAACTTTCTTTTTTTTGGTAAAAAAGCTTGTACAAAAAAACTTTCAGAAAATAAGTTTCGAAGGAACATTCCTATTTCGAAATTTACTTTTATAATATTTAACATGTTTTCCTGGAAAGTTGGTTGGTTTTGTGAACGAAATTATTGTAATAATCTTGTTTTTCCTTCTTAATATTTTTTTGGTATTGTTTTTATATCATAATGTAAACATATAAAATTGGCCGAAATTAAAAGTAATGTTAACGTCTTAAACGATGCTACAAACAATAGATAAACGATTATTAATAAACACCGCCTTTTAAATTGAGGCGAATATTACTAAATGTTGTTGGCTCCAAGTTTTGAGAGATATTTTGAGTTTATGCATACATATAACCATTCATGTGTAACCATTCAAAGCACAACGTGTCTACGTTAACAATTCTGATTTGCATCAATCGGTAAATCTAGGAATACATACACTGTATAAAAGATTCTTTAAAATAGTGATGATGTAAAGTGTTTTTGTTTTACTTTATTTTGCTATGTAAGTAGGCCATTGTTTCATGAATAAGACTATTTTTTCATCGTTAAGTACAATTTGTGTAAAAAAATATGAGAACGCTAATATTGTAGACTAAGGACACTTCTCACGCAGCGGACCTGCATAACAATAGGTACTTAATTTAGTAATTATATATAGATATACTTATATAAGATCAATAGATAGATTAATTGGATTGGTATATTTATTATAATAGGGTTGATGTTGATGGACAAAGAGCAGTGTTTGGCCGTTAGCCGATTAGCCATCGTTATGCTAAACAGTGCATCTCATCTCAGCTTATGTGACATTTGCTAATCAATGGCATTGCAGTAAATCACATTCCCGGTGGTCTGAACACGTCTAATACTAACTCTAATCCATGCATCAATCTAGCTATAATTGCCGGTGAACACAGTGACAAATATACCTTTGTTCAGTCCACTAAGTGCTCAGATATCGGCAGCACGCGCTTGCCAGATTATCTTTAAAAGCCCGGCGATCTCCAATCCGCCAACGTGAAATACGTGTTTGCTCCATATAATCACAAGAATATTACACTGGACACGATCCACTATTTCACCAATAAATATATAAAATATTTTCATTGGCGAATTCATCCACTTCGTTTATTTATGAAAAAAAAGGAAATTATTTAAAAAAATACTATAAATAAGTTTTGATACGGGTTTCGGAAATTTATTACCTCAGCTAGAAGGATTATAAAATATCTGATGTCATTCAAACCAGAGTGGTCAAAGTAACAGGATAAACGAATGGAAGATTTTTTAATTACAATTTTTGGTGTTTTCTTTCCAAAATTTTTCTTTTTTTAATTTAACAGAAAAAAGCATTGCCGAATACACAAAAATGCACTCTATTAAAATGTGCAAAGAAAATACATTATTGCTATTTAAGAAACAATAGTTAGTTGCTATAGCAACAAAATAGAGAAAGATATGCAATAACTAAAAATGTCAAAATATGCAAAAAATTTACTGAAAAACTATTGTATTTAACTTTTTTATGTCTTTAAATTAAAAAGTTACAGGTATTATGCGTTACTTGTTACTTTTGCTACACCCTGTACGAAATTTGTGTCTTAATATTATGTTAGGTAGCGACACCCGGTAGTGACTTGAAACACACGTGCACGTGTGCAACTTAAGTAAAATTTTGAATTAAGCACCCCATGAACACATTCTTGGTACCATACCACATTAAAATAACTCCATTATTCTACTATAATATTCAGCTACCAATTCATAATTTTCTTATTTATATTTTCTCGAATAAAATGATATTTAATATCAATGAGTTTTGTTCTCTTCACTTCACCACTTTCCGCTATTTGAATAAATCCTTAATTATCTTCCATTATTCTAAGACTAAGTGTGATTTCCTAAACGACAAATATAATGGTTTACGTGAGCCAACATATACGCTAGTGTAAACTTACATTGTTTTATAGTAAATCATTCATTTAAAATAATACTTGACTCCTCTTTGCTGACCCACAAAAATACTGCAAGTTTTGGGAATGATTTTTCGACCACGCGACTAGGTCACGTATGAGGGCACTTAGGTGTTTAATACGAGAGGAATTAGTTAATTCGATGATTAGTAAATAGTAGACTAGGTAGATTAAGCATTAGAACAGGGAAGGTGTCGATCTTCAATCGGTACCATGGCTCCTCAAGTTAATAGTAGGTTAAAGTGTTAAAGAGTAAATTGTGATTAATTATTTATTAATTATTTATTAAATTGTTATTTAGTTGGTAAAAATATGGTTAAATAAAACCATACAAAATGACCTAGGACCTAGAGTAAAGTAAAATAAAAGACCAACAACGTTGCAAAAGTAAAGAACACAACGTCACATATGCGAAGCAACCAATAACTTTACAATATAATGACCAAAAGTACCTTAACTTTGGAAACTAGAAATGTCCTGGCGCACGTAATCTTCGATTTCAAGGTTTTTCACAATTTTTCCTTCCAAACTCGCGCACCTTCTAGCGATTCGCATTAATTATTGGTGATGCGCTTATATTAACTATTCAAAGAAGCTCCAGAAAAGTGGGATGGATTTTATATTACCTCTAATTATCTCCGACGGAAAAAATTATCGCGAGCATCTAGGAAGATGCTCTTAATTGGTTTTGTAATAAATCTTCTAATATTTATTTAATCTATAATCACGATGTGAAGACTTGCGATGATTGGATAGTGTTTTAATGTTAGGATGAAAAAAAGGATTCCATCTATCCAATCACATTAATCCATAATGCTTCAAAAACAAAAGCACATGCTGCAACATATTATGCCTCAGAAAATAAAGAAACCGTTAGTTGTTTTCTAGTTAACTAAAGAATCATACACTTTAATAAATCTACTTGTAGATTTTCTGTCTTGTACGTCATTTCCCCAATCTGAATCATAGAAGCGTATTATTTCATTACTATTGTCATTTCTTTTAAAAACTAATCCATAATTTATTGTAGCCTTCAAATAAAGTACCTAATATTATTTTCAAATATTTCCAATGAACTTCACCAGCATTATCTTGAAAACGACTTAATAAATTTAATGCAAATGAAAATCTGGTCTTGTTCCCAACATTACATACATCAAACATCCAATTAGCTCTCTATTAGGTTTTTTAGTCTTAATGTTTTTTTCATTTCTTAATGTCAAATTCATTTACATTGGTGTTACAACTCCATATGCCTGTTGATTTATTTCTACAATATTGTTTGATAAATCTTGTTTTATGTTCATTTCCATAAATATAAAAAATGAAAATTCTCATGTCAGACATTTATTTGACAATTGATATTTTAAATTATTCATTGCTTCTAGATTACTAGCAGTAATAATAAGTTCATCTACATATAATAATCATTTTAGATCACTTAAAACCAATTTCTAAAAGAAATTTATTATTCCAACAAAGTGGTGCTTGTTTCAGTCCATATATTGACTTGTTCAATTTACAAACAAGCATTTTATCAACATCATATTCGTCTGGTTGCTTCATGTAAACTCAATCTTCCAAGTAACCATTCAAAAAAGGTGTTTTGACATCAATTTGATGAAAACTTTATCCCTTTTGATTTTCTACCGCTAAAACAATTCTAATTGTAGATCATTTTGGCACAGGTGCTTATGTTTCTTTGTTTCTTATAAATCTATTGCTTCCTTTTTCATAAGTCCTTTTGCAACCAAACGTGCTTTATATCTTGAAATATTAAATATTACCATGTCCATCATATTTAATTTTAAATATCCATTTATTTATTGTCAATAATTTGAATAGCCTTAGGACATGTTACGAGTTCCCATGTAATATTATTAATTAGAGAATTCATTTAATTGTCTATAGCTTCTATGCAATTTTTACTCTCTGGACTTTTTAAAATTTCCTTATAATTTGTAGGACAATTATCTTCAATACACTGATCAAAAATAGCTTCATTGGTTACTACGTACTATTCTCTCGTTACTTCTTCTAATATTATCCCCAATTCCTATATTATTATTCTTAAAATCTTCTTCATTATTTTTAAATGATATTTCAGTTTTTGTACTTTCATCATCTTGATAACAGTTGTCAAAAAATCAAATACAAATACTACTTTACGAATTATTCAAAATTCTATTAGAAATACCTAACCTAACCTACCATGTAACAACCTTCACTTTTTAAATCAAACTTCTTCCGTTTTTGTTTTGGTATATGTACAAAAGCTTTAGAACCAACAATTTTAAACTAATTTAAATCTGGTTTTTTTCTTAAATCACATTTCTGCTGGAGTTTTATTCCTATTTAAAACCGATTTGGGACTTCTATTTCTCCCCAAATTTCTTTTGGAAATTTAGACTCAATTAGGGTGACCAATTATTTTTCTGAACAACTAGGACAAAAGACGAGAAAACTAGGACAATTCCCATTTTGTAAAAGAGGACAAAACGAGGATACTTTCCATTTTGTACAAGAGGACAAAACGAGGACATTTAAAATCATTTATTTTTCACAAAAAATACACAAAAAAATCACAGTAATATTCAAAGCTCACAACAAAAAAACATTAAAAATCTCATTTTCCATCGTTAAATATACAAAACTAGGACGATATAAAAAAACCCGCGAGGACGTAGGAGGACACCCTACAAAAGAGGACATGTCCTCGGAAACCCGACGGTTGGTCACCCTAGACTCAATTAACATCATCTTGCCTTTTCCACCGTTGCCCTATTTTGACGTTCTGCTGCCACATTTTGTTAAGATAAATATCGAATTGTTACAGTTAATTGCACCTTTTAATAATAACAAAAAACAAAATTCTTTCATTTCATTTCATGTGAGGAGTAGACTTTCTAAACGCATTAAGTCCATTTTCAAATTTTTTAGTTGTACGGTCACTAATGGACGTCTACATGTCTGGACATCCTTAGAGGGCAGGGCCGAGTTTTCACCCAAAATCTTAATTTTTACCTAAGCCGAAAAAGGTCACAACCGAATTCTCTCCCATGAGCTCCTATGGGCGCACATCAACTTACGGGGTTGACCTGCGACGCTAATGATCATACCTTTATATTTTTCAAGAAATGTGGAGGTCGCGTTTCAAAACTTTAGTAAAATTTCTATTTATTAGCAAAAAAAATAACTAAATTTTTCTAACACTATAACCTCAAGAAATTACAAGGTATATTTTAAAAACCTTTTCCGCATCAAAACGTACCAAACTCTACCCAAACCTAACCTAACCCGACCACCAAAGAGTGTATTTTAATATTCGTAATCCTTTCGATACCTCTGTAGTATTTTATAATAAGTTAAATATTACATATTAAAATCCAATGGGTAAAAATTCGGCCCTTGGTCGGTGAGAATTCGGTGCTGAAAATATATACCTGCCGGTCTTGGGTGAGAACTCGTCTCCTCCGAAACATCATAATAAATTTATTTTTCGAAAACGTAGATGAGATCCTCAACCCATAATCTCACCTACGTATTAAAAATTTTCAAAAAAAAATTATTATGATATTTCTAAAGATGAAATGTTGAATGGAAAGGTAAAGTCTTCAGAACGCAACCGAAAAACTTCAAAAGAATTTGTTACCATCTTTATTAAAAACATTAATTAATCCTTATGCATTTCGCAAACAAAGTTACATCATCAGAGGAACTTGAATTAAAGTCAATATTTTAAAAAGCTAAAATTAACAAACTTAACCATACATAAAACATTACATGAACATTACGTTAGTTAAACAATGGTTAAGAAAGAAAAATTCATAGTGATTCACATAATAATAATAATAATAAATTTATTTATCTTCAAAGACTTACATTACATAAGTATAAGACATGTCAAAAGAATCTAAGTAACAATAAGTATAAGTACTAAACAGACAAATTCGTCTCCAAGAATTCTTGAATACTATAAAAACAATGTTCATGTAGCAGATTTTTAAGACTACTTTTAAATCTATTATAATTAAGCATTTTAAATTTCGATGGCAATTTGTTAAACACTTTAACACTGAGATTATGGAAGGATCTTTCAGCAAGGTGAAGATTGACTCTTACAGGTAACAAGATATTGTAGTGACGAGTTGCATAGTTGTGACTGCTTCTATTATTTAACATTTCACTATTCAGAAATGCAAATAAGGTTAGTTCATATATCAGTAGGCAGGGAAGTGGCAATATGTACAAATTACTGAACAGAGGTTTGCACGATTCTCGCCTGGACACACCCAACATGCACCTTATGACACGCTTTTGTGCAATAAATATATTCTCCAAATTAGGTGAGCACCCCCATAGAAGAATCCCATATTGCAACCTTGACTGAACATCAGCAAAGTAGAGTTTCTTTAAGCAGTCCATCGATAAACATTGTTTCAAAATTCGAAATTTATAACATAGCGAATGTAGCTTGGCAGTAAGAATATTCGAGTGTTCAATCCAGGAAAGAGTATCAGTTAAATGAAGGCCAAGAAATTTAACAGAATCTGATAGGGGTAAGTCCTCATTTCCCAGAGTTAAGATTAACCTTTCAGTGATTTTTCTTTGTCTAGTGTGGAATAGCAATGCATTAGTTTTTAATGAATTAAGAAATAATTCATTGACTGAAAACCAATGATATAGTTTGTTCAAGAGGAAGTTGCTATTTTGCTCAGACATAGATAAAGTTGATGCAGTAGTAATAGCAGAAGTATCGTCGGCATACATAATAGTCAGATAATCATGTAGATAATTTGCAAGATCATTTATGTATAGGGTGAATAAAATCGGACCCAGAACTGATCCTTGTGGTACACCAACAGTGACTGGAAGAGGTTCAGATCTATAAACTTCTTTTGTTTTATTTCTTGTATGCGATATTTCAACCCACTGAGTTCTGTCCGATAAGTACGACTGAAATAATTTATTCACCACAACACGAATACCATATGCGGAAAGTTTATCTAGAAGCCTATGATGAGGTACACAATCAAAGGCCCGGCTGAGGTCACAGAATATCCCAATTGGAAATTCACCAGCATCAACATTTTGAATGATCCTTTCATAAAAGCTGATTAAGGCAGTTTGCGTTGATTTTTTAGATCTAAATCCATCTATCATCTTCTCCTTTTTGAAATTGAAATATTAAACGCAATGTAACCAAAAAATGTGGAAAAACAAAAAATAACTTGACGACTCTAAAAGTTGATTCCAAAATTTTAGAAAGCGCAGACTACAGCTGATAGCGCAAACTACGTTTGATAGCGCAAACTACGGTTTTTTGAGAGAGCAAACTACAATTGAAAGCGCACATTACAGTTTTACAATTAGCGCTAATTTGAGGGATTTTTTCAAGATGGTTAAAACGTAAAGGTAAGTTAATAAAATGGCGTCGATGTTAAAACCGCATATTACCTTGAATTTATCCAATAATTAACATGTAGATGTTCACACATACTTTTGAAGCTAATCTTGAATTGTCATTAGGCTAGCTTTATTTAATAGTTATCAAAGCTAATAAAAGGACGAGATTGTAGTATCAGCTAGCGATGAGATAAAGGGTACAGCTTTACTCTTTGTGGATCACTTACAAACTGTACAGGATTTACTCAGAAAAGACGCATTAGTTCAATAAACATGGCGCCATCTTGTGATCGGAACTACAAAGAGACTTTATTAAAATTGTAGGAAACTACTACATCGGCTTTTTTAAAAATAATTACAATTTTAAAAAAACTATACATTCAATAAATTTTGGGGGTAACAAAGAGCATTCCAATAAATTAATCATCAAGATTAGATTTTCTCAAGCACTCGAATAGTGCAGAATGTGTAGCTGTTCAAGAAGTGTTAAGTAAAATAATGTCTATTTCCATCGAGTGCTTGAAAATCTCTATTTCCTCTAATGCACATGTTTATAACCGTTGTTTTGATTATGTAAAATAGTAGTATGTTTGTCAATATCAAAAGTATGATTATTGAGTCTAAGATGAAGTCCGAAAATTGAATGCTCCTTGTTTACGCTACTGAATGATCTCATATGTTCTGAGACTCTTATCATAATAGCCCTTCCACTCTTTCCCCATAACAGCTTTTACAACTACAACTTATATACACTCCTGATTTCATGAGCGGTGGGATAAGATCTGTTTCTTGATTTATAAACTATTCTAGAATTTGGACAAATGTCATTGAAGATGATAAATCGCATTATTGAAACCAAAGACGAAACAGTGATCGAAATTTTGTTCAGGTACAGGTGTACTAGAAAAAGCATCAAGTTGTAAATTTTTACATGTCTTTTTATGTAAGATCTGATTAACTAAGTTGACCGAAAAACCATTATTATGGGCCAGTTGTTTAATGATGTTAAGTTCTTTATAAAAATTATTCTGATCTAGAGGAACATTAATCACTGTGTACTAGAAAATGTAAGAAGGCATGCTTATGAGGTGTTAAGTGATTTGAACTGTTCGGAATGGCATGATGCTTGTTGGTTTTCTAAAAATATCGAACACTATACCGTCATTGGTTCTTTTTAAATTCAAGTCTAGATAGTTAATGGCGTTATCTGATTCTTTCTCGAGAATGAACTTAATATTGGTATGTAGACCCTTAACAAACTGAAAGAACGTGTCAAGTTCATTAGGAACACCCTTCCAACCAATAAGAATGTCATCTACGTACCTGTAGTACTGTAGTAGAAGCTAATGTTATTTTTAAAAGGGTTAGTGTTACCTATTATTTGTGATGTTTCGAAATTGGTCATGAAAATCTCTGATAGTAAGGGTGACAATGGATTGCCCATACCTAGACCAAAAATTTGTTGATAAAATTTCTTGTTAAATTGAAAGAAATTGACTTGAAGAGACAATTCAGTTGCTTTAAACAATGTTTCACATAAATCATTACCGATGTTTGAATTAATTAATAAAGTTTGGAGAATATCAAGAGCTTTTAATTAACGAAAGACAGAACCGGTTTAATTGGATTGGTTTAACTTTTGTGTACCGTCGGTAAGCCACATAGTCTAGGAACACCTGGGTTCATTACATGAAAAAGTTTTACGTTAATATCAGTGTGCAAAAACACATCTTTAATCTTAATATTATAGATTTTAATGTACTACTCGATCAACTTATAATCGACTATTTTGAAAAAGTTTACATTATCCGATAAAAAGTATTCGACTTTGGCTACGTATCTATCTCTATCCATAACAACAACGCATTGTCCCTTGCCGGCCTTACTAACTAATAAATTGTTGTCTTTGATATTCTTCTTCAAATCTTTTAACAGATCGTAAGTGTTATTAGTGTACTCATTGAGTTTAAAAGAATCTGATGCAAGTCTCTTAATGTTGACTTCTATATCACAAATTAGAACCGTTTTTATCTTTATGACGTTACAAGGTGTTAAACAAAATTTTAAATCGTTATTTACAACCAACAATTCATCGTTAGTAAAGATAACTTTGGACAAGTTTTCAGCCCTTATATAGAATTTTTTTCATTTTTCTAATTTTCCTTTTATAGAACTTATGTGAAGAAAAAGTATCTTTTTGATTGAACTGATTATTGTAAGAAACTAAGTCATTACTTTTGAGTTTTAAATTACTAATATTTTGTACCTAAATTTCTTAAAGATGTTTTCTTTCAGGTAAATATTTTGTAGTTTTCTATCGAATGCCAACGGTGATAGCTTCCTGGTTAGATCGATCTTCGAATGATAAATTCCCGATTTTCCATGCCAAAACCTTATTTATTTTCGGATAATCTTTTCACACAAGTTTATTGAGTTCACTTGTTGGGTGTTGAGTAATGAGTTGTCTCTCATCCACTTAGCATAACCTGGGACCAAGCCACCCTTTAAGCATCTTCTACTAAATAAGCGAATCAGACATACAATTCTTCTTTCTTAACAAGTTACCAAACGTTCGTAGGATAAAGGCCAGACTCGCCATTGATATCGTAAAGTTGAAATCCCCAAATTGGCTTGACATAATTAAATGAAAATTTATTATGTCATTTGTCAAGCCAAGGTGCGATTTTCAGGGTTACGATTTCTAAAGATGTCCAGAGTTACGGATCTCACCTACGTATTAATTTAAGGTCATAATTCCAACATGAAAAATATTTAATGTTTTGTTTATTTACTTACGTAAGTTAACAAGCAAGTATGTAGTTGTTTTTCTTGTTTAATGAACATTCTTCCAAATGGACATAATGCGTTTAGTCTGCTCCTCATGTATTTTGTTCCACAATCTGAACGTAGTTATGAAATTCTTTGTCATTGCTTCATATTTTTTAACACATTCAAATACATTCAGTTTCAAGAAAAGTTACAGAATGTTTCATATTATTCCATGTTGAAGCTTGAATTGGTACACAAAAATCTGTATGTACTAGTTCTGGTTGTCTACGACTACATATTTTATTACCATTAAATGGAAGTTTACATTGTCTTCCATATACAGGGTGGCCCAACTAAGAGTTCCCACCCAGGTTATTTCCAAAACTAATAATTTTTGAAAAAAACCCTGAAACCGGTCAATTTTTATTTGGCGGGGGACCAATTTTTATGGTTATGCAAGGGACAACCCCTCACCCAGTTATGCAGGGAAACTGCCCCTTCAGAAATCTTAAATGGCAATAGGGGTCGAGTGATACATCATTGTAAAGCTCCGACTATTCTCTATACAACTGTCATATTTTTTTTAATTTGATGGAATTTTTGAGAAGTTATAGCATTTTCACGTTAGACATGTAAAACGTGTTTTAAATAGGTGACATGGGCTAAAAAGGGTTTTAAAGCTTGATTTTGTTAAAAATAATTACAATCATACTTTGATTCCCCATTTAATAAGGATTGACCGGTTTCAGAGTCTTTTTTCAAAATACTTTTAGTTCCCACCCAGGTTATTATGAAAACAAGTAATTTTTGAAAAATAGCCTTAAACTGAACAATTGTTATTTAGTGGGGGTTCAATGTATGGCTGTATTTATTTTTATTGTAACTTTTAACAAAATCAAGCTTTAAAAGCCTTTTGAACCCATGTTACCTGTTACAAACACGTTTTAGATGTCTAACGTGAAAATGTTACCACTTGTCAAATATTCCATCAAATTAAAAAAAAATCTGACACCTGTATAGAGAATAGTAGGAGCTTTACAATGATGTATCACTTGACCCCTATTGCCTTTTAAGATTTCTGAAGGGGTAGTTACCCTGCATAACTGGGTGAGGGGTTGTCCCTTGCGTTACCATAAAAATTGGTCCCCCGCTAAATAAAAATTGACCAGTTTCAGGGTTTTTTTAAAAAATTATTGGTTTTCGAAATAACCTGGGTGGGAACTCTTAGTTGGGCCACCCTGTATACAAAATTTACAATTTTCTGAATTATTACAATCAGAAAATTTATCAAAATTTCATTTTCCTAAATGGTACTTATTGCATTTACGCTTTATTTCTTTGTTACATTTATTTTATGTCCATTAGTCAGAGAAATAGATATTTCACTAACTAATTCTGTACATTCTGAATAGGTGTCACTATTTACTACATGATCTGTAGCTCCTGAATCCAACAATATTTTCTTCCTTTTCTACTTCCTGTGCTATTCCTATAAAGCTTATTGAACCAATCGAGTTTGTATTTTCTGTTGTATTAGCTTGCGAAGTGATTTTTAAAATCTAATCTTCCTTTCTAAAATAGCAATTAGACTTCTTATGGCCGTATTCTTTACACCCAAGACATATAATTCCGTACGTTTCCTTTTTGCTATTTTTACTAACAACTAGGATCACTACTTTCTTCAATTATGTTAGAACTCCTATTCTTTCAAATGAGGCTATTAAAGTATTGCACATTTGTTTTGCAGTATATTTTCCTTTTACCTATTCCAGATGAGAATCTGCTATAAATTTAACAATTAACCATGTCGCATTTGTGGTAAACATTTCAAGCCTTGGTCTAAGTCCTGTATCTATTTGTGGAACCAGGATACAAGTTTTATTACAGTTGAACAAAATTATATAAAATATTTTGAAAAATCAATATATTATCGAAGTCATTTTAAGAGAACTATGAAAAGATATGTGTATTGTAAAATGGTTTAGATTAGAGTGTAACAATTCGTTACCCTAAAGAGTTTTATTTATGTAATGGTACCACTTTAGGAATGTATTATTTGAAGTGGAGAAACAAAGCATTGGTTATTATTCCAGTTTATTGTGTGAGTATTTAACAAAACTGTTTTGTGCACGTGCAAGTAGTTGTTTTATTAATTTAAATAATGGATAGAATTAACGAGGTTCTTAAAAATGGACATAAATGAAGCCGAGAGGAAATTTAATGAAATACTTCAATAAGAATTGGCTTGTATATACTCGGCAGGTGGTGCGTGGGTCGTTAATTCAATGAATTTTAATTTGCTACCGCACGATTATTTCCGTTTGATCCCACATTGCAATTTAATTAATTATAAATATTTAAACCCAGAAGTGGTATATGATATATGCATCAAGTTGCACCGGATTACTTCTCCGAACATGCACCAGGCTGTACGCAATACTCGAGGGCAGGATGGGGTGCAGTTGCATACGCATATAATTGTACGTAACCATGGTTACCAGGAGGATATTGCTATTGTATGTATGTCAGTGGGTATATGGGTTATATACTAGGTTTTATATAATGGAATGTTGGAAAAGAGGGATTCTGCTGGTGCGTAACATACAGTGCGTTAAGAGATGAAGGGTTGTATGGAGATTGATTTAAAACCTCCTGACCTCAAAACATCCCCCATATTCATTCTCTAGCGCCCCAAGTAAAAAAGCATTTTTTAAAACTGTAAATGGTTGCTTTATAATGAGAATTTGCTCTAATGAGGCCCTTTCAAAGAGGTTTGTCAAAAGATAGTCAGTCTCCAAAGAAAATCCATCTGAAAAAATTCATAATACATCAAAGCGAAAAAAACTATTTAAAATTAATCTACTAGATGACTTTAGGCACGTTACATAATTATTAAAGAGATAATAAAAGTTGACATCTTTTTCTAGAACTTTTCACACCCTTTAATCTCTCGCACCCACACTTATTAAAAAAGCTTCAGGAACGATTTATTATTTAAAGGTAATTAAAATAAATATAAGCACACATTAAAAGAAATAAACATGTACTTTATATCCGTTTTATAACATAAATATTCCCATTTTATTTTTCCTGTTTTTTATTAGCAGGTATTCATTTTACAATACTCGCATACTGCCCGATTATATCTATACAAAATCTAATCACTACATGTTTTAATACCAATCATAAATTATAACAAAAGAACAATAAGTAGATTAGTTTTATTTTTAAAAGGTGACATGCTTTATACCCTTGTTTTCCCTTCGTAATATGTTGTGAATTGTGATACAGATCTTATGCGGAAGTGATAGTAATAAGTGCATCTGCAAAACAAGAGCCACCACGCGCTCCGTTATCGGGAACGGCTGACAAAACGCTCCCACCAAATTACACACATTTACTTACAACTTACAATTCTACATTACATAATTTAGCGAAATGTACTCTCTAAATAATAACACACTACACATATATATGTTCTAATTAATCACAGCTTATTACATGCAGTTCCATCAAATCTTATTAGTACATAATTGATAACGTAACTGTTACCCATAATTTTTAATTGAAGATTTGCGATTTGCTCACGCAATAATTTTCTAGGTCTAGGTTAATGGTTGTTCAAGAAATATTAATTTTCCTTTTTCTTCATTTTAATTTTATAACTAATTTTAATACTATTTTCATGAATTTATTGAAAGGATAGACGGTGTATCTTGGATATAGGTGATTTCAATGTAAATTTTGTTGATATCAAAGACAAAATACAGCCATCTTAGAAGACATAGTTGGAAGATTTGGATAAGTAGTAGTACTAATAGTAAAATTCAAGTGAATTATTTTAGACTTCTTTTGAACCTTTTCAGAAATTTTTTGAAGAACGTTTTAAATTTTTTTTTAAATTTTTTAAACTTATGTAAGCATCGGTGAGCAATTTTAAAGTTTTGAAATTTATATTGCAAAAACCTTTGCCTGTTAGTATATGTAAGTTTTCTTCTTAATAATGTTAATTTTAGTGCGCCTGATGATAGGTTTAAGTATCCGAAACATGTAGAGTCTTATAAAATCAAGTTGGATATAAGGAATCACTTGAATTTTACCACAAACATACAGCCATATCAATCTAGAAAACCAAAACAAGTTTTCAAATATCTTCTTTAAATATTTTAGGCAATATAGAGATTATACAGGTTGACTACCCGTACCACCTCTTTATTTCGAGAACCCTTTGCCATTTAAAATTTTAAAATTAATTCTGGTTTCGGATCCTTCCGGCTTGTTTTGGAAATTACGAATTACACCAAAAGATTCTTGAGGTTCATTTTAGTGGTAATTTTTTTCTTCTCGAAATTAAGAGGTGGTACCGGTGGTCTAGGACACCCTGTATTTAATTACAGTAATTTTTTAAAGTGCCATAAATTTGATAAATTTCGGACGCCACCAACGCTGTTAAAATTCATTATTTATGTATATAATTAAATACAAAACATGATTTTTTTAAATAAACTTAAAAAAGCATAAATATTTTGGTGTTTTTCTCTGGTTTGTTTTTAAAGAAAACAGTACAAACGCGGAATTTTTACTCCACAAAGACAAACACAAAGAAATATAACCACAAGATTTAAACATTGTACCCCAAAAAGATAATTTTTAAAAGCTTTGGACGAAAATTTTTTTTGATCAAAAACAGAAGTCTCAACTAGCTATTCTTAAATTTTTGTAGGTACAATACTGTTTACTCCAAAGTAGCACTTATGAGAAATACGAGTATCAATAAAACGGTTTTGTTCTTCCAATCTTTTATGGCTTAGGCCGAAAGCGTCCTAATGGTTTCCTTAACATTTCTTTTGTTTTACTTTGAAGAGAACTTTTTACATCCTCAAACGTATAAATTCAATTTCAGTTATCTTTTATTTTTTTAAATATAAGGTTATGTTTTTAATAACCAATGATTTACAAAGCTCTCTTGCTTATGGTACTAGATATTCTGATAACCTATTTAAATTATCATTTTGGTATACATGTACCTATGTCGGATTGTCTAGGCGCAACATTTGGATCTTGCTTATTTAAAGAGATAGGCGAAAAGTCGGTTAATTGGGGCAAAGAAAGCGTATTTTTGTACTAATTAATTACCCGAAACGAAATTTGACTTACATTTTTTGTTTTAAACATATCGCCAAAAAATTGCCATTTGTTTATTCGCAAACCAATGAAGTTTTGTGCTTGGTAAATTTCAAAAACGCTTTTTATGGCCAAAATTTGTTTTTTGGATAAAGGTGTCATGTGGTGATTTTTTTTCTTCTTCTATTGGAGTAAGTAATTTTCACTAAAGTTTTGTTAAAAATATACAGGGTTGGCCATTTAATTTCAGATAAATAAATATCTACCAGACTAAAAAGCTTAGAAAAAAATGTGTCAAATTAAAATTGTTAGGTTTAAATGGGGGAATATAAAGAACATATTTTTTCGTCAAGCGTCAAAAACTTTTTATAAAATTTTTTGAAATTTAAAATGTGTCAAATAAAAAAAATGATTTATGTAAATGTTATTTGTTTTTTGAGTAAATTTTAAAATTACTAAAAAAATTATTCATTTTAAAAAAACTTGGTTTTTACATTGAAATTAACACTAAGATGACCCTAAACCAAAAAAATAACTAGCACCCTCGTTTTTCCTTCTTTAAACCAAACAACTTTTATTTGAAAGTTTTTTGTCCAAACCTTTTAGATTTTCGATTATTTATTTGTCTCAAGTTAAATGGTCCACCCTGTACATATATTAATAAAATATGAGAAAAAAAAATACTTTTGAATACCTACCAAAAAGAATAATATAACAAAAATTAAAAATTTAGTTAAAAAAAGTTTTATCAATTAAGTCATTTTTCTTGAAATAATTATTTTGCGTAATGACACCTTTATCCACTTGTGTCTTCATTTGCTCTACCACTAAAAATTTTAGATCCATCTTTTTGTTTCTTATCCATCAGTAATTTTATGTTTTTGTTCAAAAATATGTTTGGCAAAATTTTTTAAATATTTTTGAACAAAAACATAAAATTAATGATGATATTTCTCAAAATCTTAATGTTTTACATATTTCTAATAATAGATTTAAACATTTTTCTGGAACAATTGGAAATTCTTAAATGTCAAAAAGAAAATGTACCTTTAATGAACGAACAAATTGATATTTACCAATCGCGCTTTTTAGATATTCGTTTTGAACCAGACTGCTAGGTCCAAGTTTTTCTACAGGTTTCCTTGGATCCTTGAGCGAATGCTTAGCGGTATTTAAGTCGGCCTGTAGACGCAAAATATAATATTTATATTTTAGGATATATTTATTATATTTCTTTTTCCAAATTAGGTTTTCTAAAATTATTTCCTAAGCAACCATATTTGTATTTTTCTGTCATTTAATGCCATTGATAATGTCAACATTGGTTGACGAAAACATTCTGGCTCATTAAATATCTTTAAAAAGAGTGAGTTTTTTATTTTAATATTAGATACTAATTAATTAATTTTAGATGGATCTATCACATATTAATTATTTTCTATATATTTATTTAAATTATAAGAGGGCTGCTTGTATGTATTTCAAAAACTAGAGTAAATTTGGGAGATCCGATAAATTTTTTGAATAAGAATTACCCAAAATAAACGTCTAAAACCCATGCCGCAAAATCACTGTGCCACTGCATGAAATATACAGGGTGCTCAAAAAGTCGCGAACACGCTCCACGCTACGTTGTTAAGAAGTACTCGTTAGACAAGGGAAAAATATTCAAAAAAATCCTTCTAGCAGATTATTCAAGATATGAGTGCTCAAAGTTAACAATTTTATTTGTACATTTTTAGATATTTTTGCTCTTTATAGTACAGAACATAAAGATAATTGTATTGTTATTGCATTTCTGAACAAAAAATATTAATTTATGTTCAGAAAGTAAAGATATTTGCATTTTAAAATTTATAATTTATAATTTATCATAAAAATGACAAAAATGACATATGGCAACAATGTAAAAATATTACAATTATTTCTTCGTTTCCTCGAATTCGAACTCTGATAAAAATAACTTCGAACATCTACTTCAAATTTAAATTTTTTTATTTGTTTTGAATAAAAATTACTAATAATAAAATGGTCTATATTTTGACGAATTAATTCTTGCACTTTTAAAAACTTTCATGTTAATTTCAACTTTATCACCTTTATTAGATTGTAATCATAAATTACCAAAAATTTGAAGTAAATATTAAGAGGTAAATGATATCTTCAAAGTCTACTTTGAAAACAAAGTTGTCAAGTTTACTTCTTTAAAATATGCCAATAACTTCGGAATTTTTATCCAAATATTTTTTTAATTATTTTACCCTTGTTTAACGATTGCTTCCAAACAACGTACCGTGGAGTGTGTTCGCGACTTTTTAAGCACCCTGTATAAAAAAATAATTGAATTGATTAAAGAAAATCATTATTAAACATTAAAAATCAGTTTCTCATCGAAGTATTTTTTATTGGATTAGCGTCATGAATAGGTTATTATAATTAAAAATATAAGATTAGTCTTTTCATCATTATGTTTTTATTATATGTACATTATATTTCAAAACAAAGATAATAATGTATTTGTTGTAAATGTTTAAATTATATTATGAGGTAGTTCAAGAAAACAGCACTTTAAATAATTATTTTCCAAGAATATTTTATAAAAAGTTATTCAGTTTCCTTTATGTAAAATATAATGTAGCTTGTTAAGAGAAAATTTTTTATTAGTAATTGTGGTGTAAAATGTACGTATTATATAAAAAGACAACTTTTTTTCAGTTTGCCTGTAAGGGTTGTAATTACGCTTATTATCTCTACCCCTTAGTGATTCCCTCGCCAACTTTAAATGTCTGAATTAAAAGACATACGATAATCAAAGGGAAAAATCAAAGGCCTTTGAAAAAGTAGCAGGTATTTTAAGAGAAATATTATTTAGTTGAAGTGATGTGTAAATTGGCATCATTTTATGTGTGTTATTTTGTTCTGAATAAAAAGTAATGAGGCAAAGAAATATAGTTTAAAATCTAATTTACGTAATTAATATATTATTAAGCATACATATAGTATTAGGTAAATATGATATTAGGTTTAAATTAGTTTTTTTCAGTTGAATTAGAGTTAGTGTTTGCGTGAAACGATGTCATACCGTGGTCGTGGTAAAATATTTGAATGCATTATCCCTGGTTGATTACTACTATAGAACATTACAATTACAGTTTGTAATGTATGGGCCAATCAACTCATATAAAGCGCCCCGCGGCGTTGTGTAACAATGTCCGTTTTTCAATATCCACCTCAAATAATAAAAAGAGTGATTGTGAGCTGTCAACGGTAACGCGTATGGATGATTACAAAATGGAAATTTCAGATTAATATATGTCAAAATTATTCCGTCACCTATGCAATTGTATCATGCAACCGTAAAACTTAAGTTCAACGATAAAAAGATTTCATTTGTGTTCTTTTGATGGTCGATTAACTTGGAAGTTCGGGTTAGATTTGTTGACATTAAAAATTACTGTCCGGCACTAGCAAAAAGGTATGATAATAGAAGATATATTGTCTCTTACCCTTGGGTTGGAAAGGGTCAATATCAAATTTATTCAATATTCATAACCAGTTACCCTGCCCCGGTATAATGAGAGTACACGGTCATAACAAACGAAATATTATAAATGAATCCACTCTTGGAAAGAAATAGCACTCCTGTCAAAATACTATTCAGGGATGCGATGTTTGAATATTTAAATGAGCTTTTATTTATATTCCTATATTTACAGGACGATGAAGACGTTTGATGGAAGAAGTGTCATTTGTCAAGAAACTAGGTGAGAACAAGCCAACTCCAGGTCACCGACCCAACTTTTCCCTGCTTCCCTATAATCCCTACATGCAGTTCTCTTATATTTACTCCCTAATACTATTATGTCAATAATGCGTTATTACGTGCCTCAAAAGTAAACACGTTCATACACACATTAATCGGTATTTTAATTTTTACACCGTGCAAAGTGAATGGCTATGAAAATATTGTAATTAACAATGCTAAAGGGACTAAAAAAGCTCGTTTATAAATATATTCTACTACACGCACCTTTCAGGTCACTTCAATTACTATTCAACCATAAAATAAAATAATCGTTCAACTGCATTTTCTATTGAATTAAAAATATTTTAATATTAAATCTTCCTCACACTTTATTGATTAGTTAGGGATGAACCGTGATAAAACCAAGGACGGACCAAAATTTTGTGCAATTGAGTGTTGTGAAGTGTGTCTGACGCAACTCGAAATGACATCTTAAAAATTGAAAAGCTTTGACGTAAATATGTTTAAAGAAAAGCGTACTAAAAAGCTCGTGCGCTTTCACGCCCGAATGATAACTGGATAATTACGTACGGGTGATCTTGAAGAGACTCGTTGGGGTGAATTGCACCCTAGCCACACTCTGCCGAATATAAAACTGTCGCACGCCCACAATAAGTCGGCCTTCCGATTTTTAAAACGACAAATAAACTTTATACTTGGCGGAGTTTGAATGTTGTAAAGCACTTACTATAAAAGCACAAACTGATTCCCATGTGGACGCATTGAACACCAATTGACAATTTATGATGGTTGAAACTAATACTAAGCGCGTTTTGCGATTTTAAAATGCATCCCCTTTAAATTTATTACGAATCATGGATCTGAAAAGCATATAAATTAAAAAAAAGTGAATTTCATCTTTAAAATAATTGATTACGGATTTTATTAGTGGATACTTTTTATAAGTTGAATAAATTTCCTGAAGAAATTTTTGTTAATATGCTAACTTAGGGGTGTGATAGTGTAGATGAATAGAATATAAACCCCTGCAATCTGTTTTTATGCAACTACAAAGAACCTCTGTTTCCGGATCGCGCTGACATAGCGGAAACTCATTTTTTATAATAAGTTATCACTTAGTTTGGCAGCGGGGGACATTTGAATGCACTTGGGATAAAGTCTCACCCCTTACTTTCCTGTTTTAAACTACAACTGCACAGCCAATTAACAATCATCATTTAATTAGCAAATGCAATCTGCACCACAAGCCCACCATGTGCTAAAACAAAAAGAGTAAAGCACTTCAACCAGCACAAATTAATGCATTAACAAACGATGAATTATAAATTATAAGTATTTGCGGTATGCCATATAACTTCAAACTAAAAAATAATTAAATTTCTTGTATTGTTATCAACATTTTGTAATATTTTCAACTGCAACATTAAAATGCAAATGTTCTATACGCCCTGTTTTAATGACTTGCAATTGAAAGCGTATGGAAAATAAATGAGTATATCTCATGAGATTTTTGATTTACGTTGACGTACAAATAGATCGTAAATACAGTTTAAAAGCTCCTTAAATATATTTTTATTGTATATAATCTAAAACATTCTGTTGATGAATGTGACATCCGATATTGCTCTTTACTGTATTAGTACTTCCAACAAATAAATTGGACAAAGATAATCATCATATATTACATAGAATTATTGCTCATATGTTATTCCTACTAAAATTCTCTACACTATCTACTTTTAACAACTCCCTTCTAGAATACCCAATAACTAAACTTCTCATGAAGTTTTTAATACACAAAGCTTACATTTACGACAAGCAGTAATCAAAGGTACAAATTGGTTACATAAAATCTTTATATTAACAACGAAATTTACATCACAAATTAAATCTGTACTTTACCGCATACTAAACATCATCTATTTTTTCACTGGTTACTTAATTTTTTCGTTAAATTATTTTAACCTCTCAAAAAATGCTTTCTTGGATAGTTAAAAATAATAGTTGTTCTTAAGGAAATAGAAAGACCCTGTTCGGTCTTCCGATTTCGCTCCACCGGATTTTTTTTTCTTTGGAATAATAATTTAAAACCTGAAAGTATTGAAGCTTCAAGAAATAGCGTACTAGTTTTGAGTCCGACAATATTTTACTTAAATAATCTTTATTCTAAACCCTTTTCATTAAACTTTTGTAATGTAAATACTTAAATACTAAATATACCGGGTGTACATGAAAATCATTTCTTCATTTATAAAAATAAAAATTAGAATTTTTACTATGTTATGTGGCATAAAAATCGCATTTATTGAACTAAATTTTTATTTTCAATATCACTTTCGATTTCTTCGAAAATTACATCAACATTTTTATTTTTACTTTAAGACTCTATTTTTTGTACATATTATTAAACATTGGAAAGTTTAAAATGCGTTTCAAAATTTTTTTTTTGATAAAAAAATAATAAAACTTACTCAAACTACTTTTAAATAATACAGATACATAAAATAAATTATAATTTATGAAATTCGTTTGGCCGTTTTTGAGATAATTTTTATAATTTTCAAAATGCGTCTTGGAACACATCTTATTTTTTTAAATGACATGATAGTGGTGCCACCCCCTAATCAGATAGAGGACTTTTTTCCGATTACTATGGTACCCAACTTGAAGGTACCTCAGGTTTACCACTATGTCTTCCTAATAAGACAAAAAGACGTATTTCAAAATTTTTCGGAAACGGCGATTTTGTATAATTTAGGACAATTTCTATACATATACCAGGCAAAATAATTATATATCAAATGATAAGATGTGAAAGTGCTAACAAAGTTTGACGTAACTCAAAAATTTCCAGCAATTTTTGTATTATTCCTTGTTATATACAGATTTATTATAATATTTCATAAAAATCAATCTAATTTCTTAAATTACAAATGTATATATCTTATTTTAGGACAAGAAACAAAATTTGAAAGTTAATAATTTTGGGTTATAGTATAAAGAAATAAGAAAAAAATAAAAAAATCAAGTTTCTGCGATGTTTCGTTCCAAAGTTATGAATTTTTATATAAAATATGGCATCCTGGTAAATGAGTAAAGCTGTATCTTGCAAAATTCATATTTCGCTTAATAACTAATATTAAGAAACAAAAATTGATACAGATAAGTCTGTAAAAATTATCGATATTATTCTATTAAATTTTTTTAAATTTAATTATTTTTTAAGGTACACTACCTAAGAAACTTTTTTGAGTTTTTGGGGTGTAAAATTTTTTTTTTGGGGTGTAAAATTTTTTTTTTTGGGGTGTCGGAAGCAACTAAGCCTACATTTCATGCATTTTCTTTACAGGGTCGATTTTGAAAAAATTAGAAAAAAAAATTTTTGAGTTATTTTTAAGGCTTGAAATTTTTCATGGTATCGATTTTTATTGTTTTTCTCGAAAACTATAAAAGTTAGCGATTTTAAATTTTTACCAAAGGTAAACACCATGGATAGACGCGTTTTAAAAAATATTTGGTTAAAATCGGTTAAACAGTTTTTTTGGAAAATATTGGCAAAGTTTTGGCAAAATTTTGGTACAAATACGGGCCTGGACGACGTAATTTTATACCGAAAATTAAAATTTTCAGGGAATTTGGTGGGGGAGGTAACGGTGCGAATTTTAAGCTATTACTCGTCCCGGCGGATCTAATAGATTAGAAGATATTAATTATTTTGTGAAAAGTGAAAAATTTCAGACCGCAATTTTGGTTCCAAACGGAGATTTTGTATATTTTTGCTACATTTTCGGCCATAACTTGATAACGAAAGGAGATAGCGAAGTGATTCTTTTTTTGTCTTAAAGTGGACCATGAAAGCTTTCAGAAAATGTACATTGCGTTAGGGTATAATAAAATTTGAGGGGCTGATTAAACCGAAACTCGAATAAAAATGCGACTTTTTTTAAATGCGATCTTAAAAAATTTAAGATTTCGTTGTTTTTTCAAAATTTAAAAAACCCTATGCGTGGGCGGTTTTAATACCAAGAGTAGATATATCACAATTTTTAAAAATGAAAATTTGTTAAAAAATAGGTCAACGGGAGCCGCCGACCCCTAAATTCAACATTTTTACATTTTTACGACATAACTTTTTAACCGCGCAAAATTTAAAAATGCACTATGCTCATTACACCACAAATATTGTTATTCTTTGATAATCTGATGTAAAATTGAGAAAATTTTAAAAATTTACGGCTGCGTTTGAGCTATTTTATTAACATTTCAATTGGGATTTCTTTTTTCAAGTCCAGGGGTAAAATATAATCGTGCTGAATTTTTCTCGCATAAATAATAAAGAAAGAAGGGAAATAAAAAACATTGGAATATTATACACGGTCGGGATCATAAGTTACGAATTTTCAAAGTCGGCGTCGAAAAAGCACTAATTTCAAACTACAAATTCGAGGGCGCCAAAAGTACAGAAAAAATTAAGATATCAAAAATAGCGCTCGTTTCCTGATGTAGCGCGGTATGTAGATGACAAATCAAGAAACCGCGATTTTCTTTCACCTGCCGATCTTCTAATCGAAGCCGCACAGTTTTAGCACTTTTGCCGACCGTATAACCCGTGCGAGGCGACTAGGAAATAATGACGTCACTCAGCAGCTAGTCGCTCGCAAGGAAAAAAAGTAGCGACGCGCGATTTCATAAACTTTGTTAATTAATTGCGAAGCCATTTTAAGTGCTAGACCAAAAAGAGCAACACTCAATGTTTTTAATAATGCTCTATAATGTTTCTTGTTCGTTTGATGAAGAAATTCAAAATATGGAATATCTTTTAATTTGCCCACAACTTGAAAATTTAACAAATAATTTTGAATTGTCTGAAGCAAGTCCATCTGCAATTGTTGTGCGAAGTTTTGGTCTGGTGTTATTTAACTGCTTATATTATTTATTTTTTCTTTTTGGATAAACACGATATTATAAGACAACCTTTAAAAATTACCTTTGTTGTTATAAAATGTCAACAAGTTATCGGATTTATAATTTTGTATACCTATTTATTTTCCTTTTTTCTTTAAAATGACCTTGACAATTTACAATGTCATTAAATTAAACCCTCCAAAAATGACATATTTTGTTTTTGTCAATTTCTTTGTTGTAAGTACACATGTTTTAAATGTTAATTAACATGGATTATACGTGGCTTTTTTGGTATAGCTTCTGGTGTTTAGTTGCTTTCACTCAAGGGGACGCGAGTCATAAATCTTTTAATTTTTCATCATATTAATGTTGGAGAATAATAGGTTCATCATCTTGGTATTGTCGCCATGTAAATGGGAGTAAACCAAGGCTTAGGCGGATGTTCTGACTAAACTGTAAATTGTATTTTTTTTCATTATAGGCAACCAAATTAACGGTCCATAAAAATAACATGTGGTTACTGTTTTAAACAAACTTCCGAAATAACACAAGATTTTTACAAACGTATAATCTTATAGTCCGGGAGGCAGCGTCAAATTTCACCGGACCATTATTCTGGCTGGATTTTTTAGTATAGGCTTTCGTGATGTTGATGAGAAAAAATTTCTATGTTAGCTGGTCCAGATCCGTGACTTAAGATTTTGAGAGTCTGCGTATCTCGCAAGAAAAAATAGATTTTCGGGACATTTTACCGAAATTGAAAATTTGCAGATAGTTAGTTGATGAAATTTTCATCAAGAAAAAAAATGTTAGCTACAAAATCTTACGAAATAGCTTGAAGTTTCCTTTGTTCAATAAGACAAATTTGATTTTACTAAATTGTCTGAATCATGAGATTGGGTCAATTAATTTAAATGAAAATCTAGATATCGCCTACCCCCTTAAAATAATAATCAATTGTTTCTTAATTTTGCATAGCCTACATTTACTTTTGTTGAACTAGTCACCTAGTGGTTTCATAATAAATCTCCTATACTTATACTGTTTAGTCGCCATGACTTAGTCATAAGTGCGACATTATTTGTAATTAAGTCCCATTTTGGCCAATTTGGTCATGGACGATATCATTGTTGAAGCAATGAGTAGATTATCATTTTCTCCTTCCCTGTTTACGATATATGTGGATGATTGTTTGGCTATTGTACCAACTAACAAGACCACCGAATTGTTGTCGACCTTCAATTCAATCAATGAACACATAAAATTCACTTCAGAAATAGAAAAACATAATCAGTTAAGCTACCTAGATTTACTTTTAATTAACAAGGATAACAAAATTAGTATTGATCTCTATTCAAAACCTACGGATTCGGATAGATTGTTAAATTTTAATTCTAATCATCCACTTAATCAGAAAATAAATATTATCTTTCAAAGTTTCAAAAAAATCATTTTATTATCAGACCCTAAGTTCCAAAAAGCAAATATAGAAAAATTAAAAAACAAATTAAAATTAAACAATTATCCCACCAAACTAGTAAATTCAATAGTAAATAATTTTAATCACAAACAAAACCAAACAACTAACAATGCTGTGATGGTTGACAACAATCTAATATACCGTAAATTGCCTTACATCCCCATTTTATCAGAAAAAATAAAAAAAGTTTTATCAAATGACAAATTTAAAATAGCCTTTTACAACCCGTGTACTAATAGTAATTTGTTCTCGAAACTTAAATCCAAATTACCACCTGACTACCAAAAAAATGTAATTTACAGTATTCCATGCAAAAATTGTTCAAATATGTACATCGGCCAAACAAAACAATCTATCAAAAAAAGAATTTACCAACACACTAATGACTGCAATGATAAAAATAAAAACAAGCTGAACAAAACAGCGTTGAGTGCCCATCATTTCAATTACACTCATGATTTCAAATTTGATAATTACAAAATTTTAGATTTTGAACCACATTATTTCAAAAGACTAATTAGTGAGATGTATTTTATTCAAAAAAACCATAACGCCACGGTAAATTTAAAAACAGACTGTGATAACATAAGTAAAATTTATTATTTTTTGATCACTAATAACGAATAAACACATGCAACAAATCTTACAAATAAGTAAATCAATTTTTATCAATAAAAATATTAAAATATAAAATTGTGTCACGTTGGGTGCCATAAAATATGAATTGTCCTTCATTACAAATGTGGGTTTTGAATCGATCAGTCGAAGTTAATTTAAAGAGTATTGTGAAGTCAATTAAGAATCACAGTAATCACAAACACCAGTGACTAATGCTACGTTTTTGTGCCTATAATTTTTTGTATTTGAAAATTAGGGTAAGGAAAATCTTGACGGGTAATGGGATTAATTACTCAAACACACGAGAGTAAATTTTTAAGAATAAAGAGGTGAGTTTTGTTGATTACGAATTCTAGTCATTTTTAGTAATTGTGTATTTATTTTTAAATGTATGGTTTATGTAACACTGTGTATCTAAATGTTAATTGTATTTTTTAGCCATGAATAAGACGACAATTAATCGTCGAAACGTCGGTGAATTTATTAAATAAAAATTTACAAAACAATAAAGTTCGTTTATTGCGTTAAAATCTACATTCCTAATCTAAGATACGAACGAAAACACAACAATTTATGATTATTTGTAATGTTTGGTTTGCAATCTACCTTTTATTTTTTTTTTATTAAATGATGAAATATCGTTATCAACGGTAACTACTGATTTGTCTAGGGTGCAATTAATAAATTTATCATCGAAATAACTCCAAATATTTTTCATTGCGATTAGCACATAACTAAATTATTGGGAAATTGGACCAGGTAGTACCTTCTTCCATTTTGGTCATTAATTTCCCTTTATTCATTGCACTGCCATTGTACTTTTCCAGTCCAAAGTGCATGCTTTTATCCTTTTGACTATACCTATAACTTATTAAATTCTTAGTCAAAACGCTCGGTTCAATATTTGGCACAACACACCTTATTTTTGGCTAGTAGAAGATATTTGTCTCCCTTTGATTTTTGGCATGTTTTTTTTTATTTACAAGAACCAAGTTTTGTGTATTATGTTGGATTACTTTGTCTTTTACAATTGATCTATAACATTAGAATTTATGTGTTCCCTAAAACCTAGTTTTAATTAGTAGAATAAGACGTAGAATAATTTGGTCGAGTACTAACTAAATGCAACAATACCAATGAAAACCGTTTTGATATAGTCGAGTATATGAAAAGTGTGTTCTAATTGTGTAGGAAACGACTCTACCAAATTTGGCAGAGTAGAGTAGCTTGGCTAAAAAGTGAGTAATTCAAAAGTGTGTTTCCTCATAAAGTATCATACATTGTTTACATACCTTTTGATGGACGGTACACGGTACGATATGATAAATGTCGTTCTGAATAAAAAATAATATATTTTTTCGACTCCTTAAAAAATTACAATTTCAAAATATATGTAGGACCAGTGAATAAACTATTCTCTGTTTTTGCTATATGGATCTACCGACTATTGCCGATATTACTGCTGAGTTTATCATTCCCAAAAAAGAAAAATGAGATGATGGAAGAGAAAATTTTAGCAAAATGGCACTGACAAGCTAATATCGGAGTAACTTTTAAATGATGATAGGCCCTTTTCTTGTTCTGACGTTGCCGTCAACCTGTGGCAAACATTGAGGTCAACATGTAAGCTGAATCGTATCTAGTTGTGTGCAAGGATATTGGAAATTCTTCCATTATTTTAGAAATTCTACATCGAGTAATGATTATAAAGAGTTCTATAACTAAAAATGTATATTGGGTGGATAAATCTGATTCTTTAATATTTTTCTTAACAGAGCTAAGAATTTTCTAGCTATTCTAATCATTTATACGCTTTTCTTTAAATAAGCCCTTTATCTTCAATTTAACACTGTTTGGATGTTGAATTGTGAGGTAGCTGGATCTGATCTCAGTCTTACCTAGACCTAGACCTTTTTCTTTTTCTGTTACCACTTTAATTAGGATCTTAGTTGTTAAAAACATCACAAGCTGTGCAAATTATAATACTATCATGCAGGTTTTTTAACAGAAGTAGCCTCCTTCCTTGTGTGACAGATAAATTCGTTGAACTGAAGCGTTTGAGTGTACCTAAGCTTCTCTTCTCCCTCATTATGTTTAGGGTCGCTTTATTAATTTCTTTTATTTCAATTACAATTTAGGGCACGAAAATATTGTTTATGATGATTTACTATTACTTTTTACTTTTGTGACAAATTTGGAATAACGGCAATGTTTAGAGACTGGATAACTTTTAAAATGATCAATTTTTGTAATATGAAGTAATCTGAAATAGAAGATATAGGTTTAAGTTTAATATAAAATTAGTTTAAATTAAAAATTAAATTTATTTTTGGAATCTTCAATTTTGAAGGTGCTTTTAGAGAACTTTTATTTTACCTGTACATAAGTAGTATACTGTGCATATGAATTTATGTAACTATCTAGTAATAAATTGTCGCTTTAAAATTGTTGAAAGTAAAAATGTCGAATGCAAAAGTGTCGAAACGCAATCGGGCAGAACTGCTAAATTTAAATTGTCGAATCGCAAATTCGTAAATCCATAGAACGCAAATATGTCAAACGTAAAAGTGTCGAATGCAAGAACGTTGAATCGCAAATCCGTAAAAATGTCGTCCGTAACGGAATCAATTTATCATTTGGACAAACATCTTAATTTATTAAATCTCTACGGATAATAGGTAAATAGAAATAGGTTGGATTTATTTTTATTTATCTATTATCCTTAAAGATTTAATAATTTAAGGAGTTCAAATTGATTCCGTTCGGGATACTTCGACATTTTTGTGTTTCGATATTTTTGCGATTCAAAATTTATGCGTTTCGACATTTTTACGTTCGACGTTTTTGCATTCTGCGAGTTTACAGATCGACGATTCGACATTTTTTGCATTCGACACTTTTGCAGGAGGTAGATGTCTTTACCGATATTCGATTCGACGTTTTTGCGTTCGATACTTTTACGTTCGACATTTTTGCGTTCTGCGAATTTACGGGTATAGCAGTTCGAGACGTTTGCGTTTCGACACTTTTGCGTTCGACAATTTTGTGCGTCACCATAAATTGTATGATAATTTAGAGATATTTACTACCATTTTCCATCAGGGATCGGGGATTGAATCAGGTTTGAATTCTTGATTCTTCTTGAAAACGGAAATGCGCAATTTATCGTTTCGAGATCGTACTCGGTCTCAAGGTCCATACTGCTTTTTCCAGAAAAATCTAAATACAATCCCAGTATCTAGTTTGAAACATATCTTATGGAAACGCTTCGAAGGCTTGAATTTGGGATGGATCATGCGCAAAACAATAATCTCCTCGCCGCGCACCAGAGGTGCTTTCTTTTTGAGAGTTAAATGTTCTGGAACAGTTTAGTCTGGAACAATTTGCACTTTATATCAAAATGGACGGGCGACAGGCTAGCGCACCAAATCAGGTAAACGGATTAAACATGCTGGTGGAGCGCAAGTCATAAAACTTTTCCATTAAATGGCTGCATTGCCTAGCGCACTTATTATAAAATACACAGGTACCGAAAGGATTACCTAAATTAAAATACACTCTGTGGTGGTCGGTTTAGGTTAGGTTTGGGTAGAGTTTGATACGTTTTGATGCGGAAAAAGTTTTTAAAATATTTATTGTAATTTGGTGAGGTTATAGTGTTATAGTTATTTTTTGCTAATAAATAGAAATTTTACTAAAGTTTTGAAACGCGATCTCCACATTTTTTGGAAAATATAAGGGTATGATCATTAGCGCCGCAGGTCAACCCCGAAACTACCGGACTAAGGTTTTGGGATAATTGGCGTCCTCTTTTCAGGTACAAGTGCGCTACCCAATGCTGCCCAAAAGAACAGCCCCTAACTCAACATCCCCACTACTTTAAAAATAATCTAAACTTTTCTGTTTTTGTTTTTAAACTAGTTATTTCTATTTTTAAATTAAAATATTGATATAGGCAATGGATCTACCTTCCAGATCCAGACCCTATCAAACCTATGAAATACAAATATTAAATCCATTGGAAAATAAAATAATTTGTGATAATTATCACTTCTAAACCTTCGTTTTCCATGTTTATTATAGCAAAACTTTTAATATGCTTTTAATTTATAATAAAAATAACGTACACATCCAATTAATCACAAACTGCTTGAAATCACGCGGGTTTGTTTACTTCCCCCACTTCTTTGGAACAAGTTGCTTCGGATTTTTGGTAGGTTTAGCAAGGATAAGGGAAGTTTCTAATTGAGTACCTAAGGACAGATGATCTTGTCAAAAAGAACTGGAGTAAAACCCGATTTAATACCAGATGGAAACGTAGTAATTGTATATTTGATTTTGGATTTTTAGATTAAAACAAAACAAATACCTACATTATAAACAGTTATCGATTTGTTGATTTTAATTAACATAATAGAACTAAAATGTTAAATATTTTGATTGTTGCGTTTATGCAATGAAGTGTATATATTGGTAATTATAATAATTATAATAAGCTTTATTATTGTTTTCATTTATAGCTCGAATAATAATTATTGCAGGGAGTGACCCCTTTTAGCAAAACAATATTATACAGTGAGAGATGTCATCTAATGAGATAATTTATGGATTGTTATTCCGATCGGTTAGGACAAACAGGGCAATTGTATTTAATGTGTAACGTCAATATTTATGTATTTTAGCGTGGCGTGAGTTAAAGCCAGTTTGGCGGTATCATTGGGGTCTCATCATCAAAGCCCTAATAGGGATCCTAATGTGTCATCGATGTTCTTTGACAGACGAATTTCTCCGCTTAATGCCTAAAATAAACAGCACGCCAGTCGTCGTAAATTACTCCCTAGGGCATACAATAACAATTTTAAATGCAATTTTAAGAATATGGAGATATCCCTAGGTGGCGATATCTCTTGCTATCCTGACGGAATGGAATTGGTTTATTTATGGGGCCCGCTCCCAAATGCTGCGCCGTATTAAAATGTCTTAGTACGCTTACCGGCCATCAATAATTCAAACAGTGATACCACTGACCACTACTAGCTATATGGGGTGAATGCAGATATCTAATCGGACATATAGGCATGTCGGTTTTAAACTAAATTCTCACACGTTCAACATGTTATCAACCCGAAGTTATAAATCACCAATGCAAATTCGGCAAAAAGGGACTTTCTGTCAGTCTTTTTTAATCCGTACGAACGTGCCAGCGCACAGATCTGTTTCGTTTCGCAAAAGTCATTCGTCAAAAGCTCTCACTTGAAGGGCTTTAGATAATCAAGCATATTTTCAAATCTCATTAGTGGTCCGTCACAATAGCGCACTGTGTTAGCGTGTTGGTAACGGTGACTTGCACGTTATACAAACATTAATGTTCCGCTCCCTAAGGGGCTCTTGAAAAATCTGATTCTCTTCCTAAATATGACTAGAGCGCCTTTAAGTTATTAGTGAAGCCAAAGTTAATATACAACGTTAGTCAATTTCTAAATAGAATTATCTTTTTTGATTGATGATAAACGTGCGTGAGTTACGAAGGCGCCTGGCATTCTTCACGAAATAAGTGTAAAAGGCTCTCGTAAACCGAGTGCATTATTTTGAAAATCCTTAATATAAAAAAGGGGAATATTTTTTCATTAAATGATGTGCAGCAAAGCTTAAGTAATCTGTTAGAAGCAATGCAGCAATAAGTGATGCTCGTTGGGGAGGTTAATCGAATTGCTTGGAAATCTATCGGACCAGCGTGACTTTACAACCAAGTTTCTTGCATTGTCGTAGCCACGTGGCAAGTGACAATGGCCCCAATAGATGCGGGTGTACGAGGAGGGAATAAAAAACACCCCAGCGCATTAAAGTAAACCCACGCAGCTCATAACGCTTAATTTCATCTATATAACGCTACATTGCGTGCCGTGGTCGTTATTACTAATTCATCAGGTGTTAAAGTTCAAATACAGATATTTAATTGCGGTGAGCATCCGGCCGAATCCGATCGCACTTCCGCGATGAGATCGCATTATTCAGTATAAAAGCACTTGTCAGTAATTTCGAAATCTTCATGCCGCAAGGGGGGCGCCACATGCTGTATTAATATAATAGGATACACTAGATAGTCGCATCCCCCACGTACAAAATTAATTAAAACTTGAGATGCGTTTAATTTTCAAATGCGTTTTTCAATCCATTGTCTTTTTTGTAACCTCACTTGAAAATTCATTAATTCTAATAAAACAATTACGTGCGCCACTTTTCTATGTACGTAATATAATTAAATTTGGCGTCAGACTATCATCGATCAGATACAAGGTATTTAATATTTAATGTAACAATGGTGTATAAAATTCTTATTTACGATGTTTTTCGTGCATGTTAAAAAATATAAATTAGGAGATTATTCGTGACATACACGCAACAAATTAATCCCCAAAGATTTCGAATTAGAAAGAAAATATGTTAAAAATTGAGGCATTCATTCATACTAATAATTTAAAATATTTCGTTTAAGCGCACTGATATAAACGGCAATGATTTTCTGAATGATTGGACTAATTGTTCGGGGAAATGCAGCTAGCTGCTATGTAGTGTATATAAAATATTCCCTGTGTTTGGTGCTCGTTATTTTTGTTTTTTACATACATACATCTGGTGTAGACGGGATTAGGTGAGCAAATTGAATTTGGCGGGATATTTGCACACCGTGCGATAGAGTAATGACATTCCAGGCGCTAATTATGAAATAGGCATTGTCTGCTAATACACAAGGGATTTACTAATTGTTTGTATATTGACAATTTGCATTCGATGAATTCAGTGATATGTGTGAGATTTGTGTGCGTATAGCGTTATGAAAAAGGTATGCATGTAATCGGATAATAGCCATTTTGATCCGAACACAAGTTATGAATATGGATTCAAGCGTAACCTAAAGTAATTTTGGGATAGGATCAAACATTATTTGTTGAATTTCAAATGACGCATTACAATATATGTATTTAGTATCAAATTATTATTTCAAACTTTAGTGATATTCTCCACATAATAACTAAATCTCGTCCATGCAGAATGTGTTGGTCATAATGCAATATATTAAGCCATCATCACAGAGGACTGCATGCTCGAGTTTTATGATGATTGAAGTTCGAACTGTGTCAAGTCACTTAGCATGCGGATCGGAGTTTATGGTTTCCCTTTACTATCGAGTCATAAAATATTTCAAATGTATTTAAATGAAACTTTTTAATTTCCCCATAAAAATCAGATAGTTTTATGCCACTTTTGATTTAACGGTTCCCCGAAGATACGCGCTCAAGCCCGGCCACGTAATAACAACCCGTATCCATCCTTAGGTTATCGCATTCTCTATCTGATGGAAAACTGCTGCTCCTGGTATCCTGGCCCTACAGTACTACCATTCGTTTATATTCGCTTCCGAGTTAAGATGAAGCCCTCAAGTGGCACTCTTACAACTAAATGCTCCCATAAACACTTAAACCCGGGCATAACACGTTCAGCACAGTTTCAATCTTTAAGCCTCTTCAATACATTTATCCCGTATACTAAAATAGATAAATAGATTTTCTAATATAAAGTTTACAATCCCATTATTTGTAAAGATGTTTAATAAAATACTATGTTTTTATAGTACCTAATTTATAAGGTACAATTCGTCCTTAGTTATTTATTTTTATTTAGATAACATTGGGTAATATTAGCTCTAATGACAAGTAATGAATTTGGGTGAAAAGAAAAGATGGAGTTTTTTATTCAATTGGTTTTTTGATATAAAAGGTTAACGTTTCGCCCCCAACGAGGGTTTCTTCACAGCTAAAAAACTACCCCCCCCCCCCGTCCGGAAATATAGTATACATTTTGAGTAATTTTGTTGTCTTAAAATTGGATATACATTTTTAATTTAGGTAATTAAAATGTTGGCTCATAAACCGTAGGACACCCTGTATACACAATAGCATATTACGCAACGAGCTAGAAAGTGATGAATTTTGTGCGAGTGTGAAAATAGCTGAACGAGGCGCCAGCCGAGTGAGGATATTACACGAGCACGAAATTCACTTTCTGCGAGTTGCGTACGCTATTTTTCCGACGACCACGGAGATTTTGCGACCATTATTAATATTTTGTAGTAACAACTAAAAAGTCGTAACATAACCTGTGTTTACATCAGCTGACATTGAAGTTATCGATTATTTTTAGTTAAATGTATCTAATTGTAGGTGGCGCTGTTTTGACGGAAGCAACTGATCGAAACGAATAAAAAATGTTCCTATTTTATTTAAAATTTACACAAAAGTTAATTATATAATGATTTTAATAATAAAATATGTAATGTTAGCGTTGTTAAATATAAATTTTTATTTGAACTGCCCTTTTTTTTGCAAGTTCAAAAAATCCAAGAGAGGGCTTTCGGAATTCCTTCACAGCGCCTCTATTACAAGAAGTATTTTAGAGTTACAAAACAGAAAATCAAAGTCACTAATATTGAAATGATAGATTTTCTAAACCAGTAATATGAATGACATCTGTCCAATTTATAAGAAAGGAAAAAATAATGCATGTTGCATAACTAACTATCGCCCCATTGCAATACTAAGTAACATTTCTAAAGTATTCGAAAGCATAATTACAGATTACATGAAGTTTCAGGTTCAAAGAATAATACCTTCATAACCATATCGGTTTATGTAACAATTTGGCACAATTGATATCCTCAGCGTTACATGATCGTAAACAAATTCATGTCATATGTACATACAGGGTGGCCCAACTAAGAGTTCCCACCCAGGTTATTTCGAAAACCAATAATTTTTTAAAAAAACCCTGAAACTGGTCAATTTTTATTTAGCGGGGGACCAATTTTTATGGTAACGCAAGGGACAACCCCTCACCCAGTTATGCAGGGTAACTACCCCTTCAGAAATCTTAAAAGGCAATAGGGGTCAAGTGATACATCATTGTAAAGCTCCTACTATTCTCTATACAGGTGTCAGATTTTTTTTTAATTTGATGGAATATTTGACAAGTGGTAACATTTTCACGTTAGACATCTAAAACGTGTTTGTAACAGGTAACATGGGTTCAAAAGGCTTTTAAAGCTTGATTTTGTTAAAAGTTACAATAAAAATAAATACAGCCATACATTGAACCCCCACTAAATAAAAATTGTTCAGCTTTCAATCCCTTTAAAACCCTTTTTAGCCCATGTCACCTATTTAAAACACGTTTTACATGTCTAACGTGAAAATGCTATAACTTCTCAAAAATTCCATCAAATTAAAAAAAATATGACAGTTGTATAGAGAATAGTCGGAGCTTTACAATGATGTATCACTCGACCCCTATTGCCATTTAAGATTTCTGAAGGGGCAGTTTCCCTGCATAACTGGGTGAGGGGTTGTCCCTTGCATAAACATAAAAATTGGTCCCCCGCCAAATAAAAATTGACCGGTTTCAGGGTTTTTTTCAAAAATTATTAGTTTTGGAAATAACCTGGGTGGGAACTCTTAGTTGGGCCACCCTGTATATGCACATCAAAGACTTTTGACAAAATCCTTTACTAAAATATTAGTGAAAAACTGCAAAAATATATAACATAATATCAGTAATAACACCATATGTAAGTAATCTGCAGCAAGTTGTTGAGTAGCAAGTAGCAAGGTTTCTTCACATATAAGTTCTATTCTTACTCTTACCATAGGGATTAACGCTTGGACCTCTGTTATTTCTGATTATTTGGTTTACCCCACAAAAAATAAAAATTAAAACAAATAATAGCCATAAGAAAACATAAAAAGAAAATTAAAAAAAACCGGCAGCAGCAGAAAATATTTTTTGACCAAAAGGTCAAGTATCGATGGAATTTAATGAAAATTTATTTGAGTAGAATTTTTAAGACTTAATTTTCCTCTTTTTGAGAGCTCTCCAAAACTAATCCATTAATGATTTTTATTTTTTAACTATATCATCTTGAATACGAAACTGTATATTAGCGAAACTTTTCATTTACACAGAATATCACAAACTCGGTTTTCAAGATACTAAAAGCAACTTTCTTATTTTCAAAGGACGCCATATTGAATTTTTCAATAATTAAATTGCATTTTTTCCTGATTATAAGGATGTATTACAATCCATGTTCGAAGTAATACTTGATACTATTTGATATTATTTGAATTAAAAAGTAAGCTATGACCTTCTGACAGGACTTCTTTAAACAAATGACAATTCGAGCTGTTATTTTAGATTTTTCGATACGATATAAGTCCAAAACTTAGTGGAAAGGTTGCCATTTATAAATGATTAATCAATCACTAAAACTTATTTATTTTTACTTGATGTACAATAAACCGATATAATAATCTAAAGTGACAGCTTCAATCGTCATTTATTTAAAGAAGACCTGTCAAAAAGCCATGGCTTACCGAAATTAATTTAAATAATGTCAAATATTTCAGTCTTTTACTTCAAACATGGATTGTAATACATTATTGAAACCAGAAAAAAATCCAATCTGATGCCCATTTAAAATAAGAAAGTTGCTATTAATATCTTGAAAACCAACTTTGTTATATGTTTGTAAAACACATTTTTTTAAACGGCACCTCAATGAGTATAAAAAACTGCAAAATATTACCCATTTAGCCTGTAACTTTATTAATGATAGAGATACCCATATAATGCTACAATTGGTAATATCAGGCAAATAGCTTAAATTTCTATTTACCTGGGATTATAGTATTTAACTAGGCAAATATTATTTGGCGGAGCAGTTTTTAGGCAAATAGCATTCGGTTTTGTAATAACAATAAGTATGGTTATAGGTTTGTGTTTGCAGTGAGAATAAAAAACCTTGGAATCTAGGAAAAATAACTGCTGAAAGATATTATGGCAAAAATACGATATTTTGGAAATATAATAATATACAGGGTGTCTCAGATCACCCGTCCACCCCTTTTATTTTGAGAACGCCTTGTCGTACATGGCTGAAATAAAAAAAAATTATTACCAAACCAAATCCGAAGAATGTATTGGTGCACTTATTTTTTCCTGGAATAATCCGGAAGTGCCCGGAACCAGAAGTAACTTTCGATTTTTAAATGGCAACATAGGTCGAGTATGGTATCTTTTGAAAGGTCTTTTAAAAAGAAACAACTTTTATTAAAATATTTTTTTTAATATTTTTCATAATTAACAAATCAAACGACAAACAAAAGCAAATAAGTGAAAAATGGTTTCTTAAATTATGGATAAATTAAAACACTACCATCATCCTCAATGGGTAAGGGTAGAGGCAATTATGATTTTTTAAATGGAAACATGTATTTTTTTCTTCGCTTGTTAAAAATAATCAACTTTTTTAGATTATGTATTTACCTTAATTCAAAAAATAAAAAAAAGTTGATTATTTTTAACGAATAAAGCGATAAACGCAAAAAAGAGTTTCAATTTAAAAAAATCTCTCTCTTGCCCATTTGCGGATGATGGTAACGATTTAATTTTTCCATAATTTAAGAGACCAATGGTCACTTGTTTGTATATTTTTTTTCGTTTAATTTGTTAATTATGCAAGATATTACGAAAATATTTTAATAAAAGTTGTTTCTTTTTAAAAGACCTTCAAACGATACCATACTCGACCTATGTTGCCGTTTAAAAATCGAAAGTTACTTCCGGTTTCGGGTACTTCCGGATTGTTCCGGAAAAAAATAAGTGCACCAATGGATTCTTCGGGTTTGCTTTGGTAATATTTTTTTTATTTCAGCCTTGTACGACAAGGCGTTCTACAAAATAAAAGGGGTGGACAGGTGGTCTGAGACACCCTGTACAGGCATATCAAAACTTTCTTTAAAAACAAAATCTGTGGGTGACGATTTTATTTTTTGATAAATTTGATGAACACAATACAGCAACAAGAGTGGTAAAACCCATAACATCTAAATATTTTGATGTAAGAGGAGAAGTCGATCTCATTGATTTTTAAAGTCGTGTGAGGATAGTGAATATAAAATAAACTTAAATTAACAGGACCTTTTCACTAAATTCTTATACTTAAAACCCCCGAAGACAAAATTGCTGTCGAAGTGGCATTTGGATTTTTTTGCTCCAGTAATATTGCAGAGTGATAATGGGCGAGAATATACTGGGGAGGTTCACTGGTTGTATTATGGGAAGACTGAAAGATCGTTCACGGACGACCTAGACATCCCCGAAGTCCAGGTTCCGTTGAACGGTCAAATCAGGATGTAGAGCAGAATGTTGAGAATTTGAATAAAGGAAAATAAAACTTCAAAGTACCATCGTATAATGGAAGATCACCCTCTATAAGAGTCTATATGGAAATGAGGCAAAAGTTGATTTAAGATCCACAAATCGTAAGCTATTTGCCTAAAAACTGCTCCGTCAAATACCATTTGAATGGCAAATAGAAATTAATATTATTTGCCTGAAAATACCATTTGCCTACGACATATATATATATATATATATATATATATACAGGGTGTCCCGAAATTAAGCGGCCAAACTTTAGGAGGTGATTCTACAACTAATTTTAAGAAAAAAACGTCCTATAAACATGTGTCCGATTTCGCTTCCTAAGGGAGCTACAGCCCTTTAACTATTGTGACTAAAACTAGGTTTTTGTCATTTATTTGAAAACAGTTTTTAATAAAGATTTGAAATTTGGTGTGAAGACTAATACGTTTAAGATATAATTTCTCAATTTATTTCAGATTTTTTGAAAGCTCTGAAATTTTTTGAAATTTTTTGAAATAATTTCGCGCTGAACAACTCAATTCTAACCCAGAATTGTATCAATTAGGAGACAGCTCTAAAGAATATTTGAAAATGGTAAATTCTTTAAAACTTCAATCACTCCCTTCTGTATTCTTTGTATATTGATCCATTTTAGCGCTATACGCCTCAATTAATATACAATAAAAAGCAACCAAAATATGAATTTTGAAAACTTTTTGAAAATTCTGTGAGCTACCACTATATGAAAAATAATATAATAATAATACTTTGTATAAGTTATTAATGTTTTTGATAAGATTTTGCTTCGAAAATAGTTTTGTGTCCACTTGTTAAGAGGGACGTGAATGGAATATTGAAAGCTCATACAATGAAGACAATTGAATTTTACTAACGCAATTCAAACGGATTCCATTATCACCATTAGATTAGTGTTTACGTAGTACAAAACACATGTAGCGATTGCTTGTTTTGTGTCCACAGTAGCGACGCGCCGGATGATAAGCTACAAGTACGGAGAGGGCGAGGGCACCTGTAGAATATTAATGGCTTCAATGGTATACGGGACGAAGAGTGTGTTTTTGGGGAATTTGAAGTAGATCGGGGTCGGGATCAGAATGCGGAACGGACGGTCGAGTCAATACTTGGACAAACTGATTTATTATTAGTGTGTGACTGGGAACAAGGATTGGGCGTTTACTGAGGACACCAAACGCCATCTTGAGTGACATTTCATTTAACTCCTGCACCCGATTGTCACTCAGAACGCTGTTGGTGCGAACTGTAGTCGTCGCGTTTCACCCATGTGCGATGCTGCTAAATTACCTCCGGAGATTACATTTATATTGATTAGAAAAGTAGCCCTTTTCTAGATGAGCCCTAATGATTAATTGAATTTCCCTGTAACTTCAGTTATGCGTCCTTTAATTTGATTAATTCCACAAATGATACGCTAGGAAGTACATCGCGTTCAATCAAATCATGCGATTGCTTCATTCACACAACTCCTTCCAACGATGATATAGCGATCCCATTAATTGTTTTATATGTTAAACACATCACTCAAGCTTATTGAATATATTCTCTACAGTACTTGACACTTTACGACTCCACTCAAAACCTTAATGGAGACATTCAATGCATCACAACTATGGTAATTCATATATAGCAATCAAATTAATTATTCAAACCATGACCGCATAAAATAAGTTTATAAAAAAAACTCAAAACAAATCGTGCATGCCGTAGTAATGACAATTTGTACGGACGATAAACAGAAATGAAAACATATCACCACTCATCAAATGTTATTTGTTGGGGAGTAGGCCACATGTCTGGGAATGAATGCGGAGTAATCTGGACTCATGTGACATTGTATAAATGTATATATGCATGCGAGCCAGGAAATTGTACGTATCATTAGTTTCGCCCTAATCAAATAGGCCCATCATCAAATACATGCCAATCATGAACACCAATTCTACAGCTCTAGGTAGAGCTACCAGCAAAAAAAATATCGCCGATATATCACGCCGCGTAAATTGCGCCAAATTATTCAGTACGTTTCATTTGTGTTGCTTTTTCAGCCGTGCGACAATTATTTTGATGAGATATTTGGAATGGGTTGTATTGTTCAATGACGGTCTCTTCTCATCGCTTCCATCACTTTAATAAATTCAAACCAATTTATAACAAAAAAACAAGTTACCTCACATATTAAGATATCATGTACAAGTATTGCCACCCTTTAAAATTAGATTAAGTATCAAAAGATGACTTCACATATACTTCAACCTAATCATTTTTATTCAGAACACGTTTGATAAAAGATATTTTTTATTTACTCATAGCTCCAGTTTATAATCCCTGTAATATTTCACTCAACATCCGACTTGTGTTCGGAAGAATAAAGAACTAAGATTGATAACTCAGTGGATTCTATCAAAAACATCAACGAACCAGTATACCGGTCACGATTACATACATACGAGCTACAATTCGCTACAATTTGCTACGTGTGTGGATAGACGACAGGACAATCAATCATTTCAGCCCTGTTTTAACCCTTCTGTATTCATAATATACCCTGCGGCTTCTATCAACAAATTTTATTATATTATATTGAATGACCCAAATACACAGCCATGAACATTTTAAGCCCTTCTTCATTTTTAAAAAGATAAAACCCACTTGATAGATTTTTAATTACACTGAATTATTTGGTAGATAAATAACATTATCATTGCATGTATAAATCAATAATTATATTCCCAAAAAAAGTTTAGTTTTCTAAAATTTACATGTGTTAATTATATATTAATTATATAAATTGTAAATAAATTAATATTGTATTGCTTTAGAGAAGAAATAAAATACGGTTTTGAAAGAGAAAAATAGTTAATTTGGTAAAAATATAATGAATACTTAAAACTATATAAAAAAATATTTGTTATTGTCTAAACAAATAAAATGAAGCAAACTGTTACATCGAATCAAATTCTATTGAGATACAACTGTAAGGACAGGTTGCACTACTAATACCGTAAATTACTCTTAAAATTTTTAGGTGATAAATTTTCCATTTTTAATTGATATTTGAATTTACATATTCATAAAATTTTAAATGGAAGTGGGACAAATCACAAATTTTAATAGAAAAGTGTAACCAAATTTGCAAAGAGATAAATTGTGTCTTATATTACAGACATTTGTAAATGAAATGATTTTTGTAAATGAACACTGTTGTCAATACAAATATATGGTTCTAAAGGATCAATCTCATTCCCTTTTATATTTCTACATACATTTGAAGAATTGGAATGATACGACTGTTATAAATAGATAATTGTTGATTTAAGGTTATGTTATTAAAGTTTGCTTATAATTTTGTTATTAATTAATTGAGAAATATAAAACAAAAGCTGTGTGATTTCGTAAATAAACGGCATTTAAGTCATTGGTGATATCTGCTCAAGTTAGATGAGTTGTTTAAATTAATTAATCGGCTCATTAGGTGTTCCGTGTGCATAACCTAAAAAAGGAGTTAAGTTGCCAATACCACCTGCAATAATTTATTTTCTTCCAAAATTCCGGATGAAGATAGCTGTAAAACGCTTGGATATTATAAAGGCAAGAAAGTGACAAAAAGGCAGCAACTGAGGAGGGAATCAGTATAGTGTATCTCAACCTAAGAAAACGCATCCGCGAATGAAAATAATTATTCTGCCAACAGATACTTCTAAAGATAAAAAATGAACTCAGAGAACGATTAAACAAAATAGATTGGAAGATACAAGGGGGATACATTTGTGCTAAATGTCCTACACGCTACATACAACATACACCTTGCTATTAGAATTGGGTAAGGTGTATGTACATTTTATCTGTACGAGTGGAAAATCTTTGAATACTTAAGAGCATCTTCCTAGACGTCCGAGATAAATTTTCCGTCGGAGATAACAACAGGGAATAGAAAATTCATCCCACTTTTCTGGAGATTCTTTGCAAATTATTAGCGAACAATTATTGTGAAAAATCATGAAATCGAGCATTAGGATTTTATGTTACATTAAAGAATCGATGAAATTTGAAATTATAAGAATCATCAGTGCTGAAAAAGAGTGGTATCGCATACAATTGTGCTAAGCTAAATGTTAATGCATATATTTGAGAGACTTATCAGAGACCATGAAAGAAAGTATCAACCTTAATCAAATGTAAAAAAAGCACTATGCGAGAATTATCGATGAAAATAAGATAAATAGTAAGGAAATGTGGAAGGGAATAAAAAAACTAATGGGAAGTTCGTCAAAAGTAGTCAAATGCGAGTACATACAATTCAAAGAAGACAGAGTATATGGTGATAAGGAAATAGCTGAGAAATTTAAAGAGTACTTTGTAAATTGCTTCGAGGAAATTGTGGTATCCAATCATGGCACCAATAGTGTTATAAGAAAGGGTAAATCTAATAAAGAAGGTGCGAGCTCAAAAAAATTGATATTGAAAATATCAAAATGATCTTGAAAGATGTTAAAAAAACGTAATTCGCCTGATGAAATTGATATGAATTTGATTGAAAAATCAAATACAATAATGGTAAAAATTGGAGACACTATTAATAAAAGTATGGAGGAGGGAGTAATACCTTTTTTGTGGAAAACATCTATAGATAATAAATACTAAAAAAGCCGAAGAATATCGATCCATCAATGCACTACCTTTGACTGAAAAGATAATGGAGCTGCATGTAAAGGAGCAATTATTGGAACACTTGAAAAAACAGAGATCCTCATTGAACAACAATATGGTTTTCGTGAGGATCACTCGTGTGAAACTTCTCTCCAGTTAATGTTAGATAAATGGAGAAACTTTATAGATGGGAATACGAAGGTTCTGACAGTCTTCATTGATTTCAAACATGCCTTTGAGACAGTTGACATTGAAAAACTTGTAAAAGTATGGTGCGAAGGAAGCCTTGAAATGGTTCACTAACTACCTAACTAACAGAACACAGATGACAAAAATTGGTGAAGTAAAATCCTCTAACAAAAAAGTGAAGTATGAAGTACCACAGGGATCAATAGGACAAATGGTCATAATCTACATCAATGACATTATTAGTTGCCACTCAGGAGAAACCTGGGTAAACCTATTCGCGGACAATACGGCAATAACGGTGTTCGGTGATACAGTGATGAAAGTGCTATTACTAATGCAAAGTGAGCTCAGGAAACTGGAAGTGTGGTTGTGTAATAATAACATGTTTGTAAATGTAATCCAGCTTAAAAAAGCTATCATTGCTTTCTGAAGAAATATATTATGTAACAGAATATAAATATTTTTAATGCCATTTTCTGTACTTTTGATAATACCTAAATCGAAATAGTGAACTCTTCTAAAGAAGAAATGGCTATCAGAGAAGAGCGTAAAAACGAAATTCAACAAAATAGTAGTTTCCAGTTGTTAAATTTTCAAAACATACTGAGATTTAGAAAACCAAAATTGATAATTGCAAGTTTCGATTTTATTTGTGTTGTAAAACAACAAAAACTACTATTGTAATATAACAACATTATAAAAAAGAAAAATAAAGAAAGACACAAGACACAAATAAGTATTAGGTAAATTAAAAAAAAATCCTCAACAAAGTTCATCAAGAGTGCTATTTTGTCTATGTTTCAGTGTATCTCAGTTTGGATATTAATATCTCCTAAACCATTGATAACCATACAAACATTATATCAGTAGAAAGCTTGTACAAAATGCCATCGGTTGATGTTAAAATAAACAGGGTGTTCTATTCGAAAATTTCGTTTAATTGTTCAATTTGCGTTTCATAAGGCTCCCTGATAAAAAAATATCACAAACTTAAATCTGACATAATAGTTGTAACGGCGATGTTGAAACATTTTTGAGAAAATTTCAACCCAAAATATTCATCTGTTTTAGAGCTGTGATTTTTTAAAAATGGACCTTTTTGTGGTTTAAATTGCAACTATCAGCAAAACAAGTGATGATAGACACATAAAGGTTTATACAAAGTTTAATTATTTTTTGACAAGCAATCCAAAAATGTCCTAATATACTGGGGATATTACTAAAGTATTTTTAAAATGTGCACTTAAAGGAATTGTATATTCTATTGAAAACCGCATATCGATATCTTTTTTCATTTTAGAGTAGGTAATGTTACTTCCTCGCAGCGCTGGGACACCCTGTATATGTATTAGATAGAATATATGAAGAAAGATTTGAAAGTCTATTATTACTTTATCTATAAAACTATAGGTTGGTCCTTAGTCTTTACAAGTATGATAGTTCTTTCAGTCGAACTTCCATAACTCGAACTTCTATAAGTCGAATTTTTCCATAACTCGAATTTTGTTTGTAATGCGTTTGTAAAAATATTCGATTTTAAGTTAGCGAAATAATTCCTATACCTCGAATTTTTTTAAAGTCCCTTGAAGATTTGAGTTAGAGAAGTTTGACTGTATTTTCTGTTACACTTGTCAGTTTAAACCTGGTTTAAATTTATTTTTTTATCATGCAACTTACCCTAAGCAGTCAACTTTATTATTTATAATGATTTATTTTTTGATACAAACCAAAGCTAAAACTACACTGCTCAACAATTGATAGGGATTGAGGTATAGTTTGCTAGTAATTTTGGCTAAAATGTTGCAGTTGAATGGGCTAAACGTCTTCGAGGCATAAAATTAATTCTGGAAAGTATCACAGTACTTGGTTTTGAATACAATTTAACCAAAACTTAACCTAATACTAACAATTTTACCCATTGTTGAATTTTAAGGCTTTCGATAATGTCGAAAGAAACAACTCAAAAAAAAACTTTCCTGGAGAAAGATTATTTTAAACTATGTAAATTTGGCTACAAAAACATCATCAGGACATATTTTAAAATATACTTCATTTTAGCCAAAACTATTAAGAGAATTTGCCTTGATCCCTATCAATTGATGAGCAGTGTATTTATTTAAGCCGTATTCAAAATGTTATCAATACTTGAAATTATTAAGATCAAAAAAATATTAAAAACTATAGGAAGATAAGAATTTTTGATTAAAACATGAAAGAATTAAGGGTCATTTATGTTACTCGCGTCGCGCACCGATTTAAAAACCAAATACTCAATTTAAATAAATAATAACAACAATATACACAGTTATACATAATAACTGAAAACTATTGTACATATTATTTATGTTTATGAGTTTTTTTTGTTGCTGCGTTTAAATTGGGCAACTTTTGTTCAAAAACAACATTTCGTACCCCACGACTAACTAATTAAAGAAATTTTTCTTTGGCATGTTTATGGTACCAATCGATTCATATTTTATAGCTTAACAAATTATCACAAGTTTAACATCAGGCATTGATTGGTTTTTGAGTAATTTTACTGTAAAGTAGACTCCTACTCACTTTAAGGGCCTTAAAAAATACACTTACTGTTAATATTTTTTAATTCTTTTGTGTGACTTTGTTCATTATAAATATTTTTCAAATAAAAATTTGGTACAAAAAAATTTATTAGTTTATGAGTTATTTATGGGGGCGTGGCACCCTATTTAGCATACTCAAAAAATGACTCTTAATGTAAGTGAATTTGCCTTCAGCAATTTGTAATTTCAAATTAAAATATTTATTAAAGAAAATGAGTAAACATTAATAAAAATGATGTTTATTTTTATACATCGTTAATTATAACAAATTAAATGAACATTCATATTAGTAAATATGCATTTTATTAAAAAACTCAGTGTCTGTAAAATGTGTAACGACTTTGAAAATTTCCGCTAAATAAATAATATAGTAAATACTGGTTGCGTGATGGATAAAAAATTTAAAAAGATTGTAAAGGATTTTCAGGTGTATAGGAGTCCCTTTTTTATAGTTGAAAATAGCGTGATGTATCCGTAACAAAGAGGGTGCAATGACGAATAATTGCTTACACAAAAACATTTAATTATTTGTGTGAAATGGAGATAGAATCAAATGCTGGCCACCTGCACCATTCAGCCGGTGATGACATTCAAAAAATGTATCTGCTGTCACCCTTGGAACTGAAATAATTTTCATCGACTGGTCCCAAATGGGTTTGAATGGGGTAATCGGTGCCGCGCAACTGATCGCTCTCACAACAGAAACGTTTCCGTATCAGTAGTATCGGATTGGTGATCAGTAAGTTTATGATGTGGTTATAATGACCCCGATATAGTTTATTTCGTGCATCAATAGACGTTCGGGCAATTGGACACTTGCGGGTTCCCACAGGACGATCAAATCGAAATCGTATTAAAAAGATCAAAAAATAATTAAGCGATAGCACTATGAGTAAAAATGTAATTAAATAATCAAACAAAACGCTTAATTTTAATGTAATTAAGTCCTTCGTTGATACACACACTTGTTCGTTACGGTTAAACATAATATCATTTGTGAATATTTTAAAACGCAATATGCTCGTGTTTTTAACTGTCGATGCTTTCACCCCTTTTCATGTTAAAATATTACATTCTGACTATAATTATATCTGCTTTAAGATCACATAATACTAATTTAATTTGTGAAGTATTGTTAGATGCAACGCTCGATAACTTTTCTACACGCCATGCTTTATAAACAAATTTTTATTTTACCAAATGAAACGATCATATAAAAGAACATAAATTTCACAGTTTAAATTAATACCAATTAATGAGTCATAAAAATAAATCTTCCAAACCACTTCTTTTACGACCACACAAATATCATTCACCTTTGCAATTAAATTATTGTCTGTCTGTCTGCAATGAACGATAAAAATAATTAAAATCAGTCTATATTTGTTTAGTATCTAAACCTTATCTATTATCCAGTGATTTATAATAAAAAAATATAATTTAGAGGACAATGGAATATTTAAAAATAAATCGCCTATAAAAAAATTGTTATTAATTATATTGGAAAACTCACAAAATAAGATTTATTACTATAGTAAAGAAAGCACGGATTATTTATGAATTGTCTTTTAGTTTTTTCTGTCTGTTATAGATGAACGCATTTACGAAAATAATGTTGGATGCGTGAAATCGTGCGGAAAATCTTGTGGTCCTATCAAACTTACATATGAGTAAAGCTATTTTTTATTCTGACATCAAGAAATTTATTATAAAACTACGAATAATATTAATTATTCTTAAAATCAATTGTTTTATTTATAGAATAAATCAAATACGTTAATAATAATTAACTTCATGAAAGTTTTACCACGCAGAAATTGTTTTAACGTCCAATCTGGTTATGTTTACCCTTAGGCTATAATTATATCTATTTAGAGGTAATATATGTAACATATAGATTGGTACATTAATTTATATATAATTACAGTACGTAATGTATGTATGTATCTATGTAATGTATGAGCTATAAATCGCTCAATTTACTCCCAATAATAGTAAAAATGTACCAGATTTGTTCTTTTAAAAAAATAATTTATGTACATTGTTGCTCGAGTTTAGAAGAATCTACGAAAACATTTAGTTTGATCCAAGATAATTTACTTTTATAGTTGGAAGTGGCATTAGCCCAATTTTAAAGAAGGTATCCCGTATAACATGGGCAGACATGGTATAATATAGAATGGATTTATCGCCTAAAATTTAGATGACAACTAATTCACCAAAAATGCGCCCCTCTTAAGTTTTGCATGGTCTCCGACAGAATTGTTTTTATGGGGGTGCAACCAGATTTTTTGGGATTGTATAATTCGTTAAAAGGGGTTATTTTAAGGATAATTTAGAATTGCACAAATAAGTGTTTGTGATGTTTTTAAGTTTCGAGTTCAAGCATTTTCCTGATACTTTTTAAAAAATACCGGGTACATACTGGATGAACGTTTTTGTGTTTGGAAGGTATCCAAGAGTTCAAAAAAAAAAGAAACAATTAAAAATTATACAAGGTGTCAGTAAAAGATCTTTACAACAGCTTACCACATATTCCTTAGACCAGAATAAATCGATTTAAGTAAACTTATCTTAGTATAAAGTTGCTTCGTTTTGGATGGTATATGGCTTTGAAGTTGCAGTTTTGAAATTGTTTTTCTGTTATAAATTTAAAACGGCTTATGCGATTTTGTTCAAATTTGGTAGGTTGGCATAGTTATAGGATACAAATAAACCCATATCAAAATTTTGATTAAAATCAATCCAGAACTTGTTTTTTGCATTATTTCTTCATCACCTCTAAGATCATTTGTTGTCTTTTGAATACGTTGCCACAGTTGTTCTTCATTATTTATAGGTGTCATATAAACAATGGACTTAAGATGTCCCTATAAAAAAAATCCATTTCGGGAGATCGTGCTGGCCAATTTACAGGTGCGTCAGTGCCTCTACTTATCCATTTTTGGGTACTGTTGATTTAAATGATTTCGAACATCTAATGTAAAATGTGGTGGAGCTCCATCGTGTATAAACCACATATCTCTCCGAAGCTGGAGAGGTAAATCCTCTATCTAATCTGGTAACGTATTTTGTAGATGTTGCAAATAAATTTCTACCGTAAATCTCGGTGAAAGAATGACGGGACCAACATAAAATTGCCAGTTGTGCAAGCCCACACATTAATTTTAAATTCGTGTTGAAAATGATTTACATTGATTGCATACAGATTTTCTTCTGCATGAACGTGTTCATTATGGAAATTTGTTATTCCTCTTCTTGTAAAACAATCCGTGAACAAAATATTGTTGCCAAAATTTAAATTTACTTTTCTTTGGATATTAACGAACCGACAAAAATCATGAACTAAGAGATCTTGAACTGATATTTTATGGTATGGATATAGCAACTGTTCTTGAAGTACTTTACGAACGACATATTTTCCTACTCCTAGTTCCCTGCCTATTCGTCTAGTACTTAGTTCTGGGTCTTCTTCAACACGTTCTTCTTCTACTTCAGGAATCGTTTCAAAATGCTGCCTTCCATAGTTAGTGGTCAGAGGAGCAAACCTCTCTTGAAGACGTCTCTCGAAGGTGGCAAATGTTGGCTGGCTTGGTGTGCAACGATTTGGAACTCTTTCGGATTATACTCTAACACACTCCCGTCTATTTCCTTGACAAAATCCATATACCAACAACATAATGGTACATTCTGCATTTGGTACTGCACGGCCATGATCAATTGCGAAAATTTAACTTATCGCTCAAAATACTTTTGGAATATCCCGAAACGAATAAACGTCTTACTAAAGTAAAGAATATGTATTTATTACAATTTTAAATATAATTTTATTTCAATATGTCTTTATTCGAAAAAATCCTGTTCAATAAGTTAAGACACACTTGGCGCTGTAGTATTCGTGTAAATGGTGGACATTTTGAACAGTTTTTATGATTTATTTATTTTTAGCATTGTGTTTTGGTAAATGTTTTTTTTTGTAAAATTTGCTGCAAATTATTAAATCACAAATTTCTCGAAAATCGTGAGAGTAATCGAGTCTTATCAAGAGTAGTTTTTATTTAGTAAATAAGATATTTAATCTAAAAACCATACCTAAACCCCTTTTCTTCCATTGGCGTAGAAATTTGAAACATTTATTTATTAAAAAAACAAGTTCTACGCCCCTGGATTGTTTTTAATCAAAATTTTGATATCTCCTAAAACTATGCCAACCTACCAATGGACGTTATCGTTTTCATATGGGTAAAAATTAAAATACACTAAACTTATTAAAATGAACTAATATACTCCTATTATTCATTATACAGGGTTCCCCATTTGACGTTGGACTCTATGGGTATCTTTTTTATTATTGGAGATAGAAGAAACAAAGTTTGTATTATTTGCTGGCAATCCAGTGACTTAAGAAAAAATCTGATTGGCTTATTGAATTTTAGATAAGAAACTGCCTCTAAGTTTTTTGGTATGACCTATTTTAAAGAAGTTACAGTCATATTTTGAAAATGCCACTTTTTGGTTTTTTGAAGATGGCGCCCAAACAATGCAAAATTCAACTGTTTTGTCCACAAATTAATTATTATTGAACATACAAAGATGAAGTACTTTCCCCATTTAACCGACTTTCTATCTCCAATAATAACAAAGATACCCATAGAGTCCAACGTCAAATAAGACACCCTGTATACTTAATTTCTGTAAAAAATATACCTTAAAAACAGTTTTTAGATTATTTACAAAAAAATATGTTTATCTTTGCAACAGTGGATACTCAAATTCAAATCTTGACAAGTTTGACAAAACTACTGTCAGATAAATAATCTTTATTTTTAATTTACGTTTAAATTAATAATTTAAGGTAATAATTTAACAAATGGGATTTTAATTTCAGCAGGTAAAAAGTTCAATGTTGCATGATTGTGCAAAAAACTCTTGAGATTTCCTGTAAAAATTATTTTATTTTTATTTGGCCCCGTATTATTACAAATCTTATTATAGCTATTAGGACCGCTACTACTTAATTTACTGTACAAATATTAGAGCCCCTGGAAACTGGAAAAGTATTTTTTTATTAAAAAATTGCAAAAAAACGGCAACAATGGAATAATTGTTTAATTAAAAAAAAATAAATTATGAAAATATGCGTATATTTGACAAAAATATATACTTAAAAACAAATATACAATGAAATCTTTATAAATACGTATTTAATTGTATAATTTTTATCGTATTATTGTTGATAATTCAAAATAAAAATATGACATAGGCAATCATTTATTAGAAAAAAATGACATCGTTGTCTAATTGTGCAAAACTTAATTAATTTCAAATGTGTTATTTGGCCGTGAACAGCCACTATCAAACTTAAAATGTCCTCAAACAAAATATTTGAGTGAAATATATTAGTATACGTTTCGTCGTCGGAGGAAATCTACCCAAAATCGGATAATGTCCTTTGAACAAAATTGCATGAGCCGTTTTAAATTTATAACAGAAAAACAATTTCAAAATTGTAACTTCAAAGCCATATAGCGCCCAAACTAAGCAACTTTATACAAACATAAGTTTGTTTAAATCGATTTATTTTGGTCTAAGGACTATGTCGTAAGCTGTTGTAAAGACCTTTTAGAGACACCCTGTATAACCTGTTCACTCTGAAACCGACATATTTTTAATGTCCTGAATAGCACTACTACTTGATGACGGCCACCGTCCAAAAATGATATCTTCTCGAAGTAAAAATTTAAAAAAATAAAGCTCTTTTGTTTCTCCTCAGAATCAGTACTTTTTTATAATTGACAATAAATTAATGTTTATTCATTAATTAATGGTGCGATTCCGTGCAAAACTGTAAGATCTTAGAGAAATATCTGAAAGATAACCTTGGAATCCTTCCATTACAACCCATATAACAAACCTAACAGGTTTTTCCTTTCTTTTACGCAGATTTCCACAGAATTGCAGCTTTAAAATGAAGTTGGATTTGCACAATAAAATAACCCCTTTTCAGTAATACAAAATTCAAAAGACCTACGATAAAGTCCCATCCAAATGGTTCGACAGACCTAGGACAATATTTCTATAGTTTATGTGATTCTGTTAAATTAAAATGATAATGCAACCCCTTGCATCCCCCTCCCGTAGTTTTGTCATAACTCTTTTATTGTACTTTTTTGCAAAGCATCTTCCTAGACACCCGCGATAAATTTTCCTTTGGAGATAATAACAAGGAATAGAAAATCCATCCCACTTTTCTGGAGCTTCTTTGCAAATTATGACCAAATAACTGATAATTAATGCGAATCCCTAGAGGGCGCGCGAGTTTGGGAGGAAAAATTGTAAAAAATCATGAAATCGAGCATTAGTTCTGCAGTAATAACTCAAGTTTCCCTCGTTAGATTTTCATTTTTTTTTTCAGATTTATAATCTAAATTGATTAGGCTACATCCTGCCAGAGAGTTCCCTTTTGCAACCTATCACATAATTAATTATAGGGGTCCGAAGTTAAGGTACTTTTAGATCATTATATTTTTTTTGTACATTCTCCATTTTTTTTCCTTCTGGCAAAAATTAAAGAAATGACTTCTAAATCAACTACAAAAAAATTATACAAAAATGTAGTCATACTAGGTTTTATGACTACAGAACTAAACCACTATATTCGCCGTTTAGGAAATGGCTCTTAACATTTAAAAATTTTAAAGAAACGTTTTTTACGATTTGATCGCTGGCAGATAATCGCGCTTTTGTATTTTCCAATCATCCATTAAAATAGTATTCTTTCAGACATTGTTTTAAAAATGGCATTTAGGGACTAGCCTACTTGATTTAACAATAATAGTAAATTTTTATTTTTATTACGAAATTTTAATTGAGAGTATCTCAAAAACGATTGGATTTGGAGATTGTAAACAAGTTTACCTTTTTCTCATAATAAATTATTTGTTTTATAATCAGTTTAAATTGCAAAAAAGTGACAACTAAAAAAGTTATGGTAAAACTAAAAGCCTTAGTAATAGGTTTTTTCTATTTTACTATTACAACTAATCCACAGCATCAGTGTCGTTACATTTTACTAAAATCCTTAGAATGAGATATGATAATGTGGTTAGTGTCCATTTTTTCTTAATTGAGTTAAAAAACTAGTCAGTTTTGTCGGACTACTTTATTTTTACTATCTACATAAATTAGTTAACGTTTCGATTACTTTGAAAATTGAATACCAAGGAAACCCTTATTTTGTTGAATTTCGTTTGTACACTTTTTTCTATTTTTCTGATATTACCTAAACCGAAATTATGATTTTTTCTAAAGAAGAAATGGTAAATATGGAGTTTGCGTTTGATAAAGTCGAAAGAAATCCTGTTCACTGTATCAGAATTTATAAAGCACGTTATCCAAACGGCAGAATTGAAGCTGTGGGAAAATTCATGGAGAGTTTTGAATATTCGGGCAGTGCGTTGTACAATAGAAAACTATTAAAGTATTAGCCCCAATTCTTATGGATGTTTTATTGATGGTTGTAGAAAATCCCTCGATTATTACAAGAGAAGTGTTCGCCCAGACTGATGTGTCAAAATCTTCAATCCACCGTATTTTGAAAAAATTCGGTTTCATCCATATCATACTAAATTGCACTAGACAGTGTATGGTAATGACTTTGGAATTTTCTGATTTCATACAATAATCCCATTTCAAAATTTCATTTAATTCGTCAATTTGCGTTTTATGAGGCACCCTGATAAATTTAAATTTGACATAATAGCTGTAAACTAGATGATATAAACTTTTATCAAAATTTTAACCCAAAATTCTGATTTATTTCAGAGCAGTGATTTTTCAAAAACGAATCTGTGTTTCGCTTAAATGGCAAATATCATCAAAAGGAGTGAATATAACCCCAGAAAAGATTATACAAGGAATCTAAAATTGTCATAATATAATGGGTGTTCCATTTAAGAAAACGTAACTTTGGAATGGACACCCTGTATATTATTAAAATATTTTTAGTGTGCGGCTAAAAGTATTGTATATTCTGTCGAAAACCGCATTTCGATATCTTTTTTCCTTTTAGAGTAATGTTACTAAAACTATTTTTGTAATTTTCATTGGGGTCACTTTATTTTCTGTTAACTGAATCTCTTTATTAAATTTTAAGTAATACGAATAATTAAGTTAAAATTAATAATTTTATTTCTTTTTTTTCAAGAAACGATGGGAAATTCAAATGTTTTGTCAACGAATTATTAATATACGAATAAATCTCTACTACTTTGTCCATTTAACATACAGGGTGAGCTAAAATGATTTGGGTCAATTCAAATTTCCGGCCTAAAAATCTGGGAAATATTCGCTCCAAGATCATAGTAAGACAAAATTATGTCAAATTTATAGCAAAATTACTAGACTACACAAAAGCAGAGGTGTAGGTCGAATTTTTACCGTTGTGTCAATATTTCGGATTTTTGTATTCAGTCATTCTGTTTTAAAAACATCAGTTTTTATCGAGACTAATTTGCGTAAATCTTTGTTTTCTGTTAGCATCTGCTTGTTATGATTATTGCATTAATTTTGAAAAAAAAATATTTGCTATACCATTGGCTTACTAGGGGGTTTTCTTTTTAAATTTGTAGTTGTACCAACCTGTATATTTGGTTGCCTACTTATCAAACCACAATCATTTTAGCTCATCCTGTACTTTCTCCAATTGCGTTGTTCAGACCTTGAAAGAACAGAGATACCATGAACTTTAGCATACTTTCTCACTCTGCCATTAAGTGTTACCAATGTGTCAATCATGCAACCTAAAAGTAGAAAAAAACTAAATAATGACTAGAAATATTATTATAACAAAGTATTTTTTAATTTAAAGCCTTCAAAAAATCATTTTATGTTTTTATTAATAAATGAGCAAAGTTGTTTTCATTTGATATCTTCCAAATAACATTTTATTTGATTTCACAATAGAACAAAAATACGTAGAGTACACACCTAACTAAAAAGTTATTTAGAGGATATAATATGAAAACAACCTTGCGCATTTGTTAATATAAAATGATTTTTGGAGGGTTTTAAATTAAAAAATACTTTTTTATAATAATATTTCTTTCTTGGATAACAAAATGACGTTATCGTTTTCATTTTGGTTTTTGGGTAGAAATAAAAAAACACTAGACTTATCAAAATGAACTAATATATTCCTCTTATTAATTATATACTTAATTTCTGTAAAAATGTACCTTATAAACAGTTTTATTTTTACATTATTTAAAAAAAATATTTTTATCTCTGCAAGAGTGGACGCTAAAATTCAAATTTTGAGAAAACTACTAAGGTCCTTTCATCAGTGTTTGTTTTTTTGTACTATAAATTTGCTTTCCAATGATGTATTGCATGACATATGTTGCCATTTAAAAAAGTTCAAGATGGCTGCCGTGTCAAAAATCCAAAAATATTTATACCATTGCCCCATTTGATCGCTCCAAATTTCCAATATTTTTATCCAGGCATTTGGGCATGAACGCTTCGGTTATATACATAAAAATCAACCTGTATGCCAAATTAAACCTCATTTAAAATTAAATGACCTAATAATTTTCGCCATTAGTCTACATTGATTGACAGTCATTACAATTTTTATGTTTCTTCATATTATTTATTAAGTATCTCAGGACTCGCACTGTGGTCATTTAATATTTAATCTATTTAATATTGGATTTTACAATTACATAAAAGATGTTTATTTATTTTAAAAAAATTCAGGATAATATGATACACGTGATTATAATAAGGTAAGATGATGCGATAATCGTGCAATATGCACCATTTACCATTTAGCTAAATAAGATTTAAATATTGATAAATGTCAGTCAATTAATCTTAATTCAAAATTCAGTAGCAAGATGAATCATAAATGATAGAAAATAAAGGTACCTACATAATAGGCACCTTTACCTTTACCTTTAATTTGTTTTAGTCAGTCAATTCTACTTACAAGTATTGGCAAAAATATTTTTGGGTAGGTATTTATTTCAAAGCGGCTCTTAGTAAATCGTTCAACTTTTGTACATCACCAAATTTTCACTTTACGCACTTCCATTATTTCTTTGAGATTTTTGTTCGGTTGTAAATAATATTTTCAGAGATCGCTGGTGTTAAAAACAATGCTAAACATTGTCTATTATACCATTTCAAGATTGTATCCAAAAAGGCAGAATAAAATTCCAGCCGTAACTCAAAGCAGAACGTCATAAATGCAAGAAGCTCGGCCTACTCTGTAGTTGCAAATCTAGTAAAGATCTTAAAGATCTCTTTCTACTAAAAAAAGTATCCTTGCCTTGGACAATCGTAATCGTAATCAGCTTCTATGAAGAGATTATAAAAAAATAGATGATAAACTTTATGCAGTTGGAATTTTCTGCGACCTTAGCAGAGCTTTCGATTGCGTATCTCATTCTAAACTATTAAGTAAGCTCTATAATTATGCTATCCGTGGAAATGCAGCGAAACTTATTTAGTCATATCTTACCAACAGAGTACATTTCGTAGAATTAGTACAACATACTAACACAGGTAATAACACACATAGGTCAAACATTCTGCCAGTAACAGTTGGTGTTCCCCGAGACTCGATTTTGGGTCCGATCTTGTTTTCGCTGTACATAACTGATATTCCTCAATTTGTATCAGATGCGCTAGTAGCAATATATGCTGATGATACATCATTGCTCTGCTTCTCCACAGCATTAACTTCGACGGAAGAACAGTGCAACGTGATTTTGGGAAAACTGTATCAATGGTTTTCATCAAATCAATTATATTTGAACCCCATCAAAACAAAAGCGTTGTATTTTCATACCAAGCAGAGACTGCGAGATTACGATCTCTCATTCGGTCAGTTTTTTGGGCATCAGTCTGACAGATACTCTTGACTGTATCATTGTAATAAACTAATTTCAAAATTAAATGTTACTTGCTATAAAATGAGAGTTCTCAAACACTACCTGCACAATGATATGTTACTAAAAATCTACTACGCAGAAGTCCAATCTAGGCTACTCTATGGTATTTTAATATGGGGATGTTCCCCTCATCTAGAATCAGTGTTTATTGCTCAAAAGCGAATAGTCAGATGCATGTTAAATAAAAATAAATATGAGTCGTGCAGACCATTGTTCAAAGAGCTTGGTATACTACCACTACCCTGTCTCCTAATCCTCCAGCTTGCCTTATTTGCCCACGAAAATAAAGACAGCCTAGGAGCTGTTAATGAAAGGAAATTTGTATAGTTTATCTGAATTTTTGGAATGTGTAAACTGTACTTGATGTCTCTATCTTTTGTTCTTGTTTTTTTATGACCTGTCTTATACTTACTGTTTGTAAGTCTTTTTGTGATGAATAAAGTTATTATTATTATATTATTATTATTACTTGTTTCTCTTTAAAATTTAAAAATATAATTTTAGATTAATTTGGACATCTGATTATGAATTAATTTTTAATAAATAATAAATATATTTATAAATGTTAACAAAAAATAATTAGAAAATCAAATATTTTTAAATGTTGGAAAAAACTGTCACTATCATCATCGTCTTCGATGTCATCATCGTTATCTTCATCGTCGTCATCATCAGATAATGCTAGCAACATCGTTTTCTACGTCGAGGCTCCTCGACTCATCAATTGTGAAATATAAAATTTTTCTATTTCAACTAATTATCCTTTCGGCACTCTTCTAGGGTTTTTGAAGTTTCATCCATTTAATGATAATGTTCAGGCCCTAAATTTGAGAACGCATTTTGATATGTAACTTCTAAAACTCAAATGTATAATGTGCAAAGATAAAATTAAATAAAATAAATGAAGCTCGTTTGGAACTATTTAATAAAAATTTCAAATTTCAAATCTGAAAAAATCCGTTTTTTTTTAAATACAAAATTTTGATGCTTTGAATTTACCACCAATTTACATCCTACATCAACTTATCTGAAATCTTGTTCGTTCAAGATTCTACTGATGCCGAAACTGAAGAAGGTAAGTTGAAGTTTATGTTATTAAATATTATTTCCAACAATTAAAAATATTTGATTTTCTATTTATTAATATTAATATTAATAAATATATTTATTATTTATTAAGAATTAATTCATAATCAGATGTCTAAATTTATCTTAAAAATTATATTTTTAAAGAAAAACAACTACAGAGTAGACCGAGTTTTTTGCATTTATGACGTTCTGCCTTGGGTTTCGACTGGAATTTTGTTCAGCCTTTTTGGAAGCAATCTTGAAATGGTATAATAGATAATCTGCCAAAATTTCTACTCTGCGAAAATGACACGAATTTGTACTTTTTTTTACAACTTTAAGAGCATTCCTTCCTTAAAATTGGAAAGACTATTTTGAGGTTTACTGGACTACTTCTACAGGCCTTATAAATTAATATTTGAAAATAATCCTTTCAGAATTTAAAAATGCGATAATTAATCTACAAAACGGCGCAAAGCTTTTTAAAAAAAAAATTACACATTTTTTATAGTTATTGTTTAAAAATGGTGTTTTTATGCAATTTTTATTGGAATATTGTAGTGGAAGGTAGTGAGGTATTGAAAATCGGGTTGCGCCGTTTTGTAGAACATACATTTATTTACATTTAAGTATTTTTATATGATAATTGATTAAATAATAAAAGTCCTGCATGTAGTCCAGTATTTGTCGTTTTGCACATAAAATTTTGTTTTTTGGATTTTATTCAGTTTGTGGGCGGCGGAAAGGGGCGGCAAGATATGCATTGTTTTTAAAATTGTTTGTATTATTATAAGGTACTAGTTCTAAAAGGATATAACTTATTTTGAGGAAGACGATTTTTAACACGCGGTTTAGGAAAGAATGCTCTTAAGTGATGATTACCCCTAATAACTGCTGGAGACGGTGAGGAAGAATTGGAATTTCTTTGCATGTGTTATTCATACAACATTAAAAATATGTTATTTTACTGCGGAAATAACCTTCCCAAAAAGTTCACTAGCTCTTAGACTAAAAGGACGATTCGCATTTCATCGGATTCGTAAAAGACAAAATTTGATTCAAGAATAATATTTTCAAAAAATCTTATGAAAACGTAATACTTGAAAATTTAACATTGTTTTTACCACCAATGGTCTCTTAAAATACCACTTACAAATCTTACAAACAAGCAAAAAATTATGTAAGTGAGCAGAGTGTATATTTGGTAAAAATTTAAACGATGTATAAGAACCGTTTGGAAGTAAATAAAAGAAAACTTCTTTTTTGTCAATACTTTTAAGGAGCTGCAGCTTCCTTAGGAAGCGAATTTGGACATTTGTTTCTAGGAATTAATTTCTTCTCTTGATCTAAGGAATCATCACCAGAACTTTTGAAAAATAAATATGAAACACCATGCAAAAAATCAGCAATCTTATTGAATCACATTATTAACTTTAAATATTCAATTTAATAAAAAAGTATAGTTTCTTCTTAGAACCTGCCCTGTAATCACATTAAAGATATTATAATATTGGAAATAATTTAATAGTTTGGTTCACTACTACATTTTAGAAAAAAATGTGCTTAAGTATTTAAATTAAAAATTTAATTAAATAACAATATAATGAAGTGGATTTAATTTTTGATAGTAGTTCCCCTCAATTTAGAATAATTAGAGCACTTCTTTGTTTCCCATAGTTGGCTATCAATTAGCGTTGTAAAATTTATTGGGCAATTTCATATATTTATTTACATTGATGTACATAAACGATTTCGGTGTATTATAATTCAATTTAAAGGTTGGAAGGATAATTGTGGGGTTGCATGTTGCGATGTGTGAGAGCGTCGTTATTGAGAACATGTGGCCACAGATCTCATGTAAATATCACTATTAGGGTTATTATACGAAATTACACTTGAAACACAGAAATCGATCGATCAACGGATTAGTTATGGATATCAAATGATTTCGAGAGAACTTATTATAATAACAACTATTTGCTTTAATGGATTCCATACAAATATTAAATTTATGGTAATTTTAGATGATAGATTTGGTTATGGAATATATTAAGAAGCTATGAATTATTTATTTGCTACAAATTGCCCTTTTAGGACGAATATTGAGGTAAACTTCAATTTTTGCGTAAATGATTTTTAGTAGCAGTAATTGAAAATTATAGTACACAATTCAAGAGAAATATTTATGTTTTTAAGGGGGTAATTATTAAATAATTGTTGCATTTACATTTCGCTTGAAAGCTTTTCAATTTCAATTCCAAATAATAATTTCCTTTATTTTAATCGATTTCCAATTAACTTTTGTTTTTTCTACTAAAAGAAACTTAAGATAAATATAAACCCTATCCCTAAGCAAAATATTTGGATTTATCTTCAAAGCAGAGATTGTTATTTCACATCTTATCGTAACAGCTTTTCCAATCTCTTAGATTAGTCGCCACAACGTTTCAAAAATTCATCATATATACAGGGTGGTGATAAAGTTTGGAACCAAGGTCATAACTTCCGTAAAAATTTTTTTTGTAAAAATCGCTCGGACAGGTCAATTTTGTTTTAAAAATGCCATCTTTTGGAATGAAAAAAATATTCATGACGTCACTGATAACTTCACTATGACGTCATCATCAATTTTTTTAAATGGAAACCCCTACTTTTTTTACACATTTTTCATAGAGCTTTTAATCATATTAATGATCACATAAAAATATTTAAAAAAATTTCAACCATTTTTGAAAAAAAAAATAAATTTACTCAAAAAAAAAATTATTAATTCTCAATGAAAATATTACAAAAAAAAGTAAATTTTTAATTTACAAGTAACAAATTTTAACGAAAATGTTCAAATTGTTCCCCATTGACCATTTGGCATTGTCCCATTCGAGTGTAGACACTTTGAATACTATTGTTAATAGCTTCTTCGTCAATTTGTTGCAATTCCGCCCTAATTCTAAGCTCCAATTCTTGTAAATTATTAGGTCTATTGAAATAAACTTTTGATTTTAAATGTCCCCACAAAAAAAATCTAAGGGCGTTAGGTCGGGAGATCGCGGAGGCCACTCAATTGGTCCCCTCCGACCTATCCATTTGTTGGGAAACGTGGTGTTAAGGAATTCTCGCACCGCCCTGCCAAAGTGTGGAGGAGCCCCATCTTGTTGAAACCAAATGTTTTGGTTAGGAATGTTGCGATTTTCATAATTGGGGAAAATACGAAGTAAAACTGGTAGCAAATCAGTCCGCAAAAAATTCAAGTATCTTTCGGCAGTAAGGTTTTCATTAAAAAAGTAAGCTCCTATAAAACGTCTGCCAATCATTCCCACCCATACATTTAACTTTCCTTGTCTTTGACTATGGGATTCTACGGCCCAATGAGGATTTTCTTGTGACCAATACCTACAATTATGTCGATTCACTGATCTATTCAATTGAAAGGTAGCTTCATCGGAGAAAATTATACTACTTAAAAATTTGGATTTTGATCACATCGCGCCATCATTTCTTCACAAAATTGCAGTCGGCGATCGGGATCATCTTCATTTATCTCTTCTATGAGTTTTATTTTGTATGGGTGATACTTTTCCTTTTTTAATAATTTTGCGACATAGGAATGATCCACATTATTATTTCTTGAAATATCTCTTGTTGAAATATTGGGATTTTCTTCAATCGCAAGTAATAAATTTAATTTGGTTTCTTCATTCACTTGAGGCCGTCCTTGTCGAGGCAAATCTCCTACAGATCCTGTTTCTGCAAATTTGGTAACTAACTTACTTACTGTAGATCTTGAGATTTGCGGTCTATTTGGATATTGCTCATTAAACAAAGCACAAGCTTCCCCATGGGTTCTTTTTCTATCGCCGTATCCTACCATAATTAAAATTTCGATTCTTTCGCGTTCGCTTAAACGAGGCATTTTTAATTTCGCAAAACTTAATAATTGTTGATTATTATTAAACAAACGAAGTAAGCTATTCAAGCATTGGTAAATGGATTTAAAATTTTATTTGCCATACAAAATAACGTCAACTAAAGCACTTTTATAAAGGCAATTTTTATTTCAATAAATTTGGAATATCAAAAGCTTTTTCAAATTTATAATAAATTACAATTTTATTTAAAGTTTATTATTACTCAAACATTTTATTTTAATTACCTTTTTCATTAAAAGTTATTTAAAATTAGTTTTAAGAAAATTCCAATTGTGTAAAGAAGAAGAATTCGAATATTTTCAATAATAATTTGTTATTTTTAAACTAAAAATTAGTTTAATTTATTTTTCTTGCCATATTTTCATTGAGAATTAATAATTTTTTTTTTGAGTAAATTTATTTTTTTTTTAAAATGGTTGAAATTTTTTTAAATATTTTTATGTGATCATTAATATGATAAAAAGGTCTATGAAAAATGTGTAAAAAAAGTAGGGGTTTCCATTTAAAAAAATTGATGATGACGTCATAGTAAAGTTATCAGTGACGTCATGAATATTTTTTTCATTCCAAAAGATGGCATTTTTAAATCAAAAATTGACCTGTCCGAGCGATTTTTACAAAAAAAATTTTTACGGAAGTTATGACCTTGGTTCCAAACTTTATCACCACCCTGTATTTCATGTTCTATTACTTGCATTATTTCTAAAACACAAAAATAAAATTATCATAAAAACACTTGTTGTATAGCAATAAATTTATGTATCAAATGGCTTGGTTATTTATCCTATTCATACCTATTTTTTGACTGCCAGGAAATCAGGAATAATGCAATTTAATACGGTGTATTTGACCCAGTGTACATTTCCTTCCGCGTAAAGATTTCCTGTTTCGCGAGCATTTGTGGTTGGGAACACGAATCTCCCACTAGCCATTACTTTTACCATTACTATAAACCCATATTATTATTAAAATATACTAACAGGCTCATGGTCGTTCCTATAAGCACTTTTCGGTTGGACTCTGTGTGTAAAGCAGTGTACAGTGTTGTTTCACTTTCACTACCTGCACGAGGCTCTCGGCTGAGCACAAGACGTTCTACTTGAACTGACCGCCGTGTTTAAGATGTCTTAAACATCATCCTACTAAACAAAATAAATTAGTTATTAAAATGGCTTCGACCGGTAAAATAGTTGTGCGTATCGTTTTTATAATTTGTATGATCTTAATACTTCTTGGAGACTACACAGGTCTCATCAGTAAAATATTAGGAGGTAGCCAGAAGGATAACTCAAGTACCAATAGGCCTAGGCCGAGACCAACTAATCCAGGATACGGTGACATGAAAGCTGAAATAGATCTCGATGCCGATATAGAAGATGAAACTTTAAAAACTTTAGGTAACTATTAAGTAGCTATAATTATAGTCTTGCATTGCAATTTAATTATCAAACAAGGATATTTTTATCGAATGTTTAAATAAACAACCATGACATTCAAGTGTTTATTAAAATAACATGTTTTTAAAAATTTATTCATAATTTACATAGTGACACTATTTAGGAACAAGGTTCTTCCGATTTCAATATTATATCGATTAATTTTATAAATTTTTATTTATTTTTTTCAATCTATTGCCGTTTTAATTAACTTGAAACCTTTTAAAATCAGAACAAACCTTATATAATCTTAGACGCAATTATTAATTAAAAAATATGATCAATGCTTTTAAATGCAATTAATTACATGATATAATCATGGATATTATTGCAAAATTAGTTTACATTGTTAATTGCTGTTAAAATGTTTTGGAACACAATTATTGTTAAAATATTCACAATGCAATTTAATTCTTAAAACATATTGTTAAACTTTATTGCAATGATTTCATTTTTATTACTACCTTTAGTATTTTAAATTTGTATAACATAAAATTCTTTAGAATTACTGTCTATAACCAAAATTTTCCGTCGATTATAATTAGTACTAAATATATCTATAACCTGTAATTTCCAGCTGCATATATCAAATATATACTTTTCAAATCGATATTCGAAAACTATGTTGACCTTGGTTTTATCGATGAATTAGTTATTATTACTTCACTAAAAAATATAATCACATAGCATATACAGGGTGTAACAAAAGTAACGCATAATAGCTTTAACTTTTTACTATAAAATAAAAAAGTTAAATGCAAAAGTCTTTCATTTAATTTCAGTGCATATTTCGCCATTATTAGTTTTTCTACATCTTTCACCATTTTGTTGCTATATCATCCAACTACTGTTTTTTAAATAGCATTATTGTGTTTTCTTTGCACATTTTAAAAGGGAAATGCTATTTTATGAGAAATAAAAAAAGAAAAATTTTGGAGAAAAATTAATGGTTTCTCATTTATAAACCCGAAAAATTTTATTTGGATTGTAAATATCATTTTGAACAAATAATTTTAAATTTTTTGTAACTTTTTAAGGAATCAAAAAAAGTAATGGTCTACCGGGTGGAAATGAAAACCGGGTCACCTCGATAACTTTTTTATTTATGAATAAAAAAATTTGAAATTTGGCTATGTTCTATGGTTCAAAAAAACAAATTTTATGTGTATTTTTTATTTTCGAAATAACTTCCGGTTTCACCGGAAGCACCATTAACTTTGTTTTTTTAAATGTAACCTCCCATATTTTTATTCATGGCTTAAAATACTTTTAAAAAAGAAGTATTTTTGAGATATTAGTTTTTATTTTTTTTGTATAGATAAAATCTTCATTAACTAAGTTTAAAAATTAATAGTTCAAAGACCACTTAAATTTTTTTTCAAATTACAATTTTATTTATGTATTTGAATTATTTAGAATTAGTTTTGGTAATTTTCACCGACTTCGAAAACCTTTTTTTTTTTTTTTTAATTTTTTTTTTCACAAAAAATAAAAACTAATATCTCAAAAATACTTCTTTTTTAAAAGTATTTTAAGCCATGAATAAAAATATGGGATGTTACATTTAAAAAAACAAAGTTCATGGTGTTTCCGGTGAAACCGGAAGTGATTTCGAAAATAAAAAATGCACATAAAATTTGTTTTTTTGAACCATAGAACATAGCCAAATTTAAAATTTTTCTATTCATAAATAAAAAAGTTATAGAGGTGACCCGGTTTTTATTTCCACCCGGTATAAAAAACTTTTTCTTCGGAATGATATTTACTATCCAAAAAAATATTTGAGAGTTGATAAAAATTTTAATTATTTTAATTTATTTTTTTTCTATTGCGAAATAGCAATGGCAAACACAAAAATTAGGTCTATTAAAAGGTACAAAAATATATACTAATAGAAAGTTATACAAAAACTAAACATTCTAAAGTATGTCCTAAAATTAACCGAAAAACTTTTATATTTAACTTTTTTATGTAACTCTTTAAAATAAAAAGTTACAGCTATTATGCATTACTTTTGTTACACCTTGTATAATATGTGCAAAATACTACAATTTCAAAAACGATTTAATATGGTAAATATTTTTGAATTCTGTAATTTACTGGTTTTAATTTTATAATATATATTTAGTTTTTTTTAATAAACTAAACATATTTAAGTAAGCAAATATTTAAAAAATATTTTAAACAACGTTAAGCTCGTTATTAAGACAAAATGGCTTAAAATATAATTTAAGTCGAAGTTTATGTTTTTTTTTTTTAAATACGTTTGTGGATACTGTTATTTATTTACCCATTGGGCTGTATTTCAATTCAAGGTGCTTTTATTCTACTGATTAGAATAGAAAACCGAAGTTTATCAGCAATGTATTTATGGGCTACGTTAGGTTTCCTCCGAGTAATTAACTAAAAATTAATCCTTTAAACCTATTCCTCCCCGGGCTAATTAGGGTCCAAAAATTCATAGATCTGTTCCTCCGAACGCTAAAGCAAAAGTGGATCTTATAGACTTAGTAATAAGGTATATGCCTAATTTATACCCGCTAATACCTGGAAACTAAAAAATGCAAGGGATTAGAGTAGCTGTAATATATTTACAGGGGGGGGGGGGGGGTTGTAAATTCGGAGGAATCGTCAAGCAGCCTATTTAGGCCACCTTAGGTTTCCTCCGAGTAATTAAATAAAAATTGATCCTTTAAATATATTCCCCATTGGGATCATTAGGATCCAAAAATTCATAGATCTGTTCCTCCAAAAGCTAAAGTAAAAGTGAACCTTATCGAATTAGTTTATATTTATACACGAGGAGAAAAAAATCCAAGGGATTAGGGTATTTATAATATATTTAGAACCGGGGATGTAAATTCGGAGGAATCGTCAAGCAGCCTACTTATACCATAAAATTTCTATTATGCGAAAAAATAAATAAATCAATCGTTTATATCAAGTTAAGAAAAGTTTTTTAAAACCAAAATAATATATCTAATATAATCTAAGAAACACTCGTACTATTATTTTAGTACAAAAATTTTTTGTGTTGGTATTTTTGATTAGCTAATTTTGGCGATAAGTTTTGGCTTGGTAATCATTTGCATATCGCCATTTCTAAATAAAAGGGAAATAATAGCGTCAACAGTAAAAAAATCGCAAACAATGATAACTTTGATTTCGGTCTCTGTTTACAATAATTATCACATAAATTGTGTAGTAAACAAAATATTTTATTCTGTAAAAAAGTATTTTATCTTCCAAGGATGATAACGTAGCTAAACTTTTCAAAGAATTAAAAAAAACAACTCACTGATCTTTTGTTTTACCAAATGATTGTCAAAAAATTTACCCCTTCTTAATTAATTTTTGAAAAGATATTGCTAAGATCAGTTGTTATCTTTCCAATTCAAATGTAAAATACAAACTAAGTACCTATACAAACATTTTCTATTAGTTTACTCAACTATAATAATCTGTATTGTAATCTGGTTGGATGTCTACACTTTTTAACGGTTAAGAGTATTTTTTGAAGTATGCTAAATAGGGAGCTACGGGGTAAGCTATACTATAACTCATAAATCACTTTATATTTTTGTACCAAATTTTGATAGTATGTAAAACTATTGCAAACTAAGGCAAAAGAAATAAAAAAATATTAACAGTAAGTGTATTTTTGAATGCCCTTAAAGTCGTCCTACTTTACAGTAAAATTATTCAAAAACTAATCAAAGCATGGTGTTAAGCTTGCCATGATTTGTTAAGTCATAAAATATGAATCGATTGGTACTATAAACCGAAAAAAATTATTTGAGTAGTTATTATGGCACTACGAAGCGTTATTTTTGGCTAATCGTAAGCCAATTTAAACGCAGCAACAAAAAAAGTCGTAAACATAAATAATATGTAGAATAGTTTTGAATTATGAACCAAAAATGTGTAGGTATATCGTTGCTATTATTTGCTTAAATTGGTTGTTTAATTTTCACATTGGTTCGCGGTGATTTCTTTAATTAAAATACTATACAAATTTTAAAAATAATGGAGTTTTGGAAAGACCTTAAAATTGCGAAATATTAAATCTTTAACCTTCTGGAAGAAAACCTGGAACCAAAAGCTGCTACATTAAGCATAACAAAATTTATATTACCGTTTGTCTTGATTGAAATACTGTCAAATCCAAAAAGTTCTTCCCAGCAACTGACACTGAAAAAATTAATCAAAAAAACACTAAATTTTTGAATTCGAGCCGAAATTGAGAAAAGCTTTACTTTCTGAATAAAAGGTCTTCAATTTGAGAAGAAATAATAGTATTTTGTAAATTGTTTTGGGCAAAATTAAATTAACCGCTAAAAGAATTGGAACATAATCATGTTTACAACGTGTAAATAAAATTACAAAGAATTAACTGAAATGCAACTGTAACTTAAATCTAACAGTACATATACATACATTAGTTTTTTTATGTTTTATGTACAAAACAAAAAAGTGTTACGCTGGATTTAAATAATGTATTTTAATAATAATTACTATAAAATGTTAAAAAATAAATAAATATAAAATTTTGTTAAATTAGTTATACAGAGTGATTCGTTTGACTTGAAATAAATAATATGTAATATCGCTTGGAAAAACATGGTTTAAAAAAATGTTTCAAATAAAAATTGACTAGTTTAAAGAGAGAAAAATAAAGAACTTATAAAGTTTTTTGTAAGTGTCAAAAAAATTTACCACATAAAAAATGAAGTAAACTAAAGTTATTTATTTTTTGAGTAGATATTGGAACCGCTAAAAATTATAGGTTTTCCTTAAAAAATACTTGGTTATCATTAAATTTATCACAAAAATTACTGTTAACTAAAAAATTCTAACAACCACTTTTTTCTCCTTTTAAACCAAAAAAACTTTTAATTGAAATTGAGTTCAAAAATTTTTATACGAAAATAATAAATTTAATTTTTATTAATTTTGGCCTTTTCAGAAACTATTTTTAATAATTATGCCTTTATAAATAATGCATTTTCTCCTTTTTAAAACAAATGAATCGTTGCCGTTCTTAATTACTTAAATTATTTAAGGAAACCATAAAATAATTAAATATTATTTCAATTAAAATCATTTAATTTCCATAAAATAGACCAGTTATTTAAATCAAGACAAAAATATTGGTTTTGTAAAGCAATATCAAAAATGTAAAGTCTCGTCTGAATTAAATGAATAAATCATGCTCAAGGCTGATCAAACTTGTTCATTTTTTTTATGAAAAATATTTTTAACTTTGATGATTTTGTTTAAAATTTAAATAAAAAAGTTTAACCTAAATTGCTTGGTTGTTGACCCGAATTACATGCGTGTTAGATAGCCCATTACTATTGTGGTTTTTTAGTTGAAAATATTTTTCTAACGAGTTTAATTTTTTTTAACTGATTTGGTAATCATTTGCCTAAATAATAAAATATTGCGGTTTTATTTTAATTTAATTTATCGAAAGAAAAAACATCAAGGTAAACATTAAAAAGTAGCTTATGGGAAATGGGTTATTACATGTTTTTTCAATAGTAATAAATACAGCTTAAGAATATAAACTCAGTAAATAATAACGTGGCACTTTGTTTATGAACTTTTATGAACAAGTATGTATGTACTAGAAATATAAAAGTTATGTTGTAGTCCTTGGTAATATTATAAGAAGGCAGGACAAGGTTTCCACTCGAATTGTTAAACTAGTTATGCGAATTACAGTTTACTATTTTATTTACATTTATTTAGAATGCTTAGTTCTTAGTGAATTTATTTACTTAAATTTGATAATAATGCTTACTATGAAAGGTGTAAACGACATATTATTGTTTCAGGAGGTCAGTCTTCAAAAACTCAAATATTAGCAACAATTAAGAATGCATGCCTGCCAAAGTTAATATGCGAGTTAAACGCCACTCCTCAGAAGGACAAACTGACAGAATCGGAAAAATCGTTGTTATCTTTAATACGGTAAGTGCAAGTATAAGAAAAGAAGTACAGAGAAAGCGGTTGGTTACGTCTTCAGAAGTAACCTATTGAGTCATAAGCTTAAAGAAACTGAAAGTCATTACGGCATAAACGTAACGATACTTTCTCTCTGCTGTAATAAATAAACATTGTTACATAAATAAATACCGGCAATGAGAGCGCAGGAAGAGCGTTTACAGCTGCTGCCATTGTCCCACATCTAGAAAGTTGGACTCAGCAATTGCTATTTTCAACACTGTGTCAACATTATTAACCTTGTAATATCAAAATATGCAAAGGTGTCGCAAATGTTATTAGGGTGGAACTGTTCAGAAACCTAGATATTAATATAACTGCACTCTGCAGTTAAATTGTTTTAAATTTCCAAGCTTATTGTTTATTCCTATTGCATCACATCAATTCTAAATAATTTTAATTAATTAATATGTGATAAATCCATCTAAAAATTAATCATTAATTTTAATTAAATTTTTCAATTCATTATTATAGACAAAAAGTAGATATTATAATTTTGGACATGAAGATCCCTGATTTTATTTTATTCATATTTACTTTTTTTCAATAAACAGTGGGTTTGTTTTAAAGAAATAAGATTAAAAATGGAAATTTCATTAATAAAATCTATGGAAAATATGTATCCCAGAATGTTCTATATATTTTAGTATATTTGCTATTTTCATATAAAGTGGGTGATGAAACGGTTCACGGGCTATAAGAACTTTCATGTAAAGAATGTTAGTTATTTTCTTGCCGAATTATCACGAAGATGAATGCAATGCAATTTTTGTAGAAAAAAAATCTGCATCTTTAAGAAGTCAAATTCAACTTTTTTGCAAATTTTAAATAAATAAAAAGCAGATAAAAGTCAATCAAACGATCAATTTGCCTATAGTAATTTCTAGGTACAATAAAATTAGGCACCACTTTACTTAAAAATGTGTTGGAAAATAAGTTTGGCCCAACTCATAATTTCAAATATATGATTGTCCCATTCGTGTTTTACCAACCGTCAGTTTTAAAAAGCAAACGGAATTAAAATAAAAACCTGAAGTCACGGTAGTCCAGTCATATGGTAGTTTTACCTGGAAGTTTTCCTGGAGTTTTGAAAATGGGCAATTTTATAGATTTCAGCTCGTACCGCCATATTGAAAAAATGGCGCCTAAAAGCAGTTTTTTGACAATATCTCCTTTCCCACTCATTTCACGATAAAAACATTTATATTTAAGATGAGAACTTGACGATGATTTGGGAGAGTAATTACTAAAGGTAAAGGTGAATGATTCAACTCCCAACTTTTCAATATATTTATTATCGTGCAACTAGTTTCGCCTTCATAAGGGCATCATCAGGCACTAAAAAATTTTTTACAATGGTCACCTTTACCTTCAGTATTTATATTTAAAATTAAACTAGAGAAATTTTCCTACAATTTATGTCATAGCCTTTTTTTGTAAAATCAATAGCTGTGGCGTATGAGCGCCGAAAAATGTAAATCAAAACGCGCTTTGGCAAAAATCTCATTTCCACACCACCTTGAGGTTTCTACCACTGGGCCCCATAGTTTCCAAAAATGATTAAATTTTTTGATGCTGCCTTATAAAAGAATAATTTCCACATTTGGTAGCGCGTAGGAAATTTTTGTTTTAGAAGGGGCTCGGAAGTTATGCCTAAATTTAGTCGAAATTTTGAAGTTAGGGGCGAGTGGCTCCCGTCGGGCTATTTTTTAACTGATTTCCAATTTAAAAGGTTCAGTCGAATGTGCTCCTTAAAGCCAAACCGCCCACGCATAGGGATTTTTGAATTTCGAAAAAAATAACGCAAAATTTTTGTAAGATCCTATTTTAAAACGTCGTAATTTTTGACACTTTTCGGTCTAATAAACCCCTAAAATTCCACCCCTATATTATACACTTTCTCTGAAAGCTTTCAAGGTCTACTTTAAGACAAAAACAGAATGAGACTTCGCTATCTCTTTTCGTTATCGAGTTACGACTGAAAATGTAGCCAAAATTACGGTCTGAAATTTTTCCACTTTTCGCAAAATAATTAATATCTACGAAACTGGTAGCACCACCGGGACGTTTAATACCTTAAAATTCGCATCGTCCAAAAAAACTATTTACCCGATTTTAACCTAACATTTTTTTAAATTAACAGTATACAGGGTGGCCCTGATTTTACTTCCCAGGCAATATCTCAGTTATTTGAAGAGATAAAAGTATAAATCAAAAAGTGCTTTGAACGGCAGCACTTATACTTCATAATTTCATTCTAAAAAAATTATTGGTATTTGCCACTCTTAAGATGCCATCATCATTTTTTTTTCTTTAATGGGACACCCTATTTTTTATAATTGATATTGCATCTACAATTTATTCTAGAATCAGTGATATGCTACACTTAGTATTTTAAGTACATTTTGTGAATACAAAAATTAAAATATTGATCGAAGTATGTATTATGCAAAAATTTTTATTTAGTTTTTTTAACAAAATTTGTAATTTACAGTTAGGTTTAGTTAGATTAGGTTAAGTTAAGTTAGTTTAGATTTTAAAAAAATTCTTAAAAAATACTAAATAAATAATTTTGCATACTACTTCGATCAATATTTTAATTTTTTTATTCATAAAATGTACTTATAATACTAAGTGTAGCATATCACTGTTTCTAGAATTAATTGTAGATGCAATATCAATTATAAAAAATAGGGTGTCCCATTAAAGAAAAAAAAGATGATGATGGCGTCTTAAGAGTGGTAAATAAAAATATTTTTTTTAGAATGAAATTATGAGGTATAAGTGCTGCAATTCAAAGCACTTTTTGATTTATATTTTTATCTCTTCAAATAACTGAGATATTTCCCGGGAAATAAAATCTGGGCCACCCTGTATACCTTCGGTAAAATTTTTGAATATTTATTGTAGTTATGTATAACTATAACGCGCCGCTTACTCTACCTCAAGGTGGTGTGGAAATGGGTATTGAAGTACATTTTACGGCACTCGTACGACAAAACTATTGATTTTACGAAAAAAAGGATATTACGTAAATTGTAGGAAATTTTCTCCAGTTTAATTTGAATATAAATGTTTTTATCCTAAAATGAGTCGGAAAGGAGATATTGTCGAAAAACTGCTTTTAGGCGCCATTTTTCAATATGGCGGCGCCAGCGGCAAAGATACGAGGTGGCAAAGCTGAAACTCGGAAAGAGCATAGGTATTGAAATCTATAAAATTACCCATTTTTATAACTGCCGGAAAACTTTCCAGGTAACCCACTTCTTTACTCTCAAATGACTGGACTAGGGTTTATCTTAAAGTTTAGAAGTTGCAGCGTTTTAAATAGTAAATTACCCTCTTTGATTTATTGGTAATAACTAATAATCTCTAACTTATGTAGTTTTCGATTATTTTTTTCAAAACTACACTTACTCACACAATGTTTTTTTTTGTACAAACCGCAGTAAATTTTATAATCCAATACTTCAATATTTTCAAGATCCGTTAAAAATCGTTCGAACCTATCAATATTTTTTTATGCGGATAAACGAGGTACGTTTTTAAATTTTTCATGGTTTGTAGGAAATTCGATGAACTTTAAAAATCATTTCCCCCATTGGCAATCTTTTTTTAAGAATCGACTCAAAAACTTTTTTATTTTTAGACTTTGGAAGGTTTATGCTTTAAAGTTGTTAACACTTATAAATGTAAAAGATATAGCGTTATACTATACAGGGTGTCCCAGCGGTGCGAGGAAGTAACATTACTCTAAAATGAAAAAATATATAGACATGCGGTTTTCGGTAGAATATGCAATACCTTTAAGCGCACATTTTAAAAATATTTTAGTAATATACCGGGTCTCCAATCCAAGATGGCGGACCAAAGTTATGTTTTTTTAAATGGAACACCCAGTACATTATGACAATTTTGGATTCCTTATCAAAAAATAATTATACTTTGTATAAACTTTTATGGATCTAACATCACTCGTTTTGCTGATATTTGCCATTTAAGCCAAAAAAAGATCAATTTTTGAAAAATCACTGCTCTAAAGCAGAAGAACATTTTGGCTTGAAATTTTGTCAAAAAATTTTCAACATCGTCTAGTCTACAACTATCATGTCAAATTCAAGTTTGTGATATTTTTTATCAGGGTGCCTTATGAAACGCAAAATGAACAATTAAACGAAATTTTCAAATGGAACACCCTGTATAATTTAACATCAATCGATGGCATTTTTCTTTTGATATAATGTTTGTATGGTCGCTTAACAATGGTTTAGGAGATATTAATATCCAAACTGAGAAACAGTGAAAAATAGACAAAATAGCACTCTTGGTGAATTTTTTTGAAGATTTTTTTTAATTTGCCTAAAACTTCTTTGTGCCTTTCTCTATTTTGCTTTTTTAATAATGCTGTTATATTACAATAGCAGTTTTTGTTGTTTTTCAACAAAAATAAAATCGAAACGTGCAATTATCAATTTTGGTTTTCTAAATCTCAGTATATTTTGAAAATTTAACAACTGTTACCAAGGAAACCACTATTTTGTTGAATTCCGTTTTTAGGCTCTCTTGTGATAGCTAGAAGCGGATTTCTTTCGAACATTTTATGTTTTAAGGTTCGAACCTCAAAAAGTTCGGGTTCGGTTAACAGCACATTTAATTTCGGTGAAGGGAATTTTTTTTTAATAAAATCTCTTTATAAACCAATGTCTAAGTATTGTTGCATTTTTGAAAAAAATAGGGTACGTTAGTTGGGTTAATTTAAATTCTTTTTTTATTAATTTCTAAATTTTTAATTTTGATCTTTTCAAGTCTTCCTAAAATACTTCCTAAAAAGTACGATTCTCTGTATATGTTCACTATTGCTTCTTGTAGGATTTTTATTATGGGCACTCAATTTATCTATGTATCATAAAAAAACCCGTAAAAATCATGTATTACTTCATTATCTTACATTATTTAAATATTCAATTACCGCCCCATCAATCTCTACTAGCCAGTATTATAAGAAAAGGTATAATCATTTTTCTTAAAAATTATTGAAACTGATATCTGAATTTATACAGTTACATTTTCTTGTGCCGTTTGTATCTACCGTGTTGTTTGAAGAACATCATTTAATTTTCCTGTTAGAAGAGAAAAGTGTTATTGTGCGTTTACACATACACTACCATCCATAAGTTTTTGCCCACTTCAAATTCATTTTAATTTTATAAATTTGTGTCTAATCCAAGCCATAGTTCCATGTTACCTCTCATTGAATGCTGCACTGTTTGATATTTTTAATTTTCCAAGTTACTAGTTTCCAAAAAGGAAATAATGGGAGAGAATGCCTACAGTATACGCTGATGTAATAGACAAAAAGGAAGCACAGATCGATGCGGCTAATGTGTTATAAAGAAATGTATCTGTTTGCCCTGATTTGTTAAATTTTGACAAATGAACCTATTCGTTGCGGATTTTTTTTTTATTTTTCTTATGAATAGTTTCAAAATCTTGATTGAGGTGGCCAAATACTTATTAACGCTAGTGTAAGATATGACCAATGGCGTTTAAACCACTCTTTTTCTTCGTCATGTATTATGTGTAAATGCAGCTTTAGAATTTAGAAGACAAGGTAAAAGAAAGTCTAAACCCCCGCTACAGAATTAAATGTGTATTTCGAGATTTTTCATATTTTGGGAATACAATCCTTACTATAAATAATGCGCCTGTCAAATTGTGTTTTATTTTTTCAATGAAGCCCTCATCGATATCCACATAAATTAATCGGTACTTTAATGATGCTACCACAATACAATTCGAAATTGTTCCACTTAGTTACAAACTTTGTATAGAATCAAAGAGACAACTCCACGATAATAACCCATTTAATGTGATGATTGTTACAAAACGAATTCCTTTAAATAATTCCAGAAACACTCTCGTCATCTCCCAGTACGCTGCAGTTACATAAATTAAAATCAACAGATGAATTAATTTTAGAATTTCTTCCTGTACTTAAAGAAATTATCACTTTTTGGAAAGAAGATGATAGCTGCTACATGTTTGATACACAAGAGCGTGATCCGAATAGTTTGGCTATAATTAAGGAAATTCGAAGTAGATCTATATTGGAAACTATTGATTACAATTCAGCAACTGCATGTTTATTATAGTTAAAAATATAAGGGATTTTTTTGAGATTTATTTAAAAAATGTACCAAGAGAAAACAGGAGAAGCCCGTTTATTTTATCCAATGTTGAAATTAAAGATTTTGAAGATATATATATTAGTATAAATAGATGGAATTTATGTGGTACAAAATTTGATAGGTAAACCCGAAATTATGAATGCCTGACAAATTTTTTAATCACAATATCTTATACAAAGTCACTTAATTCCAATGATTGAATCAACTAGTAATACTATGGATGCTATCTTAAATTGAGGAAACATGTACAATCTTGAATACTTTAAGGATTTAAGAAAGAAAAATAAATTCATAATCCCCAAATTAACTCTTTCTGAAGTTCTTCCAGAATTTATACTTGATAACAAATTGGTTTGTGTGGATTTCAATACGGGCTTCATTAATGGTTTTATATCTACTCGAGAAAATGAAAATAATTTTCTTAAAGGTTTTCAAGATCTTTTAAGTTCCTGATATAAACAAACATATTTTAGGACATTTTTTGGAAGATAAAATAAACCCATAAATGGTATAAACCATTCACTAACTCTTTTAATTTGGCCAATTAGATTAAGAAAAAATGGCTACTTTATTGTTTTCCTCCAAGTAATTAATTAAAAATTAATCATTCAACCTTCGTCATACTAAGTGGAGTAGAAACGAACCCCAAGCTTAAAATTTGTAAGGAAATAGTACTTTTTAATTTTTTTTGTCTCCTAACTTGAGCTTTCTACATTAATTAAACTAAAAACGTTATGTTTAAATATACTTCCTGTAATGCATAATTTAAAAAATGACACAATAACAACATTAAATGTACTATAGGGTACAAATGTACCCCACAAAGTATGTCATGTAAAGTATTTAGCTCAGTACGGCGAAGGTTAAATCTATTCCTCCTCGGGATAATTAGGGCCCAAAAATTCATAGATCTGTTTCTCTAAATGCTAAAGCAAACGTGAACCTAATCCACTTAGTAATAAGGTATATGCTTAATTTATACCTGCCAAGGCCGGGAAAGGAAAAAAAATCAAGGGATTACGGCAGTTATAAGAGGTGGTAAATTTGGAGGAATCGTCAAGCAGTCGAAAAACTCTTTCTTTTGTTATTTTTAGGTAGCTAATTAATGTTGCATTTTTTATAGTTTGTCGGTTTTAGGGTTATAGGACTATGTAATAAGAAAATACTATGTCGTTTTGCTAACCAACACTTTTTATATACAATTAAAGTGCTCCAAATATTAAGCTGTAAATAATTAACTTTTCATATTAAATACAGGGTGTTTACGGTTCACCCGTTTATCTTTGAAGTGGTGATACTAGAGGTGAATATAAGTAGAATGACAAAAAATCATCTTAGTAAAACTGTCTTTATAAGAGAGTTACAGCTCTTTGAAGATGCTGCCAAAAAGAATGTTTTTACGCTACTATTTCCAAACGGGTTACATTACAGTATTCAAATTTGGTACAGTTGGTCCCAGCTGGAAGTAGGACAAAAGTAGTCACGATCGCGTATTCTTTGTCCTACTTCCAGCTGGGAGCAACTTTACATTTCTTTATAAACTTTAGATCTATTATTATCATTTTTTCGAGATTTTTTGGTAGCCTATATAGGATAATTTTGAATACGGTTGAAGATAAACATTGTCTAAACTTTGCAAGGGTTAAATATCAAAGCTTTATTCTTTCAAAATAATATTCTTTACTTTATTTTAGACAAAAAAGATCCTCTTATTCTAACTAGCTAGGATGCACCGTTTTCCCAAAAAACGCATTAAAATTTTTCCTCGCGTCGACCAAAACGTTAATCGGAATACTTTCCTTAGCAACATGCAGCAAACTAGCAGCGTTGCTAAGCTCGGCGTTTCCGTCGTCCGCGAATGTCGCTAGCAAAACGTACCTAAAATTTGATATTTAACTCTTGCAAGGTTTAGACAATGTTTATCTTCAACCCTATTCAAAATTACATTTTAGAGCCTACCAAAAAATTTCAAAAAAATTATAGTAATAGGTCTAAAATTTATAAAGATCTGTACCAAATTTGAAATGTGTAATGTAAACCGTTTGTAAATAGTATCGTAAAAACACACTTTTTGGCAGCATCTTCAAAAGGCTGTAACTCTCTTATAAAGAAAGTTTTACCAAGATGATTTTTTGTCATTTTACTTATTTTCACCTCTAGTATCACCTCTTCAAAGATTAACGGATGAACCGTAAACACCGTGTATACACGTAAAAATAAGTTCGTGACTAGTCGACTTTATCTAGAAGCAGTGAACTAACGTCTCTTTATTTTGTTATAGGTAACATGTGAAATTATGCTCCTAGTTATTTTAGTATTTAGCTCAAATATTAGATTTGAACTGCTTTTTCTAAAAATAATTAAACTTTTATTTTCAATTCCGTATGAAATTATGTTATTTGTTCCAATAAGCTTTTTTGTTTCTATAACACTGGTCAATACACGTTCACCTCATAGCTTATAGTGTATTTACAAGTATCTCCAAGGCGGTTGGTTTTAGCAAACATTTTGTATAGAAAATGATCTTTTTGCTAAACTTACCTGCTGTGGAAGTCTTTGCAGTTATCACATAATATAAAATGAGTTTTTCGTCAAATTCTGCTATTTTAGAGATGTTTTCGAATATCCAATCAAATTGAGGCCGGAACTTCCTTCGTTATTATTGAGACTTTAGATAATCAGCTGTACGAAATCCCCTTTACATCCGCTAAAATAAGGAATGATGTAATTGATCTTGTAATATATTTCAAAGCTATAATTATTGCAGAAATACGTAGTAATTTAGTATTGCCGACGTTTATAAATAATGTGTACGACGAAACCTTCCTTAAGGTTATTTTTGGCGAGATAAATTACCAGCATAGATTTAATCAGATTTTAAATTTTAATAAACAATTAATTATAACTATTTGTAGTCATTAAACCAATATTATATTCAAGAATCAAATCAAATGCAAACAATAATTTAAAGAATTTTCACGGATTTGGAAAATATTTTGCAAATCAACTACTAGCATCAAGGGTGAAAGGGCCATAAGGGAAAATGGGGATTTTCCCGGTGGGCCGGTGGGCTAGAGGCTTGTCGAGCCGGTGGCCGAAAGAACCCAATATCTTAACAACTGCTGGAATCATTTTATTTAGGTATATTTCTATTATTTCGTAGGCTAGCAAGCAAAAGGCACTAAGTCAAAAAAATGGAATTGCGTAATTTGAATGTCAAAGCTTCATAGCATTCGAAAAAGTAATTCTAAAGTACTTTTCATAGTGCCGTCTTATAAGTTAACCGAGCACTAGGCCATGATACTTTCACATGTTTCGTATAAAACGATTTTTTCGAAAAACGCTCAAAGGGTTATAATGATATTATTTGTATCCGTTTTTATTTGGATAACCGCTTCTTTTTCTCTAGGGCCATCGTTCATTTTCAGAAATTTTGTTTTTTTAACCGGACCCAAAATCGATATTTCGAACTAAAAATAACTCGCCCCATAATTTTAAAAAAGAAGTAATTTCCAATAATAAAGGGTTTTTGAAACAGAAATTACTTCTTATAAATTTCGTTTGTTTTTACTTTAGAAAAGAAAACACTTCCTGGAAGTGATGAGAATTATTTTTTATATATTAATTTTGGAGAAATGGATTTTTGAAATATGCAAATTTTTATTTTCATAAATAAATTACAGGGGTGGTCCTAGTTTATTTTAAGTGAAACTCTCACAAACTTTAAAAACTTCTACATTTTACTTAAATCTAATTGAATTTAAATCAAATGTTTAAGATTATCAATGTTATTTTTTCTTAAATTTCAAGAAAACTAATTAATGGTACAGACTGTCCCATAAATAGCGGAAGAGCTCTTCAGTACTTTATTGGGAACCCTTGGAAAAGTAATAACGAATTCATGTTTATTTTTGGAACACCCTGTATAAAATTTACAATATGCAATACGTTTGATGATAATTTTAAATTGGAAAATATGTTTTCTTTTTAGAAATTTAAGACATTAGATTCGGATGGTGTAGATTTTAAATAAGTGTTATATTCAAACTAAACAAGAAACATTTCTGTCCTAATGGGTAAGAGTCAGGCCTCTTCAATTAATCTAGAATCTATTAATCTAGATTCTAGATACCTAATTAAAACGAATTCTTTTTTACAATAGTACATATTAATTTCATTTGCCATTTTTGTTCTCAAAATATCGCAAAAAAACAAAAATTGCGATTTTCGTTTTTATTCGAAAACCAATCTAGCTAAAGGTCGTTCCTAACTAATACATACATCACGTTTCTATGCAGGTTTGAAGACGTATTATTCTGATTGGCTTCCTCCATAAAAATTAAAAACTGAAGATCAATCTACTTTCGACTATAAATTGGATGTTCAATTTATTAGGATATTTTTTTCACTTTCCATACTTAAAGAAAAAATTATGGAAAAAACTGGCACACCTTGTATATTCTTTTTCAGGTGCCCATCCGCCACTGATTAGCCTTGCCACGGTGGGCAGCATTGGGTAGCGCAGTTGTACCTGAAAAGAGGACGCCAATTATCCCGAAACCTTAATCCGGTAATTCGCTAGCGCACGTCAACTTTTGGGGTTGACCTGCGGCGCTAATGATCATACCTTTATATTGTTCAAAAAATGTGGAGATCGCGTTTCAAAACTTTAGTAATATTTCTATTTATTAGCAAAAATTAACTAAATTTTTCTAACACTATAACCTCACCAAATTACAATATACGGGGTGTCCCATTTGACGTTGGACTGTATGGGTATCTTTGTTATTATTGGAGATAGAAAGTCGGTTAAATAGACAAAGTAGTAGAGATTCTTTCGAATATTAATAATTCATTTACAAAAAATTTGAATATCGCATCGTTCCAACGCTATCTTGAAAAAACAAGAAAATACAATTTTTAAAATATGGCTATAACTTCTTTATTTACTGTGGTACCAAAAAGTTTTTTGACCTAATACAGACAATTTTTTGTGTACAATGCAGTAAAATAAATAAATGATTTTTTTTTTCGTCAACGGATTGACCGGAAATGAACCAAACTCATTTTTTTCTTATGGCATCCATATTGGATTTACACATATTCGGAATCAGTATTCTTTTCTGAGTAATTTGGTATACCATATGTCATATTTAAAAAAAAATTATTTGATTTTACAAACTAACATTGGACTTTAACATATCAATGTCAATAACATAAATGTAACTAAAATATTAAATGTAAAATAAATCTTAACACATATGTATTGACAGTTTACATCTATTCAAGACCATTTTTGGTTAGTAAAATAAAATTATTTCTATTTTTCTTAAAATATTACATATGATATATCAAATTACTCAGAAAAATACACATAATCCGAATATGTATAAATCCAATATGGCTGCCATAAGAAAAAAATAAGTTTGGTTCATTTCCAGTCAATCCGTTGGCGAAAAAAAATTTTCATTTGTTTTACTGCATTGTACACAAAAAATTGTATTTATTATATCAAAAAAAATTTTTGGTACCACCGAAAATAACGAAGTTATAGCCATATTTTGAAAATCGAATTTTCTTGTTTTTTCAAGATAGCGTTGGAACGATGCGGTATTCAAATTTTTTGTAAATGAATTATTAATATTCGAAAAAATCTCTACTACTTTGTCCATTTAACCGACTTTCTATCTCCAATAATAACAAAGATACACATACAGTCCAACGTCAAATGGGACACCCTGTATATTTTAAAAACTTTTTCCGCATCAAAACGTATCAAACTCTACCCAAACCTAACCTAACCAGACCACCACAGAGTGTATTTTCCTTTCGGTACCTGTGTATTTTATAATAAGTGCGCTAGGCAATGCAGCCTTTTAATGGCAAAGTTTTATGACTTGCGCTCCACCAGCATATTTAATCCGTTTACCTTATTTGGTGCGCTAGCCCGAATCGCCCGCCACGGTTTTCGTCCCATAAATTATTAATTTATAAATCAGCCAGAGCTGAAGGTGTAGCAATCAACAATTCAGTCCTGTACTTTTGGAAAGGACTCAAGTAAGCACTATGTGATGCTGATGAGTGCTAATAAGCGTTATGGTTGGTTCACCTTCAGCACTAAAACGAATGTAGACTTAAGTAATCTTCTCCCTTATTCGTAAATTTATTGTAAATAACGGTCTGCATCGTCGATTGAATTTTTATCTATTATTTTTTTGATTACTGGTGCTGAGTCCAGTCTAAATTGCAATCAAATAAAATGTGCAGAGCCATATAAATTTGTTGGTATATGTCTACACAAGCCTTCATTGGTCATGTTAGATGGCTCTGATTTTTTTTACTTGGTAGAATACTTGCATTGTGCTTCATAAGCTAGAGCTGAAGGTATAGTAATCAACAATTTAGTCCGATCCTTTTGGAAAAGGCTTAAACAAGCAGTATGAGATGATGATGAATACTAATAAGCACGAAACCCAGCGTCCATCACTCTGCAGCTTGCTCGGTGCACCTTCACCACTATAACGAAGGCACACTTAAGGAATCTTTTCTCCTCCTATTTATTGTAATAAAAATAATTATGTCTTTTCTTTTTAGTTTCTACTTTTATGGAGTTCTTATAGGAATTATACACATGACCTAATTTGTTGTGGAGTTGACCATTATCGTAAAAGTTTCAAGATCAAGCAAACAATGTTAATAAAGAAGGTTCACATACAAGTGTTTCAAGAAAAAGTTCACGAACATTATTCAAATATTATGTATTTTTAGAAATGTTAGCGAACAGTCAGTTTCCAAAAACAAACCGATGGGGTTCATTCTACATCAATAAATTGTAATTTCGGTTGTTGCGAAAACATGTCTTTACATGTGAACGATTTTGCGCACGCATTCGCGCGCGATTGGATGTACGGTTTCCTGTGGAAGAAAGAGCAAAGAGCGTACGCGCTATCCTGCGCAAAATATTTCTTCAAAAATACAGTACACGCTTTGAGCGTGCAATTCAGGAATGCGTGTAAGCATGTCGGTTTTGAATTTTACCTCGTGCATTACACCGTGTAAAAAATGGGAGTGTGGAGTACTCCCAAAAATAATACTATTCACAAAACTCAAAAATTGACAGATAATAGAAAATTTGGCAGTTAAATTATTGTATCATCTAATTCATAATTAATATACAAAGGATCAAGGGGTTTACTTGGCGCGATGATGTTTTTTTTAACACAAACGTTTTCCTGTGCAAAAAAACGTGCTAAAGCGTGTGCGAAAATAGACGCGGTTTCCTTGTCAACTTGTAGCTTTTTTTCCTGCGCAAAAAAATTTGGTAAGGCGTGAGCGAAAGCCCGTTCGCTTTCCTTGGAGCGATACTATTTTCTAAAGCCTAGTGTCCACTTGAGAGTAAACTCACAAATGTTTACGAGCCTGAGAGCTCTCTCCGAGACAAGTCGGTGCTGATCTCTGATACTACACATGTCGCAAATGGACATGTTAATTTCTGGTCTCGTGAACGAGTCTCCACTTTTCTGGTTTGGTTGGAAAAGCTGAGACCACATGTCGAGACTTTTTCAATATAAATATTTTGTGTTTATAAAAATGAGCATACGAGAGTGGACAGATGTGGAAGTTTTCCAATTAATTCACCTTTATGAGGAACAGGAATTTTTGTGGAACTCATTTACGAGTATTGAACTCCCAATTCATGTCTTCGATTCACCCATTTCCTTATCCAACACTTTTTTTTTCTTTTCGTTTTTGCACAATTTTGAAACCAACTAGAAAAGCTAGAGCCTGACGTGAATCCATATTCAGAAATAATATTAAAAACGTATAAATTTTCGACCAAGTCAATCAGCGGACTGCGTATTGTTGAATGTCATGTCGATACGGAATTTTCCTGGTCTCGAGACCAAAGTCACTTTCCAGTCTCCGACAACTATCTCGATACCGCAAGTGATCTCAAATGGACAGCACTTGAGACTTTCTCTCGAGATTTTATCTCAAATGGACACTTATCTTTAAGGCACCTAATACCTTGCTATTAGCAACATGTACCCAAGTCTGGACCGGCATTTACAATCAATTTATACAAAAACCACTTTGCAATAAAAACTTTAATCTTTTTATTAATTTTTAATACAAATTAAAAATGTTAGCTCCTAATTTAAATTGTAAACAATTAATTTTAGTTGTTGCAATAAATAAAGCAGAAATGTGTACATAATTTTTAAATTATATGTTTGAGTGATGTAAATAATGATTATAGATTAAAATGGGATAATTGGGTCAACGATATTTGAAATTATTTTCAAAAATAAATTGCATGTAATAAATATATTGGAATATTGCAGTTGATATTAAGAAAAGTAACGGTTAACGCAAACACGTAATAGCTGAAATTACTTGGATGTCAAGAAAATGTATTCTAAAGTAGCGTGATTATAGAGCAATTAGGTAAACGAGAATATTACTGACATTCCTGTAAATCACCAAACTGAACTATACTTAGCCAATTAAGATGTAATTTTGTCAATAATTGTCCCATACCTAAACTGGTTTTTATTTGCACTTGTCTTTTCTACAAATTATTCCTAATTACGAATTAAGAGTGATGTAACGTTTTCAGAACGATTAATTTTTACTGTTTGTTGTTTACTTAATCCTATTGTGCTTATTGCAGGGACACTTCCATTAGCACAACGGCGGAGTTGACTTCTAAATACCACTTTGCTGCACACATGGGTCAACTTATTGCAGGCGTCGAGGGAAACGGCTGCCATAACTTTTACCCGACTTGCCCATTTCCCGGATTACAGGTCCTTCAAATTATGAAGAAAGTCAGGATGCGTTAGAATCACCTTGTCTTCAAGATGAGCACTTAACAACTTGACAAACAATTAAGCGACTGTTTATATTTAAGATATTAGGGACTTATTAGCACTTACAAGTCCAATTAATTTATATTTCAAGCACAGATACTAAACCTCGAGGGAATAATAATTTTATTATGAAACGATTGTGATTTATTTATATTTGATGCAACATTTTTCGTGTTTCATAATTTAATTGTGGAAATAAAAATTTCTTTGCATCTCCAATAATTTGTAGGCTTAATTTTTTAAATCTCGAGGCATTAATCTCTAGAAATTTACCTTAATATAATTAGTTATTTATTTTTGTTATATACTTACTACACGGTAAAGACTCGTTCTTTTCTTGTTTTCCTAATTTAGAGCTTAATAAAAATCTAGTCTATTAAAATTTGTTTTTAATAAATTAGTTGCCCGAGGGCTGTGTAAGTAAATATGTGATTATTGTAGGTTTAATTCTAAACTTTATAGTTACTTTATGATAAATATTAATGTGTAATGTGTGTTTTATCTTTTTTTACTTTGTATATTTATACATAACTGCAATCGTCAAATATATTTTTAAGTATGTGAATATAAAGTTTAGGTAAATATTGACTATTTGATTTTATTTTAGAACGAATGTAATTCTATTAAATAAAAATAAATCATTGTGTACTTTATTTTTTACGTTATTTTATATTATTTTAGGGCAACATAAACAAGGTGTCTCAATATCAATAAAAAATATTTCACTGCAAGAAAACTCGGTAACACTGTATTACAAAAATTTGAAAATACAATTGACTATCAATCCTTGCACGCATTTTAAATTTAAAACTATTCTGTTACGTACAAATTTGCCTTCATTTTAAAACTAATAATTGAAAATAAATTTGTAAATTGTTTTATTATAAATTAGAATAATACAGAACACAGAACAATATCAAAACTCGAATGAGTATTTTCTAGTTTGCTTAAAATTATTTTGGAAGGATTTTTTTAATATTGCTACCGATGAAAAATTTAGAGACGTCTTTAACTTTAACGACGTCTCTAAAATTTTCATAACGGTCGCTGAATACATGCTATAGTAACTAAGTATAAGAAAATAATATTCGTTTCGTTTAAAATCTTACACATATCAACATTCCTATTGTAAAACTTTAGAATAGAATAGACTATAAATTTGTTAGTCCAATCATTACCACATGATATTTTTATATGATTAGATTTTAGATTAAAATTTTACATTAAAAAATATAAGTCCATAATATGAAATATTCAATTAAATAGTAATTAATGTGACAAGTGCGAAAAATAATGTATTAGGCATGAGTTAAAATAACTCGAACGAATGCCTAAAACATAGTTTGCACGTGTTGCATAGAAAATTTTTCTTACTTTTCCAAAACTAAATTAGTGAAATAAATATTGAAGCATTATTAATTATTCTAAATGTCGATAAATCACAGAAGTATCGATTATGTAGAGCACGAACTGATACTTATTTATCTTAGGTTGGCAGCACTTTGATATATAGACAAAAAAGTCATGTAAAGTGTTATACAGGGTGTCCCATTTGACGTTGAACTCTATGGGTATCTTTGTTATTATCTTTGTTAATTTTCAAAATTAAAAAATTCTCAAAATAAACGTCAAGTAAAAATGATTTTTACAATAGTATATTATATAACATGGAGCAAATGTGTGTTATTTCATACGAGGTATAAAATAAAAAAAATATTTCATATTTAGTTTTCTTCAAAAGTGATTTAAGATTTATTTTCTATGATTTTAAGGAATCGCAATCTAAAATAATCATTCTTTTTATTCATTAGTATTTGATATTAGATAATAAGTAGTATAATGTTTCAATTTTATTTCTAAGGGCAACTATGATTTAAAATTAGGGAACATAAAATAACAAAACTAATATTCGTGGATTTTTGTTGGGAAATTCGCGCAGCCTCTACTCAACGCGACCATTTTGAAATTAAAACCGAAAATTGACTTTTGACATTTGACGTTAAGTATCTTATAAAATACTGGCAGAGTTCAATTTAACAAACTAAAAACGCCATCTATCGCACAAATCACGCAAGTAGGCAATTTCATTCGAATTAGACCCTTATTAACTTCAAATTTTAAATAAGCATCGAGAAAACTTTAGCTATAAACTTCAAACAAAGACAAATAGGTAATAGAGGAGGCTGAATTTAAAACTCGAGAAATAAAACGGCGGCCATTAGTTTACTGTAGAAATTGAAATTTAGAAAATTGTTTCATTTTGTAGATGATTGGTTTAATTAACGTTGACATTTAACTAAACTGGCTTAATGCATGAGAAAATTAACTTTAAATAATAAACTATAAAAAGTGGTTAGCAAAATATTTTGGGGAAAACGTGACAGAAAAAAATTCTTGAATAAATTTAAAAGATTATTATCTTTGTTATGTCTGTGGATCTCAATCTCTTCCAAGACGTCCAACTTGATTCCTGAGTTGAAATACATTCCTGAGTACACATGAAAATGTGTAATGGTTTTGTGTTATTATCTATGTATATCAAAACTTTGATTATTCAAACGTAAATGCAAACCGAGTTACTCCTGATGAAGAAAAACTCCTAAACAAAGGACATAATAATATGTACCTAATAAACCGATGATCAACTTGACAACAACAGCCATCAAAAAGGATACTGCCATCAAATACCATCCTAATGAAGAAAACCCGAGTAGAGAATGCTACAATTTTATAACCAATGTGGAGAAATCATCAACTTTTGTAAATGGTGTTGGATGGAAGAAGAAGGAATAAAACAATCAAAAATTTTTTAGGTATTAAAAATTTTTATTTAAAACGTATTTGCATTTGTAAAGAAATTCAAGTGTAAGTTTTTTTACCCCTTATAAATTTTGCGTAGATTGTGCCGCTTTTGAATAAATTTAAAAAAATAATTTGGAAAACGGTATGAATTTAGTCGTTTCCATGGTAACAAGTTTATTAAAATCAGAGGCCTTATTGTTTTAATAAGACTTTACCTTTAAACATCTACACTAAATTTACCCGCCAAGAGTTGGGCAGCCCAGTGCACGTCATTGTCATTAAAAACTTTCAATTGTTCATAAGAACATTATTATACATACAGCCAAATTAAACTACTATTAAGTATAATACATATGTATTTATGTATAAAATTACTAATATGTTAATTTATTTGTTAGTTAGAAATTATTAATTTAGAGTAGAGTTTTAAAGTTCTATTATAATCCTTCTTATACATTATGCAAAAATAGGTAAAGCTCTAACATTTCAATTTTTTATCCGATTTTAATAAGAAATATACCAAATTAAATAGACTAAAATATAATGTGCTGATGTTTTAAATCTTGCTTAAAATTGGATACATTACGTTTGCGCTCGAGTAATAAAAAATTTGTAATCCTTGAACGGCGGTGCTCTCGGCAAATAAGTAGACCGCAGTAAGCAGTGAGTGACAACGTCTTTGCTCTCGTTCATGCTTGCAAAATAAAACTTATTGATTTTTATAAATTGAACAAATTTATATTATTTATTAAAAGGAATATAAGCAACAGATTGTGAAATTTGTACCTTCAAAGTTGGAAATCCAACTTCTTTATTATCGTTAGTATCAAATGCGTGCTTTATTGACTGTATGACTAATTTTTTTTTAAATACCTACCTATATTACAGCAAATGAATCTGGAAACAATGTTATTCGTTTCCTGTTTAATAATTTATCAAATTGGCTATGTCAATCTAACAAATTGCATTGGCAATCTGAATTTTGAAGTTTTTACAATTTGTTCCTGCTTCTAAGTTTATATTTATTTCGTTATAATTAGTTCTTCTTCATTCGTGGTTATTTAGGTTTTAAGATGAACTGTTTATTGTACAAATCTGTAGTATTTTATTTTGGAATTATTACGTAAGTTTTTAAAATTGAAAAGTATTATTACAACACATACAAATATGTGTGAACAGAGTATAGACTGATATTTTTTGTGTTTCTCCTAAAGGTGCCAATACACATGAAAGATCGGGTTAGACCAAAGCAGAAAAAAGCAATAAAAATTTTATAATGTGGTAGAAATGCGCACCGACTAAATTTTATTATAAAAAAGATTGTTAGGTTGGCGCACTGAAGAAACTTTACCAACAAATGCAACAATAAATTTGCGCACCAAACATTTTGGACCAAGGAAATAATTAAAATTCGTTATAGTTCAGCTTTAGAATATTTGTTAGTGCAACGTCAAAACGTTTAACCTGACTTTAGCATATGCTGGTGCGCAGTTCTGCTTTAAATATGGCTAGTTGATGATTCCTCCGAATTTACAACCGCGGTTGTGAATATATTAAAACTACCCTAATCCCTTGCATTTTTCCTCTCCAGGTAATAGCAGGTATATATTAAGCATATATACCTTATTGCTAAGTCGAAAAGGTTCACTTTTGCTTTAGCGTTTGGAGGAACACATTAAATGAATTTTTGGACCCAATTTATCCCGAAAAGGAATAAATTTAAGTGTCGGATAATTTTCAAATTCAAGGAAACAGTATAATGTATCGCAAAATCTATTATTCACCTTAAAATTTGTGTTTAATAAAGTGGTGGCTTTTGTTTTTAGCTCCACTTTTACCGTTGACGTGGTTATTTTGAATAATATTAATAATGTCAGCAAATGTCAAAGGCAAAGGTATACCTAATATTACATTTAATTACAAATAGCTATTTAAGGCAGGCCCACATTAAAGTACTGAGGCCAGATTTTGTTTGTTGGCGAATTTTATGAACTCGCCAAAACGTCATCATTTTCCGCCAATTCGTCATTATTTAAATTGTTTTCTTCGCCTGAATGATGACGTTTTGGCGAGTTTTAGAATCCGCCGTAGAAACAAATCCCACCTCAAGTGAGCTTATCCTCCAGTTTCCGGACACCCTGTATAATAGAAATTAAAATGAAAACGAATAACACAGTTTGATATTTGTATGTATGTGTTTTGGTAGCTTTTATCAACTTAGTTTTTTTAATTTTCCAAATACATGAAATAATTATCACATACTACTTGTTTTCTAAAATTTCCGGTAAAGTAGGAAGTGAAAAAAAAATAGTGCCTAAAATGTGCTTTCTCGAACTATACAACATAGTTATTTCAATTTTTTATTTTCATAAATCCGGAAATAATAGAGGGGTCCCATTACATTATACAGGATGTCCCAAAAAGAAGTGCTCAGAAGAAAACCAACAATCCACTTTTTGACAAATCATTGAATTTTTTTCCATAGTAAATGTCGTTAATTCGAAATGCTGTTATATGTCATAAACTATTTGATCAATTTAATCGCAAAAAAATGTGAAGTAAAGCTAAAATTATAAAATCATCATCAAAAAATTATTTTGATTAAAAAAAATAATTTTCTTTCAAAAAATTAATGAGAATTCGCCTTTTTTTACGTCCGTAAAGCTTCTCGGTAAACTCTATCAATTAAAAAAAACAGTGTTTTATTTGTTTTTCTCAACAAGCAGTGATGGTAAAAAATACTCTGCGAGAGTGACTTGACATAGGGGCTTGAGGGTCAGGTAATGCTCAAGACTTTGAAGAAGAACGACAAAGATTATTTTAATAAAGATTGTAACAACTGTCTGTGGATTTTTGGTGTAGGTATGTGATGATACAGGGTGATTCACACCACCCGTGCCACCCATTTATCTCGAAAACGCGTAATCGTACATGGCTGAAATAAAAAAAAATTATTACCAACGTGAACCTAAAGAATCCATTGGTGATTATATTATTATTTTCCGGAACTATCCGGAACCGGAGGTAACTTTGATTTTTTAAATGACAACATAGGTCGAGTTTGGTATTGTTTGATAGATCTTTTAAAAATAAATAACTTTTACTTAAATATTTTTTCAATAACAATTTACATATTTACAATTTTATATGAAAAAAAAACAAAAACTGTTAAAATTAAAATTTTGTCAAATAATCGAAATACGAAATAAAATATGATACTTGAACTAATTAAATAATGTTTAATTCGTTATTTTCTTCTAATATTTTAGATATTTGCAGTCTTATGTCTTACACGTATTTTGATTATTATTTAACAAAATTTTAATTTTAACATTTTTTTTTGTTTTTTTCTTATAAAAACGTAAATATTCAAATTATTAAAAAATACTTAAGTAAAAGTTATTTCTTTTTAAAAGATCTAACAAACAATACCAAACTCGACCCATGTTGCCATTCAAAAAATCAAAGTTACTTGGTTCCGGATAGTTCCGGGTTGTTCCGGAAAATAATAAAGCGGATATTCGTGTAAGAAATACAAGTAAGACTGCAAATATCTAAATTATTCCAAGAAAATAACGAATTAAATATTATTTAATTACTTGAAGTATTATATTTCATTTCGCAATTCGTTTATTTAACAAAATTTTAATTTTGACAGTTTTTGTTTTTTTCATATAGAATTGTAAATATGCAAATTATTAAAAAAATATTTAAGTAAAAGTTATTTATTTTTAAAAGATCTATTAAACAATACCAAACTCGACCTATGTTGCCATTTAAAAAATCAAAGTTACTTACGGTTCCGGATAGTTCCGGGTTGTTCCGGGAAATAAATGGGTGGCACGGGTGGTCTGAATCTCCCTCTCTGTCAATTATGTAAAATACATTTCCTTAGCAGCACGTTTCGGTCTTCGGAGTCTTCGGAGTCTTCGGAGACCATTATCAACTAAAATTGGAGATACAAATAGGTATATATCCAACGAGTTCCCACAATGAGGTAATACATATGCATAAAACAAATTATAATTTTTAGTTAGTTTTTCTAAAAATCTTACCTAAAATATTTTGGAGTGACAATTTTAGAAACTTTATTTTTGAATGACAAAAAATTACAGGTGGTTTGTCGAAAGACCGGAACATTCGCCTTAAAATAAAATATGATGAAGTATGGATGGTTTTTCCCCCTTATGTTGTTTAATCTTAAATTAACGAGTACATCTTTTTGGTTGTAATCAATTTTTGTTGATACTTATGTCTGTCTAAACGATTACGTTTTACATGTACTGTATAATATTTTTTGTTATTTTCCACTGTGAAGTAATCAGTCGTGTATTTGACTTTATAAAAACCAAAATGTTTACCAAATTAGGATGTTAATTTTTTTATAATATGGTTAGGTTGTCAATGGACAGATTTAATGACTATCGAGAACGCTGTCTGTAGAGAGTTAGTCTCCGGCTGACATTAATTATTCCTGAAAAATAAACCGGGTGATAGAGAACTAATCACACAAAATAGCTACAACTCCATCTGGAGGACACCTAAACAATTAGTTTTTTAACCAAAAAATAACAAACCTAAGATGAAACACATATTCAAAATCCTGTTTTCTGACCGGGGGGGTTCAGTAACGTCAATGGGTAATAAACCCGATATTTGAATTATGTTGATTATGTCAATTTTATTAAGTTGTGGTATATTTTACTGAGGCCCTCCTGCGTCTGTCCTGCTAAGGATTAGGTATTTTAGATAATTGACAATATAAGTACTGTCCGTATATCTGAGCTGTTATTACCCCTCATCATGAGCAAAAATATCAAGAAAAAAAGTAAATTCTCATAAATTTTTTGAAAGAAGAATTTTTCTTTCTATCAAAATAATTTTTTGATGGTGATTTTATAAGTTCAAGCCAAAAGCATTAATAAGCTTTAATTTACATTTTTTTGGATTTAAATTCACTTTATGAACTATAACAGAATTTCGAATTAATTATATTTTCTGTGGGAAGAAAATTCAATGATCCGACAAAAAAAACTTCAGACCCTGACCCCTGATTGTTGGGTTCTTGTCGATAAAATCTCGTCTACTTTCTAGGATTTTATTCTGATCACTTATTTTGGGACACTCTGTATATGTTTTGGGTAAAGTTGCGAGTCTTTTAGTATAAGGTTATAATATACTTTATACTTTTGACCAATTTATTTTGTAAATCTCCTCTGTTTGTCCTTGATGATATTTAAAATTTATATTTATTTATATACATATACAAATTACTTTAAAAATAATTAAAGTTGAAATTTATGTATGATGTATGATATTTTGTAAGACTAGAAAAATTATTATTTCAACATAAAATAATTTCCGAATTTCATAAACAAATTGATGACCTAAGACACTTGCTGCAACCACCGCAACTAAAAATGAGCATTAAGATTAAATGTAATTACAAGTACGTTTAAATAAATTGCAACAAGTGGCACATATCGCCAATGACATAGTAACGTTTATTTAATACTTTCGCTAAGGTTATAGTAATGCAACTGAAAATATGTTTATTTCATTCACTGAGTGTATTAGCCGATGTGCACTGATAATAAAGAAAATTTATTGCAAAATCAGCAAGACTATGCATATTAATTTTGAATAGTTTTTTACTTTTTCTTTATAGTGCATTACTTTTGAGATAACGTTGATTTTTACCTTGATAATAATATCATCAATTAATTTTAAAATTAAAATAAATTACATTTCATAAGACGTAATTTAATTAAATTTTAACATAAATTAATAACTCCCGTTTTATGTTTTATATAAATTTACGTCTAACAAATGAAAAATAAAAACATGTTTGCAAAACGACTTTGAATAAAAAAATGTAAGATGGAGAGATGCCAAATATTTAATGACTTTTCATTTCTAAACCAGTATGAGGTGATCGGTTACTTATTCAGAAATATAAAACCCATTACACATATAAATGTGGTCAGGTCAGTTACATTAATTTTAAAAATAAAATAATTTCCTTGGATCCACTTAGGTGAAACTTTTTTGATTATTGTTATTGTACTATTAGTATCCTCGGTATATTTCCTTTCTTTTTTTAATTTTAATATTGTGAAATGTGTTTAGTTACTTGCAATTTTTAATTATGTGTACATATTCAAAATAAGACAATTGAACATTCCTTTGATCCATCTTTATTTAATTAATACTGCGACATATTTCGGGGGATCCCCATCATCAGGCACAATTTTTTTTCTCTTGACTTTTTTCGTCCATCTGTAGTGGACAATTTCTTTTGGCTCGTGACTTTCAATAATTAGAAGTGGTGTAATGGTTTATTTAAATCGAATAAGATTAAAATTAAATAATGTCAAAAAATGTATTCTAATACGATGACGAATTGGACTTACATATAAGTTAATAAATTTGTTTTACAATTTACTTTAAATATGTATGTCTTGTGTTTCAACGTTGATTCAAAATTTCGATGTGGTTTTTAAAATATTTTAATGAAGGCGATGTTTGAACCAAGATGATGGTATTGTTTAACTTACTTGTACATATAATTGGTTGGAGTAATGTTTGTTTTAATTCACAAGTATGAAACTTATGTATAAGTTTGATATGAATATTATTTAAAATTTTGTGCCTGATAATGGGGATCTATCGAAACATGTCGCAGTATTAATTAAATAAACTTGGACCAAAGGAATATTCAATTATCTTACTTTGAATATTGATTATCCAAATCTTCAAGCATCAATTATGTTGTTCTTATGCGCTTATGTATTCTGACATTTCTTTTAGAATCGTATGCGACATCGTGTCGAGCTTTTCCATTTTCTACTAATAATTTAAATTTTTATAATTCATATGCATTTTGCAAATATTTTTATATATTAGAGTAAATTTTTTCCTTTCTAGAAGAAGATGCTAAAAACAACCTAAGCTACCGTCATTGGTAAAAATATATCTTAAATTTTGTTTTTTTTAAATTAGTTACCAAAAAAATTGAAGACACAAGTGGATAAAGGTGTCGCAAAATAATTATTTCAAGAAAAATGACTAAACATTTTTTGATAAAACTTCCTTTTTTAAATAAAATTTATAACTTTTGGTTTATTTTTCTGGTAGGTACTGTGAAGTAGTTTGTTTCTCTTATATTTTAAACTTTAGTAAAAATTACTTACTTACTCGAATAGAAGAAGAAAAAAATCAGTACATGACACCTTTATCCAAAAAAATTTTTTAAGAAAAAAAAACAACCAGTCTTTGAACATTAATTCATCAAAGATGCATAATTTATTCTCAGATTTGTCGCGTTTAGATAGGGCGATGAAGCTAGATCCAAAAGATATGAAGGCACAAAATCTAAAAAAACTAGTTACGCCACTGATCAAAAGTGTTAAAATTTACACAGTGTCTTAACGAAAAACTTTAAACTACGATTTTTTCAATATTGGTGCATATTTTTAAACGAAATTTTAACAGCTCCCAATATAAAGTCTCTCAAAAGCTTAAATGGGTTAAGAGCATCTAGAAAGATGCCCGCGTTGAGGTACAGTTTACATAATTCAGAAACTTTTTGTAAATTTCAATAAATAAAAACAAGTTGGCATGTTCCATTTAAGATTTCTAATAGTCTTAGTTCAGTCACGTGATGTGGAAACACAAAATCTTCTATATAAAACTTTTTTTGATAAATAAAGTAGTTATAGCCATTTTGCAGGACTTTTCCAGCACCCTGTATGTATACCATATACTCCAAATTACAAAATGGACGACGGCTTACCTATGGGTTCCCCAATATCAGGACTATTAGCAAACATATATCTAAACGATTTCGAAACTAAAATAAATCAAAACAAAACATACAAAGACAATATTATAATCTGGAACAGATATGTCTATGACATCTTCTGTATATGGAAAGGTACACAAGCACAATTAACAGATTTTCAAGACTACATCAATTCTTATCATCCAAAACTCAAATTCACCACTGAATATGGAGACAATAACACCATTAATTTCCTGGATATCACTATAAACAAAAACAACAATAACGAATTCGCTTACCAGATATATAGAAAACCTACTCAAGCTGATAATATCATCCCATACAACTCATTTCACCCACATTCACATAAAAAAGCAGCCTTCAACAGCTATGTACACAGATTATACAACACACCCATGAACAAGCAGGACTTTAATAAAGAACTACAAATAATAAAACAACTCGCTGAACATCACAAATATCCAAAAGACTTCGTAGATAAAATTGTAAAAAGGAAAGAGACAAAACTATTAAATCAAATTCTATTTCCTGAGGAAGCCTCAACCAACAAAGAAAACAAACAAGAAATAATATACAAATCCTTCACATACAGTGGTAACACCATTGATAGCAACCTACGAAAAACTTTAAAAGAATACAATATAGTACCTGCTTATAAAACACCATATAACACTGAAAAAATGTTTGCTAATATAGAACCCGAACCTATAGAGAACCAAAGTGGAGTATATTCTATCAAATGTGACGATTGTAACGCCAAATATATTGGACAAACAGGCAGAGCTTTAGGCATCAGGAAAAAGGAACATCTAAGAGATCCCAAAAACTCTAATGTTGGCAAACATCTAGAAGAAAACAATCACAATGCCAAGAAAGAAGATAGTTTAAAACTAATACACAAAGTAAATAAAGGTTTCAAAATGGATCTCCTAGAAATCCTTGAAATTGAAAGGACACTAAAGGACAATAACACACAATGCCTCAATGATCAACTAGACATCAAATTCAAACCGCTTTTTAAATACCTCAAATAACAACACTAATACTATCAACTTTAATAACAACTTTAATTAATTATTTACGTCACACCCAATATCAAGAAAATCTACAACTTAGTGAACACCCTATAGTAACTTTGAAAATTATGTCATAGAACTACAACACAAAGACCTGACTTAACGCAACTCCCACCGCAGACAAACATAACCACAAAACATAACCCCAAAGCTAAAGCATGTTTTCAATTAATTAATTTATAATTTAAAGAGCTAAAATAAACTTTCAACCTCATTATATTATTTTATTATTTAACAAGCTAAAACAAGCTTTCTAAGTTTAATTTTGGCATATTTTTCAATACTATTAAATGTTAACACCGTTCTTGATTTTGGGCTTCTGGAACTTTTGACGGTAAGGAAATAATGAATACTACTACTTTTATAACTATTCAATTAGATGTCTCAAGTCGATTTTATATAATATGTATAATGTATTTAACTGTTTTTTATAATTTAATTTTATATAATATGTATAACATGTTTAACTGTTTTTTATATTTATAACTATTTATTTATTTTTTGTAGTGCACACTGATGATGGCGTAACTGCCGAAACCGGTCTGTGAATATAAAACTTCGAAGAGAAAAAGTATACTATTTTTCTAAACACCATAAAATACCTCTCTCTTCAAAATGGACATCCGAAGATTTCATGAACTTATACAGAATTAATTAGAGATTAGAGGGGCCGAAAGTTAAGGTACTTTTAGGTCATTTTATATTTTTTGTGCATTCTGGATTTTTTTACGAGAGAATTAGTGGAATTACTTTAAAATCCTCTGTAAAAAAATACATATAAAAATATGTTTTGCACTAGGGTATTTATCATTTGGGAAACTTAACAAACTTAAACTGCTTAAAATGCAACCCAACCGAAGCAAGATTAAAACTAAGTGAAAATACTCGTTTTTTTGGAAACTAAAACACCTAATAAACGGAATTTGATATTTTTAACCCCTTGTGACCAATCATAAGTTCTCCGCTGCGTCGTTGAGATCCCTCCATAAGGTATTGGAAAATTATAAGAAAACAAATTTTTCAAATTTCTTCCATGTCTAAAAAGGACTCGATGTCATTATTTTCATTTTTCTCAAAAGTAATTAGAAAAAAAGACACTTTGTGTATAGGGATAGTTTTTTGGAATTAAATGTGATTTTTGTATGATTTAAAAATATAAAATTAAATTTAGCACACTTTTTTACTTTTACGTAGGTATCACCGTAAATTCCTTATTTATTTTATATCCGCTAATTAATATGCGAATATTATAACATGGTACTTTCGATTTCACGTCCGACATGAGGTAACAGATATCAAACTACCAAATAATGTTAAGTCGAGACTTGTCTAGAATCTAGAATGTTTATTTAAATACGTGGCGGGAGGGTGTGTGGAGGGAGTGGTGTCTTAAGATACTTTCACCGATAGCTTAACTTACTCGAAGAACGGTAAAGACATTATTTTCTCTTAGTTAGCCAGTGAATTTTGTGGATGAAATATGAAGTTGTATGTGTTATTGGGTAGCGCCATAACTTTATTCACGCTGTCAGCGATTATTTCCAGCGTTCCCGGTACCAAAGCACAGGAGATGCAATCCTTCGAGCTTCCTGTTGAGCTCGTCGGTTTTCCGGTTATAATTATTGCTGTACGTCTTTCAAATTTTGTCCGGAAGCTGGCGTATTCCCTAAACCCACGTAAGTAAATCGTAAATTGTTTACATTACTAGTAAAAGTAAACTTGAAAGTAAAAGTGAAAACGTATTGCATGAAGTACTTTAACACATTGAACATTTAATAGCGTTTTTTTGTTAATGAAATAACTTTTAATCTCTGAAAGTAACTTTAATTACACAAACCATTAAGTAATACCCATAAAACAATACATTTGAATTGGGTGATGGAATAATCTCAATTGCAATCACTAAAAACTGTTTTAGTGTCCATTTGCTCCCTAAATAATTCAAAACTATTTTACAACAGTTCGCAATACATTAAAGTTTAATCAATTTAAAAGCTGTTAATTTGTAACCAAATATAAAACCAATTTAATTTTACTACTAAAGTTATTTTTCGTTCTACCTAAATTTTATAATTGAATAAATACACTAGTATACAAATTTAAAATAACTATTTTATGGAAAATCAATTATGGGGAACACTGTATTGAAAAACAATAATAAATTTTAGTTCAACCTCGAATGTGTTCATTTCAAAATTGTTGTTATATCAAACGGAGTACAAATCAGGATTAGTCAATAAGGTCCTTCTTGTAAAAAACAATGAAAGCGCTGTTATCAGTCAGTCATTCGTCGTCCTATAATACCCAGAATTAGTCCAGTAGGTCGACTTGTTACGCAAACCAGTATGTTTAACAAAAAAAGGACATAGGAAATCGATCATTTTCACCTTTTAAAAATACATACTTTTTTAAATATAAATTATTTTTTATGCAAATTTCTTTCTTCTTGTGTAACTATTAATTACTGAGAACCTAGTTCCCTATTTGTCTCATACCATTCCCTAAAAAATAGTACCGAAAATAAAACGATATTATATCTAGAGAAATATGTATATTATACTTCCGCTGTCCGAAAATATTGTATACATTACGTTATTGTGAGGCCATTCTGCCATAGGGTCAAAAATAATCATAGTTTTCAAAGTTGCTTATTGTTGAAAAATATAAACACAACCGCTGTTATTGTTACAAAATGAACACAAGAAGTTCCAAACCGAAGCAATTAACCCTTAACCAGTGTATTGGAATGAAATTTTTGAACATTTTTTATTCTCCTATTGTGATAAGTTGTGGAAAATTAAGGACTTTAAGTTGATCCAATTTTTTAACTGATGGAGAAAATCTTCAAAATGTTTTTAACGGTTTCTGGTTTGCAGGAATGTGTTTATTTTTTCATTACCTTTATAACTTGTTAAAATATAATACTACTAACAAGAAGTGATCTTTATAAATAGCGAGATAAATATCAACCAAAATTTAATCAAACATGTCGATTGTACGTAAAATTGAATGTACTTGATTTAAAAAGCTACAAGAATTGGTTTTTGATTAACTAAATAACTTAATACATTTTATTATAATGATTAGTTTAGTTGAACACCTTTTATTGCTTTTGTAAATAATTACACTGAAAATATGAAAGTGCAGCAATAATTTACCCCTAGAATTAAATATCAATTTGAATAATAGGCATATTAAAGGAAACGACCGGCTTTTGATGTATTGGTTAAATGTATAAAACTGAGGGAGAACATAAAAACCGTAGACCAGTGCTGTAAGAATTCCAATTATTTATAAGTTGGTCGAAAAAAGGTTGCTTGTTTTTAAGTTTTGCACAGTTTTGTAGATTAAAGTTGCCTTTCAAATTCAGAAAGAATCAACCCAACTATTTATTCTATTTTAAGCATTTCTAAACCCTTCAATTACTACATTATTCCGATAAATTGACTTTTTTGTTATATATAACTTTAAAAGACTAATATGCAAAAGCTAAAGATGTCAAAATATGCACTGAATTTAACTGAAAAACTTTTGTCTTTAACTTTTTTATGTTTCTCTTTAAAAAAAAGTTACAGCTATTATGCTTTACTTTTGTTACACCCTGTATATATGATTGAAATAGTCCGTCAATCCAACAGTTTAATAAAATACGAATTTTTTTTGTATTTTCCAAATATATACATATATATTTTGTTTTAATTAGACGAAACCTTTTAAAGTTACTTACTCGATTTTTTTCTTTCTATTTAAGTTCTTCTTTCGTTTCCTACTCGCTGCCAATAATAATTACTACCCCTAATCTATTTATGTCCATCCTAAAACCCAAAATTTTTAAACTATTCTCTCTATGTACGTAAAAAGGATAATAACAAGAATAGTGAATCGTTTTAAAAGATGTACATCTTTACTTTTCTTTGTAGAAGCCTTTTTATTCAAGATGCAACTCCATAATTAAATCCAGTATTTTTAGTATTTCCGAATCAATTCGTGTTTCTAAATATCTAAATGATTGATTTCTATATGTGGTTGTTTTTACTCAAACAACTTTATTTCTTAACCACAAATGGGTCTAGTCTAGTATAATTACCAAGAACCCAAGTAACATTTTAGGGCGAATTTACGTTAAATTTACGTAATTTAGGGATAGTAAGTAGTAGCGACCTATTTTATTTACGTCGATTCGACGTAAATTTTACGTCGATTCGACGTAAATTTTACGTAATATTTACGGTAAGTGGGAAAAATTTGACTGTAGTTTCGACGTAATATTTCCCTGTTTGTCGCCCTATAAGGAAATTACCTATAAGTTAATTACGTTAAATTTACTTAATGCCGACGTAAAATTTACTACATATTTCCCAAATATTACCTCAAAAATCAAGATGTTCTACAACGATTTTGGCTCACGGGTACCAACTTTTTATTTCTAAATGAATCGATGAAATATGTTGGGAACATGAATCTTTTATAAATTGAGGAATCCATGATGGTATACTAATATAATGCATTATATTATATTATTGTGTTGGGATGTTGATCAAACTACTCGTATATGCTTCAAAATTGGTTGCGATAAAAAAAAATCTGTGAAACTTATCGATTGTACTTTAAAAAAATACAATGCCTCGTTCCAAAATCTTTGTTTAAAAATATTTTTTATTATTAATTAAATAAAATTTTTTTGGTTTCAGCTTTAAATGCATAATTTTAATTTTAAAATATTTATTTAAAGAATTTTAGTATCATTTGCTAACTTTTTATTTAGGAAACTTTACTTTAATTTATAAATAATTATCAAACTTCTTTAGAAATTATTACATATCCTGTATTTCAGCTATAATAAATATGGCTTCATTCCTAAAATTTACCTAATGGTAAATGTTACCTATTTTTTGGCCTATAAGGTAATTTTTTCTTAGTGCTTAGTCTAAATTCCTTATAAACTTTACCTTAAAGTAATATTGTGCATAATAAGAAGTATTTCCCTAACAGTAAAAATACTTTCAAGTTGAAAATAAGTCAAATTGCCTCAAATAAGTTAAATAAGTTAAATCCGTGTTTAAAGGCAGCAACTGCAAATGCTCGGAATCAAATGCATAATTTCGGATTATTACATCGGGTGTCCCCAACAAAGTCCTGCTGTCTTTAGGAACATTAGCTAATTTGTGTATGTTGATTATTTTTAATAATGCACTTAAAGAAGCATGGGTTACTTTAAACTTTAATGCCCATTCTTTTAAATCTTTCTGAAAGTTTAAACGAATTGGAATATCCTGACTATAAGTATTTACTTCAATATTTTTTGAATTTAAACTCAACATTTCATTCAAATTCAGTCTTTCATTTAAATCCAAAGCATAACTTGAATCTCTCGCCGTTGAATCTAAAGTTTGATTTGAAGAATTTCCAGCTTGATCTTGATTTAAAGATTCTATTAAGTTTAGAGGTGGAACCACTTCGGTGTCACTTCTCATCGCGTGTTTGTATTTTTTATAATAAGTTGAAGATAGGCGATATGGTTTTTTGAAAGTTCTTCCCATTTTGTATAAAATAAATAATAATTTTCACTTAAAAATCGCAAAGAACGTGAAGCGCGCACTATTTATTTTAATATAGAAGTATTTTAAACTTCAAAGTAAAAACACACTAAATTACGTAAAATTTCCTTCATCCACATCCAAACAAATTGCCTATGAAGGATTATGTTTATTAAGTCCTCAAAAATGGTAGGTTTTACTTTAAAGTCAATAATAAATTTGACTATTAGAGCTAAAGTAAGTAAACTTACTGTAATTTTACTACAATGTAATTTTTAGTTAATGGTCATTGGGAAAAGTCAAATTATAGTCTATTTTCCTTTAATTTTTACTTGTACTACAATTTTACTTTAAAGGCAAAAGTAAGTAAAATAATTAAGTAAATTCTACTTTAAAATTTCCCTATTTTCAACTGTGAAGTAATATTACTCAAAAGTAATAAATTAGGTCAAAAAATAGTCAATTTAACCTAGTATTTGTCCTATTAGTATAAATGGCGAGAAGGTAAATATTCCTTAAAAATTTCCTGCTTCGTTGCCTTTAAAGTCAATATTTAGGGCAATAATAAGTCAATTTTCCTTAATTAGGTAAAATTTACTTAAAGACAAGGATATTTACTATGCAATGTTACTTGGGAAAGTGGTGTATTCTTAAGAATTGGATATGATCATAAAAGATCATTTTAAATAACAACGAAAAATACTAGAAAAAACACCAAGACGTATTTTTGGTTGTAAAAACAAAACAGTTTAGGCGAAAATTGCATTTCATATTTTATAATAATAAATTTTATTTAATTCTACATCATTCTTTGAGAACAGGTTCTTTTGACACTGGTATTTTTTGCTAGTTCTTTTTTAGGTATGTAAAAAAGACACTAATCATTCATGTTATTATTCATCCACACTTTGCTTTTGGTGTTTCATAAAAAAATTAATAAATATATCGACCTTTTAACTTCCTAATGGTGGTTAGGTAGTTTCTTCATCAATATTATTTAAAATAAATTGATTAATGCTTCTGTGTCTTATGAAATATTTTCTTTTACAATACAAACTGGGTACAAAAGAAAGATCAATTTAGGCTGGCTAATACCCCTATTCTGTAACCACATGAACCGTAATTCGCATTCGAATAAAAGGGTGAGATGATGTCGATAGTAAAGTGTAAGATAAAAACAGAACGCATTTTCCCTAGCGAAAAAGTTAGAGAATCACCCCGTAAGTCGGATACCGCATCCACACGGTTCGACCAGTCCGTCCAACTGACCGCCAATTCTTCACACCTCCTGTACTAAAATATTAATATAATCAATTCAATTTTGATACTTGCGTTAAGAGGCTATCAACAATTATGGCTCCCGTCAAATTTCTAAAAATCGCAAAAGTAGTGTGGCGGTCGTATGAAGGATTTAAATTGGTCAGAATGAGCGTCCACACGGTCCGACCTTATAATTTGGTTGATAACAAGCGTCCACAGGGTCCAACTTAGCTTAGGATCCGACCAAATAACACTCAACAATATTTTTTTTTCCAAATAAAATGTTGACACCATTTTTTGATGATTTGCTGTTTAGTGATTTTTTTTATTTTTACTAAGGCAAGACCATTACAGAAACCTTTAAACTTCGCCTGGTGTCATCTTGATATTATCATTTTATTTAAAAAAAGGACTCAAAAAAGAGTTCGGTAATATTAGCGTACTTTTAAAAGAAAAGCGGTAGTATTTGTGTTAATAAAAATGCAATAGTTTCTATCTGTTTTTAATTTGAGGTATAAGTACCTTTTTATACAGGGTGGTGATAAAGTTTGGAACCAAGGTCATAACTTCCGTAAAAAATTTTTTTGTAAAAATCGCTCGGACAGGTCAATTTTTGTTTTAAAAATGCCATCTTTTGGAATGAAAAAAATATTCATGAAATAAATTTACTCAAAAAAAAAATTATTAATTCTCAATGAAAATATTACAAAAAAAAGTAAAATTTTAATTTACAAGTAAAAAATTTTAACGAAAATGTTCAAATTGTTCCCCATTGACCATTTGGCATTGTCCCATTCGAGTGTAGACACTCTGAATACTATTGTTAATAGCTTCTTCGTCAATTTGTTGCAATTCCCTCCTAATTCTAAGCTCCAATTCTTGTAAATTAATAGGTCTATTGAAATAAACTTTGGAGGCCACTCAATTGGTCCCCTCCGACCTATCCATTTGTTGGGAAACGTGGTGTTAAGGAATTCTCGCACCGCCCTGCCAAAGTGTGGAGGAGCCCCATCTTGTTGAAACCAAATGTTTTGGTTAGGAATGTTGCGATTTTCATAATTGGGGAAAATACGAAGTAAAACTGGTAGCAAATCAGTCCGCAAAAAATTCAAGTATCTTTCGGCAGTAAGGTTTTCATTAAAAAAGTAAGGTCCTATAAAACGTCTGCCAATCATTCCCACCCATACATTTAACTTTCCCTGTCTTTTACTATGGGATTCCACGGCCCAATGAGGATTTTGCTGTGACCAATGCCTACAATTATGTCGATTCACTGATCCATTCAATTGAAAGGTAGCTTCATCGGAGAAAATTATACTACTTAAAAAATTTGGATTTTGATCACATCGCGCCATCATTTCTTCACAAAATTGCAGTCGGCGATCGGAAACATCTTCATTTAACTCTTGTATGAGTTTTACTTTTCCATTTTTAATAATTTTGCGACATAGGAATGATCCACATTATTATTTCTTGAAATATCTCTTGTTGAAATATTGGGATTTTCTTCAATCGCAAGTAATAAATTTAATTTGGTTTCTTCATTCACTTGAGGCCGTCCTTGTCGAGGCAAATCTCCTACAGATCCTGTTTCTGCAAATTTGGTAACTAACTTACTTACTGTAGATCTTGAGATTTGCGGTCTATTTGGATATTGCTCATTAAACAAAGCACAAGATTCCCCATGGGTTCTTTTTCTATCGCCGTATCCTACCATAATTAAAATTTCGATTCTTTCGCGTTCGCTTAAACGAAGCATTTTTAATTTCGCAAAACTTAATATTTGTTGATTATTATTAAACAAACGAAGTAAGCTATTCAAGCATTGGTAAATGGATTTAAAATTTTATTTGCCATACAAAATAACGTCAACTAAAGCACTTTTATAAAGGCAATTTTTATTTCAATAAATTTTGAATATCAAAAGCTTTTTCAAATTTATAATAAATTACAATTTTATTTAAAGTTTATTATTACTCAAACATTTTATTTTAATTACCTTTTTCATTAAAAGTTATTTAAAATTAGTTTTAAGAAAATTCCAATTGTGTAAAGAAGAACAATTCGAATATTTTCAATAATAATTTGTTCTTTTTAAACTAAAAATTAGTTTAATTTATTTTTCTTGCCATATTTTCATTGAGAATTAATAATTTTTTTTTTGAGTAAATTTTTTTTTTTTTCAAAAATGGTTGAAATTTTTTTAAATATTTTTATGTGATCAATAATATGATAAAAAGGTCTATGAAAAATGTGTGAAAAAAGTAGGGGTTTCCATTTAAAAAAATTGATGATGACGTCATAGTGAAGTTATCAGTGACGTCATGAATATTTTTTTCATTCCAATAGATGGCATTTTTAAAACAAAAATTGACCTGTCCGAGCGATTTTTACAAAAAAAATTTTTACAGAAGTTATGACCTTGGTTCCAAACTTTATCACCACCCTGTATGTATAGGTATATAAGAGCAATTTTCTTATTTAAAATCAAGAAAAAAAGTTGTAATATAGTCGATAAAACGACAAAGGGGGTGTAACTAAGCAACTTTTAATTAGAAACTATTTTCCACTAAGGCTTCTTATAAAAAAATTATACTACATAAGAGATTTATTTTTTTATTTTTTGTTAAAAAGTCTTTAATTAAAATATTTTTTTATTGAAGATTTAATTTTTATTGAAGATCTATATTATAAGTATTTACATTTTTAAACAAAAATACTTTAACATTATTAATATATATAAATACACATGAACAGTATTGATAAAGGAAATAATCAATTTCCGAAACGTCGGCGTTTTAGGAACATATTTCTGTACTCGAGAGGATGCTGAATACTTTTGAATCACCCTGTGTATATTGTCTGAAAAAGTTTCAGTTTTTTATTTTAAATTTATAATAATAACTGACACGAATCATCAAATAATTTGAAAATTAGTAAAATAATATATAAATTTAATTAATCATTTGGCTGGTAATTGGCAATTACAGTGCACAGTAACCTTTGATCTGACCCTGTGTTTGTGATTTATATTTAGTTTGAATTACATATTGTTAGAATCCTTAGTCCGGTGGTTAAGGGCCGCGAATGTGGAAAAATTTTAGGTCATGAAGTGTTTTCATAGGAAAATTTTGACATATGAAAATTTTATTAATAAACCTGTTTGTAGATATTAGGTGATGGGTATCGAATCATATAATTTTAAAAAAAAAATAAAAAATAAAGTTTTTATTTGTTTTGCTTACAAAGTGAAATTCATGTAATACTATTTAATTTAGATGTTAATTTACAAATATCTTAACATTTTTTTTTTTTATTTTTATAATTTTTTTTTTAAATTATATGATTCGATACCCACATAGTATCTATAAACACAGCAAATAATAAAAATTTTGTACGTCCAAATTTTTCTATCAAAACACTTCATAAACTAATGAAAATTCCCTAGCCTTAAACCCCGAGACTGAGGCTCTGATGAATCTCAAGTAAATTTTAAAGGGAAAGAGCGCATTGTATTCATGTACAGTAATTCTAAATTGTTTTGGGGTTTTTTAAATTACACTACTGCAGAAAACACACTATATAAGCGTACATTTGTAAACATGCCGTTTCATTATTTTTCCAATGGTAAGCTTATACAAGTGTAGATAAATGAAAAACAAAAATATCGGACTGGCTGACTAAATAGGATGCCGTATCCACACGGTCCAACGCCGTCCTTAAGGGCCATTTCCTTAACGGCAAATATAGTGGTTTAGTTCTGCAGTTATAAAAGCTAGTACGAACAAAATTTTTGTATAATTTTTTTGTAGATGATTTAGAAGTCATTTACTTAATTCTTGCCAGAAGGAAAAAAAAATGGAAAATGTACAATAAAAAATGTTATGATCTAAAAGTACCTTAAGTTTGGACCCCTCTAATTAATTGTGTGCTAGTTTTCAGAAAGTAACTCTCTGGCTGGATGTAGCCTTATGAATTTAGATTACAAATAAGAAAAAAAATTGAAAATCTAACAAGGGAAACTTGAGTTATGACTGCAGAACGAATGGTCGATTTCATGATTTTTCACAATTTTTCCTCCCAAACTCGCGCGCCCTCTAGGGATTCGCATTAATTATTAGTTATTTGGTCATAACTTGCAAAGAAGCTCCAGAAAAGTAGGATGGATTTTCTATTTCTTGTTATTATCTCTAACGGAAAATTTATCGCGGGTGTCTAGGAAGATGCTCTTAAGACTTCCGATTCTGCACACCTTCAGTACTATAATATTATTTGTTATCACTAGCTAAGGAAGAACGGGAGGAAAAAAAAGTGGGCAAAAATCGTTACTCGAAAGAGAAAAAATAGTTACATGGCTCTAATTAGGAAACTTAATAAAAATAAGAGGGTTTCTACTTTGCGCATTAATGCTTAGAACAATGAGCAGTACTTACACGTATCATTAAAAATTATAAAAATTGTGGAGCGGTCGGATGAAGCATTCAAATTGGTAAGAATCAGCGTCCACACTGTCCGACGCGGTCGAAAGGTGCCGGCCACCGGCCATACGACCTTCCTTCCTAATAATTTAGTTGGCAATAAGCCATCACACAGTGACTTAGTTTCCAATCTAACCAAATTAAATCCCACCATCTGACCACGTCGGTCCGGGTGTAGGCCCTATTATAAACTTGTTGTATTCAAAATTATCAGGTCGGATGTCTGGCACCTTAACTCTTTCACTCCCAGCGATCACAATTATACATATTAAATTATCATGACGTTTATGGAAATTTTTTTTTTGTATAAAATCATTAAAAAAATAAGAAATTTAGATAAGCAGGCAAAAAGTTTTTTTTCCAAAAAAATAAAAAATCAGGAGTGATAGGGTTAAGGTGATGGGGAGTCAAATGTTGCAAAACCGACGTTTTTATCTTTCATGAATTTTTTAAGGTATTTCGAATTGGAAAGTCAAAATAATAAAAACTACCAAACTAAAATAAGAATTTTACTTTTATTTACAATTTTGTTATTGATTGATTGAATTTTGTAAAAAAACTTATATTTTTGCAAAACTACGCTCATAGAAATCAAGATACATGAATAAGAAAAATTGCATATAAAAGTAGAATTCTTACTTAAGTTCGGTATTTAATTATTTTTTTTTGTTTCCAATTTGAAACACTTTAAAAAAATTCAGGAAAGATTTCCGCCAATTTGAAAGCTTAAGCTAGTACTGCTCATTGTTCTAAGAATTGATGCGAAGTAGAAACCCTCTTATTCTTATATTGCGGACCAAGATGTATAAATATGGTCATTCTCAAAAATGTACGGATATTATTCACAATGCAAAGTTATTGTTGTCAATGTAGGTAATATTTTAAAATTTTACTTAATTTTCTACGTTAATCGGGCAATATAACAGTGACCGCTACCCGCTATCACTTGGGCAGAGTACTTGTTTTCACTGCCTTCACGAAAACTTATTATTTCCAGAGAAAGACACAAACAAATAAATACTAGGCAAATCGTCAACAAAAGCGCCATTTTGTCTATTTTTCACTTTCTTTCAGTTTGAATATTAATGTCTCCTAAACCATTACCAAGCCACCATACAAACTATATCAACAGAAAGCTTGTAAAAAATGCTATAGATTGATCTTAACATATACAGGGCCCAAGTAACAATTTTGGTCAAAATTACGTAATTTAGGTATATCAAGTCGTTTTGCCCTATACGAATTACTTCGTTATTACGTAAACTTTACGTAAAGGGGGAAAAATTGACCGTAGTTTCGACGTAATATTTCCCTAATTGTCGACCTATAAGGAAGTTACCTATAAGTTAATTACGTTAAATTTACGTAATGCCGACGTAAAATTTACTACGTATTTCCCAAATATTTCCTAACCTCAATAATAAAGATGTTCTACAACGATTTTGACTCACTTTGGTTGCGATAAAAAAAATTCTGTGAAACTTTTACCTTGAAATAATACAATTCCCCATTCAAAAATCTTTGTTTAAAAATAATTTTTGTTATTAATTAATAACAAAGATTACAGAACCAGACAAGTGAAACCATGCTTCGTCCGAAAAGAAAGTCAAGTCTAGCATAATGTTGTTATCTATGTGATAGATTAGACTTTTTTTGGTCTTAGCTTTATATCTGTAATTTCAATTTGTAAATATTTATTTAAAGAAATGTCGTATGATTTTTATTTAAAAAAAAAACTTTATTTTAATATATAAATAATCATTAATCTTTGATAAATTTATACTTAACCTAAAATTTATTAGTAATAAATATGGCGTCATTGCTAGAATTTACCTAATAGGAAATTGTACTTATTTTGTAGCCTATTAGGTAACTTTTCCTTGAAACTTGGTAAAAAATACTAATAAATTTGACCTTATAGTAATTTTGCCCTAAATTGAAACTTTTTACCTCAAAGTCAATAATACTTAATAAGTAAATTTGACTTTGAAGGCAAGAATATGGACGGACGTTTGAGATCAAACGCGAAGTTCCTATAACTTAAAAATTTAACTTAAAAATTTGTAGCAATGGCCTCTTTAAAATTTAAAGGTCCATTTAAATTCTGTGAAGAATAACAAGATTATAAATGTAGATGTGGAATCAATTTGACTTCCCTTTGTATCCCTTGGTAGTATTTTTTATAAGTAATAATATGTTGTAGACATCCGATATGATTTTATGAAAGTTCTTCCCATCATGATAAATCAGCTACGCGTTTGAGACAGAATACATTAAACTCGTTAGATTTAATAATAATCTTACAATTTTAAGGTATACATAATGTTACTATAAAAATATTATATTAAACATCAACAAGTACTTGTGGACAACTTTGAATTAAAAAGTGTCCTAAATTACGTATTTTTTTCTTCATCCACCACTACATAAATTGCCTAGAAAGAATTATGCCTTTAAAGTCCTCCAAACTAGTAAGTTTGACCACAAAGTAATTAATTTAAATTTATTGACTATAATAATCCTAATTTCGACCAATAAGAAAATTTTACTATTATAGGAAACGCAACCAAATTTACTAAAATTTTACTATGAAGTACTTTTCCTTAATAGTCATTATAAAAGTCAAATTTCAGTAAGTTTTACTATAAATTTGACTAACACGATATTTTTACTTTAAAGGCGACGTTAGGTAAAATAATTAGGTAAATTTTACTTTAGATTTTACTTTTAGATTTCTTTTAATTGATCAATTTGTGTTTCATGAGGCACCGTGATAAAAGCTTATCACAAATTTAAATATATAGACTAGACGATATTCAAAATTTATTTTCAAAATTTCAACCCAAAATTGTCGTTTGTTTTAGAACAGTGATTTTTCAAAAATGTATCTTTTTTTCGCTTAAGTGATTAAAAAAAAAATTATACCCTCGCATTCCTCTGGATAAAATAAAAAAGTGTAATTAAAATTATTAAATTTTAAGGGTAAAAACTACCCCTAACTGATATAATAGGGGAAGATCATTTTATATTTTCAATTTTCTTTTACAGTTTGATTTTTTATACAATTCTACACAAAATATCAAAATTTTGGGTGGCAACCCTTTCCCATTTTCTTTTAAATTATATTCAAAGTGCAGCTTATGCGCGGAGCGTGCTTTAAATAATTTCCGATTACTATTCCAAGATCATTTTTTATTTTCAAATTTCTTTTCCAGTTTAATTTCACAATTTTTCCTCGCAAATTCGCGTGCCCTCTGGCGATTCGCATTAATTATTGATGATTCGTATATATTTTGCAAAGAAGCTCCAAAAAAGTGGGATGGATTTTCGATTCCCTGTTATTACCTCCGACGGAAAATTTATCGCGGGCATCTAGGAAGATGCTCTTAAATAGCAAATATCAGCAAAACGAGTGAAGATACGCCCATAAAAGGTTATACGGAGTTTTGATAAGGAATTCAAAAATGTCATAATATACTGTTCCATTTAGAAAAACGCAGCTTTGGTATGTCATCTTGGAATCGCACCCGGTATATTATTAATATATAATGCATATATAGTATATGCTGTCGAAAACCGGTGTAGATATCTTTTTTTCATTTTAGAATAATGTTACTTTCTTGTAGCGCTGGGACACCCTGTATAAATTTATAAAAAAGTTACTAAGGAAAAATAATCGGGCAATAAATAGAAATGCCATAATAATAAATATTATGAAATTAAATGATTAATACGCTCTAATTAGTTATATTTAAAGTATTTATAAACTTAAACAATGCAAATCTCAATGCCAAGGATTAGGCAATGTTAATATAACTCGTGCTTTTATCGAAGGACATACTTTCTACACGTCACATTATGTGAATTGTTGCTCGTTAAAAAGGGGGAGAATTCTTTTGTATATCCATCTTAAATCTTTATATCAGATTAGTTCCTAAGTAAATTGCAAAAACATAATTTTTTGCATGGTCCGGAAAAATGTAATCTTTATTCTTGAATCAATTAATTTACATATATGTATTCAAATTAAATTACAATATCTTTTATGAAGGCATAAACGTGTGAACGTCTTTAATGTTGGTGAAAATGTGTAAGAATGATTGATGCTTAGATATTTATCACCTGAAGTTTCCCCTAAACAACAGGTGGTTGACCTACATTAAAACAAGTTTAAAAGACCAAACTTTGATTTGAGAAACATATATGTATAGTTGGGGTTGTGAATAAAAAAGGTTTGAATTTATTTCGTAGGAACTTACGTATCTCGGTCACGAAGAGCTGTAGGCGCTGAGGATATGATAGATATGGACGAAGCGGAGAAGCGATTAGTGAACGAACTAGGAGAGAACGTTTGCATTTATACGAGGGTATGTTTACATCACGCCGAGAAAGCGAGCAAACTTCATGGAAGAAGCAAACATAACCTTGATTGGGACGACATTTTCAGGTAATAATCAATATTAAGATCTTGTGCAGGATGAGCACTTGTGGCGTAAGCAGTTTTTTTCTTAAAAAAATCTGGCTACAGCCCGAAGGTAAAAAAAGAATGCATTATTCATACGAAGAGCGAGTGCATGTACTTTATGTAGCCAGACGAAAATCCAATCGGGAGCATATTTCAGGCAAATTAAAAGATCCCATTTTAATTTTATGTTATACATGGGGATGCCGATGTATTAAATATTGTTTTGTAGGCATCTCTCTACGGCGCGGCCCGAGTACTAAATCTAAAATTGAATTGAAGCCATAACAAAAGGGAAAAATAAGCATCCATTGCTAAAAGAAAAATATCAATCCGTGCATATCTAGAGTGCCAATTTCGCGATGAAATCATATATCATTTGAATACAATCCGTCCCTCTCTAATGCATCGTAGGGGGATTACGTTTTAAGATGTAAATGGCACTAATCAATATCAGCATATATCGCCCTTAGCGGTATAAAACGTTAATACATGCAAACAACAAAAATGAAAAAATGTTTGTTTTCACTAGTCAAATAATAGAAATAAATCTTATTTTTAGTACTTTATCTTTACTACCAACGTCCTTAAATTTTTACTGCTTCATATAAATTTAAATAGAATTTATAAAAGCAATATAACATTTTTATATAAAACTAAAACTAAAATAACAATTTTCTTTTTAGGAACTATAAATCTTCACCTGAGAAAAATAAGGAGTACTACCTCCTTAGCGTATTTTTAGGTGACATAGTTGCCAATCCAAAATTTTGTAACAGATTGGCTAAAAGAGGAAGGCAATGCACAGAATAATTTTAAGTGATATTTTTATTATGTAAATAATTAGAACTGTTAAAGAGTGATATTATAATTTTTTATATTAAAAATAAATCATTTCAAACTAATTTATTAATCACATTTGCAAATATTGAATTGTTCAAAGTGAAATCATCTATTAAAATATTTGCACATCATTTTTCGATAGTGGGTTGTAAATATTATGGAAAAGTCAGGACACCTACATAACTTTCTTAAGCAAAGGAGAAATTTGAATAAGATGTAAAGTAATGGGTCCAGTATAGCTCTTATTTCTTTGCAAACCACGGCGAAAGACGTTATCAAACAGTAATCGAAGTGCAATGTGCGAGACGAAGTGGCTTCTTAAAGTGTTGGTGATAGGGTTTATTGTTAAAGGTTGCCACCTTATCAGCAACGGCAGCCGTAATGGAACAGCCGAGATACTTTGGTACGTCCTTCTACACTTACTTTATCGCTACTTTTAAAAAAGATTATCTCATCTATTTCTGGATATATTATTATAAATGGACCAGTTTTGGGTGCTTTTATATTTTAATCCATTTTTTTCATTTTAAACACAGGAATTTATCACGACATGCATTGGAAGGACGGCAAGCGCAGCAACCTCATCCTTATAATTACTTCACTAACAGACAGCCTCCACTAGGTTTTCCTACAGGTTTTCCGTCCATTCCACCGCCTATTCCTGGATACCATGACCCTCAAAACCTCGGCCCTAACTACCACCCATATTATCAACCACCGCAATCACAATCATTCATGCAAGCCCTTGACTCAATTGCCCATAATGACGAGCTACGGTGCGTTCCACGATTGTTATGCGAACTGACCTCCGGATCAAGATCTTCTGTAGGAAGACAAGCATCTTTTTTACCTTTTAATTTGAACATGCAGTCTCTTCTGGGGTGAGTCATTTTTACTTTCTAATTTATTTTTAAAACACTTTCTCTCAACATATAACGAATATTTACAAATGTTTCATAACAATAATAATTTATTTAGTTTTCATAAAACGAAATATTTCATAATTTGGTATCAAAAATTTAATAAAACATATTTTTAAGCGATTCTTTAAGTTTACAATGTTAAAAACCGTTTTCGGGTATCTTTACTTTTGTGCAGATTAAGGCTAGGGAATTTTGTTTAGTTTATAAAGTGTTTTGATGGAAAAATTTTAACGTACAAAAATTTTATTATTTGCTGTATTTATAGATACTATGTAGGTATCAAATCATATAATTTAAAAAAAAAATCTTAAAAGTAAAAAAAATTAAAAAAAAATTATTTTTAAGATAATTGTAAATTAACATCTAAATAAAATAGTATTACATGAATTTTACTTTTTTAATTTTGATCATTTTGTAAGCAAAAACATATCAAAACTTCTACAAACAGGGTTAATAATAAAATTTTCATATGTCAAGATTTTCCTATCAAAACACTTCATGAACTACATTTTAAACAGATAATATAATTGTAAAATTGGTTTGTAATCTCTGAAGGTTCAGTAAAAATACTTTTTCTGTTCTAGATAATATAATGCCGATTTTTAACATAAATAATAATTAAAAACCTCATAAAATTAGAAAAAACTAGTAACACAATTGATAATGCATTTTAAAAATTGTCTTAATATTACAAGCAATATAAAGGTGCTATATTTGGTGCAATTTTTTAGTATTTTAATTTAGATAAGTATCCTACATATATTTCTACCTAAATCTTTTAATTTTAATGAAAAATGAAAGATCAAACGTATATTCTATAATTTATAATCCATCTTATTTCAGAGTACTTTCATCTTTTGATGGAGCTGAGGTTTCACCGCTTCTTTTGTTTGGAAGAGCAGCTTTGTTGGGTTTTACCTCAAGAGACAATCCGTCGATTTGTGCGTATTCGTTCCCTAGATGTCCTGGTGATCCGGATAAACTCGTTAATTACTTAAATAATTATAACGGCGGCTTTTTTCGATTTTTTAACGGTGCACCCCAGCCATACCCGGGCAGATATAGAGATGGATATAACGGTGCAGAACAAAGAATACAAACAAAGCCGTCTCAATTTGTCCAAAGTAATCTAAAACCTTACTACAGCAATCGATTGAAGACAGAAATAAAATTTCCTGCATCGAATGAAATCTTACGTGCTTTTTACAATGATAAATCACGTCTAACATTTCCTGAAAATGGAGCATTCAGTGCGGACCGGCATCGATATAGAGGGGCAAAGACGTTAAGTTTTCCTGATGTTGTAAATAACGGGCTGGACTTTCAAAAGCCTCTGCCCAACCACGTCGCCGAACCCTTAATTTTTCCGACTAGAACAGGAACTGGACAACTCATCTTGGACACGGAAGCATTCGATTACGATTATAATAAAGATAACTACCACTCCAACCGCATTACATTTTCTTAATGCTTAAGGAACAATTATCTCAGTCATTGTATTGTTACAACATTTTTAATGAACCGTAGTGTACACGTGTCATCGTGAGAAAAGTCAGAACAATTTATTTCTTATATATGAGTCAGTCATTATATTTTGATAAGGATGTGATGCGGTGATTTATTGTTTTACTGAATTTGACCTTGTTTAATTCCATTTTCTGATGATAAACTACGATTTGTAAAGATGATTAATATTTTCACTAAAATTAACGTAAATAGACGGCAAGACTATAGTAAATTTATAAGTATGTACATACATGTATATTTATTCTCGTGCTCGTACAAATCATTGCAAAACATCAAATAGTTCACGCTCTGTAGCATATTAATGAAATGATGAAATTCCATACATACATTTGGAACACCATATTCTACAAAACGGCTTGATAAAATTATCTATCTAAAATTTTAAAAAATTTTTACTTGTAATTTCATCACGATTGGTCAATTCATTAGTTACCTACAGGGTGTCAACTATTTAATGTTTTGCAATGATTTGTTTGAGTGTGAGAGAGACAGATGCGACTGGCATGATCCGCTATAAAATAGAATTAATAATTTATTGTAACGTAAATAATGTATTATAAGTTTTTTTTTATTGAAATAATGTATATAAAATGGAAATGTTTTAATTATTGTATGCAGTTTTTATAAAAATGTAACAAAATAAATTTACCTTAATCATTTATGAGTTGCAATGAATCAAGACAACTTTGTTGCATGTATAGGAGTGGCCACCAGCTGCATAATTTAAAACGCAGTACGTATTTTTGTTTTATTTTACTTGCAGATTTTTTTCATATACATATATTTTTACTAACCTTGCAGAGTTCATAATTTGCTTTGATAAAAGATAATATACTAAAAATTAAAAGATAAGCACAACGGTGAAAGTTTGTATAATAATTTGGTCTTTGGTGTTTTTCTTAGTATAATTTATTTTATTATGTAAGTAATTACAAAGATTTTAAAGAATTTTTCTTTAACATTCAAGAATCTTCATAGCAAAACAAATTCACAATTCACTGGTATATTATAATTTATGAAGGTTTTCGACTTTTATCCAATTATTTTTGTAAAAATGCCGTATAATTGTTGCATACTACCTCCGTCCGGAAATATCGTATATACATATACTTTGAGTTATTTCTTGTCCGAAATTTAGGGAACTAGAATGAATTGATATTCAGGGTGATCATTTGAAAACGATCCACCCTTAATAACTCTAGTAGGGCGAGATATATAAAAATTCGAGGAAACACGTCAATTTTGTTTTCGAGGGGCAAACTTAATTACGTATAAAAATAACCGCTAGATGTCTCTAGTTTTGCCATAGCCACCTCGACTTCAAAATTTTAAATGGCAACCCCTAACACGCAATATCCCATTTTAAAGGAAATTAAGTTATAACAAAAAATGTCAGACCTGAACTACAATTTTGGGGTAAAATTTGCCCCATAGAAATCTGTATAAATTGGTATAACATATTCCTAAAACCAAAATTGAATTTTTTAGCCCATACTATCTCTATTCAATAATTGCTAAGGCGCTATTGAAACTCAAAGATAACAAAATTTGCAGATTTTTATAATTCGATTGAGTTTCAACGAATCATTTTTGGATAAAGACAAGTTTGATTAAATCATTCCATTTTCGTCTGAGGAGTATGTTATATCCATTTTTACAGACTTATAGGGGACAAATGTTACCCCAAAATTGTAGTTCTGGTGTGACATTTTTTGTTATAACTTTTGATGTGGTTATCCGATGCCAAAATTTTACACACCAATTTAAAGTCCTTTTAATTACCTTTAAAATGAGGTATTGCATGTTAGGGGTTGCCATTTAAAATTTTGAATTCAAGGTGGCTATGGCAAAACTAGAGACATCTAGCGGTTACTTTTATACGTAATTAAGTTTCCCCCTAGAAATCAAAATTTGCGTGTTTCGTCGAATTTTTATATATCTCGTCATACTAGAGTTATTAAGGGTGGATCGTTTTCAAATGATCACCCTGTATGTTGATGCATCAAAAATTAAATAATTAATATTATTTCTTGATGACCTAGACCGAAACCGGTCAAGTGAAATATTAAATAAACTCTTACAATATAAGGAAAAGTACAAATTTTTTTATCACCCATTAATTCATATTAAGAGCCATTTCCTAAACGGCGAATGTAGTGGTTTAGTTCTGCAGTCATAAAAGCTAGCATGAACAACATTTTTGTATAATTTTTTTTTGTAGTTGATTTAGAAGTCATTTCTTTAATTTTTGCCAGAAGGAAAAAAATTCTAGAATGTACAAAAAAAATATAATGATCTAAAAGTACCTTAACTTTGGACCCCTATAATTAATTTTGTGCTAAGTTGCAGAAGGGAACTCTCGGGCAGGATGTAGCCTAATCATTTTAGATTATAAATCTGAAAAAAAATTGAAAATCTAACGAGGGAAACTTGAGTTATGACTGCAGAACTATTGCTCGATTTCACGATTTTTCGAAATTTTTCCTCCCAAACTCGCGCGCCCTCTAGGGATTCGCATTAATTATCAGTTATTTGGTCATAATTTGCAAAGAAGCTAAAGAAAAGTGGGATGGATTTTCTATTCCTTTTTATTATCTCCAACGGAAAATTTATCGCGGGTGTCTAGGAAGATGCTCTTAAGTTTTAAAATAAATAACTCACTCTTTTTTAAGGGCCGGTGATGCGGAAAAAATTTAGTTCATGAAGTGTTTTGATAAGAAGATTTTTAAATATGAAAATTTTATTATTGACCCTATTTGTGGGAATTTCTGATTATGCGCATTCATAAATGCAATTTTGTAATTTAAGTTTGTCTCCTATCTCAGTACATATAAAATGCAGATTTAGTTGTTAAGGTACGATTGTATTGCACTTTTCGGTATACCTAATGCTGATTTTGAGCCTGTACAGGTTTCGTTTTTAGATACAGTTTAGCTAGTTCGTCCACTTTTTAGTGTCTAATTCCCCAAAGTGACCTGGCCCTAGGGCAGTTTGAATCTGCTCCAAAATATTAAGGTTTTGAGTTTATTCAAGCATTCCTAGACTAGTCTTCACGTCACGTTTAAACTCTGATGAACCATGACTGCTGCTTAAATATCTGATAAGTTGAAGATCTGCATCTGATTGCAGACTCTCTTATTAGTTTCCCATGCACTTTGCAGTATTGTGTGAATCGCGAATCTCCTTCTGAAAGACAGAGTACTTTCCAGTGCCATTATTCTTCGATCCATCAGTATACCAAGTCAGACTCCAAGAGGAAATCTCTTGATTTTGTCCACGTTTCTAGAATGAGACATTCCTGAGAATAGAATTTACTGTTTGTGAGATGTAGGACGTCGAGGTGTTTCGACTGCATTGTATGTCAGCGGCTTTTCAACCGATCAACAATATATTAGCACTAGTTCCTTGTATTTTTCCATTTTCGGTCAACAGATAAAATGATAATGTTTACTAATTCTTCCCAAGGAGTCAAAACTTCAGGCGAAAAAACCTAAGCAAAAAAGTCTCATGTGGATAAAAACCATAGTATATCTAACCTAATATAAGTTCCTCTTCTCTTTATTTTGTTAAACGGCATATAAATGACCTCTTTGAAATTTATTTGATAATTAATCATTTTAATTTATTGATAATTTTATTTGAGGTTCTTTGATATTTTAGTGTTGATTGTTTATGTGCATGTGCCTTTTGTTAGTTTAATTAAAAGATATTCCTTTATAATTGTTTTATAAAAAGGGACGTTGCCTTTTTTATTATTTTACTATTGAAGTATTGAATTGTCAATTGCACGTTTTAATTAAAGTTGATTTTAAGCCCTATTTTGACGAAGCCATTAGATTGCAATTTCTAGCACGTACAACAACGTTTGATATAAATCAGAGAGAAGCTTATTTCACGCAATGTGACGGAATGCATCGCTATTGGGAGATATATATCAAAGGATTCTCTCAATAATTAAAACTGGGGAAGTCATAATTCATTGTCGCGCATATAGTCGCAAATGAACGTAATAATAAGTAACGAATAACAAAAGACTCTTTGAGAGGCGCCAACTTCAAAGTATATCACGACACGTTAGAAGGACCCTTCTTTCCGTTTATCCCTTAATACCATACAAATCCACCGCGCATATAACCAAATCAAGCTTTACCGCCTTTCTTCTTATATTGTTCTTTTCGCAGATTTACACACATCTATCAAAAAATTCACTGGTCCGTGAAGATGAATTTAAATTAGTTATAACAATATTAATGTATAAATTTAAAAAAAATTGAGCAATGGGAAGTACTGAAATTCAAAAATGTTTCATATAATTGGATGTAATTTATAGCGTTCTTATCCTCCCTCGAGATGTTTCGTCGCGATAAAGTAAAACCGTATAACAGAGGGTGGTTTGCTACTGACATTGAGTTGACGAGTAGGTGGATGAACGTGGACCTGAAAAAATCATTCCCTTATTTTACAATTGAGTACCCAGCACCCCTAAAACATACCCCGCTTGGTATCATGTCACTTCGTCACGCCCTGTATTCGGATTTTAGCCTCTTTAAATAACCCGTATCTCCTAATTCCTAACACATACAAAGCCATAAAATGAAAATTCAATATTTAACTAACTATTAGTGTTCCTTATTTTAAAATTTTGATAAAATGTATAAAATTAATTTTGTATTATATAGTTCGTTACATCTTCTTAAGCCGATCACTATAATAAATAGACCATTGTGGCAAAAAACGAATGGAATAAAAACAGTGAACACGCTTCGGTGTCAAATAACAAACACCCTGATTTAAAGTTGAACCATCCCTTGTAGTCAAACGAAGCCAGCCACGTGACTAACGCTTAGACGTAATCACTATTATTAAATGTGCTAGCCGCGCTAATACTCTCGAAATAAAGAGATACCGGAATTAACATTTTGCAACCCTTAGGATAATGCCAGTGCTCACAAGAAGGGTTGTCGGATTAATCTACGACGAATATTATTTAAGGATTACAATTTATTTAACATTCGCACACAGGAAAATTAATTTACAAATTTATAAATCCAAATCTCCACATATTAATTAAATGAAGGCCGCTACCCGTTTACAAAAATTTATTGATTATATTATACATTTGAAACATATATATCTACATGTTTATTAAAGAATTTTTTAAATTTCAATTAGAAATGAGGATTAGGGATTTCCACTAAAGCAGATTTGATATTGTGATAATTAATTAGAAATTATCTGCATACTAACATTAAAATATTTCATATTTTAATATTAGTTTTAAAAACAGCAAAATTGTTTTAATTCTATGGATACTAAGAAACTATAGTTGCTTACGTTACTGAAGTAACAAAGTTCAGAACTCCTAATTTGCACCAATTTACGAAAAGTACATATATGTATATTGTAATATGTACAGGGTGCAACAAAAATAACGCATAATAGTTGTAACTTTTTAATTTAAAGGGTTACATAAAAAAATCAAATACAAAAGTATTTCGGTTAATTTCAGGGCACATTTTAACATTTTTGGGTTTCTTCCTCTATTTTGTTGGTAGAGCAACCAACTATTGTTTTTTTTAAATAGCATTAGTATGTTTTCTTTGCACCTTTTTAAAGAGCTCATTTTTCTGTATTTGGCAATGCTACTTTACAATAAAAAAATTAAAATTTTGAAAAAAAATTTATCTTCTCTTTTATTAATTCTCACATTTTTTTTGTAAATATTCTGAGGAAAAAGTTTTCCATGAACCACTATTTATTTTGATTTTTCAAAACGTTACAACAATTTGAAAATTTTAATAATTTTTACGTGATATTGCCATAACTGGTTAAGGAGTCGAAAAAAATACTAGTCCATAAGTCCATTATTGTTCAGAATGACATTTACAATCCAAATCAATTTTTGCGGGTTAATGAATGGGACACCCTTAATTTTTTTCCAGATTTTTTTATTTATTTTTAAGTTCAAAGAAAACATACTACTGCTATTTTGAAAAACCATAGTTGGTTGCTATAGCCACAAAATAGAGACCGATATGCAAAAACTAAAAATGCCAAAAAACGTACTAAAATTTACTGAAAAATTATTGTACTTTACTTTTTTATCTAACTCTTTAAATTAAAAAGTTACAGCTATTATGCGTTACTTTTATTACAGTCTGTATATATAACTTTTGCAATAGATTGAAACATAATGAAATTTTAACACCAATTGAAATTATTTATTGGGCCAATTATTAGCTTTAATATTAGGAATAAGTTTATGTAATATAATAATGTTAATTGATTAATTTTCACTTTTTAAAAATGTTAGCTCGGGAAAATTCATTGCATCCGGGCAAGGAAACGAAAAAAATATACCAAAAATCTTCAAAGGGGCAAAAGTATCTCAGGGAAAGCTTGTTTTAGATTAAGAACTCCTTCTAGACGCCTCACCTGCGAGAAATTTTTCGTCAAAGATCTTAAATGGAAAATTCATCTCACTGATACTGACACTGATGTATACAGTGTGAGTCCAAATTTTTTAGGCCGATTCTACAACTGATTGTTTTCTAATATCAAATACTTGGTGGCACATAAATGAATAGATCAATCTTGATGAAATTCCACACATACATTTGGAAAACCATGTTTAACAATTCAGCTTAATTAAAAAAAAAGTATTAGAGAAACCTTGTACTACATCGAAACAAAACATTTTGTTTTATCCAAAACCTTTTATCTATTTCATTTAAAGCTCCGGAATTTGCTTAGTTTATGAGGTGTTTTGATAGAAAAATTTTGAAATACAAAAATTTTATTATTCGCTTCATTTATAGATACTATATGGGTATCGAATCATCTAACTAAAAAAGTAAAAAATTAAAAAAATTAACTTTTTTTGATCGGATGTAAACGAAACATGGGACACCTCTACAATTTATTTATTTATAAAAATAAAAATTTGAAATTTAACTATGTTGTATGGTTCAAGGGAGCACATTTTATCTACTAAAATTTTTCTCAATATCGCTTCCGGTTTTACCGGAAATAACATTAACTTTGTTTTTTTAAATGCGATAATCCATTTCTTTGTTCATAGATTTAATCCTGTTTAGTAAATAAGTATGTTTGTGATATGTTTGTGATATATTTTTATAATTTTTTGAAAAATAAAAAAAATTCTTTATCCGAAGTTGACAAAATTATCAACAAAAGGCAGAGTAAAAGATAAAATAAAAATAGCTGAACGATAAATGGACGACCTGGACGAAAGTTTTGCCGAAACTAAAGATGAAATAAAGTATGAAATTTCCATTTCTTGAAAAATTTAAGTATTTTTTGAAAAAAAGATATCGTTAAACTCTTTGTCAGGTACTAAGTCCTTATATACTAACATTTTCTTTGACAAAAATACAAATTTTTGAAATTAAACATTTTTTTAACTTCAACTTTTATAACAGGTTTTTTGTATCGGCCCTTTGTCCGCGTCGGTCTTTAAGCCAAGTCGGCCTTTTGTCTATGTTGGACTTTTGCCATTCGGCCTTTTGTTCTAATCGGCTATTTGTCCAAATCCGCCTTTTATCGTTCGGCTTTTTTCTTTCGGCCTTTTGTTGACGTCGGTCTGTAATCTGTAATGTACTTGTAATTTGCGATTTAAAATCAATTTACAATACTTTTAAGAATCAAATACTTTCCTATTTTTCTACTTGTGGTATGAAAATCAACTTTTACCACGCTACCGCCCAGAGAACGATAAGGTCCTTTATCGCGGGCGTCTAGTAGTTTATTGTCAAACGTAAACGTTTCTTCTTTTGAAATAAAACAAAGTTGAAACACTACAAAAAGTATTAAAATCTAATAAAAACAAAATTCTGCTTCATCAAATACCAACACTAAAATTTACTTACGTTACCAAATTTTAATATAACTTTTAAAACTACATATATTTAATATTAAAAATATTTCAAAACATAATATTAAAACAATAAAAGGTTTCTAAATTTAAATAATATATTCAACATATTTGAGTTCAGTCTAGTCCAATTATTTTATCATACTATACAATGTAGCTATTTTATTAGTTTGAATAGTTTCCTTAAAATTGTGGGTTAATCGTCTTTTGTACCGGCAATATTTTAAAGGCTGTAGCTCCCCTAGGAAGCGAAATCGGACATATATTTATAGGAAGTTTTTTGTCGTAAAATCAGTTGTAGAATCCCTTCATATTTGTGCCGCTTAATTTATGGCACCCTGTATAAGGAAAAACCTTGTCTAAAATTATTGGCCAGATTTTGTACATCAATAGTTCTGGAAGTGTGTAAAATATCAGGTTTTGTTTGACATTTTTATTTAAAATAGGTAATATTTAGATTTTTTCGAAGATTGATTTCAATACAACCCATTTTTCAATTTAACAAAAAAAATCCGTATTGGTATTTTTGTTATTCATGTATAATATGGTGTAATAATAGTGGTTGTATCCTCAAAAAGTCTATAACTCCTTTATTTTGCTAAGCTTTAGGATGATCTCAAAAATACTACTAACTAGACTTATGTTTTTAAAACAGATGATTACTATCAGTTTATTTTCAATAAAAATAAGAAGTAAATTTCCTTTATTTTTGGTAAGAATTTTAGAACAACCGAGAAATATAACCAATTTGACTTTTATAATCACTATTTATATCAAAATATGGCCAACTTTTTTGTGTTTTATTCGTAAAAGTACTTAAAACTTTATGAAATATCTAAGTTGGATTAAAATTCTACAGTTAAAGATTGGGGCGTTTTTTTACAAAATAACAATTTATATAAGGAAATCCTTCAGGTTCCCAAAGGTTAAGAAATTCTAATTGCTGTCTGGTTTTTTGTATTGCAAAGTTTAAGTAAACAATTATTTATTGGACCTTACGAAGAGGACTCAAGTCAGCAGTATGTGATGCTGATGAGTGCTAATAAGCACGAAACGCAGCGTCCATCACTCTGCAAACTTGTGTAATTGCTGCTTGCCACACCTGGCCACTATAAAGGTAGATCTAAGGAATTATCCTTCTTTTGATTTTTATCAAACCAAGATCTACATGATCGATTGCAACTTTGTTTGTAAATTATGAAAATGTTCACAGGTTTATAGGTATACTGGGTGTCCCAGACCACCCGTACCACGTACCACCTCTATATTCCGAGAATCCTTTGTCGTACTTACATTGAAAAACGAAAAGTGCAAAAAAGAGTTTCCATTTAAAAAATTCTCTTTCGCCCATTGCGGACGTTTTAATTTTTCCTTTTTTAAGAGACCACTTGTTTGCATAATTTGTTAATTATGCAAGAATTAAAAATATGGAAATACCATATTAAATTCTCTTTTATATATGAAAGTAGTTCGATTTTTCTTATTTTTGAACTTAAATAACAATAATAACAAATAATAATATAGTACATAGGGTGGGGCCATCGAAAACGAAACGAACGAGTTTTAAAATAGTTATTAAAATATTTTGAAAAAACCCTCGGACATGTCAACTTTAGTTTCGAGGGGGACATATTGTGCAATATAGCTGATACAAAAATCTATTCATCCCTGTGCGCTATGGACACAATCCCTAAAATTTTAATAGGCATGGTGGGGTAAGTAATACCTCGTTGAAAAGATCTTTTACCAAGACTAACCTACAACGAGAAAAAGTTAACCCTTTACTGCATGAATTTTTATTTTTCGGTGAAAAAAATTATTGAGAATTAAACTTGAGTTCTATTTTCACATAAAAATATTTAAAAAAATATAAACTATTAGATTAACGAGATTTATTTAAAAAATGGGTTTGTACCATATATGGGACATCATGCAGCAAAAGAATAATACAACAATCCAACTCAAATATGACAGTATTTTTATTTCATAAATGGTTACACTTTATTCGGTATGAAAACGTAAGAAACAGTTTCTATCCTTATTAAGACATAATAGAATGTGGCATTTTGTACAGATTATATAAGTTTTTCCTGCGCACCCGGGGTATTTACATCTTGATCGATCTGTCTCATCCCAATACGGTAAATGATCAATACCATCCTTTCGAATATCTTTTTGGGGTATTTCTTTTGCTGGTCCCTTTTTTCTTTTATTTTCATATAGTTGCTGAAGGTTATTACTTGATGGCCTTCCCACTTTATTGAGTTTGGCTGATTGACCGGCTTTACAAAGAGCATCTGCTATTGCCAATTTTGTATCCAGAAGAGGCATATCACATTTTCTAGCTATTCTACCTAATAAAATGAAAAAATATACGCAAGTAATACTTTTTGGACCTGATTTTTATGCAATAAAATCCCAACATCGAATCCAAAAGATCTACACCACCCATGTAACTATTATAAATAAGGACACTGTTGGGACAAGGTATCATCTTATGAGCATTTTCCTTTTTGAAAAATCTTCTTTTTTCTCCTCTTGGTTCACTTCCAGCATACGTTGACATTGTATTAACGATTTTATTGTCAAACCAAGATACTACACTAATATTCACATTATCTACACTGGCTACTTTCTCTACCATATGACCTCTTCCTATTTTCTTCATTTCTTTTTCCTTCGGTATTTCAGCTCCGGGAATACGATTTACTCTTACTGTTCCTAATGGCAGAATGCCCTTCTTGGTTAAATATACCATAAGTTGAACACTAGAAAACCAATTATCAAAAAACAACTTGTAGTTCTGATGTTTTGGTACGGATTCAGACAATTTTACAACCATGTTACTGCTCATACCAAGGTCTGGCGCCCCTGGAGGTATAGAATTGCTTTGGGATCTAGCAAAAAGATCAAAATCATAGCTAAAACCAGAAATGCCACTCAGAACAAAATTCTTGTATTCCCACTTTTGCGTTTTTTTTTGGGGGGGGGGGGGGGGTTATACTGCTTCAATTGACTTAGTGCTTTTGTGGGTATAATTTGTTCGTCTATAGCTAAAAATTCTTCTTTAGGTACTTCTAGCAATCTACTCCTAATTTGGTGGAGAAATGGTCTAATCTTGAATAAGCGGTCGTATCCAGGCTGTCCTCTTTCAATTATATTTTTATTGAAGTATAAGAATCGTTTTATTTCCTCAAATCTGTTACAGCTCATTACGGCACTTACTGCTGGATGGCCAATGTTACAATTCCAATAATGTCTTGAATAATTGACATGTATAGAGTAATACCTATAAATTGTGTAATTTCCGAAGCTTTTATGTTAGCTGGTTTATTCGAGCATTGTTGCACTGAATATAAGTGGCTTTGTTCTGTAATATACTCTATCAGACTATCGGGAAATAAAAACTTGAAAAACTGGACTGGAGTTTCCAACTCTAAAATGGTCGACGGTAATTCCTGCGAGCCAGTGAATTGTATTTCATTATCTGGTATTCTTAGATTGCCTTCTATCCAGTGAGGACGTTGCTTATTCTGTTTACGAACTATTTCTCTCAATACTGATAAAGGGATATTATTATCTGATGAATCTGTTTCAGAAAACTCAGATAAATCGGATTCCTCACTTTCCACATCGGGAAATCGAACAGCAGACATATTTCCATAAAACTTTTTGGATCCGTGCAAAAAAAAACGCAAATGATGTGCCATATATGGGACAAACCTTATTTTGTCATTTTACATAGGTTATCAATAATTATAACACACAAAAGTTACCTGAATAGAAACCTAATACCACTAAAAAGACACTAATAATTTTTCTGTACTGAAAAGACACTGTTTTATAACAAAAAATAAGTATCAAATGATGAATATTCTAGCATGTCAGAGAAATTTTTCAGGCTCAAACTCGAAACCTTATGGCGCTCGATGTTTTAACTTGACTAGATTCTCAAATGCTTTACACGCTTTATCTGAGAGTGTCACATGTGGACAGTCATGCAGTTACAACAAGAGTTTGACTGAAATGTATAAAAAAATTAAAAATATGGTTTGTGCCATATATGGCACACGATGCGGTAATGGGTTAAATCGATCGATTCGTTTTAAAAATATTAAAAATGCACGATTAAACATTTCTATAGTTTTAACTAGTTATAACGTGAACTAACTAAATATGTTTGTAAAAAACCGAATAAATTGAATCTACAACATTATTTCGGGTTTTAACTGAGAGTTTCAGTCAAAACTAGTTTTACCTGATCTGTTAGTTGGAACTGGTTTTGGCGTGAGAAACCAGTAAAATGGCGAATTGAATTAACAATTAACAGGATGTTTCTAAATATACGAAAAAATCAGGAGAGGTTTCCTCGACAAATTCTCAGTTAAAAGATAAGAATACATTTTTTCTCAAAAATGCTTCATTTCTTATTTATAGGGTGTTGGAATTTCTTTATTTTTATTAATGTTTTTAGCATAACTTTCTTATTTTTTTATTCGAAAAAAATATTAGTAATTTAGGGGCAAGTATAATTATAAATCAACATTTTGGTGCTACGCCACAAAAATTTAAATAAAAAATATATTTACATTCTTTACTCTTTTCTAAAAATTGTTGACCTACTTAATTTGTTTTCATCTTCCACAGTTTAGAAGTTATTTGAAGAAATGTACGATACTGTATGCTAGTTTTACGTTGAACAAGGGTAGCTTTAAAAATGCGAAAATTTTATGGATAACACTATTGAACAAATTTTAAAATAAAAACTTGGTAATGTTTTAGTTTGAAACAAATTCATAATCTTCTGAATTTCGGCTTTTTACTGGTTATACATCAAACTATTTCTAACAAATAAATGATCGGGTAAAACTAGTTTGAGTCAAACTCGTATTAGTTAAAACGCGAAATAATGTTGAAGACTCAATTTATTCGGGTTAAAACTAGTTTTAACAAACATCTTTAGTTACTTCAAATTTTGACTAGTTAAAAGTAGTTTTTACTGATTTCGGGTTTTAACGGTAACATATATTACATAAGGTGTCAAGAAAGTGATAAATTCAGTGAGAATTTGAAACTAGGCGAACGAGGCGCTAGGCAACGAAAATTACACTTTCTTGGAGTTGCGTACCCTATTTTTCATGGTACTTTTTCAGAAATCCATTTCTCAGCCAACCAATAAGCACGTAATGTTAGTTTTCTGAAGTGGTAGCATGAAAAATTCATATTACGTTATAACTTAAATCACAGGTGGTTATTATAAAACTTTTAAATTATTTTTCGAAATCGAGTGGCCCTTGGGTTTCAAAAATATGTACAAATAGTAAATTTTAATTTAATAAATGTTAACCTCCTTTACACTTTATTCGAATTTTTTACTTGTTCTCCCATTTTCTACTAGATATTACTTTCTTTCTTTTCTCTTGAGCATGCTTCTCTCCGCATGTATTAACTTGATCACCAACACCCAAAATACATACCAGGGTAATTTTTATCACTGAAGCTTACTACAAGTTAAAACGTTCTATCTAATTAAATTAAGTGGCGGATTTACCTATGGTCGCACATGGCGCGCGTCAGGAGCCCCCACCTTATAGGGACCCCCAAAACATGGAAAAAAATAATTTAAGAAATAGAATAATTGCAAATAACAGATTTATATTTTTGTAATATTTACATATAATAAAAATGAAATAATTTGACGCTAACAAAGTGCGGTGCACTATGGCCATATAACAAGAAAATCTCTTATGCTTAGACGCACTTCTTCTTGGTTATTCTAACCCAAAATCAGTTTTATCAAATTGAAATCCATGTTTTTTTAATAGAATATAAATCTAGCAAAAAATAATAAAATATTATCTAAAGCAATTTTCGTTTTAGCGTTTAGTTTTGACAAAATTTATTTTTGAAAAGTTTGGATTTTAATTTATGTATGTTATGCATACATCATTGGAAAGTAAATTTTTAGAACTTTACGTCAGTCTATAAAATTATTATTTAAATCTTAAAAAGTAAACATTGAAAAATTTTTGCTTCCCAATGTTAACTTTTTTGGACAGTCAACATTTTATTATTTTATTTAATTAAAATATTATTTTATTTAAAAAAAAGTGTTACATTTTAGACCTTTTTTGAAGACAAAATACTTTTATAAATAATAAAAAGGCTATTTTTTGTAATTTGTAACAGTTTAAATCTGTATCTTATCTATCTGTACACATGGTGTATCAGACCACCCGTGCCACCCAACAAAATTGTTAAAAAAAGTAAATAAAAATTATTGCACATTTTGAAGAATTTTGTTGAAATATGTAATTTATAAACTCTTTCTACAAATTCTAATGTTTTACCAACTTATTTAAATATCATACTTATCCATATTTCTTTTAACAATTTTTTTTTTGTTTTTAAAAAACCTATCAAACCAAACTCGACCTTTTTTACCATTTAAAAAATCAAAGCGATCTCCGGTTCCGGATAGTTCCGGGTTGTTCCGGAAAAAAAATAAGTTCACCAATGGATTCTTTAGGTTCACTTTGGTAATAAAATTTTTTATTTCGGCCATGTACGATAACGCGTTCTCGAGATAAATGTTCGATTTACGCCGATTCACAATGAGGAAGAAAAACGAAAAAAATAATTGATATTTTTATATCTTATATTTTAGAAATCATAATTATAAATAAGTTGTTTTTTGTTTCAATTCGATACGACAAATATTAACGTAAATATAAGCGCTTGAATTTTAAGAAAATTAGCCCCGCTTCAACTACGCGATGTATTCTGACGTCATTTCTTCCGAACGCTGTCCGTTCCGTACACGCGTATAGTGCACTTGATTCTTTCTAGACGTTTTTATAGTTATTATCTTTTAATACTCTGATAAAATATTACTATTAGTTATTAATTACAGTAGGAGAATTATTTATTAATTTAAAATTTACTTCTTTATAATTTTTTACTTATGAAATTTCACTTTAAATGTTATACAACTTTAGTGTGGTTTTTACAAGTGTGTAGCGTTTCAAATTAAAAATTTAAAAGTTAATTATTTTGGGTTGTAGTATAGAGAAATAAGAAAAAAATAAAAAAAATTCACGGCAGTACGACTTTTTATTCTAAAGATATGAATTTTTATATAAAATATGGCTTTCTAACAAATGAGTAAAGGTGTATTGTAAAAAATTCATATTTCGCTTAATAACTAAAATTAAAAAACGAAAATTCGTACAGATAAGCTTGTAAAAATTATCGATATTATCTTATTAAATTTTTAAAAATTTAATTATTTTTTAAGGTACATTACCTAGAAAAATTTTGTTTTGTTTGAGTTTTTGGGGTGTAAAATTTTTTTGGGGGGTGTAGAGGGCAAGTGACCCCCTACATTTCATCTATTTTCTATTATATTTAATTTGCGGGGTCGATTTTGAAAAGATTCGAAAAAATATTTTTTGAGATATTTTTAAGGCTTAAAATTTTTCATGGAAATCGATTTTTATTGTTTTTCTCGAAAACTATAAAAGTTAGCGATTTCAAATTTTTATCAAAGCATGGATAGACGCGATTTAAAAAATATTTGGTTAAAATCGGTTAAACAGTTTTTTTGGAAAAAATTGGCAAAGTCTTGGCAAAATTTTGGTACAAATACGGGCCTGGACGACGTAATTTTATACCGAAAATTAAAATTTTCAGGGAATTTGGTGGGGGAGGTAACGGTGCGAATTTTAAGCTATTACTCGTCCCGGCGGTTATAATAGATTAGAAGATATTAATTATTTTGTGAAAAGTGAAAAATTTCAGACCGCAATTTTGGTTCCAAATAGAGATTTTGCATATTTTTGCTACCTTTTCGCCCATAACTCGATAACGAAAGGAGATAGCGAAGTGATTCTTTTTTGTCGTAAAGTGGACCATGAAAGCTTTCAGAAAATGTGCATTGCGTTAGGGTAGAATAAAATTTGAGGGGCTGATTAGACCGAAACTCGAATAAAAATGCGACTTTTTTAAATGCGATCTTAAAAAATTTAAGATTTCGTTGTTTTTCAAAACTTAAAAAACCCTATGCGTGGGCGGTTTTAATACCAAGAGTAGATGTATCAGAATTTTTAAAAATGAAAATCCGTTAAAAAATAGGCCGACGGGAGCCGCCGACCCCTAAATTCAACATTTTTACGCCATAACTTTTTAACCGCGCAAAATTTAAAAATGCACTATGCTCATTACACCACAAATATTGTTGTTCTTTGATAATCTGATGTAAAATTGAGAAAATTTTAAAAATTGACGGCTGCAGAGGGGGCTGACCAAAGCGCGCGTTTGAGCTATTTTATTAACATTTCACTTGTGATTTTTTTTTAAGTCCAGGAGTAAAATATAATCGTGCTGATTTTTTCTCGCATAAATAATAAAGAAAGAAGGGAAATAAAAAACATTGGAATATTATACACGGTCGGGATCATAAGTTACGAATTTTCAAAGTCGGCGTCGAAAAAGCACTAATTTCAAACTACAAATTCGAGGGCGCCAAAAGTACAGAAAAAATAGATATCAAAAAAGCGCTCGTTTCCTGATGTAGCGCGGTATGTAGATGACAAATCAAGAAACCGCGATTTTTTTTCACCTGCCGATCTTCTAATCGAAGCCGCACAGTTTTAGCACTTTTGCCGAGCGTATAACCCGCGCGAGGCGACTAGGAAGTAATGACGTCACTCAGCTCGCAAGGAAAAAAAGTAGCGACTCCCTATTTCATAAACTTTGTTAATTAATTGCGAAGCCATTTTAAGTGCTAGATCAAAAATTCAAATTGCAAAATTCAAGTTAAAAGGTACTCTTTTATATAAAATTATAAAAAAAATGGTTTACAGACTCATTACGGAGGTTGGCGCCGGCGTGGGATTTAAATTTGTGTTCATTTTACGCCGACTTTTTTACGTCGTTGTCTCTCGGAACGGAACCCCGGAGTAAACCAACGTTTACATGTACTTATAAATTTTTTAGAAAAATTTTAAACAAATTGGAAAAATTTTGCAACTTTTACCAACATTTTGAATTTGTAGAAGAGGCTATTTAATTAAAATTTAATCAAAGCTAGTCATTACTAGACTATTTCTTAAAATACCCACTATAGTGTAGATTATATTAAGCATAATGCAGAATAAAAAATAAAGTAATAGATCATAGATTTAATTATTTTTTGATAATAAAAGTTTTGACTGACACATAATAAAGTGTTGAAGTTTTTCAATTAAAAAGACATTTATAGAGATCTGGGGTATGTGGTGATCATATTGTAAAGTCCAATTAATATAAGTGAAAGTCCGTCCGGATTATGGGAGTGTGTTATCGGGTGGAGATAAGAAAAAAGATTTTCTCCCCGTTTGTTGGGGAGGCTAAAAATGACTGACTGTTGGTGCGAAACATGGGTGATGCGGGTGTGCCATCGATACAAGTCACGTGCCATCCGCAGATTTCCGTGATTACTTTGGGGTATGTTATTTTGTGAAACAATCATGGTCTGTTTGCTTTCGTGTATTACATTTTTATGTTTGTCTGGCAAAAAAGGAATTAGGGAGAATTTGCGAGACTTTCGCATCGATAAGTTGACAAATTTTCGTCGAGTGTTACGATCGTGGATTGTCTGTATCTAATGGTTAACCCTAAAACTATTTACATATCCATCAAATCCAGAGGCTTCAAAGGGTTATCATAGCCGGCAAGAATAATGGAATGATTGAAATGCGCATTTTGTATCAGTCAACCGCACACTATTTGTTAATTGCTAACAATTAATTACACGTATTGTACGCCAGCACCATTTCCACTAACTATTGTTCGAGATTATTCCTATGCATATGTAAATATTTTATGCGAACACTTATTTGCTTTGTCGCATTCGCTCAATTTAATATCATTGTAAGCATGAGGGCCGCGAAGTTAAGGAAAGATCTTTTGTTTCATCAATTTAATGTCATGCTGGTCATTGCATATTTTATTAAAGGAAGTGACAATTTTCACATGACTGAAAGTAATTTAGGTGCTCCCTGGTGTTTTTTCTTAATAATCTTAACGTAATAACATTGTACCACCTCAACACTCACAATAGGATTATCAAAATGAAAGCCGTCGTAATAATAAATTCAATTTTTTTAAGAAAGGTACAGGTATAATCCTATTACCGAAATGTAAAATGTATGCAAATTTAGCTTTCATGAGGTCTTGTTAAACAGTTTTATTAAATTCGACATACAGTAACGTAAAAGTAGACAATAGCGACTATATCGAATTAATTTCGTCATAGGATTTAAGAATTGAGGAGGCGATAGAAATCTGCGATCCGGCATAATCTAAATGGAATTGAAACCAGTGTCAATCCGTAACATTATCTCACTCCGCTTCCTTCTCTCTCATCACCCCCCGTTTTGTTCACGCGCTAAAAAAGTATTTGATTTTGTTCTGTGACAGATTAGTTCAGGGCTTAATGTCAACATCATGATTCAAATTACACTTTGGGTTAACCGATGCAGCCCGGTATTATTTATAGGGGTGACTTACTTTTATCATCGTTGAAATTAAAGCTTCATACACTTTTTGTTTAAATTCTATCACGAACAGAACGGTAGTATACATACATGTATGTAAATGTGTCCAGCGCTAATTATTCAAATTGCTCTTAATTTCACCGCATTGTGTTTTTACACTAATATCCAGTAAGCTACCATGCAATTATTTTAATTATCTTTGCCTACAATCAAACCGTAAAATACTGACCCAACTTAACAATAATATAATTATTTATATTTATTCACATTTTCTTTTGTCTCTCGCGTACTCTTTTGAGACTTTATTGTTTCTTTTATAATTACTTGTTAAATATTTAATGGTTTTATTTAAACGCCTTCGCAATTATTAATAATTATCCCTTATTTTAGGAAGATTTTCAATACTTTATTATCAATTCCCAATTCCACCCTCTACTAAATTTTAATCTATGCAACACCTGTTTTTCAGCCAAACTCACCTTGATGCAAATATAATTGCAAGGTTGCATTTTATAACCTATATTTAAAAATTTAAATAAATGTAAACTTATTAACGATAAAACTTTTGCAAAACTAACATAATGTGTTATTTATACCATATATTTAAACGTATCAGCACCGTAAAATTGATACATGCAGTTTTAAACTGAAAACGACCAACCTTACATTAAAATACAAAGTTTATGTTTAAATATCCGTGAATAGTAATTAAGATTTCCAAGTAAACATTTATTAGCATTTATTTAATTATTACAAGATTTTTTTTTCGATAAACAAAGAAAAGGCGCAAAGATATTTATTGTATTAAAACGGAAACATATTAAAAAAGTAACTTACAACACTTTAACCATTAATTATCAAACATTTTTTAGTATTAATTATACACTTATGTACAAGAAAAAATACATGGCTGTATCTTTTAAAAATTATCACAATAAAATAAATAAGTGTCAGTAGTATATTAAAATCAGCGAATCAAATTACTTTTCCGAAAATACTACAAGTTACACTAGTTAACACAGTTTTTGTCACAAACATTCTGTTATACAGGGTGTACCAAAAATATCGCATACCAATCACAGAACGCATAGAGTGGTTAACTGACTTAAACCTTAAGCTGCGTTTCCACCAAAGCAACATTGAGGAACTTTTTGTTTCGTTTTGTTTCTTCTTGTTGCTTCAAAAAGAAACTTTAAGAAACATTAATAAACTTATTGTTTCCACTAATGCAACTAAATCTTCAGTAGTCGCACATTGTTTCAGGCAAATAAGAAACGCGCAACACAGTGTTTCCACTGGCGGTCGATGTCGGATGTCGCCGAGTTAACCGAGCTAAATTTGGTGTATTGTGAAGTGGTGAAACATGGATCAAGATGAAGAAATTGCGCTGGCGGCGGCAGCCTACATTGTGTTGTCTAAAAAAAAAACAAAATAAAAGACGTCACAAATTTTGGGTAAACCCGAGTCGTCAAGAAAGGCAAAATCATGGTGGCATACGCTTGCTTAGCACCCTCAAAGTAGACGATATTACCTCTGGAAAAATAAAAAATGGAAGTGTTCAAAATTTTTTAAGATTGTCCAATTCTGACATAGAATGGCTATTGTGTAAGGTTGCTCCATGTATTCAAAAAGAAGATACAAATTTTAGGCCAGCTATTTCCCCAATGGAACCATTGCTTGTCACGTTGCGATTCCTTGCAAGAGGCGATTCTTACCATTTGTTGATGTATTTGTTTAGAATTTCTGTGCCATCGATTAGTAGGATAATACCAAACGTTTGTGAAGCGATTGCGGAAGTTCTTCGGGAAAAAGTAAAGATAAAGTAAAGCAAAAAGCAACAAATTTATGTTCCTAGTTAATTTCCACTGAGACGGCGACAAGAAGAAACTTATTTTAGTTTCCTTTTGTTGCCGATTTTCTTTTGAAGTTTACCGCTCGAAATAGAAACCGTCGACAAGAAGAAACAGTCGGCATTTGTTTCGGAAACAACGAGAAACATTTAGGAATTTTATGGAACTTTGTGGAACATTTTTGGTAACAAGCAACAGAAACAAAAAAGTTCCTCAATGTTGCTTTGGTGGAAACGCAGCTTTAAAATACCTACTTGTAGTTTCCCCTCAGCAATTAACTAAAAATTTATCGTGTATATCAATTCCGCTCGGGGATAATAGAGCTCCAAAAATTCATAGATCGTTCCTCTCAACGCGAAAGTAAAAGTGAACCTTAAGCTGCGTTTCCACCAAAGCAACATTGAGGAACTTTTTGTTTCGTTTTGTTTCTTCTTGTTGCTTCAAAAAGAAACTTTAAGAAACATTAATAAACTTATTGTTTCCACTAACGCAACTAAATCGTTAGTAGTCACACGTTCTTTCAGGCAAATAAGAAACGCGCAACACAGTGTTTCCACTGGTGGTCGATGTCGCCGAGTTAACCGAGCTAAATTTGGTGTATTGTGAAGTGGTGAAACATGGATCAAGATGAAGAAATTGCGCTGGCAGCGGCTGCCTACATTGTGTTGTCTAAAAAAAAAACAAAATAAAAGACGTCACAAATTCAAACATTCAAACATCGGATGCATCAACAACTTTAGAACAGGAGAACACCCGTTCAAAGGAAAAGTTGAATACATAAAGAAGAATTTTAGTAAGAAGGTCCTTAACATAGAAATAAAAATTACACATTGGGAATTAGATAGTTTAACAGGTAACATTCTAAAATATAAGAACAAATTAGAGAACATAATAAGGGTAGATCAATTTTGTATTCTTGATAATTTTATAACTAAAGATTTTAAGTATGTGTTTGATAAAGTTAAAAGTAAAAATGTAAATAAATTTAACAAGTTGATAGATTGCTATAAAACTATAGAAAATTATGTAATGAATGGTTAGTCAATATATAATCAACAGAGGTACTACAGATGTTATTAAAGTAATTAGTTTAGGGCCAAAATTTAGTATAAAACCAAAATCAGTCCCAATACTCAATGTGATAAAAGATATTGAAACTTGTGCGAAATGTATAAATAATATCGATGATACTGAAAGGGATGAATTTAGATCCAAATGTGTTAACATAGTTTGTAATGATATATCAAGGTGTAAAAATATAAAACATAAAAAAGACATCTTTCAAAAAGAATTTAGTATAGCTAAAAGTATACAGACACCATCCGTAAACTTGGCAAAATTGGTACACAACTCGTTAACTGGGTACACATCGACGTTTGCACATAAGGTTAAAAATTCTTATAAAATTGTGAATACAGTGAATGATTTCATTCTTCCACCAAATTATATTTTAGTGTCATTCGATGTGGTGGCATTATTCACAAACATACCTAAACACCTAGTGATAGAAATAATGGAAGAAGGTTGGTCAATAATTAAGGAATACACAAAGATCAGTAATACTAATTTTATTAATATAATAAATTATATATTCGAGTCAAGTTACTTTAGCTTCAGAACTAAATTTTATAAACAGAAACATGGTACTGCCATGGGTAACCCGTCTTCTCCAATTTTGGCGGAGTTGGTAATGAATAAAATTATTAAAGAATGTTTAGGGAAGGTGGATTTTGAAGTTCCAATTTGTAAAGTTTATGTCGATGATTTGTTATTATAACACTACCAAAGGATAAAGTAGAATTCACGCTAGCAATATTTAACAACATTCATGAAAGATTGAATTTTACAGTTGAGTACGAAAGGAATAAAGAATTACCATTTTTAGATATCCTTTTAATCAGAAACGAGGATATTTCCCTAATTACAAAGTGGTACAGAAAACCCATCTATGCTAATAGGTGTTTGAGTTTCAGGTCTTGCCATCATATGGCACAAAAAGTTGCAATCGTCCAACAATTCAGGCATGAAGTAGTGCAACTAAGTAACAAAAAATTTCACAAGGAGAACTTTGAAATAATTAAAAACATACTAAGAAATAATCACTATCCTACCCGACTTGTTAACAGAATTTTATATAGTACTAGTGTGACTAATAAATCCACAGAGTCACAAGATACTATAACGTATTGTAGATTTGTTAACTACCCGACTGTAACTGATAAAATTAACAAATTGTTGAAAAATACTAATGTAAAACTGGCTAGGTATAACGTATCTACTGTAAACAATTTATACTCCAAATTGAAAGACCCTATAAGAAAAGAGGATAAGATAAACGTAATTTATTCAATCCCTTGTATTGATTGTGATAGAATGTACATGTACATTGGGCAAAGTAAACAGTACCTCAAAAAGAGAACACAACAACATAAACTAAGTTTATCCAAAAAAACACCCAAAAGGTACCGAAGGAGTAACTGCCTTAACTAGACACTGGATAGATTTAAACCATAACTTTAATTTTAACAATGTAAAAATTCTGGATGTAGAACAGAAATATCATAAAAGGCTAATTAGTGAGGCAGTATTTATAAAAAACAACAAATGTGTCAACTTTAAAACCGATACTGAATGATTAAGTTCAATTTATACTAGTTTGATTAGTAAAATGGAAAAATAATAAGAATTCCGCTAGGTAATCATAAAATGTAATCCATTTTAATTTTTTAAACAGTTATTATACTGATCACACTGTATGTGAGGTTGCCCCCAGCTGGAAGTATGACAAGGAATACGCGATCGTGATTACTTCTGTCCTACTTCCAGCTGGGACCAACTGTACTTAAAATTGAGTATTAAATATGAGCGCCACCTAAGTGATAGTTAACATTAACAATTGAACTTTGGACATAACCGCTTCTAACGCAAAAAAGCACATGGTTCTAAAAGTTGAGCAAGTAATCAGGTCCTTAATTGGTATCAAATTGTTAATATTATGACCAATTAATCGTAAATGCGTTGTATTGGCCCTTCTTTTATTGGGTATTGTAATTATTGAGATAGCACAGAAATGCGTCATATTTTTACAAGACAATTTGTTCAGAAACATAATTAGGTAAGGAAAACTAAATAATTGTTAATTTTTTAAAACAAAAATCATTAAAAACTGTATATATTTTAACATTGTAAATAAGTATCGTCCTATACAGTCACTCAAAAACGTAATGTTTTTAGCTCTGAAGAAGCCCCCAGTGGGATGGCGAAACGTCAGCTCTATATGTAAAAAGAACAAATAATAAAAACTGTCCGAAATACTGAATTTATTTTATTTCAATTATATTGACCTACGGATGCTACAAATTTTTTATCGTGTAACATTAATAAGCAGTACGATGACATTCATGGAGGAGATGGGTAAAACGTATGGAAAAGAGGTATTGGGTATTGAAGGACATAAAGATGGTATTACAACTATTGAATGTTGTTGTATCAATATTCAGCTGACTTCAAATAATGTTTAAGTTCTCTAAATTGTCAATAAATTTATCCCAAGTTTTATGGAGTATAGCTGAGTTTGAATCCACGTCAAAACTATGGTTGGAAAGAATTATGTGGTCAGCAAAATTGGATTTAGAAGGTCTGTTTAATCTGATTGCAGTCTTATATTCTTTGAATCTGATTATGAAAGGTCTTGTCATCTGTCCTAACTTTTACAATCGCTGCATAAGAGTTTGTATATCCCGCTACACTTTATAATAGGTGTGTTTTATTTGATTTGATAAATTATCAGTTACAACTGATAAAATTATTTTGATCATATGATTTCAGTTCATTTTAATTTTCAAATAAATCGGTCCAAGTTTTTCATGTTCAATTCTATGTCAAATGTTTAATGTAACCAAATGTAACCTCGAAATACATCCGAAGTGTATATCTGTTACTGTAAAAGCCCGAAATCCGGTAAATCCTAAGATTGACGCGTCAATCCTAGGATTTAATAATAATCCTTTTAAGACAAACAGTACAGCGGCGATACAGACCATATTCTTTAATAAATTGTAATAAGAACTTGCTTTTACCAATACGAACTGGAAAATCCTCAGATTTACCAACACCAGCTGGTAAATCCTAAGATTAACCAACACGAAGTGGTAAATCCTAAGATTTACCGTTATGACCTGGTAAAAGTCCGAAATTTTATTGACGGTACAATTTTTCGTACATTTACCAACACAAATTGGTAAATCCTAGGTTTAACGCGTCAATCTTAGGATTTACCGGATTTCGGGCTTTTACAGTAACATATCCAAATATAACGCAATTACAAAAAGCGCATGCGCATATCAATCCAAAGTAATCATCAAGCAATTCCGTCCTTCATCGGTAAAGGGGAAAGTGAATTGAAGCGAATAGTATCAATTATGACAATCAAATAAAACGGTGATAAATTTGATAAAAGTGATATGATCAAAATTAGCATATCAGATACGAGTGGCAAATAAAACACATTTAATGTTGTGTTTTTGTCTATTTTTTCTTAATTGAACTCAATGAGTTGTTGGTAGAGAATTTAAATACTATATGATTGGAACTATCTCGCTAAATAGAATTGGGATTCAAATATGTCAGAGAAAATTATTTATTTTCATCAATGATGTGAGAAATATACGTATTACTGTATGGATTAGAATATTACAATTTAAGTTGTGTTTTAAAAATAAAAATTATTTTCCCAAGGGTCGTGTCAGGAAAGTTATAAGTTTTCTGACAACATTAATTTGTTTTGTATAATTGTCCTCATTCATTAGTATTTTAAAGAGTCTATACATAGAAACCTGTAGAACGCTGTAAATTTTTAAGCGGGCAGATGGTTCGAATTTAAGTTGATGGTAGTACTAGATTTCCTATACAGGGTGTTTCTGAATAAGTGTCGAATAATCTAGGAATGAGTTTTTGGACCAATTTTAAGACAAAAAGTAAGAATAATTTTTTGCGCTAAAATTCTCCATTTCGGAAATGCAGGGCATTGAAGTTTACTCATTCTTTTCAATTTTTTTAATTTTCCTAATTAAACTTGTATTCTTCAAATTATTCCTAATTTTATCTAATTTTGCACAGAAATAAAATAATTTTATTTAATTTTGTAGACATTTAGAAATTTGAATTGGTTTATTTTATCCCATAACTTCTAAACGCAACAAGTTATCAAAAAGGTTAAAAAGAGCAAAAAGTTAAAAAAACGTGTAAAAAAGTGAATAGTTAATTTTTTTCATTACTATGATGTTGTACAAAAAAGTTAAAGAACCCTCTTTAACTTTTTTGTACAATTAATTCACCCGAAAAACTTCACCCTAATTTTCTTTTTAAATTTGCTAATTCATCTCAAGGCGGCTGCCAGTAGTAAGGTATGTGCAAAATTTGAGCCAACTATTATTAAAAATGTAGATTTTATGTTAAAAAAATTGAAAAAAATGAGCATACTTCAATGCGCTGCATTTCCGAAATGGAGCATTTTAGCGAAAAAAATTATTCCAATTTTTTGTCTTAAAATTGGTCCAAAAACCCATTCGTAGATTATTCGACACTTGTTCAGAAACACCCTGTATATTGATAACTTTATTCTTTCATATTAGAGTGGAAATTTTTAAAAATTTAATCTTGATTAATATTTTTTAGTAACGTAAAACTTTGGGATAAAACATCAGCAGCAACCTCAACCTCCTACGTCAAGTCAATCGATTAGATTAGATTTAGACTTAGACTTAGACGCCAAATAAAATAAATCTTTTATGGTACGGCAGATTTGACGCTGACCATTTCCACCACCAAAAAGGGAAGGTATATTTGGACGCTAACAAAATATAATGATCGTTAGGTTTTCTAGCTGGAACCTACCCTTAATATGCGTTCAATTCTACCATCAATTCATGTAAGGATGGAATTATTTTGCAGAGAAGCACAAATTAGCGTCCAAATAAAATAAATCCGATTGCAAGTTTCATGGACTGCTCTAATTACACAATGTTTATTAAATAATAATTTGGAAAAGGCTTGCTTATGTGACAATATTAAGAGTCATTTCCTAGATCCCCGGGATACATTTTCTCTAGGAGATAATAACAGGGAGTAGAAAATCCATCCCACTATTCTGGAGCTTCGTTACTAATTTTTAGAGGGCGCGCGAGTTTTGGAGGAAAAATCATGATAAATTATGAAATCGAACGTTATTGGCACCAAGATATCTATAGTTTCCTCTGGCAGATTTTGATTTTTTTAGGCTATCGGTTAATAGATCTTTATGTTTTGCAACTTTATGCAGAAATAATTACAAGGCACTTTATTCTTTTTCGTGCATTGTGATTTTTTTTATGTCAGAATTTAGTAGAATGACTTTGAATCCTCCATCAAAAAAGCAATTAAAAATATTTTTTGCACTAACATATCTGGTGGCGCCAGTAAACTACTATTTTTGCCGTTTGGGAAATAGCTCTTAATGTTGTTGGTAATATATTATTCAAATATGTTTGGCAGCATTGTAAATTTAACTGTCATACATATCGCTGTTTCATAACCTCCTGGCTCGTGGCTCGTGGCACGCCATTAAACAGTAATAATTGTGTAAATTTTCACAGAATTTCGTTAGTTTCGCAAATTTCATTATCAATTAAAGGTATTGGATCTGGATGTATTTCCAACAAAACAAATAGATGACACTCATCAGTTGTTTACTTCACCAAGATGAATTGTGATCACATGGTTCCGACTTGGTAACTTATCACAATAAGGTAATTCACTATAAATTTTAATATGACTATATTTTAAACTAAAAAATTATAGAAATAGTTATCTTTAATGGTTCCCATACAATTTCTTGTTTGTGATTTTTAGTCATAAAGTTATTTTTTCTGTAAGTATAATATTATGTAGGTTACGTATTTGGATATTTTTACTTCTACTCATATTCTTTACAAAATTTATATTTATATAGAGGGAGTCCCAAATAAGTAGTAGGTACATCATATTAGATGTTCCGAAGTTAATCGAATAAATGAAAATATGCATTTTGGTAGAACTCTATTATTTCACTAATTACAATAATTATAAAAGAATATACAAAAGTTTGTTGCTATTTATTTTTAGCTTTAACTGAGAAATGTTTCAACAAAATATTGCGAAAGCGGTCTTCGAGATATTAATAGTAACTTTATTTTAAACGATCTCAATGTTGATTTTTTATAAGTTTTCTGATTTTTTAGTGATTTATTAAAATTTTCTTATTTTGTACAGGCAAAATGTTTTTTCTTAAGTAAATAAATAGAATTTCTTTTAATTACAATTTTTTTATATTTAACGGACAAAATGCCCATTTTTTTACCTAATTAAATTGCATATAATGTTCTGATTTTTAGTGATTTATGATAATCTATGTATAAAATAATAGATTACTATTTAATTTTATTTCTATTAAACCAAGTAATGCATGACTTTTGACAAGGTATTTTAAAACAAATGGCTATATAAACAGTCATTTTATGGCATCAATTTATTGCTTATTTCCCATTGTAATGAAAATTATTTTTTTATAAATTTTAGTGGTAAATGAATCATTTACAAATTAATGTTATCATAAACATTTTGCAATAGTTAATTGGGTTATATATTAATATAATTATAGCTATAAAAATTTTATTTTACTATTGTTAAAATTCATTTGTTTTCACTGTTCAAAAGTCAAAAGTCTTAGCTGAGAAATAAATTAAATTAAAAATTGATTACAGTATCCTTTTAAAAGAAAAAATTAAAAAGTTATCTCGTAGTAAAGTTGGAATTTTGAATGCGATTTAAAAAAATTTTTAGATTACGTTGTTTTTTCAAGAGTAGTTTCAGCAAAGTTTATTACTCCTTTTAAGGGAAATCAAGTTAAATTTGAAATTTTTTTAAAACTGTGGGTCCTAGTGGTGCAACTGTCCGACCGCGTTTGTCACGATTTTTTGAATATTTTACGTTCAATTTTTTTAGTGCAATAAGAAAAATAAAAAATATTCGACCGTAATAACCAATCCCTATCAAAAGTTACGAATTATCAAAGTCCGCGTCGAAAAAGCGAGAAAAACGAAATGCAAATTTAAAGGCCCCAAATTAAAACAAAAAATCAAGTTATCAAAAAAAAGGTCTCGGATCACCATAATACCAGGTATCTACTTTGTAAATCAAAAACCAGCTATTTTTTTGCACCTGCCGAACCTCAAATATAAGGGGTACAGTTTGAACACTTTTGCCGCCCGAAAAAAACACTAAATTTGTACACTTGGCGTGTCGGTACCGCGACCCCGCACCGTTGCGCCTGGAGACTTAAAAATGGCAACGGTCCATCCCCAGGATGTGAGAATAAAAGGAGCCAAATTTCTTCGCATTCCTACGAAACCCGACGGAGTTGCGATTTTTAAAGTTGGCGCTGCCGAAGACCGTAAAAAAAGCAAGAAAATTGGACCGTTTTCGGGAATTCGGGAGTTCGGAATTCGGGAGTTCTGGTAGCCCAAAAAATTCCTAATTCCTACCTCAGTTAGAATAAACCTTTCCGTGTTGGAGCACTTTCTCCGCCCGAAAAATCGGGAAAATCGTAAGAAAAATAGACTAGATTCCCGTACAGGTTTTAGGTTTTATCAAATCCCGAACAAGTTTCATCAGGTTCAATACATGACCTAATAAAACCTGTTCGGGACCTGATAAAACCTCTTTTATACCTGTTAAAATCTGATTAAAGTTGAAGCTGATAAAAACTGTTCCTAACCTTATAAAAGCTGCTCCTGACCTGCAGACATCAGACATCACGCCCAACCTTATCTACTCAAGGTCATTCCCACTCGTACAACTCAGCGACTTCAAGAACGTGCATCTCTTAGCATTAATTATTCTAAACACCAATTAGTTTAATTATAATACTTTTATTTCTTATCAACAATTACAATAATTTTCAGATTTACATCCCCCCTAATTAAATATTCTATGAAAAAATAATTAAACCCCAAAATAACGCAAGGACATTCAGCTGATACTCAACCTTATCTACTCTAGGTCAGACACCCTCGCACAACTCGACGACTTCCTCCAAGGTCACGGACTTAGAAGTGGTCCAGAACCCCCATAACTTATACTACTTATCCTTTAGAATGAGGTTTCACAACTAAGGGGATGCAACTTAAAATTTTTAAGTCAGGATAGGTGTGACAAATGAGGTGGCATCATAGGCAAAGTTTTTTGTATCAATAATTTTCTCCCTTCTGAAAAAATTGACATGTGCTCACCAAATTTTACATCTTATCAAAATAACTTTATTTCGGGTGGATCGTTTTCAAATCCACGAAAGTTCTAAAGTAAAATTATAAAAATTTAATAAAGATTTATCTGTTGTAAAAATATAATTTTTCTTGAAACGTCAATAATGTACAGCCTTCTGTGACACTTGGTAGGCTTTAACGAGTCATTTTTCTGTTCGTTGAGTGTTGAGTCATGTTCGTACATTTCCGATGTAAATCGGTAAAAATCGGGTTTATTTTCTATGTCGTAGGAATAGAAATACAAATTCTACTCCGCTTATCCCAATATACAATAATAACATGACGTGACTGTTGTAAATTAAATGTCACATTTTAAAATATTTTTTTTAAATTATTATTCTATAAATTTCGACGTTTGAAGAAAAAATATCATGTTTTATTCGGAATTAAAGAACTTGTTGTGGCTCATATGTATCCGTATGCAAACCTACATGCTAGCCATAAAAATACTTCTTTTACTCCTTATAAAACAATATACCTACCCTTTACTCTTTATAAACTAAAACTAATAAATAATGCAAAATTGTCCTTGCCCAAGATTTAAACCTGGGACCTCCAAATCACATGTCTCGCCAAGGACAATTTTTCAAGATTGTCTTTACTTGATTTAAAAGTAAGAACTCTTTGCATCTAATAAATTATATTATTGGCATAGTTTGATTTGAATTTTTATCAATTTCTTGATTTTTTAATTAACATTCGATTTTTACGTTCCTATATAAAGATGACTAATTCGTCTTCAATGAAAATCACAATGGGTCACACTTACTTTTTGTTTAGTTGGGATGCCGCTGGCACCGCATGTCAATTTGACATTGCGTAAGGCGTGAAATTAATGGTAATTATGAATGGAATGAACTGTCAATTCGAGGGTTTTCTGCGTGATGTTAGGGTGAGACATTTTGACACGTATTACTTTTCGTGTTACAATGCTGTACTGGTTGTCACATTTATGGGAATAATGAGACGAAAACATTCACTTACCAACCAAAAGTAATCCACAAACAATCCCTATTATTAAATCAATTGCGTTGAAGTTATAAACTTGTCAGTTGGTGTATATGTGAATACTGGAAAGTGTTTTTTAAGTACATATTTTATTATTTATGAAAAATAAAATTGGATATGTTTACGACTGTTTAAAGTCCATTATTAAAAATTTTACAGCAAGTACAGTGTGTAAAAGATAGTGATACTATCAAGAAGTAATAAAAAATATGGAAGCAGAAAAATCATAAATATTTAAAAGGGAGCTTTCAAGCTTTTGATGATCATTGTGGGGTATGGTTTTTATAACTTGTAATATTGTGATTATAAATGAATGTAATTAGAACCCCCCGTTGATCAAGAATCAGCTATTTATTCATTCGTGTCGTCCCTTGCTATAATTTACAAAAATAAATAAAAGTCGTATAAAGCTATAATTACCACCCTAAAAGGTGTACTAGTTAATATAAATACCACGTGTGGGGAAATAGATTTATAAAATACATTTAACTGCCGGTGAAACAATAGAAACAAAAACTATAAATATTTAATGAGATTTATTAACTAACTCTAACCAATAATAATTTGTAAGTATTTCTTTTAGCAATAATGAAAGTAAATTTATTTTATTACATTTTATATTTCCAAAGTTGAAAGAACCTATACATCATTTTTATCGTTTATTTCTACTTCACTAGCAATCAAACTGTTAGTAAAAATCCATATTTATAAACACAGGGGTCTCACTTTTTTTCTATTTTAGGCAGTGAATGTTTTCTGAACAAAAAAATCCCTATGAACTATTTTTTTCCGACATCTTAAAAAGTTGCAGCAATTTTAAATTTTCCAAATTTTAATGATGTTTTTGGACCCCCTGTATAAATTTCATTTTATTTTATTTTTTTAATTAAAATCGAGTATGCTTTGGATTTTGTTTTTATCTTTAACTCAATTAGATAGATTAATTCAGGGCCGTAGCCAGCTATGGGCCAGGGCAGGCAATGCCTGCTCTGGAAAAAGAAACGCCCGCCCTAAAAACATGTTTGGTCCAAAGAATTAAAGATTCAATATAAAAGATTGGATGTAAATCTATAATACAAAAGTTAGTTTTTAAAATATAAAAAATATTTGCCCGCCTTAAAATTCTTCATGCCTGCCCTAACATTTGATTCTGGCTACGGCCCTGGATTAATTTTATCGAGAAGATTTTAAATGGTCCACTTATTAGTTAAAAAACAGCCAATAATTTTCAAAGAAGCAAGTTGACAAAGACAAAATCCAAACCACAATTGATTTAAATAAAAAAATGACAACAAGAAAGAAAGTTATACAGTTTGTTTTAAAAAATGATGAAAATTTTAAAATTCCTGTAACTTCTTAAGGAGTCGAAAAAATAGTTCATAGGAATTTTTTTTTCAGAATGACATTTACTATATAAAAAAATTGCTGGAAAAGAAGTGAGACACCTTGCTTTTATTAAAATTACTTATCAACATAAGAATACAAATTAATATACAATTTGAGCTTTAAATTTTAATATGTAATATTATAATATTTTTCATCTGCGCCCATTTTGACGGAGTTTTTATTTTAACTTCATTTTCTGATAAATAAAAGTTAGTTTAAAACTAATCATCTCCAAAATTCTATTTTACTTTTAAACTTTATCTTGATATTTGATAAGAAATAAGTAAAAGTGACATGACTTCATTAATATCATTCAATATAGTTTACTTTTTTTGTACTGCAATTACCAAGCCGTTTAGTGTGTTATGTATAACTTTCTTTTACTGAAACGAATACCTACTTTGTCATGCCTGAAAGGTCCAAATGACTCATCAACGTATCTGATAACCCTTACCTGCTAAACCCAGATAAGTTTCCTTCTCAGTTTCCTTTTAGTGTTATGCTATTAAAAATAAAAAACTAACCGTATTTATAAGTACAAGGTTTATTAGGATATTAATTAAATCTTGCTGTATTTAAAGCAGAGACATTTTTCAATGTAAATCAAAACATAACAAATTATGTTTAAATGGAATAATATAAAATTGAACGAATTATTGCAGAGTGATTTAACTTGAAAAAATTTAAAAAATCCACCTTATTATTCTTGACGAGTTTTTCTTAAAATTATTTTATTAAGTGAATTATTATACAGGGTGTTTCGTAATATGTGGGACCCACTTATACAGTGTGTGGCAGAAATCAAAAGAATAGCAAAAATTAATAGAAATCTATGTACAATTTCGCTTCCTAAGGGAACAATTAAATTTTTAAACAAATTTTTGAATAAAAAATCTTTTTACTTCATAAATGGAAATTTTTATTTTAACGAAAACTAATTTTTTGATTCCATTTAAATGTAAGGAAATTTACAGGGAATAAAATTTTAAATTTACCATTTATTCAAATCAGCCAAAATAAATCTTATACACAACATTCAAATCAAATCAAATTTAATAGTACAAATTAATTTTAAGTTTACATTAAAAAAATTTATACGAAAATTTGTTTACAAATGCACTCATTTTTTTATATCATCGTTTAAGTGACTATCAAAAACGAGTGAAAAAAGTTGGGGGTTTCCATTTAAAAAAATCGCTGATGACGTGATTACTAAATCACCAGTGACGTCATTAATATTCTTATAATACCTAAAAATGACCTGTCCGAGGAATTTCCTCAAAAAAATAAATACGGTAGTTATGAATTATGATCCAAACTTTATCATCACCCTGTATATTTTTTCTTGTTTATTTCAAAATAAATTAGAGTATTGAAATTTCGTGGCATTATTTTCCAACTGTATTTCAGAAAAGATCAATTCAATTTCAGAAATCAATTTAAAATCATTTAAATCATTTGTATTTCAGAAAGCATAAATTGTATTTCAGAATAATCAATTATATTTCAGAAAGTATCAATTGTATTTCGGAATAGTCAGTTGTATTTCGGAAAGCATCATTTGAAAATTTGAATCAGGAATCAGTCAATTTAATTTCGGAAAGTATGATTTGTATTTCAGAAGTAATCAATTGTAGTTCTGAAAGAATTATTTGTATTTCATTCAAAGTAAATTTTGTCGCATAAATTTTGGATTACTTAGACATACATTTTCTATTTAAACCACCAACACAACCTTGTCTTCCATTCTTAAAGCAGTTACTATATCGAATTTAGTTTGTTGTGCTGTACGAACATAGCCACCACCAAGAATTGTATTTTTGTTTTCATCAATAATTATTGTTTCTAAGTAAACTAATAGTGTTGCTCATAATACCATTAGCCATAACATTCGAAATTGTCTTTTAACAATACTGCTTTAAGTATTCAACATCAAGAGTCTGATCATCATCAAACATTTAAGTAAGATTTGTCAGATCTTACTTAAAAGTTGACATTTGACATAAATTGCAATTTCAACAACCCTTTCCACTTAACATCAAGTAAACAGAGCAGTGCTTCACACTTCACTTTATTTTAATACTGCTTTATTCTTATAACATATTATTTCAATTGGTTTTAACATTGGTGAAGCCTAATATCCAATATTGTTACTGGTCGCCGCCAAAAATTTTTGGCTTCCTCATAATTATTTTGAAATACAATTAATGCATTCTGAAATTAAATCGATTTAACTGAAATACAATTGATGATTTCTGAAATACATTTGGAAAAGGTGTAGTAACACATTTTTTTGCATGTATGTGATGTACTTATGACATTCTTATAAACTGTGATTTTTTTTTCAAATAAATAAACAAGTAATGTATTTTTACTTAATTCTTTCAATTCTAAAGACTACATAACTCATTGAATTTTAAGCCAATCAGAACGCTTCATTTTGACACGCGTCAAAGCTTTCAACTGATAAAATTTTGACGTAACTGATAAAAGTATGGGAGTGTCTTTGCACTGGCGGGACGGGCGTTTAAGCTTGGTATTTCATAACAAACGGTTAGTTTGACGTAAAAGCTTCAAATAAATTAGATTATTAAATATTTTTTCATTCCTTATAGTCATGATGAATATGTGTTTAAATTTTCTCTTGGTAAAATTTATTGAATCCTCTTGAGTTCGTTGCACAATTTCATTCGTAAAATGTTCAAAAATCACAAGGCTTCGCCTCGTCATTTTTATAACAATTTACTCATGAAATTGACAGCAACGCACTCTCTCGATTCAATAAATTTTACCCAGAAAATTTAATCGCTTCTGATTTGTGATATTATACATGAATATTTTATTGGAAATAACAAACTTATCTTTCTTATTTCTTTAGATAATAAACATTTTTTTTTATAAAAAGTATTAAATTTATATTTACAAAGGTTCATTCATTTATTTAAGGAAATATCCATGGTACATATAATTGGTTAAATGCATAATTAAAAATGTAAAAAGGTGTATCGTCACAATTATAAAAAATATATTAAAAAACTGCTAGAGCACTTTCGTAACTAGAAAGTTACATCATCAGGCCTGCAAACAAAAGTGTTAAACAACAACAAAGACTATAGAATAAATTAATGCTTACGTGACATTTATCAAAAAACATTTTTTGGAAAACAAGTTTGACTTGTGACTACTCAAAATTTATTATTATTAAAGAATTTTGTGGAATTAAAGTTTTCAATATCATTTAAATTTTGTCCCTTGCGTTAAGATAAATTAATTTCGAAAGATTCTGCAACATTTAACTTTTTTCCTTTATCAAAAATGTGTAATGTGTTCTTTCATTTGGTTAAAATCTATTTTCAATATAAAAATATTTCTATAGATTCAAAATTATTCCTGTGGATCAAAAGATTATATTTGTAGGACATTTATTAACGCTATAGATCAAACATTTTACCTGTAGATCATAAATTATTTTTATAGATCAAAAGTATTATACCTGCAGTTCCTTTATAATCCATAGATCGAAACTTACTTACTGTAGATCAAAAATTAATTCAATAGATCGAAAATTATTATATCTGTAGATCATTTGTAATACCTATAAATTAAAAATTACTTTTGTAGATCAAAAATTTATATCTGTAGATTTACACAATAGATCAAAAATTAATTCTATAGTTCAAAAATTATTTCTATTCTGGTGGTTCCGTTCATCGAACATCCTGGTTAGAAACTAGACAAAATTTAATCGACAAAAAAAACAAAAAAAGTGAGGGTCTAACTGTTTTAGTTTTAGAGCTATTGCCTTTTGAATTTTAGGTCATCGATTTTTGTCACAAAATCGCTAATTACATCTTAACCAATGTATGTAGGAATCAAATTTATCATTAAAAATTAAATACATCCTCTTTCAACAGGTAATAACAGTAATACAAAAACAATTGTTAAAATGTTGAAAACGATCAAAAAGAGATTGTAATTAAAAAAATTTAGTTCTTTTAAATTTTCTTCTAGAAAAGACCCATTGCGGTTGTGTTTTTTTCTAATTTTCTGAAACGTGTTCATATTTTCAACAAATTAGAAAAAATTTTTAAACCGTAGTCTTTGCCCTCACTTAGTAAAGCCTTCTGAAGTTACTTCTATCAGAAGTAGCATAAGTTTGTCAAATAGGATGTACGGTATATCATAAGGGGTGCATAGTTTGTCAATTAGGCTATAAGTGATACCTGATGGAATGCCAAATGTTTTATAACAGTTTCACGCCTGTCCATCTGCCGATAGTAACAGACGGAAGACAGAAGGAACTTCAGAAGACTATAGTAAATGAAGGAAAAAAGCTATGGTTTCAACTTTATCCCTGATTTGTTGTAAATATGAAGAACTTTCAGAAAATATAACCTTAAGAGGATAGTCGGCGAATTTTAGCGCTGGATTTTGAAGTTCGCTTGATATTTGCGGTTTTGGTCATAATTTTTTTTCCAGTGAAGCTTTTTTAAAATTTCTTTTTTTGGTACACAGAAGAGTCTTGTGGCTACCAATTTCTTCTTTTTTTTATTTTTGTAAGTCAATCCAAATACTCATACGGAAGCAGTAAAACGGGCTCTTTACAAAAAACGTTCGCTAAGCCGCGTTTTAGATTTTTATAAAAAACTAATTGAAATAATATGTCATTTCCAACGCTAACAATAAGTTAAGGTATAAGCGAAGAGTGTATAGACTTGTTTTTTGTTATAAAAATATTTTTAAACTTTTCACAGCGCTCCAAATATTTCTTAAAATTTTACTTAATTTTTGGAGCGCTGTGAAAAGTTTAAAAATATTTTTATAACAAAAAACAAGTCTATACACTCTTCGCTTATACCTTAACTTATTGTTAGCGTTGGAAATGACATATTATTTCAATTAGTTTTTTATAAAAATCTAAAACGCCGCTTAGCGAACGTTTTTTGTAAAGAGCCCGTTTTACTGCTTCCGTATGAGTATTTGGATTGACTTACAAAAATAAAAAAAAGAAGAAATTGGTAGCCACAAGACTCTTCTGTGTACCAAAAAAAGAAATTTTAAAAAAGCTTCACTGGAAAAAAAAATTATGACCAAAACCGCAAATATCAAGCGAACTTCAAAATCCAGCGCTAAAATTCGCCGACTATCCTCTTAATCGGTCTTATCTTGGAAGAAAAAATCAATATCTGAAAAAAAATATTTATTTATTCTTCTTTTTTTCTTACGATTTTTTATTCAACATTATATCAACCATTTCTGTATTACTATAGTTACCAATTGAATGGATGGTTTCAGCGTTCTAGTGATCATTTTCTTTTGATTCTACGTATGTTGGTTAAAAAGTAATTAGCGATTTTGTGATTTTTGGCAAAATTTGGTGATCTAAAATTCAAAATGCCGTAGCTCCATAACTAAAAAATATAGACCCCAACATTTTTCTTTCGAATAAATTTGCTCTAGTTTCTAACCCTGACGTTTGGTGAACCACGAACGGAACACCCTGTATAAAAGTTATTTTTTATACATGAATATGTCCATATAACATTTTTATTTGACCATAGGTGATTTATAATGATCCTCATTAAATATCATTACGCTGTTTTGAAAAAAATGCACTTTACTATTATTTTAGACGGTTTATAAAATTTTAAAATAATGGTTTATAATATAAAACTCATGTTAACATGCTAACTTAATGTTTAATAAAATAATTGTTTTTGTTTCTCCGAAATGGAGTATTCTAACGACATTAAATACGGGCAGCTTTTTTGACCGCAATGATAGAAGGAACCTGATAAGAATACTTAAATCACATAACACAAAATCATAATTCAACCACTACCTTCGGTTTTTTAAAAAACGTTCCTAAAAATTGCTCATAGCAGCTTTTAAGAATGATTTATATTACTGAGCAACTTTCATTACATCTTATCTAATTTACAAAATTAAAAGACCCGTGAATACCAAAAGACCAAAAAAAAATTGCAAATACAAAGTTTCACTTGTGACTAGCGTCCTCCAGTACAGTTAAGGTGCATTTATACATGAAGACGATTCGTTAATCTCCTATCTAGACATAACGTAGCTCGAGCTTGAACAATGACCGAACAGTGGATTTAAGCTGTTTATGGCCTCCTTCCCGAAGACGATTTTTGGTGAATTTCGTATCGGAAAAATTTTGAAAGCGGGCTGCCGGTTTATGGTGCTATAAAACTCGACGAAATAGTAATTATTTAAAGTGGTTCTCGGTGCTTCTTGCATTATTTTTCGTGCTTATAATTATTATGCCTACAGGATTAAAATTTCGGGTCTTGAATGTCCTGTTGTTTGGGATTACGTGGCGGAATTTGATACCAAGTTGGATAGTGGGTTATTTCGGGAAAATAATTAAAAATTATGTACATGTATTAAATTTACCTACATACATATAATATAATATAAGACAGATATAAGTAATCATCTTTTCGATTTGTATATTTATTTGAAATAACGATCTGCATCATCGATCGAATTTCCACATGCTTATTTTTTAACGTAATTATAGTTTGTAATAAATGCAAATGTCAATATTTGTTTTGGGAGTATGTTGAACAATTCAGATCATTTTTTTTTTCTAAAAAATGAAAATAAATAATAATTTTTAATTATTTTTGACAATATTAATAAATTTTACACCTTACACCTGTTTAAATTATAAATAGACATTTGTATTTTACTTGATAATAATTAATTATTTGGTAAAAATGATAGATATAATAATTATAAGCACCAAAAATCGTCCTCGGCCAGGAGGCCATAAACAGCTTAAATCCATTGTTCGGTCATTGTTCAAGCTACGTTATGTCTATATAGGAGATTAACGAATCGTCTTCATGTATAAATGAACCTTTACCTTGCTTTGTGTGCTAAGATATTGCGGTTATTTTTTAACATTTTTGAATTTAGTAAAATCTATTTCCAAGCAATAAAAATTATCTTGGCATTGCTCAGAACAAAAAATATACTTTTTTAATATATTTTTTTTCCTTAGTTACACGGCATTTCTAAATTTTTGTAAAATGTAAACATTTAAGCTGAACAGTTTTATTTACTGTTTATAAATATTAAATATGATGGAAAAAAATGATTCTCAATTTTAGTGCAACGTTTTAGGTTTGTACGTGTATCGGATGCTCTTACCAACTATTAATATTCGTTATAAAATACTTTTTAATTTCGTGTATCGTTTTATAAACCAAATGGCGAGCATTTTTAATTTATATAATATTTAATGATAATTCACGTATGTTGATAATTTCCACAAATTGTATTTTCAATACGTGTCTAGCGGGAAGCGTGACTTATCATGCTTTTGAAATTATTAACCATAATCATAAATTACAGCAGAATCAAGGAATTAAACTGAAACTTTTAGTAATGTGTTGATCTCTATTTGGTCTTAAACTAAACTTTCAACTTATATTTCGGCTGGGTAAACAGTTGTAATTTTAATTAATTGTCTATTTGATTACTTCAAATTATATAGGGTGTAACAAAAGTAACGCATAATAGCTGTAATAGCTGTAACTGTTCGAACCCGTTCGACATAAAAATAAAAGTTCGAACCCGTTCGACATAATAATAAAGGTTCGAACTTTCATAAGTTCGAACTCGATAAAGTTCCAACTCGATAAAGTTCGAACTCGATAATATCCGATCTCGATAAAGTTCGAACTCGATAATGTCCGAACTCGATATACATACCTCATACCTTACCTTATACCTTGAGTCTTAAGGCTTAAGGGGATAGAGAGTCAAATTAAATTGCATCAAATTTAGCGGTTTAATAGTGATAATTCCTGGGTTGAGGACAATTAAAGACGATCATTTGCTGTACCTTTTATTAGAGCGACATGTTTCGGGAAAGTTTTTTCCCTTTCTCAAGCTTTTTTAATAATATTGGTAGAGCAAGTTGTTCTTAAATTACTACGTTTTTTGTTCAGATTAATGGACACAAGATGGCTGCCAATCAGGATTAATGAGACGTATGACATTCTCACTCGGCTGTACCGGTACTTGCACCTGTACAAAAGGTACAGCAAATGATCGTCTTTAATTGTCCTCAACCCAGGAATTATCACTATTAATAAGTAAAAGGACAGGAATCACAATTTAGCGGTTTATTTTGCAAGGACTATACCAATATGGGTACAGATACAAAAGAAAGAAAAATTGAATGTTAAAGTAAAATGATTCCTTAAGGGCTGTAGAAAGCGATATTTTCTATTTTAACTTTAAACACCCCAAAATAAAATCTCCAATTTTGCAAAATCATTGAGTTATTAACATTCCATTTCCACAGCTAAAATGTTATGATTTTAAAATTTTCTTCTTCGAGGGTATACTATGTATTATTTAACTAATGCAAAAAAAAACTTTAAAAAAATGTCAAAGATGCGGATGTAATTTGTGTAAAATGATACCCATTTTTACAGTAAAAATTACTGATATTCGCTTCAAAGCTTAAATATTTTTTTATTAATAATAGATTCTTTTTTCCATTGTTTGGGACATCATTTAAGGAGTAAATAAAGTCTGCTAACTTTTAAACACCTGCTGATAAATTAATAAGATATAAAAAGATAAGCAAATATTAAATGTATACCTACAAGTTGAGTATCACTGTAATCGGAAAAAGCCTCTATCTAAATTGGCTTTACGGCCATGCCATTTGAAAAAATAAAGATATTTGCAAAAAAAAGGCATTTTAAGAAATATATATATTAGTTTCTCAAAAACGGCTGAATGAATTTCATAATTTACAATTTATTTTACGGATTTAAATTATTTAAGAGTAGTTTTAATAATTTGATTAAAAAAAATACCAAAAAAATCTCCAATATTTGTTTTGCAAGTTCAGAAAACATTTTTTTTTACAATAATATGTACTTAGAACTTACCAAAGTTTAATAATAACTACAAAAAATAGAAAGTTACGTTTAAAAATGGAAAGTTAATGTCATTACCTGTGAAACTGAAATTTGAAAATTAGTTTTCTTATACCATATAACAGTTAAATTTCAAATTTTTATTTTCATAAATAAAGAAATTACAGGGGTGGCCCTGGTCTTGTGAACACCTGGTATATGTTGTACTTGCCGAATTTGGCCAGTGGCCGAAATTTAATATTATCGAATTTTTCTCCAAACTGGAACTTTTTTCGAACCGGAACTTTTTTCGAACTCGAACTTTTTCCGAACCCGAACTTTCTTCGAACTTTTACATAATGTTCGAACGGGTCGAACTATTTCAAAGTTCGACTTTTGAATGAAATGTTCGATCTTTAAAAAATATGAAGTTCGTACAGCACTATTAAATTCAGCGCATATTTTGATATTTTTAGTTTTTGTATATCTTTCTCTATTTTGTTGCTAGAGCAACCAACAATTATTGCTTTTTAAATAGTATTAGTATGTTTTATTTGCACTTTTGGAAAGAGCTAATTTTTCTGTATTTGGAAGCTGTTTTTTAATAAAAAATATCTTTTATTAATTCTCAAACATTTTTTGGATGGTAAATATCATTGTGAAGAAAAAGTTTCCTTTGAACTTTGAACCACAATTTTTTATATTGCTTAAGAAGTTACCACAATTTGAAAATTTTATTTTTTACGTCATATTGCAATACGTCGGAGCCAAAAAAATATAGTAGTCGATAAGATATTATTTGTTCAGAATGATATTTATAATTTAAAAGCAACAAAATAGAGAAAGATGTACAAAAATTAAAAATATTAAACAAATGTATGTAGGTAGTGAAAAACTTTGAGTCCTTTAGTTCGTAAAATTTATTAATCTTTAAACTATTTAACACATGTAAAACGTTTCGACCCCAGGTTTGAGTCATCATCAGTTCCTCGTATATGTCCACGTTTAAAGACTTATCCTTGAATCTGTTATCGTGTTGAATTTTTTACCAGTAACTGCATTAGCGCATTTATTGATATAATAAATACAAACAATTTTTGGAAATTCACTTTTTGCTTTAACCCATTAGTGCATGAAGTTTAATATAAACATTTTCTTATCCAACAGTACTATATTCTTTATTTATTATATAAATAACGTAAAAAACAAAAATTAAGAAAAATAAATAAATTCGGTGGCAAATTTGAGCTTCTCAAAATAATTATAAACTTCAATTTTAATCAAAACTTTCCAAATATATGTTACATTTTTTATGGTTAGTGACGTGAATTGAAATTTGCCGCTTGCGCATCTGAGTATACATATATACAGGGTGAGTTTAAAGTAAGGAATAAAAATCATAACTACGTTATCTTTTGGAATTTTTAAAAACCGTAAAAGAGTGTCGCATTGTTTTTGAAAACCTTTATTTTGAACCCAATAATATTTTCTTCTCAGTTGACATGATGTTACTATGACGGCATAATTTTTTTTTAAATGGATTGATATGGTTTTTATACCATATTATTAAATTTCCCATTAAACATTAGTTTAAAGTAAGGCATAAAAATCATAACTACGTTATTTTTTTTTAATTTTTAAAAACCGTAAAAGACGTGTCGCATTGTTTTTGAAAAACTTTATTTTGAACAAAAAATAACGTAGTTATGATTTTTATGCCTTACTTTAAACATTAGTTTAAGGGGAAATTTAATAATATTTTTAAAAACCGAAAGATGGCGCTGGTATAATCTTTTTGGTACCGTTGTAAAACAGTCTTAATAAGGTATTATTTTATGGTATAAAAACCATATCAATCCATTTAAAAAAAATTATGACGTCGTAGTGAACTGAGAAAAAATATTGTTGGGTTCAAAATAAAGGTTTTCAAAAACAATGCGACACGTCTTTTACGGTTTTTAAAAATTCCAAAAGATAACGTTATGATTTTTATTCCTTACTTTAAACTCACCCTGTATATCGTTCAATGTCGCCAAAAATTGTCCCGTAAAATACCATGTAATTTGCATGAAGTGTCGCTACTGGTAATTGCCTATACTATGCACTGTGAGATAAATCGGTCCTATGTACAGGGTGATTCTTTAGCTCTGTAACAAACTTTGTCATGTCATGAAAGCAGATGTTCTTTTATGCACAATGTCTTATCAACTTACATCCAATTCATTTTTTAATTTAAAGTATTAATAGAATTTAAAAAAAGATTAAGGTAACCACGAAAATCAGTACTAAACAACATTTGCTTTGGTAATGAAAAAAAATAGAAGTTGTTCGTGAAACCCGCAAATTATTTTTTTGGTAAAGTCTTGAGAAAAATGTATTAATTTACGACTGGAGAGAATGGAGATATAATCTTTGTAGGCTGGTTTTTGTAGATTACTTTAAAAAAAATCAAGTTGGTCATGCAAATATGAATTAAACAAAAATGTTAAGGACCGGGAATGCGGAAAAATTTTAGTTCATGAAGTGTTTTGATATGAAAATTTATTTACCCTGTTTGTAGATATGAAGTGGGTATCGAATCACATAATTTAAAAAATAAAAATTAAAAAAATTGAAGTTTTTTATGTTTTTGCTTACAAAATGATCAAAATAAGTGAAATTCATGTAAAACTAGTTTATTTAGATGTTAAATTACAAATACATATCTTCAAAAAAGAAATTTTATTTTTTCTAAATTTTTTTACTTTCTTATTTTTAAGATTTTTTTTTTGAAAATTATATGATTCGATACCCACATAGTATAATAAATACAGCAAATAATAACATTTTTGTACGTCAAAATTTTTCTATCAAAACACTTCATGAACTAATAAAAATTCCATAGCCTTAAGACTATTTAAAATCATTTAAATTTTTAACATAGTCTATTTATAAAATTTACCAAAATTAGTAAAGAAATTTACAAAAATTACAAAAATTGTTCAAAATGCCCACCATCGTCTTGAATGCAAGCTCACAATCCAAGATACCGTAACATGAGGTATGTCGTTATTTAGTACTGATTTTCATGATCTTGGTTAAATTACGTTAACTCTATTAAAACTTTACAACGTCATAACTTCAAAACTAAAAATAATCGGATGTATGTACGTTCATAAGACATTTTTTCTCAAAATAAGTTTTTAAGAGTAGTCGTAATATTAAAGTTCGATTTATAAGGTTGCCAATAATCCAGGACACAGGACCTGCAACTCAAGGTCAACCTAATGAACTTCTATCATTTATGACGTCACCTGAACCCAGTGTCAATCTAGTGTCATCAGTCATTTTCTTAATATCTTGTTTATTTTCTAAACAAAAACTTTAACCAAAATTAAACAGTAAAATATGCTTTTATATAATAATGAATAATCACAATAGATATTTATTAGTGGCTTTGGGAACGTTCGGATTAATCTGTGATGAAAAAGATAAAATGTCTAGAAACAAAAGTCGCTCGAGATTAAAAAGGCGTTTTTATATTTTATCCATAGGGATAGGGTTAGCAAAGGTTTTTATGTTGCATCTTTTTTCTTATTAAAGGGAATGTCCAGGAAATGTTTTATAAATATACCAGAATGTCTGTTTCCTTGTTTAATGAACTCCTAGAATTCCTTATGTTACTAGAAAATAAAACAAATCATCTGAAACTACATAAATCCGGATAAATGTTTATACATAACTTTACAGTGAGTAACGATTGTCTGATAATTTCAAAACTTCAAAACAATATCTTTTAGTTATCTCTCCCAAGGTTCTCCCCTCCAAACTATATCGTGGATGTATAAAATAGGACATGCAAGTGTTGCATTATAAGGGAAACAACTTCAGCATTTTTTCAAGTACCCAATAAAGAATATTTAGCACCACCAAAACGAAAATTGGTTATCAGTTGCGAAAGAATTCGAAGTAAATTGGCAATTTCCACATTGTATAAAAGCAATGATGGACAGCATATTAAAATACAAGCTTGAGCTGCAAGTTAAAGTTTATATTTTAATTATAAAAAAAACATACACCATGCTATAATTAGCAGCATGTGATGCCAATTATATTTATCGTTTGGTGGACATTGGAGCTTATGGTTATGACAGTGATGGGGGAGTTATTAAAGATTCCATATTTGTGCAACAAATGGAAACCGGTAGCTTTCCCTTAAAAAAGCATATTAAGACCATATCCTAGAAGAGAATTTTAAAGAATTCTATCAAAATCGGTTGGCAAACTCTCAGCAAACCGAGTAATGAATGACCTATACACAATGCGCAATAAATTGCGTAATTACTTTTTTTCTGAAGGAGAATTTCCTCCACAATGGACAATTAGGTTTAATTTAATATTAAAAATAAATACAAAATACGATTGATTTTTTAACTTTTTATTATAAAATATTTAAATAAAAAAGCAAGGATTATTGGAAAGGGGAACGAATGGTTTCCATAATTTTCGTGATTTTGAACCCAGTTCATCTTCTCCCATATTTTCCAAAAAAGACCAACATAGTGCCCAAAAGCGGCCGTGGCAGTGTCTCTACTAGTCTCCGAGTCTGAGTTTGAAGGTCTGTTGGGGGTGCCGTACGACTCCTTTTATTGCCAGATGTACTCGCAGCGTCAAAACTATCCTTATCTGAGGTTTCTTCTTGGGAAAACAACAATAGGGTATTTGACTGTGGTCGCAAAACATGGATATTTATAGTTAAAATAATACTTTATTTTACAATGATACCGAAAATCAGTTTTTTATTGATAAAATTTGTCAAGCTCCTGATTAATTTGTTAAAATTAAGTAGCTAAATTGGGATATTTTGTCACGTGACCGTAAACGCACGAAACTGCACGAATCTGCGAGTGATGTCAAAAGATAGTAAACATAAAATACAGCCTGTCTTTAACGGTGTTTTTTGGAGATTTTTTTTAGTGTTTTGTAGAGTTTCTTCGAGTTAAAAATCATGTTTGTGAATAAAATTTGATAAAAATCGGTATAAACTGTAAAAATAGGTTGACGATTCTTGACACTTGTAGCTTGTGACGCGGGCGTGTCGATCGTGAACGTTTTGGCGGGAACATTTTAATTTAAATTTTAAATATCAGATTTTATTAAGCGGATAATCGAAAAAAATGTTTTGATATTTTTTTAGTAATTATTAGGTGCATCTGTAGCATTTAAAGTACTTTGTAAAAAATTGTCAAATACCCTATTCTTGCTCATATTCTGGCGTTTCAGCTAAAGGTAGATTTCTATAACGCCTGAAATAAAACACATATAAGAAAATAAAATTAAAGATCAATTTCTAGTCACGATATGAGGTGCCAAAAAGCTGGACATTTCAAACAGAGCCAATTTTGGCTAGGCCTTACGCCTTACTACCAGACGGCAACCCGTGCTTGTAAATGTATTTCTACAAATTTCAATTTCAAACAAGCACGTAATTACACTTGTTGACTTGTTGAATAAAACCTATACTTTAAAATTTTACTAACCACTTGATTGGACCCTGGTAGGTACCTCCATCCAAGTTAATTAAACTTTCCCCTTATTTTTATAATCTTTGGAAGATTTGCTTCAAACTCCATAATATAATATAACTAATAATACCGAGACCAGAAAATAAACTGGTATATTAATTGTTATCAAAAAATAAACGAAATAAACGCAACAAATGAAATAAACAAAAACGTAAACAATGCACAAAAGCAGAGACAAGAAAACCAGTTTTGTGTTTTGACAGAAAACAGAAGATAAATGCAAATTCGTTAATATTCGGAACCATTCGAAACATGGGCGTCGGCAGAATTATTATTAGGGGGTGCAACCAGATTTTGTTGGACTTGTATAATTCGGCAACAGGAGTTATTTTAAGGAAAATATAAAATTGCACAAATAAAAGGTTGTGATGTTGGTCTGCGCAAGGGCGGCATCTATTCAAGGCACAGCGCCGCAGGTAATTTTGATTTTTAAGTTTTAAGGTCAAGCATTTTAGAAATAAAACACGGTATTGGCTTTTTAAAAAAATACCGCGTAGTGGATGAACGTTTTGGGTTTGGAAGATATCCAGGAGTTCAAAAAAAGAAACAATTAAAAATTATATGACCCGTTCGCTTTAACCGACATTTATTAACCTCCTGGATAGCACTACGTGTTGACAGTACCTCTATTCTTCTAAGGCACCCTCCAAAAATGATTTTTTTCCAAAAAAAAATTTTAAAAAATAGAGCTCGTCTTTTGCTCCTCAAAATCAGTACTTTTTTTAAAATTGCCAAGAAATTAGTGTTTATTCTTTAATTAATGATGCAATTCTGTGCGAAACTATAAGCCCTTACAGAAAATATCAGCTGTAATCTGTAAGGTAACCCATATAACAAACCTTACAGGTTTTTCCTGTAAAGACTACACAGATTTGCACAGAATTACACCATTAAATTGTAAGGTATTCTATAGAAATTAAATATTTCATAAAAATACTAAAAATTTTACATATTTGATACTGCACAAAATTAAAATTAGACCTGTAGGTTTGAATTTGAACAATAAAATAACTCCTTTTTACCAATACAAGTCCCATTCAAACAGTTCCACAGACCTAGGCCAACATTACTATAGTTTCTGTGACTTAATTTAAAATACATAATACATATGTATTGTACGAGACTTGCGTTTTTCCTTTAGTTTCTATTTCTTATTTTCTTTATAAGCCAGGGGGTGCAAGTGCACCCCCTTCCCGGCGCCCATGATTCGGAACCACAAATTAACTCCTACCCAACTGCAGTCAGATTTACTGCGTATGACCATAAATACCTAGGACCAAGAAATGCAATGACTTAAAGCGATTTCGAATGGCTTCTTTGGTGGGTTTGGCAGCTTCTTCGGTTCTTTCTTGCCCATTCGAACCGATAGAAAGAGATGAGGCGAATAACATTCATGGCTAGACTTCTATATGACGACTTTTTCAAAAATTAAATTATTAAGTCAAAAAAATAAGTTTAAAATAGGCCAAATTTTCCGTATTTTTAATGATTTTTTTTTCGCCATTTTGGATATAAAATATTTTAAAAAAATGTCGCATACAAGTCTTAAGTAGAGGTTCCACTTTCATATGATATTCTTATTTTGTATTTAGCTCAAAACATATTTGCATAGTTTGATATATAAAAACAGGGAAAAACCCATATAATTTTGTAGACTCCATATCCTCTTAATATAAAAATATACTTACTGCCACATTGTTCATGCCTTAAAATTATTTTATTGCTGTACTTTTATTTAATTGTAAAAGTTGACAATATTTTTGACATACGATTCCATGAAACCAACGTTTGAGTATAGTTTCATATTTGACATACAGCTATTTATACTATTTTGAAATTAAAGTCAGGCGAAAACGAATGGTATGTAAAATCACATACCATACCTCATACTACTGCCACGCGAATTTGTCTATAATGTTAAGTTTAACAATCGTAATAAAAATTAAATTTTGGTGCCTGATGATGCCCATATCGTGGGCGTACAAGGAAAACCCACTAAGTCACAAAATGCAACTTTCGAAAAAAACGCATTTTAATGGTATAAGGCTTGTGTAAAATCCAGTTTTAATATTTAATAGTCAAAATAATTTTCCTAAATAAGCGCACGGTGGACTTAAGGTGATACGGAGTCAAATGTTGGAAAACCGACGTTTTTACCTTTCATGATTTTTTTAAAAGTGTTTCGAATTGGAAAGTCAAAAAAATAAGAAAATACCAAACTAAATTAAGAATTTTACTTTCATTTATAATTTTTGATATTTATGTATCTATAATTACATTTGTGTAATTTTGCAAGAAAAACTTCTACATTTATATTTTAATTTTTGCAAAACTATGCTCGTATAAATCTAGATAAATGAAAAATAAAAATTGCACATAAAAGTGCAATTTTTACTTAAGTTCGGTATTTAATTATTTTTTTTTAGTTTCCAATTTGAAACACTTTAAAAAAATTCAGGAAAGATAAAAACATCGGTTTTTCAACATTTGACTCGCTATCATCTTAAGGTTTTCTTGTAAGTTGTATCACACTAATATGGACTTATACACGATAGAACTCAATTCTTTCAAAAACTGGACTTAGTGGGTTTTCCTTGTACGCCTACGATATGAAGGTAAAACTAGCCGCACTGGAACTGAAATAATAAATTTTCTCGTTAATGCAGTTGGGATTTGCATTATTTACCTTTACTTTTATTAATTTATTAATTACTCTCCCAAATCATCAAGATTCTATCTTATATTTCATTTTCTTTGGCACTTTTGGACCTTTTGGGGACACCACCTTTCAATTTAAATTAATATTAATTACTATTTAACTAACTACTAAAAATCTTATTGTATATACATTTGTAGTAATATTTTTATTTATATGTGGGAAGTTATAAAATGTAAATCAAAGTTTGCTCTATTAAAATCAAAGGGGCAAGGCTTCATTATGTTACGCCAGAACTTCAGGCTCTGGGTAATTATTTGCATCCCTGACCAAAACCAACATCGAGATATTCGCAGTTTAATTACAAACAAACAGAAACACATTTCAATTTGCCCATGTTATTATTAATAAGCTTGAGAAAAATGTCAAAGAGTATTTGAATTTTTTAAGAATTGTTGAGTATTTACTTTACTTTCATGTTTATATTCTTCAGGTGTCCACCTTCATTTATTAAGCTATGATTTTGACAAAACTATACCCTGTTTAAATGTCGAATATGGATTGTAACGGAACTTTGGTTCAAATTAAGATTATTGTGTCTCCTTCTAACAATCAAACAATAAACGAACTTACATTGTATGTGAATTTTATAAGTGTAAGAAGGAGGCAGAATAAAACATAACGTCTTAATTTGAAATAAAGTCCCGTTGCAAACCACATTCGAGATTTTTACAGTCAAGCTTTATTAATTCTCACCCCTGTATTTTGTTGCTATTCTTCGGACTCACTTTTTTTTGATTTAATTAAAATGGCAAATTCAATTTAAACATTAAATTTAAATTATTAAATGATAAAAGATGTAAATACAAAATGTATGTAATTTTTTTTGAAAAATTCATAAAAAGCAGCAATTACCTAATTAATAAATTTAAATGCATTAAGAAATCCTTGTAAATTTAAAATTAACTTTCACTCTACAAATTACGCTTACAAGCATTCTATATTACGAACATTAAAATTTTGCAATATCTGAATAAAAAATAATGTATCTCTTTGTTTAACGGCATTAATAATCATTAGCAACATTTTTAAATTTTCTTTATTTTAAACAAAATTGTTATTATGGAGCGCGTATTATCTTTGCCTATATGAGGGCATTTATATATTTTTTAAAAGTGAATATTCTCAAAAGACTATTTGTTAAAAAAGTATCTAAAATTTCCATAATTTAACGGTATACTTTTATTGTCAAAATTATCTTTTTTTATTTCAAAAGGGAAACAAATTTTTACCAATAAACGCAAACCATAATAATCGCAATTTTCATGCTTGTAATAAATTTAGCAGGTGTCCTGTATATTATTTGCGCAGTACGTACTCGACAAATGTGATAAAGAGTTTAAGCTAATTAATCTTAAATAATCAACACTTAAAATTACGCAATATTAGTTTGGAATTAAATGTAACTGATATGATATTAATAAGTAAAGTGCATTAGCTTACATACGGCTGTTATGCTCGGTTTAGGGCGACAAGCAGTCTGCTATTCAAGGACATACTTACATCACAATAATGTATCTATGCATACATGAATGTTACAATTTTCTTTGTCGCATACCTTTTATCTGCTTTTATTACTTTATAGGTCAAGGTTTCATTATATTTTATTTAAACAACCATTGAACCGTTTATGTGATATCAGTTTTTTAAATTTTCTTAATAAATTAGTAATTTATACGATTAGGTCAAGTGAGGGTTTAAACATCGTTCATTGTTGTTTTAAAAATTTTACTCAAAGAATGAAAATGTTTACATTTTAATGCATTATTAAACAATATTAATTACGTAAGAGCAGTTAGTAGGGATATGCATATATTCACAGTGGTAAGAGGTACTTAGTTATACGGTAGCAACGACGAGATGCAATTATTATTAATTGCGTTTATAATAGGGGGAATAGTACTAGATAATACACTAGTGCAAAATCTTATGATTGCTCTATCCCATTTTTTAATTATTATTATACAATGTATAAACTTGATGCTCGGAATTTAAGATGAGGAGCTTGAGCGTGACAATGAATGTTTTGTAAAGCATCAACGGCATGAGCATTATTTTACTATTCATTGCCAGAAGAAGGTAGATTTTCTTGAAGTTCACAGAAATGTTCCTTTAGAGAGAAGAAAGGTGTATGCTAATAAACATGATTTATTTTTCCTACAATTTTAATAACACATTTTCTACCGACTTTTTATTTTATATTTAACGCGAGGTGTTTTGCTTATTGGTCTTACTATATGCCTTTTGATATTTATTCTGCCAGAAGTCATGTGTCTTCCAGGAAGTCAAGGATTTTCTGCTTCAGTATTAATTTCAGGTTCTCTTCGGTTAGCTTCGGCCTTCCAAGAAAAGCTGATCTTTGAAGTACAAAGGCTTCGCATTCACTCAGTAGATGCTGCGGAGTCTCATGGCCCTCCAGGCATCCACGGCATAGAGAGCTTATCTTTAGTCAGATTTTCTTCATCAATGCACATGTTTGTTTAGACCACTGATCCCAGTTATTAATCAAATTAGTTTTCGTATTCAGGTCCGATTTATATGTACATGTAACCGTTTTATACGTGTTCAACGATGTTCTTGCTAAAAGAGTTTGGTGTCCCTCATTCCTTAAAGGTTTTTCCATAACTTCTTCTTCTGTTGACAGTTTTTTTCAGATTAGTTCTTTTCGGGTCTCGTAAGGGATTCCAAAAGTCTGTTCGGAGTTGGAATTCTTTAAGATAGACGATTGTTTTCGAATACGGAAACAATCGTTTGTTGACCAAGCTTCCTTATGCATAGTTTATGTTTGTTAAAATGAGACAAAATTTGTCACAATGGCAGCTTATTGAACAAACGATTTTTTCTGTATACGAAAACAATCGTCTATTTTACAGAATTCTACCTTAGGCCTTAGGTCTCGTAAATATCCGTATTGTTATCTTCTTAGCTAGAGTGTTTGCTTTTAGGTTTTGCTCCACTGGTACTCAGACTCTGCTGCCGCTTGCAGCGGGGATCGACTGCACTTCGGCGTTGTCGCGCAGCATACTTTAAGAAATCGCCTAGTGTGTATAGCAGTAGCGTCGTTCCATATAACTTACATTGAAGCATCAACCTGCCGGCAAACCGGCGACAAACCGCGTCTTTTTGCTGCTGTCGCTCGCGTCAGAAAACGGCCAATGGCAAAGGAGCCTTAAAATTTAATTGTTATACTTAATTTTCTGTGTGAAGAAAAGTACAACTGTAAAATTAATAGAATGATGAAGTTAAGAAGTGTAATTATTATTATGCATGTTCAAATATATCTTTTGGTTTGTATAGAGATTTTTTCCAAAAGTGTTAATAAAGTTTGAGGTAATTGCAGATGAATAATATGCTTTGGGAGGAGCTGAAACAAAAATTAAATACTGATGGAGAGACATTAGGCTGCTAGTCAGTTGAAAAGGGTAGGATAAAAATTTTAGTCTACATAATACTAAAATTTAATATTCATTCAGGCAGGGTTAAAAACGGCTAAAACTTAACAAAAATAGCCATTAAATCATGAAAATCTTCCAGCAAACTTACGCCCAGTGGAGGATTTCATTTTTGCAGCAACGGAGGCAGATTGCTTACAAGACCTAAGTTTTTTCCCTCAATGGGTAAATAATAGAAAGTTATGAGTTACAATAGGTAGGTCTCGAGTGTGCTTTGGTATTGTTTGATGGCTATTTTAAATTTACTTTTATTCAAAAAACCTATAATTTCAAATAATGTAACACTGAATGACTGAATGTGTGTTCCCATTTGTAACTTTATAGTTGGGACATTAGTAAGATGGAGTGACTTATTCGTGACATGGACTAAACTTGTGGTTCTTTTAGAGTTTAAAAGTAGACCAATATATTTTTTGAGTTTACTTTATAAATACAATTCCACTAACCGAGAAAGCAATTTATAAATATGGTTTCAAAATGATTAATTTGTTAAATAGAATAATTGTTTCAAAATTTAATGAACTTCCTTATTTTTTAAAGCAATGTGTAGAATTTCAATATTGGTGCGCAACCATGATTTTAAGTCTGGGAGAATCTTGTCTTATCCACTAAAAAAATATATAATAAGTACAAATTATAGAAGTATATTTTTTGTTAGAAATGGAATAATTAAATGTGTTTTTAAATAATGTGTATTAATTTTTAGCCCCTAACCATAGAACAATCTCGATGAGTTTGGAGTGGTATTTTTCCTTTTGATGTAATTATGCTTAAGATCTCTACCTGGTTTACGTATTGCCTTAATGCCATATGAGTAAAGTCAATGCAACGGATATACAGGGTGTAAGCAAATGTATGCAAAAAATCAGTAGACGGTTCCTAAATCTAAGATAAAAGCAAAGAATACATTTTTTGTCTAACATTTTCCATTTTTGATGCAAAAGGTGTCAAAGTTTCTTTATTTTTTCCTGTTTTTTAGCATAACTTCTAAACCTTTCATGCAATTTTTTTAAATTTGTAATGAGATAAAATTAGTATTCAGTGTGAAAAATTACAAGGTCGTATATTTTAGGAGGTAGGTACCACTTCTACATACCACATACCTATAATTATCTATATTACACTACTGACCATATTTAAAGATATTCAGACCTTTCTTATTCTATTCTGGACACTTTTGGAATTAAATTTTTTCGTACCTTCTACAGTTTAGAAGTTATTTGAAAAAATGTATGAGAGTGTAAGACAATTTCACATGGAGATGTGGGTTTTTTTATTAAGAAATTCTCGAAAAACATCATCAAATTATTACTCGACCAATTTCAAGATAAAAATTAGGAATCATTTTTTTTTTCAAAATGCATCGTTTTTGATATAAAGGAAGTTAAATTTTCATTATTTTTTGTACCTACTCTTACTTTTATCTTAGATTTAGCAATGGAATCGTCTCCTGATTTTTTTGCATACATTTGCTTGTAAAGTTGAAAGTTGTGACAGTCGGTGAAGTATTTTAACCAAATTCGTAAAAAAATGTACTACCCCTGGCACAAGTTACAACTATATAATGTTGTATAGCTGATTTGGGGTTTCAAAAAAGATACCAGACGTATTGTATTTTTAATACTTCGGTCATGTTTCAGCATATACAAATGATGGCACATTTCCTAATACAAAAAACAAGAAATCTTTGTCTTATGTTTGGTAGACTTTAGTACAGTCGGTTCTCCTACTAATAACTCAAGGAAACCTACAACCCTACAGTAACTCCAGGAAAGTTTTAATTTTGTATAAACCTAAAAAAAAACTGTGAATAAAATGATTTGGTTTTATCATTTTGTTGGTACCTTTCTTTTATTGGGCAATAATGTCCTCACATCAGGACATGTTGGTCACAATAAGTCCTGCATTGATAGCCTGCGATAGCTGAGCTGCGACAGATTAATGCTATCTCTGGTAACTACCCTGAGCAAGAAACAGCATCGCTGTGAAAATCTTTGTTTGTTTTGGAATCTTTTTTTAAACAGCCCTACCAAAATATGTTCTTTATTTCTTAATTTTTTTAAATACAATAAAATGGAATTAAATCTAAAAAACATTATCTTAATAAATAGCTGGAACAAACATTTAATTTCAGTTTTATTTTGTTTTTCAGCCAAATATTTGCTTAAAAATAAATTAAAAAATAAAATAATCCACCTACTTTTTAGACAATAATTTTATGATTCTACAATATTTCATCCAGCAATTCAGCGAAGAGCAAGCAAAACACAAAAATATAAATAATATGTGCAATAGTTTTCAATTTTTTTATTTAAAGTTAGTGTTCAAATGTAATTGGTCAAACATGTATAATATATATTTCTTCCTTTAGTTTGGGGTGCTTTGTTTTACTTTTGGCTTCCTTTCAGTGCTTACAATAGTGATGCTGGTCAACAGATATTTTTCCTAGATACTACAGTAATATGTAATAAGGAGAAATATGCGTTACTTAGTAACAAACTGGATAATGGTACGACAAAATAATTTCTATTAGAAATTTAGTAGTTTCCCGATAATCTGGCAACTCGAAGGTCGAAGGATCAATTTAACTTCATAAAAAGTACTTTTTCCTCTGCAAATAACGTCTCTCCTCTTAGACTTAATTCACTATTCACTACAGGTAAAAACTTAGTAATTGCACTAAAATTAACTTAATTACAATTCACAAACTTGCGTTATGTATTTAGTAAAACTTTTTTGGGGTTATGTTTTGGTTATTCTGATTTGTTATGTTTACATTTAAATGTTGCTTGGCGCTTCATTCCGCTTTGCAAGTCTATTCCCGCTCTCCTTCTGTCGACGAATTTGTGAAACTGTAAAGTTAATATAAAACGTCAGTAGTAACTTTACCCATTTGGAATAAATATTGATTTTAAATAAAAATTAAAAGAATATTTATTTAAAACTTTGTAAAAAACACGTAGGTTCAGTACTGGCTTCGATAGTTCATTAATTTGCCATAATGGGCCAACAGTGCCATCTATTGGTGGTTAAAATTTCCAATATGTCAGGAAACAAAATACCTATTTATCGAACGAAGTGATAAATGACGGGCGATACGTATCGCCAGAGAAACAAAATCCCACTTCAGGTGACCATAGACATTTTAGGTCTTCGGTTTTTCATCCTCTCGTGAAGAGTACCATTTCAGTTTTGTTTGATTTGACTGATAGACCCTCTTTCTTAAACCATTTTTCCACGGTGTTCTTTGCAGCAGGTCTGATGACACAGCATCCAGAAACTTCAACCTAGCCTTGAGTATATATGCCAGCGTTTACTAGCTTCCTTGGGAAGCCGACAATGACGAGACACAATTCTAAAGGTGATAGTGGACATCCAGCAACGACTTTGGCGTCTAATAAGTTGCCGCATAAGAAGACAGTTACGGTCCGATTTTGGACGATGGAGTTATTAGTACTGTTTGAGGCTAGAGGTACTATTATTTGACTATTGCTGTTGCAATGAAGTTTGGTGTTATCAAAAACCTCTTCTATATCCACAATGGCGCACAGAGTTATTTATTTGCTCTGAATTGCCTTTTCGCGTCTGCTGGTTAGCTGATGGCCCATGAAACTGATAGATTTTTAAGATGCAGGCTGAGCATAGGAGGTCAGTCCTGGTTTTGATATAAAAACTTTGGCTTTTTTCCACCTGTCCGGTATGTAGGAGAGTGCTACGAATCTCACATAGCGTTTTTTCCCGTTTCCCGTTATTTCATTTTGACTTGTAGGACTCAAATATATAGTATAATACTTGCGGAGATTTAGATTTGGATAAACACTTCCGTGTTTTATTATTCAGGATTCAAATATATTTATCACCCACTTCAAGATTGGATTTTGCCACATCCCGATCCTCTTTCAGTGTCATCTTCCGCGGCACTTTTTGGTCTTTGAAATCAAAGGTTTCCCGAGTGGAGCATATGCTGCATATACGCCTGTTGTGCGTTCCATGTGGAGCATTTGCAGCAACGGTGGGTTTCAAGGTCGTGCATTTCGTACATACCGTGCACTACCCCTTGCGGTGATGCTCCGTATGCAAGCATGCGCCATGCGCACTTACTATTTCTTCACCTGTTGCATTTAGTTGTGGATTCTAGGTTGATGTTTTGGTTCCATTTGAATAATTTTTAACTGTTCGCGATTTTAGAATTGTTTTTCTGTTAACTGCTACTAATAACAACTACAAGCAATAAACAGCTGACGATTGACAGTTAAAAATTTCAAAAAAGCGTTCCGAGTGAATTTGCTGCATATGCGCGCATTTCATTTGGAACGCAACATATATGCAAATGCGACATATGCAGAATATATTCTACTCGGAAGGTACCCTCAATATGCTTCAACCCCGAAAAATGCCTTTTGTATTTAAGAGTATATGGGTCAGTGTCTTTGGTTTTTCCAACTCCCCGTTCCATTAAGTTACTCATTAGAAGTTTGCTTGATAGCACTTGGACAAGAATATTCAAATAAATCCACCGTGTTTCCAATAGTATCTGTCTGTCCTTTCCAATTAAAATATAAAAATCTTTAAAAATTGGCCCGTGGTCGGTGCCAATCTTACAAACATCTTACATTTTTCGTACTATCCTGAAGTTGCTCATCGATAATAATCTAGTGTAACTTGTGACTGGTAAAACAGGGCTTTATCGTCAAACTATTACATTTACGAAAAAATGGCCCTTTGCTATGATTAATAATGAAATTGTGTATTTTAAAATGACGAAATAAGCGATAACGACATTAATTGAGCAATACCACATTCAAGAAAATATAGATAGCCCAAATTAGGAAAGCGTTCACTACTCCAACAAATCGTATTCACCACGTGCGGATGTAAAACAAACATGCTATATACGCCACGTGTTATACTGCCCGACTGGGTACTTTTTAGATCGCTCGAAGTAATTAAAATGGATGATTTATTATTCTGTTCTTTAAACGTTCTATTTTGAAATATTTAAAGGATCTAAAGTGAATCATAATTAATTCGCGTTGAATTAATAGGAGATAATTTATTTTGGAAAAATTCAACAAAATGAAGTACCCCCTGTTTTTTTACTAAAGAATTTTCTCCCAAAGACTTCTATTCATATAATGAAGTTTTTTATGAAAATTTTATGATTAATTTGTTTCAATTGAATACACCGCCCCATGCATATTGCAAAACATTATTAAACTATACTTGAATAAAAAAATGTAGAAAATATTTAGGGGCGCAATTTTCAGGTAAAATAAACTTGCTCTTACTTATTTTATACAGGGTGTTCTTTTTTACGGTCCACCATTTATTGAGGTGATAGGGGATAACATAACAAACTTGTGTACTTGTATTCTAAAATACTTGCTATAAACTTAATACGACTTTGAAGATAAAAACACCATTTTATTTACTTTTAACGAAGACTTAAACTAAATGTGTATCTTGATAAGTAAAAAGTACCACAATGATTTTAAAAAATATCTTATATAGATAATATTAGTATTAAGAAGTTTAGTTATTGAAGATTGCTGTGAAGATGCAAGATTAAAGCCTTCATAGCCTTAAGGTAGGTATAAACCAGACAAGTTAGTGTTACCAATTGTCGATAATAAGTTATTTACTACCATTGACACAAAATATTTAATTCTGTAAATGTAAAATGTTGGGTGATGAAACTATTTTGAAGATGAGAATTTATAACACCATTTTGTACAATTCGGCAACGATGTCAGTATTATCTGTCAACTAATGCAATGTTAGTTGCCGACATCATCTAAATATTTTAATTTTATGACTTTAATAATGTATTAATCATGTAATTAATTATATATTTATTTTTATTATTTAGCATATAGTTTTATCATATACAGGGTGTAAAAAAAGAAACGCATAATAGTTGTAACATTTTAATTTAAAGAGTTACATAAGAAAGTTAAGTAAAAAAAGTTTTTCAGATAATTTTTGTACATATTCTGGCATTTTTAATTTTTCTACATCTTTTTCCATTTTATTGCTAAAGCAACCAACTATTGTTTTTTAAATAGCATTAGTGTGTTTTCTTTGCACATTTTAAGAGAACACCATTTTCTGTGTTCGGCAATGTTGTTTTATGATGATTAAAATATAAAAAAAAATTGAAGAAAAATTAAGGGTATCCTATTTATAAACCCTAAAAATTTTACTTGGATTTTAAATTTTATTTCGAACTAATAATGTGAGAGTTAATGAAAACAACATCCTTATTATTTTTTTCAATATTTTAATTTTTTTTACTATTATTAAATCGCATTGCCAAAGAGAGAAAAATGAAATCTGTTAAAAGAAAACATACTAATGCTATCTAAAAAACAATAGTTGGTTGCTCTAGCAACAAAAGGGTGAAAATTATACAAAAACTAAATAACCAAAATATGTCTTAAAATTAATCGAAAAACTTTTATGTTTCACTTTCTTATGTAACTTTAAGAGTGAATTTTTAAACGGTAAATATAGTGGCTTAGTTGTGCAGTCAGATACGCCAGTGGGAAAATCATTATTCTATAATTTTTTTGTAGATGAAAAGTTGTTGCACTAAATTCTTGTGTATGAAAAACAAAATCGAGAATCTACAAATAAAATTTAATGACCTAAAAGTACCTTAGTTTTGGACCCACCTAATTAATTCTGTGCAAGGTTGCAGAATTTAGCTTAAAAATCTGAAAAGAATTGAAAATCTAACGCAAGAAACTTGAGATTTGACTGCACAACTAATGCTCGATTGTTACACCCTGTATATAAGTATATTCCCAATTAATTTTTTAAAATTATTTAATTTTTTAAAATTATTTAATTTTTTCAGAGTTTTTATTCAACTTTTAGAAAAAATTTTACGATTTTTACAGTATATTTCGGATTTTCAAAAACATAAGCAACATTGGTCCATTTTTCACCTGCGTGTCATAAATAAATCCATTAATTTCCAAACGTATTATTTAATTGTAAACATAGATTTTATATACCCAAGCGCAAAGTGCAGCTAATTATTTTTAAAAATAAAATACATTTGAATAGCCTCAGTTGCCAGATTAATTATAGATTTTTACCCTACAGTTAAATTATTTAATAGCATTTTCTAAACAAAATTGAAGGTGATATTTTATATTTAAAATATTATAGTTTTGTAAGTTACATTTTCATTTCGTTTCCGCCCAAATTCCCATATAAAAACGATAAGGTTCTTTATTTTGTATTTTATTAAATTTCTTTAAAACTTGAAGAACAATAAAAGAAAGGTTTTCACCAAAATGTGTTTCTTTTTCAGCGTAGAATAAAATAATTAAAAAAAAAACCGAAAAGGCTTTTGATCTAAAATTCGTAATACTTTAAGTGACACTCTATACAGGGTGAACAAAAAGTTCGACAACGCTCGTTTATTTTTGAAATGAAGCATTTTTGAGAAAAATGTTTCAAATAAAAATTGTACGATTCTTAGTGACGCACTATCTGGAAATAATTACTTAACTTTTTTAAATAGGGGCAACCCATTTTTATTGCATATTATTATAGCTTGCCTTCAGAGGTTTACGGAACATATTTTTCTAAAATTAACAGTTTAAAAGTTAAGGGTTTAAATTTTCAATACATTAAGTTCGGCAACGCTGCTTTATTTTAGAAATTAGGTATTTTATAGAAAAATGTTTCAAATAAAAGTTGTACGATTCTTAGTGACGCACTTTTAAAAAATATTGCCATGACCATGAACAGCAAGTTAAAGGATAATCACAGCCCACTTTTAAAGAGTAACCACCCATTTTTATTGCGAATTATTAAAGCTTGTTTTCAGAGGTTTATGGAGCATATTTTTTTATTTTACTAAAGTAAATAGTTTAGAAGTTTAAAATTTTAATAGGTAAGTTCGGCAACGCCGCGCCGATTTTTTTTTAAATAACCACAAACCGTACAACTTTTATTTTAAAATTTTTTCTCAAGAATGCTTACTTTCCATAAGTCGGTGCGACGTTGCCGAACTTACCTATTAAAACTTTAAACTCTTGTAACTTCTAAACCATTTACGTACAATAAAAATGGGTGGTTACTGAAAAGTTAAGTGATTACCGATTGACCTTCGACTTGCTGTTCAAGGTCATGGTAGTATTTCTTCAAAACGCGTCACTATGAATCGTACAACTTTTATTTAAAACATTTTTCTATAAAATGCTTAATTTCCAAAATAAAGCAGAGTTGCCGAACTTTATGTATTGAAAATTTAAACCCTTGTAACTTTCAAACTGTTAACTTAAGAAAAATAAAAAAATATGTTCCGTAAACCTCTGAAGGCAAGCTATAATAATATGCAATAAAAATTGGTTGCCCCTATTTAAAAAAAATTAAGCGATTATCGCCTCACCTTCATCTTGTTGTTCAAAGTCATGAGCAATATTTTCAGATAGTGCGTCACTAAGAATCGTACAACTTTTATTTGAAACATTTTTCTCAAAAATGCTTCATTTCAAAAATAAACGAGCGTTGCCTAACTTTTAGTTCACCCTGTATACCTAAATATCGAATTTAATATAGGAATTCAGTATAGTTGTATGTATTTATGATTCAATTCAATTTTTTATGTCATTTATGGTTGCATTTGTTCTAACCTCTGCGACAACTAATGCAATTTACTCATTTCACCAGTTTTTTTTGAATTAATAATTTATAACGATAGTCCTTGTCCATTAATAATGGCCTGTATTTTTTCCTCCTTTGTAAGGACATCAACTTGATTATGGAACTACGACATAATAATGTATACATACGCGATAAATAACTATGAAATTTTAAAATAATAGTTTGGTAAGAATCTTTATTGGTTTATTCACCATCGACAAATTAAAATCATTTAAGTTCACGTCTCTACTCAACCTTTTGCGATCGCCCGAAGGAGAATTCTGTGACCAAAATAGACCGTATGCTATTTTTAACATAATTTATATCACAATTTGTGTTTGTTTGAAATTTGCTTTATAACACGTTTACATATATCTTTGTTATATTGTAGAATACAAAATTATATTGACTACTACTATTAGCCTATTACAAATAGGTATTAGGTATTAGGCAAAGTTTTGCACTTGTGTAATTTCTATGTAATTTTCTATTCCACAATAATTGATGCATTATAAGTATTACAGTTCAATTGTTTTTAATAGAATTGTAATAATTATATTATAACCTTACTTCTGCGACAATAAATTAAATTTAATATTTTTTAGATAACAGTTGGCAAACATATGTGGTAAAAAAACACGTGCATTTTCGTTTGTTTAAAGAAGTTTTGCCGTAAGTGCCTGGAATCGTTTAAAGGAGTTAAGAGGGATACCTATTTGCGCACTCATCTCGTGTGTCTACAACGATCTCAATGTAGATACATTGGCGCCCAAGTAAAAACTTTTATATATTTGGTGTTGATTTTCTGTCTCTAAAGCACTGTTACTAGGACACAAAACCCAAACTAAATATCTAGAAACCTAAATTATGAACAAATTGTAAATACAGTTTTGTTCATTGCATCTTAATTTTTAGTACAGGTGGCAGAGTGAAGTAAGGCTGTGTAAAAGGGCCCATACACCATCAAACAGTATGCACAAACATGTTTGCGCAACATCATGTTAGAGGCGCGTCTCGAGGTTTCCACAGGGGTTTTACATTTTACGTTGTGGTAATTTACGACACCGGACCGGGCGGAGAACTTCGAGTCTTCACCTCGACTATCGTCGTCCCTTTCAAAAACTCGTTAGTAGTTAGTATACTTGCTTGCATTTAAATACATTGGTTTATTTAGATAGAGATGGACCTCTTTGTTCACCTCGCGCAAAAACGCGGCAGCATAAACACCCCCTAAGACACAAAATACTCGATTGTTGGCTGAGCTCAGGCGGCTCCGCGTACGCCGGCATGTTTTTATCCGTACTTACTCGTGATTCTTTTGTGTCTTAGGGTTAAAACACGGTGCAGCACCGACTCAAGCAGCGATCCAAGCACCGACTCAAGCACTAAAAACAAACACATGGTTTCTTATGTGCGTGAACACGGTGCAGCACCGACTCCCGACCCAAGCACCGATATTAGATAATTTGTAAATTATATTAACAATATTTTACAGCCTTTACAATTTTAATACTAAATTTTAAATACAAAAGATGGATAAGGAGAAGCTAATTGCCGAGGTATTTCGTCGTCCAGCATTGTGGGATAAACGAGACAGAAGACACCACAATAGATACATTTTGGATAAAAATTGGAACGAAATTTCCAATTGCCTTTCTACTTCCCGTAAGTAAAATTTTCGTTTACTGCAATTTTAAATAAATTGGATCCAAGAACTATTGTTTTAATGGGTCATAACTAAATATATTTTGTTTTGGGTATCTATACAAACCCTTCATGTGGAAAAGGTGGTATCTAAATAAAAAAATAGTATTTCGTTATAAATATATTCAATTTAAAATATTTCATTCGTATTGTATTTTATTCAAGGTAAAATATGTTTTAAACGCATCCCGTACACTAGTGGCGGCTTTTGAAGCGGGATTGTGTCCTCTTGGTAAAGGATTACAATTTTTATCTTCATTATTAGTTGTTACTGGTTGTAAGTTACCTTCCAAATCAATTAAGGTGTTGTGTAAAATACATATTGCCTTTACTATGTCGTCAGCGGTTTCTGGAATTGTTTCTATGCATTTTCCCAAAATTCTCCATTTAGCAAAGATAATGCCAAAACTGCATTCTACAGTTTTTCTAGCTCTTGATAAGCGTTTATTGAAGGCTTCTTTTTCTTCATCTAAAGTCCTTCTAGAATATGGTTTTAAAAGGTTTGTCAATAATGGGTATGCTTCATCTGCTATGAACACGAACGGCATTTTAGTAGTCGAGTTGGGTAAAAAATCATCTGTTGGAATGTTTAAACTTTTGTTCTGTAATAAACGGTACATAGCCGATGAACGAAATGTGCCTGCATCGCTTTGTTTGCCGTATCCTCCGACATCAATTATTAAAAACTTGTAATTTGCATCCGTAAGTGCTTGTAGTACGATGGAAAAATATTGTTTATAATTATAAAACATAGATCCACTATTAGCCGGACACTTAACTCTGATATGTTTGCCGTCTAAACTTCCAACACAATTGGGAAAATCCCATTTTTCATAAAATTCTTTTGCAGTCTCTTTAAATACTTCAACTGTAGGTTGTGGCATATGCAGTGGTTGTAAGACTGACCACAAACATTTTGTAGTGTCTTTGATAATTTTGGAGACAGTTGATGCTCCTACTCGAAAAGAAAAACTTAAACTTTTAAACGAATTCCCCGTTGCAAGGTACCTAAAACAAAATATTTTCCTTTATCCTTAACTACTATATATAATTGTATGAAATGCTACTATTTTTCATAATACTGATAATTTATTTCATTTAATAGGTGTTGAAGTACAAAATAAATGGAAGGCTCTACGTCAAAACTTTAAAAAACATTTAGACAAAGCACGGGAAATGAGAAGTGGTGATCAAGCACCTGACGATTTCGAATGCGATTGGCCGTATTTTCAAAGTCTTCTTTTCCTTACTGATCAGTTCACTCCTCGAGAATCAGATACTAATTTAAAGGAAAACACACCAGTAATAGACAATCACACTGATATCAATTCTGATCCTGAAGAATTTAATGCTAGTACGCCGGTACCTTCGCCTCAAACTTCAGAAGCGAGTATATCATTAAATAAGCGTGTTTCCAAACGCATTCGACCTAATGAAGAAATTGGAAAAGATTTAGTAGCAATTGAAAAAGAAAAACTAACATATTAAAAAAATAAACAGGAAAGAACTGCTGCTACTAATCAAGTAATTGATAAAGACTTAAGTTTCTTTCAATCGATGATACCTCAAGTAAAGACTCTTGATGCTCGTAAAAAGATGGAGTTTCGTATGGATGTGCAAAAGTTACTATTTGATTACTGTTTTGGCTGTAAATCAAATATGGTATCCACATCTACCACTTCTACACCAGTGTGGCAATCAGGTCCTTCAAGATATCAACATTATAACACCACTTCTACACCGGTGTGGCAATCAGGCCCTTCTAGATATCAACATGAAAACACCACTTCTACACCGGTGTGGCAATCCGGCCCTTCTAGATATCAACATGATAACATTATACATGAAGGAGGAACCTCAAATACCGAAAATTTATAATAATCTAAATAATTATGCATTTTTTGTTATTAAAAAACTATGAATTTTAAGCATTTTTACTTACCTAATTGTAATTACAAGTCGTTCTTCTATTTCAATTGGTTGTTTATGTAAATTGCAATATACTTTTTGTAAATTTGGTTCTATTAGTTCCAATATATAATTAAATGATGACAATGACATTCGCATATATTCCCAAAATCTTTGTGGATATTGTTTTAATTCCTTAAAGAGTTTGTTATATTCACCCTCTTCTTGCCTTTCTTGATTTATAGGATGTACACCAAATTCCCTTGAAATATGGGTATTATTATTTATCCACCATTTTACTGCAACACTCGCAAATAATTCTGAATCACTATCAGATGACATTTTGAAAATTAAATTTAATACGAATTGCACTTCACTCTGTCTCGGATACAACGAATGAATGATCCGTGCGTGAGTCGGTGCTTCACCGTGTTCGCCCAGGTTCGGGGAAAGAGTCGGTGCTTGGATCGGTGCTTGGTGCGGTGCTTGAGTCGGTGCTGCACCGTGTCTGTACCCTTAGGGTTAAAACATGGTGAAGCACCGACTCAAGCAACTACTCAAGCATTAAAAACAAACACATTGTTTCTTATACGCGTGAACATGGTGCAGCACCTACTTTTGACTCGAGCACCGACTCTTTCCAAGAATCAAACGCGTTTGTTTTTCGATGCGAGTAGCGTAGGCCGGTGCCTGAAATCTGCATTCTGTTTGGTCGTTTCAGCACATGTGCTAAGTTTTGTTCAGTTTATTTTCTTTACTCGAGAGTCTGTGTAGGTATTTCAGTTTTTTTAAATATAAAATACCTTTATTACATATTATTACATTATAATCAATATGTACACTAAGTATATTAATAATATTTCACAGGTTTTAAAATTTTAATTTTACAGCAGCATTCGCAAATAAGTCTGAAACACCATCAAACGACATTTAAAAAATTAAATTAAATACTTATAACACTTGACTCTAGCATAGGTAAACTGAAAATAAAGTGAAAAAGTATTAGATCGTGCCTGAGTCGGTGCTTCACCATGTTCACGCTTGGTCGTGGAATGAATCGGGGCTTGAGTCGGTATTCCACCATGTCAAGTAGTAAAAATAAACACATTGTTTCTTATGAGTGCTTGAGTCGGGAGTTGGTGCTGCACCATGTTCACGCGAATAAGAAACAATGTGATTGTTTTTAATGCTTGAGTCGGTGCTTGGATCGCTGCTTGAGTCGGTGCTGCACCATGTTTTAAGCCTTTTACTTAAAAATACAGCAAGCAAGCAATTTTTTAAATTTTGAAAAAAAAAATTTTTTTCTTCATCCGAAGTTGATAAAAAATACCTACCAAAACTCATTCCAAATAATAGAAATACCTAAGGAAAATTGTATTTTCTAAAATTATTTAAGCAGTTTTTGAGATATTAATTTATGAACTATTTTAAGTAACGATTTTGCAAATAACTTTTTTTATATGCAAAGACGCCGGGTCACGTGGTTCTTCAATAAGAAGATTTTAATACAATTATATTAGTACCTCATATGTAGGGTGTAATCAATTTGCTTGTGCCAGTTTTTCATATTTTTTGTACTCGGGATTTTTCAAACTTTCAAAAAAAAATTAAAAAATTCATCACAAACACTCCTTTTCTAAAATAATCTTAAATTATGAACAAACAAATTGGGTGTTACATTTAAAAAAAAATAGTTGATATCACTTCCAGTTTTTTCCGATATTGAAAAACTGTTTAGTGCCTAAAATGTGTTTCGTTTCCACCCGGTATACCTAACCTGAACACACCCTGAACACAAATAGCTCAAACAAAAGTAAACGGGGTGTACAAAAAGTTCGTCAGGTTGAAGGTCACGGGATAACTATTTAACTCTTTTTAAATAGCAACTACAACTACCCATTTTTATTGCATATTATTATAGCATATTTTCACAGGTTTAGAGACCGTATTTTTTATGTTTTTAGGTAATTAGTTTAGAAGTTATAATAATTTACCATACGGCTAGGGAGTTTTAATTAGTTTTACGAGATGTTTTGATGGAAAAATTAAAAAAAAAACGATTAGGTCATTTTATCCGAAAGAAAAAAATGTTTAGTTCAAAATAAAGTTTTCTAATTTACTTGTGCGAAACTAGCATAAAATCCAGCAATAAGTAATATTTCCAAAAATAAAAAAAATTCAAAAATAAAATTATACCTATGTATTCGTCTGGATAAAACAAAAGGGTACCTATAATTAAAATTTTTAAATTTCAAGCGTGAAAAGTACACCTAAACAATTATTTTAATATACCGGGTGGAAATGAAAACCGGGTCACCTCGATAACTTTTTTATTTATGAATAAAAAAATTTGAAATTTGGCTATGTTCTATGGTTCAAAAAACAAATTTTATGTGCATTTTTTATTTTCGAAATCACTTCCGGTTTCACTGGAAACACCATGAACTTTGTTTTTTTAAATGTAACATCCCATATTTTTATTCATGGCTTAAAATACTTTTAAAAAAGAAGTATTTTTGAGATATTAGTTTTTATTTTTTGCACATGCAAAATAACACCCCTACATATGGGGTACCAAAATAATCGTTATAAAATCCTCTTTTTAAAAAGTCGAATGACCCGGCATCATTGCATTTAAAAAAAGTGAGATATTTGATAAAATCTTCATTAACTAAGTTTAAAAATTAATAGTTCAAAAACCACTTAAATTTTTTTTCAAATTACAATTTTATTTAGGTATTTGAATTATTTAGAATTAGTTTTGGTACTTTTCACCGACTTCGAAAACCTTTTTCTTTTTTTTGAAAAAAATTTTTTTACAAAAAAAATAAAAACTAATATCTCAAAAATACTTCTTTTTTAAAAGTATTTTAAGCCATGAATAAAAATATGGGATGTTACATTTAAAAAAACAAAGTTCATGGTGTTTCCGGTGAAACCAGAAGTGATTTCGAAAATAAAAAATGCACATAAAATTTTTTTTTGAACCATAGAACATAGCCAAATTTCAAATTTTTCTATTCATAAATAAAAAAGTTATAGAGGTGACCCGGTTTTCATTTCCACCCGGTATAGGGGAAGATTTTTTATTTCCAAATTTTTTTCCCAGTTTGATTGTTTATAGAATTTTACATAAAATATCAAAAATTTGGGTGGCATTTTTTGTTAAATTAAATTCAAAGTGCAGCGTAATGCTCGGTGCGCGTTTCAAACAAACTCCAATTTAAAGTTTTAAGTTATTTTATAGATTTAACACATGTATTATGTATTATTTTTATTGTTTTTTACTTAAGTATGTCTTTACTTATCAAAATCATAATACATATTATAAATTAAAAGATGTGTAATACTAAAATCTAATACTAAAAGGCTTATAAGCTTTTCTGAAGATAACATTGAAGTATTCGGTGAAATTAAACTAAACTGTAAAATAAAGAATAAAATAAATACTATAATTTTCAAAGTTTTTGAAAAGGATGTACCTACAATTTTGGGAAGTGAAACATGTGAAGCATTAGGTTTAATTTCAAGAGTTTTATGTATTCTATATTTCTCAAGGTTTAGGATGTTTAAAAAGCTTTGAATGTGATATTGAGTTTCTAGAAAATTCGAAATTTGAAATAGAACCAGCGAGAAAAATTCCATATTCATTACGTGATCAAGTTAAACAACAACTGAAAAATGGTAGAAATGGGTGTGATTAAACCAATTTCAGAGCGAACACCAGCAGTGTCACCTCTAGTTATAGTAAAGAAACAAAACAAACTTCGTATATTTATAGATCCAACAGATTTTAATAAATATGTAAACAGAAGACACTTTCCTTTAAAGACAATTAAAGAAATTGTAACAAAAACAAATGGTTCGAATTTTTTTACAAAACTTGATTGTAAAAATGGTTTTTGGCAAATTAAACTCAGCGAACGATCTCAAAAATATTTGGCTTTTGCTACGCCATGAGAAGGTATGTTTTTACGAGACTTCCATTTGGTTTATGCTCAGCACCAGAGATATTTCAAGAAATAATAAGTAATTTACAAAAAATTGTAAAAACACAAAAGCGTGTATTTAGCGACCGTGATGAAAAATTTGGACACGTCGTTATCGTTAATCACGTGATTAAAAAATATTTCCTCATAAGAAATATTTCCTTAAAGACGTGATTAACTTTAACGACGACTCTAAAATTTTCATCACGGTCGCTGAATACATGCTAGAATGTTCAATGGATGATATTTTAATTTATGCTTCAAGTTTAGAAACTTTAGAGAAACAAACACAAGAAGTTTTACATATAATTGGAAATGCTGGATTGAAATTAAATAAAGAAAACTGCATTTTTGGAGTAAATCGAGTAAAATTTCTAGGACAAGTTTTATCAGAACATGGCTTGGAAGTGGATGAACAAAAAAATTTAGCAATTGAAAATTTTAAAATACCTGAGAACAAATTAGAACTTCAACGATTTTTGGGTATGGTATATTATTTAAACAAATTTATTCCAAATATGTCTGAATTAACTGAACCATTAAGAACATTATTAAAAAAAGACACAGCTTGGTATTGGGATAATGAACAAGAAACTGAAGAAGCCATCAGTTTTGAAATTTTATGATTCAAATGAAGATGTTATTTTATCTGTGGTTGCAAGTTCTAAAAATTTAGGAGCAGTTTTAATGTAATGCTCTAGACCTGTGGCATATGCCACGAGAACATTGACACAGACTGAGCGCAATTATCCACAAATTGAAAAAGAAGCATTAGCAATAAAATATGCATGTAATAAATTTCATGATTATATTTATGGAAAAACAGTAACTATTGGAACAGATCATAAACCATTAGAAGCAATTTTTAAAAAACCAATTTTTAGAGCTCCAGCAAGATTACAAAGAATATTATTAGATGTTTTGCAGTAGTCACCAAAAGTAATTTATATAAAGGGTAAATAAAATTCCAATTGCAGATATTTTAAGCAGAGACAGCAACACAAATGGAATTATAAATCCTGAAGAAGAAGAATTGGAAGTTCAAATTATTCTATCTATGACGAAAAAGCAAGAAACGAATTACAAAAAGCTACAAATTCAGATCTAGAACTTCAATTGTTAATTAAAATAATACAAGAAGGTTTTCCCGAAAACATAAAAGAATTGCCCGAAATAATCAAACATTATTGGAATTTTAGAGAAGAGCTTTCGGTTTATGAAGGCATTGTACTTAAAGGAAAAAAATAGTAGTTCCAAAGAAGATTATTCCAAAAATGTTACAAAATATCCATGAGGGACACTTTGGAATTTAAAGTTGTATATTATTATATTGGAAAGGTCAAGTACAAGATATTACCAAATTTGTTCAAAATGCAATTAAATGCATTCCGGATTTACCATGGTAGTATGTAGCAAGTGATATTTGTAATTATCACGGTAAAGAATATTTGGTTATATGTGATAGTTACTCAGGATATGTTGATTATAAATTATTGAAGAATTTAAGTTCAAGTGAATTAATTAAATATTTTAAAGTTTTGCAACTCATGGAATTCCTGAAATTCTTGATATTGATAATGGAACTTCCGAGAATTGCGCTCTTTTGCAGATACATGGGTTTTAAACATGAAACTTCTAGTCCATACCATTCTCAAGGAAACGTGTTAGCCGAACGTGCTGTAGAAATAGTTAAAAATATTTTACGAAAATGTAGTAAGGGTGGTACTGATGAAAAACTTGCTTTACTAAATTATGGAAATGATATTCTTGGTTCACCAAATAATAAGTTATTTTCAAAATCAGCCAGAACACCTATTCCTATTTCAAATAAAAATCTTCAGGCATTAATTATACAAAATGTAAAGAAATAATTAACCAAAGTAAGAAAAATACAGAAATAATATGCTGATAAAATACTAAAAGAACCGCAGCCTTACAATTTAGACGAAAAGGTAAGAATTCAGTTTGGATAAAGAAATTGGCAAGAAGGAAATGTAATTAAGAATACAAATAATCTAAGATAAGTAATTGTAAAAACGCAAGATGGTATATATCGAAGAAATTTATCTCATCTTCATAGAACAACGGCTAATATCTCGTAAGAAATTGATATTGTTCAAACTCCAAATTAGAACAAACATCAATTATTTCAGATAATAATGAAGATTTCTCCTTCTAAAGCAAGCCCAATAAAAAAAGAAAATACCCAATATTATACAAAATTTGGAAGACTAGTGAAACCAGTTAAAAGATTGAATTTATAAAGTTCTAAATGTTATTTTATTTGTTTGAAATATTTTAAAAGGAAGATGTAATGTTAAACATTTATCCAGTGAGTTATGAATTGTAAAACAAAACATCAATCATTTTTATTGTCACAATCTTAATAAAAGTCATATTTATTTTGATTACAAATATTATTTAATATTTTATTAAGTTATTGTTACAGTAATTTAAAATTTATTAAAAAAGTACGTTTATTTCTATGGCAACTTTGCTACTTACATGTGAGAAAACGTTTCTATTTAAAATAACTATAAAAATGAGAAGGGGTTTCCACCTAAGTTTTTCATATTATATGTAAAAGTGTATAAACAATGAAACTGGGAAAGACATTTGAAAATTAAAAATTTTCTTCAAATTGAAATTGGGGTTTCAAACACCACGCATTACGCTGAACATTGTATTTAATTTTTTTTAAATGGGAATGGGTTTTTGAAAACATTGCATTTTAGGCTTTTGGTATGAAATAGGAAACTTTTGTTTCTAACAAATGAACTATAGTTTTTATTAACAAACTGACATTTTACATCAGAGTCTATTTGAAGGAAATATAACATTGGTCTATCCTAATTTCACCCAACTATAACCGCTTGTAGAATAATAAGAAGAAAAAATTATAGCCTTTTAAAGGATGTTTTAAATTTTAATAATTTGAAAAGCTGATGTAATAGAAAAATATTATTTGCAGATTTGAATTCAGCGTACGAAAATCTTTAAAGGGACTAATATATTGTTTTATTTGAGCTAATTTTGTTGCCATAAAAATTAAGTTTTTGTTCTTAAATATTCAAATGACAAGAACTTTAGATGTGCTACAGTAAATTTGGTTACACATTTAAATTCTGCTTATAAAAACTTTATATACTTTTATTTTAAAGCTATTTTATTTTTTTGTAGTACAGTGTAATTCTCAAAACCCAAATTCATTTTAGGTTATAGTCTATTTCCTTAGTAGATCACTTTTTCAGAAGGAATTCCGACTAAAATATAGACATTTCTTTCAATTGCATCTTCATCTAATAATACTACTTTGCATTAAATTTTAATGACGTAAAAGCGGAAATAGATTGAAAAAAATGGCAAATTCTGAATAGAGACTGAATGAAGATTTTCATTTCACGTTTCAGCCGGATTGACAGATGAATTATTAGTAATAATGTGGTAAATTGTGATAACAGTTTTAATCTAAAATCTCTGTTTATCATACTATAGAGTGTTTTAGTTATTTACTTAAATATATAAAAAAATTAAGGAGGTCATTCCTAGAGCTATTTAATTAAGATTTATACTCTACCTATAAACTACCATTGATAATTTTCCGAAAATCGCTTGGTTTCGATCACACGCACCAAAAACCGATAAGGATTTTCAAGTAGTGCAATATTTTTATTACATAAATTTAGTTGTTTTATATTAGGTATATAATATTTTATATTTTCAAATAAATATTTAATTTTTTTAGTTATTAATTAATATTATTTTTAACTACTTTAGACAATTATTGTTAAAAAATGGTATATGGAAATAGTCTCTTTTTGTTTTTTTAATGGATTTATTAAAAAATTAAAGATATTTTTTAACGAGTCGTAGTTTAAAACGCGAGCAGCACAGCGGGGAGCGTTTTAATCTACGAGTTAGAAAAGTCTTATGAAACGAGTACTTTATACTATTTTTTTTCTATTTTGCACTTTTTGTAGATATCAATTTTAAATTAAAATGTTAAATGTTGGTAAATTTTGGATTAGTTGGTAGAATGTTTGGCATCACTGGCGTTTATTAACATCATTATTCTATGGCATTTATAAATTTATAGCCTAGGTGCTTAAAATTTATCTAAAGTAACTATAAAGTTTCATAATTCAAAGGAACAATTCAAATTATCTTATTTTTGAGGTTCAGAAACCGTTCTTAAAGATGTATTTTGCATGAGACTAGTCATTTTTTATTGACATTTGCGTACTACCAACTTTAAAAAGCGAACTAAAATAGAAAAATATTTTTAAACAACAACAAAATAAATCGTTTTCATTCGGCTTTCAGATTTCTTCCAATAAATCATAATCAAATGTTTGATGCATTAGAATCTTTTTGTAGTGTTACCTTAAATATTGTTATTGTCGGCGACTTTAATATTCCACTTTATAAACAAAGCTTAAATGCTAACGTGAATGACGATAAAGTATTCTGCCTGAAAGATTTCCTAAATTATTCTGATAGCATTCAGCATAATCATATTGCGAATAATAATGATAGAATACTCAACCTCAAATCAATTGAAATGTAATTTGATAAAGGAAGTAGAACCATTAGTTAAAGAAGACTTACATCACCCTGCTTTACATTTTACATGTATATTATCTGAAGAAAAACTGTCCAACTTTACTGAAAGTGCCAACAATAACTATAATTTTAAAAAAGCAGATTTCATCAGCTTATACAGTGGTATTTGTCAGATCTCATGGGAAGATATGTACTTGCAAAAGGACGTAGACATGGCATGTAACATTCTGTACATTAAGCTTTATTATCTATTTGAGAAACATGTACCTAAATACAACAAATGTTAAAAAAGATCCTCCATGGTTTACTAATGTAGTCAAGGCTAGTGTTAAATTAAAAAAAACTCTTTAAGAAAAAAGTACTTAAGATCTAAATGTTTGGAAACTAAACAGCTTTTCTTGGATGAACGAAGATCATGCAAATTGTTAATTAAAGAAGCTAAACAAAATTTTATTCAGAAAACGGAGAGTGAAATACAAAGTGACCCAAATAAGTTCTGGTCATATTTAAATTCAGTTAAAAGTTCATCTAGAATTCCTGGAACTGTTTTCTTAGAGGATGAAATTGCAGAGGATTCCATAGGCGTTGTAAATACTTTTGCAAAATATTTCAAGTGTTTTATCAACATACCACTGGTTGAAAATCATCTTAAAAAGTTAAATGGATGTCTCAATATGGGTCTTGACATGATTCCGGCTTTGATATTAAAGGATGGATCATCTATACTTGCAGCTCCAATGGTGTTCCTGTATAATTTAATCTCACGCACCGCTGTTTATCCACAGAAGGACAGAAGTGGAAAGAAGTTAAAATTAATCAATCATTTATTCATCAAGCCATTTGTTTGTATATAAAAATAGTTTTTGCATAAAATAAAATATACATCAAAACCTATTTTATATAAAATGGATACGAATTGTTATAAAATATAATAATCAAATAAAATTAGTACATCGAAGTAATGGAGAACACATCATAAGTAACATAAAACAATGTAGTGAATACATCGTAAAAAATGAAGAATAGCTTAAATATAATCTACTATAACGTGCACTATTTAGTATCAAAGAACTCTTGCATTGAGTAAAATGTCTTTTCAATGAGGAAGGTCTTGAGGTTTTTTTTTTAAATTTCAATATTTTACTTTCTGTTATATGAATCGGTAGGTGATTAAATATCTTTGCTGCATTATACATAGGCGAACATTCAAACATAGAGGTGTTGTGTTTTGTATTGCAAATTTTATCTGAGTTTCGGATGCTATAATTGTGATAGTAGTATTTTTTTTAAATTCATCTCCATTTTGGTAAAATTGTTCTTGTTTACAAGTTTGGAGGGAAGTCTAATGTCACAAATCATCGCCCTATTTCTATAATTAGTAACTTTTCGAAAGTTTTTGAGTTAATTTTGGGTGAAAAAATTTGTTTCTGTGTATATTGTGCAATTTCCCCATGGGTTCATGCCGAATCGTTCCACCTCGTCTAATCTACTTAATATTACACAGTTTATCGCTCAGAACATGGGTCAGAATAAGCAGATTGATGTTATTTACATGGACATATTGAAGGCTTTTGATCGTATGCCACATCATCATTTACTTAATAAGTTGTCTGATAATGATATACCAAATAATGTTATTGATGTAATTTCATCCTATTTATTTAATAGATCACAAAGGGTCTAACATTGGGCCACTACTGTTCGTCTTGTATATTAATGATTTATCACCTCTTATTAAAAAATCTATCTTGCTTTATGCTGACGATGTAAAAGTTTATAAATGTAAAGAGAGCCCATCTGATTGTCTTGAACTTCAAACTGATTTAAACATAACCTTGTAATGGTGTATTGATAATGGCCTACATCTAAGTCTTAAGAAATGTTCTTTTATATCATATTCTCGGAAGCATAATAATATCCTTTTTCAATATTTAATATTTAGTGAAGCGTTAAATAGAGTAACAAATGTCAAAGATTTGGGATTTGGGGATTAATTTTGATTGCAAACTAACATTCAATAATTATGTACAAACTGTTTCCAAGGATTGTTTTAAATCTCTTGGCTTTATTATAAGGAATAGTCATGAGTTTTGTATTAATACATTAATAATGCTATTCAATTGTTATATTGCTCGATTATTTGGTCACATAGTTATGATAAATATAGGAATATGTTAGAAAAAGTTTTGCGTAAATTTCTGAGAGTCTTGTATTATCGAAAGTACAATATTTATCCAGATTTTAGTATAACTTATAATATTCTGTTAAATGAATTTAAATTTTTAACTATTGGTGAAAAGCATAAAGTTGTATCTATTTACTTTATTTATAATTTAATACATGGTAACATTGACGACTTAAATTTATTATCACTACTCAAGTTAAATATCTCTTGGTCAAGTCTTACATTTTATTATGGCACTGTAAATACAAATCATTACTACAATTCGCCTCTACTTAATATGATTCAAAATTTTCATTCTATTCAGGGAAATGTAGATATTTTTAATTTGAGTATAAATTCGTTTAATAATAGTGTAAAATGTTTATATAGTCGCTAATGTACTCGTCTTAATGGTTTCAATATTTGTCGTATCTGTATACTTATTACTATTTATTATACACTGGCGTGCATTGAAAACGGGCCGCTAACAATTTATCAATATTTTATTTTGTGACCATTGTATTTTGATAAAATTATGGTGATTTATAGAAAAAGTATTAAGCAATTAACCAAAAAAAATAAAATATGGTAAAACTTGTTTATTCTTTTGTAAAAAAATAAAGATATGAAAAGTAGTACAATAGAAATTTTACAAAAAGAAGGAAAATTATTTTTTAAGTAAAATAATGAAAAATTATAAAAACAATTAATATTGTATATTACTACCTCTAGCCACAATAAAGGCTACGAGGCGGTTTCTCATGGATTGAACAAGTGTTGAGATTGTAGCCTGAGGAATGCGGATCCACTCCTCCAAAAGTGTTCTTCTTAGCTCTGGCAAGGTATTGGGTGCAAGAACCCGAAGTTTAACATGTCTTTTCAGTTCGTACCATAGGTGCTCTATTGGAATAAGATCGGGGATACGTGCTGGCCAGTCCATAACCTGCACCTTGGCTTCCTGCAAGTATTGTAGCGATGTGAGGGCGGGTCCTGCATAAGAACAAAATTATCATCAGCTACGTTTCTGAAAGGCACAGCATGGGGTTGTAGGCAGTCTCTTACATATCTGGCAGCAGTCATGGAACCTCCATGCGAGCTTCGTAAGTAATACCTCCCCATACCATAACAGAACCTCCTCCAAAGCTAACATGTTCAACCCTCGTACACTGAGAATATCGCTCTCCAGGTCTTCTATACACTCTGTCACGGCCGTCAGCATAATGTAGGCACATTCTGGACTCATCTGTGAATAACACGGAGCTCCACTGTTCTATAGTCCAGTTGAGATGTTCACGTGCAAACTGGAGTCGCCTAACTCGATGGTGTTGTAGAAGTCTAGGCCTCGTTGCCGCCCTGTAAGCTCTCAAATTAGCTTCTCTAAGCCTTCGACAGACAGTCCACTGACTTACATTTACTCCACGAACCTCTTGGAGCCTGTCCCGTATGGAACTGTCTAAACTTCACAGAAGTTTCAATAAACGAGGTAAGGAACGTAATCGACAAATTAAAACCTAAAAAAAGCAAAGATATTTACGAAATAAATATTACTATTATAAAATGCATAAAAAATATAATATTAATTCCTTTAACTAGACTCATAAACAACTGTATTAATGACTCAATTTTTCCAAGATGCCTTAAAATATCAAAGGTGATATCTATTTACAAAGGAAAAGGAGATCCAAATGACACCTCAAATTATCGACCAATATCTATTGTTCCAATATTTTCAAAAATTTTAGAAATGATAATAAAAGCCCAAATTACAAATTTCTTCGAAGTAAATGATATTTTTACTGACTGTCAATATGGATTCAGGAGTAATAAAAATACTTCCTTAGCAATTGATGAATTAATAACAGAAGTGGTAAATGGGTTCGAAACTAAAATGAGGGTGGGAGCCCAGTTTTGTGATCTTTCAAAGGCCTTTGACTGCGTCTCTCATGAAATACTATTGGATAAATGCCGAAAGTATGGTCTTAGTGTAAACTGCTGTAATCTTTTAAGCTCGTACCTTAGCGAAAGAAAACAGGTTGTAAATGTTGAAAATACTAACTCACAAATGCTAGAAATAAGACATGGGGTTCCACAGGGATCCGTTTTAGGACCCCTACTCTTTTTAATATACATAAACGATTTCCCAGGTTATTTAAAAGAAACTAAAGTCATACTTTTTGCTGATGACACCACTATAATTAATACAAAGAAATCGGCAGAAGACTTAGATATTACCATGTCGGAGACGCAGTCAAGGGCCAGAGAATGGTTTGCATCAAACCTCTTAACACTAAACGCGGATAAAACGGTTGAATTGAACTTCCAAACAACTACCTCTAATCATAGCAGTGTGAAATTTTTGGGTATTACAATAACACAAAATTTATCTTGGGAAACACACATATTAGCTGTTTCAAATAAACTCTCAAAATCATTATATCTAATAAGAAGCTTAAAAAATATTGTAGGTAAAAATGTATTGTGGTCCTGTTATCATAGTTTGTTTGTATCTCACATAAATTATGGTGTCCTCTTGCCATGCAGTAAAAATCTTCAAATTACAAAGAAAAGCAATTCGTATAATAACAAACCGGAAATTTAGAGATGATGTTAGAAATGAGTTTGTTGAAAATCAAATCCTTACATTTCCTTGCACTGTAATATTAAATTCACTTTTGTATGTTAAAGAAAATCTGTCAAAATATAACAAGCATATAAACTGTCATACATATCCTACACGCCACAACAAAAATATAAAACCTGAAATTTTGCATTTAAAATTAGATAGAAACTGTACAAATTACCATGGACCAAAATTATTTAATCACCTACCAACTGATATAAGAGATCTACCTCAGACAGAATTTAAAAAATGTATTAAAAATATACTTACAAAAAACGCTTTCTACTCTATTGAAGAATTTCTAGATTATTCATTCCATAGTTTATAATATGCAATTTGTATTGATTAATTATTATAAAACTAATTTTATACCTCTTGTATATGTCATATTTATATATTATATTTGTATTAGATATATGTATTCTAGCTTACTATTTGACGTGTGTAAAGTTTTATGTACTGTTAGCATCAATAAAGTTATTATTATTATTATTATTATTATCTCCGGTGCGGTGATGGTTTCTGAGAGCCAACATTCGAATGAAACGGTCGTCTCTAATTATTGTGGCTTTCCTGCATCCTGTACCAGGTGTCCTGCTGAAGTTACCTCTCTCCAGGTGACATCGGTACACTCGTTGTACTGTGGGGCGGCTTATTCCCATGGTTATAGCCACGTATCTTTCGTTTCGTCCATCCTCCAGTAAAGCTACTACTCTAGCTGCCTCCGCAATGGTTAAATGCATTGAAAATGAATACTCCATGTTTATTTTCAAATCAACTTGACTCCTTAAAAATCTAAAGGCGTCTAGCAATATTACGTTTAAATATTCGTCACATTGTATTCATTGTTGTAAAATGTTTGTTGTGTTTTTTAACATCTTTATTTTTTTCTATAAAAACTAAACAACATTTTTAAGAAAAGATTTCGTTATTTGATTTTTTACTACTTGCGGTAAAATTTACCATAATTTAATTCAAATCTAATAACCACAAATAAAAATATTTACGAAAATGTAGGTGGCCCGTTTTCTTTGCACGCCAGTGTATATTGTTTATTGTAAATTGTGTTCTATATTGTAATTTATACTTTATGTTATCTTGTTATTGGCAAATGTTGGGTAATAAAGGATTATTATTATACATTAAACTGATGCCGAGATTTGCTTTGTTATTTGAAGCATAGCTTTTTGTTGGTGTCGGGATTGGTCCTGAATTTGAATCCTAATCCAGGTTAGTGTTGTGTTTTTCCAAGCTATAAACATAAGTTGATTTTAGTGTCGAGTTTCGATTCAACCCAATTAGCGACAACATAAAAAGTGTATTTTTTATTTTACTATTCCGATTTATTGATTAGTCATTTTGTGAATCCGTCCCCCTTAAAGAATCCCGTATAACGATTTCGGGGTGTGGGGATGTTTAGGGATAAAAGGAGCTTGAGTTAGGTTTGGAATATAAAATAAACATAATTTCGCATGAAATTAAAGTTTTAAGGTCGGATTTATTTTTGATATGTTGGGTTCTTAATAAAATGTTGTGAATTCACAGGTGATTTTTAGATGTAGATTAGGATGTGGATAAATGTGAGGTTTAGAGAATATTAAAGACAAATCCTTTCGGCATGTTTACATTTATTTCAAATCATTCAATAACTATATAAAAGTGAAAAAGTTTACAATGAAAGACTGTTGGTAGCGCAGATCGTGAGTATGGCCTTACAATAAATCAATGATTTGTTACGCAAATTTGTTTTCCATACATCACAAAAATATAGTAATATATAGATATATATTTATTATATGAACATGTATAAAACATTACATTATCTGAATTAAAATATAATACATAAGCAACCCAAATATTAAGTTTGTTTATTGGTCTGCCGAGGGTAAATTTTGTTATCACGGATGGGCCGGTGTGATCCATGGTGAGATAAAATTTCGGGACGCAATATTGTTATAAAAACGATGTGAAGACTCGGCGTCCAACAGGTTGCTTAAACACCGGGCCCTTGGTCCTGGTTCAGAGAATGTACACAATTGAACCGATTACTTAGAAAAATAATACAAATATATGGCTTAATCAGTTCATAAAATTATCAAAAAATAACACTCTTACATAAAAAATATAAAGAAAATAAAATTAGAGACCTCTAGTCAACACTAAAATAAATCTACTATACTGACTAGGGAACAAATAATTACAAACAAAAACATTTTGTTAAAATGTATTTGGAGATCAGTTATAACAGGATTATACGTCGGCAAATCACAGGGACGCTTTGAAGAGCGATCTACAGACGCAGCTCTCTTAACTACTTAATCACTAAAACTAAACTAATGTACAATTGCTTTAATTTCTTTAAAAATATCAGCATTTATATTATAGTTATCTTTATATTTCATAAGTATTCCTATATTATTACGTAAGTATAAAAGTAAAGGTAAGCTATTAACACGCATAGTTGTGACCAATGGTTTGAACAGTGTGGGGATGTGGCAGGTCAAATACGGCCGTCGCGACGGTTTCGCGGTCTACATTGAACACAATTAATTTAGCAATTTAGCTTTTGAACAAAAGGCGAGCAGAGACCGGGATCCGCGTCCACACTGACGACCTGAACACAACTGACGGCGATTATATTTACAGTTCAGGTGCGGGCTGATCGGCACTTGGATCGGCACGCGTCCAGCTTTCGCCGCACCGCGCTATTCTAACTACAGAGATCATTTGAAAACTTTTAGGGCAGCCGACTGTCAGTGACAGCACCTTTGACTGCTCTGAAAACTATAAACAAAAAAGTCAGACTCATAGTAGCGAAAGCAAACAAAGGGACGACGCGACGTCCCGCCCACCTGCTTGGCACAATTACATCTTTGGCTATACTGAATCCAACTTAGAACAAACAAATAAAATAAGTCTATTTACATAATTACAAGTTAAACTAACAGATTTGAAATTGAAATCAAATTATCTAAGTTTAAAATTCCTGAGAGAATGGCGGGCGCGCGAGCCTAGCTGGCAACGTCCATACCGCCGCTTAATAAATGAGATCATTGTTTGATTAGCTCTGCTCTCTTTGGAACTGACAAATCTTAAAAAAACTACACATTGTGCGTATTCCGAGCACAATTGAACTACGCGTACGTACCGTACATAACGCTAAAACATTTATAGTTAATATACAGATTATCAAAATAATAAACACACCGAAAGATTGAATATAAAATAACGAAACAATTATAGCAAAATATAACTGGGCATATATATGAATAAACTATAATAGATATAGAATCACTTCCGCAGAAATCACTATAGCTTTGGGCGTATTGCTGGTTTGCAATGGCAACAGGAGTAAAGTTACCGGGCACGAAATAAATGCCAACCTATAACACAAATAACCGCCGTCCATATCGAGCTCTTGATGGTTGTGGGCATGAACTTGGAGAATACACTACTATTCTCCTGTTTACATCTGTGCTTCGGCCGTGATGGTGACGATTCTTCTACCTGCAAACAAAACACACAATCACAAAACGAAAGGATTTTCAGAAGTAATAACTCTTTCCTATATCATCTCACTTCCCAACAAAGAAAAACCATGAACATGCAACAATGGAATAAATATAATTACATTATAATTATCTATAAAGCGGCAGTCCAAGGTTAAAATGCAGCGTGATACTAATCGTACCAATGACAATATTGTCTACTTGTAAAAACCACGTGCGGTTTTTACACGATTTTCCTTAACTCTTTACTAATTACTAATATTTAACTTTTTATCACGCCGTCTTTATTTTTATGTTTAGCGGGCCTTAGGAAAACATATCCCACCGAACTGGACCACATATTTAATACGATCAAAATAGTTACCTCTAAACTTGGCGTCGGGAAGTCTCCGGCGATTTTTCGGAGGAACACACCAACTTCGCTCCACTCTTGCTCCGCCTGAATATCAGCCTCTTCTTCTTCGTTCAACTGGCCAGAATTATTTTTCGACTCTTCGCAGCAGGAAGATTCCGAAGACGAACGTTGGCGCCTTGGTCTTCGCGTGGATGGGATTTGACTATGGGCTGATGATGCGGTGGGATTGTTCAATGTCGAAGACAACAGGCGATGTAAATTTAAACGTGTTCTCTCGTTTTCCGCGGATTGTCTTGTAAGCCAGTCCAAATCAGTTCTAACATTTTGGCCAGATGAAGGATTCACATCTAAACTTGTTCCCGAGTTTGATGCACTTGTCGATGAATTATTAGGTGTTTCGGGATTTGATGAGTTATCTAAAAATAAAAATTTCTTTCACAACCTAACCTTTTGTAATTTTGTTTTTTTTAATCTCGACACGATCAATTATACATTAATCAACCCCGTGACATTACTCGGATATTTATCTTCTCCTGTTTTATTTAAACTACTATGTATTTATTGCATGTGCACGTACGCTGCAAGGCCACTCGTAAAAGGTTTGTTGCACAATAATTATTTACTCGCAATCACCAGAGGCTACTTATGTTTTTCTTTTACCAGTTTTTTTATTATTTAATTCATTTTTCGACACACCATTTTAAGACTTATCATTACTTTTACATTTACCACGCGTTATTTTTCCAGAAATCACTTCGAAACCTTTAATTGATTCCACTATATCGGAAGAAAAAACACCAAAATTACTGTCACCATTAAAATCAATTTTTTAAAAAATCAAAACTATTCTAAGTCAAATTTTACATAAAATGGGATAATACATCCAAACTTAATTAAATTCAATAAAAGTTCTTAGAAAGCCTAACTTAACATATAAATAAACTTAAAAATACCTTCTCTTAAAAAAACTGTTTTTTGAGTTAGGATAGTTTTGTATTAGGCATTAGACTGACAAAAAGTATAAGAGTAAGTTTTTTTTTCAAAATTGAACTGAGATTTATGTAGGTTTAAAGCCACTTTATCAGATCTACTAAAGACAGATAGACTAAGTTTGAAATCATAATATTAGTTGGAAAAAAATATTTCTTTTAAAATTATTTTTGAATATACCTCATAAATTATTGGTATTAAAGAAAATAAAAAATAGCACCGATTGCCAAATTTATATATTTTTTAAATATATATATTTATATTTTTTTAAATCGTTCTGCCAAGATATCTTCTTTATTTGTTAATATTTTTAAATTCTTAAAAATGGAATAAAATCTAAAAAATATTATCTAAATAATAGCTGGAACAAATATTTAATTATAATTGTATTTTGGTACTTTTCAGCCAAATATTTCCTTAAAAATAATTTTAAAAATAAAATAATCCAGCTATTTTTTAGAGAACAATTTTATGATTCTATTTCATTTTTTTGCACTTAAAAAATATTAAAAAATAAGGAAGATATTTTAGCGCGCGGTCTAAAAAAAGACTCTTAAGATTTTTTTTTTTAAATTTGAATTTTTGTAAACAGGTAGTTATTTATCAATGAGATGATGATAAAAACAGTCAACACTTCATGGGCTCATAATAGTTTCCATTTCGTGCTGAGTAGTTATTTAATGTGATTGTTGATATGTCGATAAATTGAAATTGCGAAAAAAACAGTTCCGCGCTTGTCGGTGCGTGTTTGAACTTGTTTGGTTTGGTAGACTCAGACGGCACACGACTTAGTGAGGATGATAGTTTAGTAGATGCATGTTGCACATTGCCTTCCTGTTGCAGTTAATGCTAAAGCGATGCAGCGTCTCGCGCCCGACCCTGAACCCTGGGTTCCGCGACAACTCTAAGCAACAGGTCCATGAAACTTTAAAGCGAATTTGCACCACCGCTGCAGTTAGCTCGTAAGTTTTATTAAAGGAAGCGAAAAGCGTGGAATTCACTTTGTAAACACGAGTTCCAATTTTGCACAAACACATTATTTTAAACACATGCGAGTTAACCACGTGGTCCGATTTTTTCACACGCACATTTATTTTTTATTTTTGGTTTGAATTTTTCGATAATAATTTCTTACCTCTTATCTGGGCCATTTCGTTGAGTAAATTTAAAATATTTCTTTTAAAAATCATTTGAAATTGAATGACCCAATCCGACTCGGTTGGTTGTTCCTCACTAGGCACATTAAATGGTATAGCCATTGTGAAAAATTATCAACCTTTGAAATAACCGATTATTTCACTCTAAGTTAAATGCAACTAACTGACGCGACTGAACACGCGGAGAAATTATTACTACAACCGAACCAGCTCGTGGTTGAGAGTGTTTTGAAGCACAACACAGTGTTTGTGTAGGTGCCCTTTCCCCCTCATTCTCGGTAATGTTCGTTAAGGTCGGATAAATTCGGTTTACAATACCCTGCTAAAGGGGAAAGGGACGTATACCGATCAAATGCTCTACCAATAGCGGTCAACAAAAGGCGGGTCTTAGTGAAATCCCAGCAAAATATTGGCCATGTACACTTATAAACACAATAAAGTAATACCTGTCTTACCTGCCAAATATAATACTTACTTATTATATTACTTCCCTCCCAATGAAACAATAGAATTAAATCTCATGTATTTAAACCACCACTTCACCACAACCTAAACCATAATTACCACTGGATGACTCTCTAGCATTGCAGTAAGTTGCAACAAGTCAAATCTCATTTTCAACAAATCCCAACTACAAATCAAAACCTGATGGCATAATAATACACACTGCAAGGCATTGTACCTGCATAATACTCCAATGCAGATTATCACTATGAAAAACTGTAATTATTCATTGTTCTATTTTAAAGTAATTTCAAGACGTTAGGCACGTGTAAAATATCAACTTACAATAGAAGTACATAAGAAACCCATTTTTGATTTTCAGAACCGGTTTTGTATTAAAATACAGCCCAGATTCGACTACGATACGACACTACTACTTTCTTACTACTAACCAAATAAATAATTATATTGCTCTACCTAATACCTCATAATATAAATACACGACGTAATAAAACCAAAACTCTATTCTTAAATTTCAAAAAATAATTCCTTAAATAACAATTAATTTATTGCCTGAATGAATTGGAAGCTATAAATACTGAATATTTTATTTGTGTAAGACGTAAAACAGCAATACAAAAACGGGAACGAACGAGCAAGAAACGAGTAAGGCGGACAATATATAAAGACAGGTCAAAACCTGTCCATACCGTGATTGTTTTAACCAACTTTAGGCGCAGGTGTTCACTTCAGGCCTCGAACCATACCAGCCCATACGCCCAAATCGTACCCAAACACTACAAAAGAGCAAAATAGTCGCGTCGCCCTTCACTGACGTATAATTTATGGCCTAACATTAAGATTAAAGAAAAAAAAGAAAACAAAACACATTTCCACTAAAAAAAGAAAAATAGGAACCCGCTTTCAAAACAAAACATAATTATTTATTGATAACTCTTTATTTATAACTTTATTTCCGAATAGGGTTGCCATATTGTCATTATCTAAATAAAAAAAGAAAACACTTTTTTGGTAAAGTGTTTAATTTAAAAAATGGTTTGTCGAGTAGTTATGTAATAATAATTATTAAAACACAGGGTGTGGCAATTTTTTCCAGGAAAATTTTTGTTTAGATACTAAATGTCATTCTGAACAAAAATTTTCCTATCAACTATTATGTTTTTTTCAGCTCCTTGAAAAGTTACAGCAATTTTAAAAATTTAATGATTTTTGTGAGACAATATAAATTTTATTTTAATTCTTTTATTTAAATCAAATATGCTTTGGATTTTGTATATCTTTAAGCCAATAAGATGCTAAATTTTACCGAGCGAAATTTAACCTCGTCGTTTACTTTAAATACAACCAATAATGTTCAAAATATCCAATTTGGAAAAGAAAAAATCCAAATAATAATTGATTTAAATTAAAAACTATATAATAAGAAAGAATATTATACAGGGTGTTCCACAAAAATCATGAAAATTTATCAATTTTAAATTGCTGTAACTTTTCAAGGATTCGAAAACGTAATAGATCATATGAAAATTTTTGTTCAGAATAACAATTTCTAGCAAAAAAATTTTTTGCTGTAAAAAAAGTGAGGCACATTTATTAACAAAATATAAATATTTTTGTAAATAAAAAAAATTTCACAAATTCTGGGGTACGGTAAACTAAAAACGAATTTAAAAATTGTAAAAAGTTTAGGTTAAGTGTTTATAAATAGGAAATATCATCGAAATATATCAAAATATACTTCTTTATAAAAAAAAGTACAAAAGAGGACATTTTCATATTAAAAAAGAAAAATAAAGATCAGAGCTAAAAAAGAAAAAAGAGAACATGTCCTCTTTATAAGAGACATTCTAGCAACTAGAAATATATTTTATTAGTACTCGTAATCTTATAAATCATCAATAACTTAGATTTCATAATTTTTACTTCTTAGGTAAAAATTGAAGACACAAGTTGATAAAAGTGACAGGTCGTAAAATAATTACCTATTTCAAAAAAAATTACTAAACATTTTTTAATAAAAATTTTTTTGTAATTAAAAATTTATAATTTTTGTTTTATTATTCCGTTATGCACTATAAATTATTTTTCTCGCTTACTACTTCTTACATTTAAAACTTTAGTAAAATTGCTTACTTACTCCAACAGAAGAAGAAAAAAATCAATACATGCTGACACATTCCAAAAAAAAATGTTAGCCATAAAAACCGTTTTTGAAATATTCCAAGCACAGAATCATCATAATATAAAAATATAGAATATTTTGTCGTGCCTCGTACCTTCAAGTATAATATAAATAATAACTTAAAGCGATTTCAGTTTAAAAATTCAAAATTTTTAATTTTTTTTTGATCTTTGTTGTTTTTTTCCAAATAACTTAGCACTAGCAACTGCCATAATAATATTGGAAATCATGTAATAGCTTGTTAAAAGTATCGTTATTATGAAAATAGCGGTAATTTTGACTGTTTACTATATAAAATTAAAACGAAAACTGAAATAATTTAAATTTCCCTGTTTGATAATTTTTAAAAGTTTGTTGCGACAAGTTCAATTTTAATTTCTAAAATGACACCTTTTCACATATAAAATTTCTAAATGACATAATTAGAATTTTGTGAATTTATGAAATCAGTATTTTTAAAAAGCAATTCGTCATTTTTATAATTTATAATAAAAGAGTACAAAATTTTAGTTCAATTTAATAAAACATCTTTTTATTTTTTTCACTTTCATACAGCATAGAGATCTTATTTTGGAAAAAAAGAAATATCTAAATAATTTTCAGAACAGGTAGATAAAGAAAAGCACATTACCTTATTTTATAAGGTAATATTCGTATTAATATTGGATTAAGCAAAATTTACTATCATCTTTTAAATTTAATGTAAGTTTTTATTACAAATAATTAAAATTTAAATAATCAACCCTTCGTACAAACAAATGATTAGGCAACCAATTTGTCAAAAACATCAAAAATATTTTTATAAACACAATTTTTAGCAGATAATTAGAAGACATTAAATCAATTATATTAATATACAATATTATTATTTTTTTAAATTATAAAGACATCGAATTATGTATATTATTTTGATGTATAAAATAAACTCAAGATTTTTTAAAAATTGAAAACAACTTTAAATAGGTAATTTCTCTTAAAATATTAATAATATATGTTTCTAGATAAAAGATATTTATATTTTAGCCTTGAAAAAGAAGCTAACCAGCTTCGAAACGTTGGCGTTTTAAGAATTGTTTTTTAATAAAGTTTGTCCGAAAAAGCTACAAATTTTTCTTTAATTACCTTATTCGCAATTTCAGAATTCAGGTCGCCCTCTGGTGGAATTTTTTAAACTAATCAAGTGAGGTAACACTAAAACGAAAAATTATGTTTAAATTATACATTCGCGCTTATAACAGACGAATATTACCTATTTTATTAGTTTTATAAGATAAACTCATTCAATCATGGGGTTTTATGTAAGCTATAAACAAAATAGGTAAATTTTTACCTCACTTGGAACAGCTGTTTCTGTCAAAACAGCGCCCCCTACACCTAGTCGAAATCGCGAATATTACCGAAATCTGTTTTCCAGTCTTTTTTTAAATATAATGATAATATCAAGATAACATCACCTTTGTGAAGTTTAAGATTTCTGTAATGGTCTTACTTTAGAAAAAAAATATTCACTAAACAGCAATTCATCATAAAATATGTAGTAACAATATTTGAAACAATAAATTAATTTAGGAATCTTTAGGTTAAAATAATCTAAATAAATTTTATACACGTGGAAGTAAAAATTATAGTTATACAGGGTATTTCTAAACATGTGTTGCTAACTTTAAAAATAAAGTTTTTAACCTATTTAAAAAAGTAAGAATAAAATTTTTCGCCAAAATACTTCATTTTCGAAATACAAGATGTAAAATTTTCTTCATTTTCTTCATTTTTTAACATTACATCTATGTTTCTGAAGATAATTTGCTGAAATTTTATACACTTTCTCCAATTATCATTAAATATAAATTCAATAAAAACTTTATTTTCAAAAAATGGAATAATAATTTATAAACGAAAGGAGATATTAAAAAAGTTAACGGGATAAAATAGTTTTAGGGATCTTGTATTTCGAAAATGGAGCATTTTAGCGAAAAATTGTATTCTTACTTTATCTTCAAATAGGTCAAAGAATCCATCACTACAACTACAAGAACAAAAAAATTGAATTGAAAAATGAATAAATCAATAGGTATTATTTTATAAAATATTAAGGATTTTTTTTAACAAAATTTTATTTTAAACTTGGTAAAATGTAAATTCGCAGAATTTATAAATACTAAAAATTTGAAGAATATTGCTCAAATAAAAGAAATATTTATTATTTTCAAGTCAACTTGAAAGTTAGAACTCTCTTTATATCAGTGCTGGAAAACCGAACCGGAACCGAACCCTGTAACCCCGAGAACCCCGTCAAAAATTGAAAACCGGAACCGGAACCCTAACCCTTAATCTAAAATCTTCGGAATCCGAACCGAAACCCTAACCCTTAATCTAAAATTTTCGGAACCTAAACCGGAACAGGAACCCTTTAAAAAATATTGGGTTTTGGGGTTCCAATTGTTATATCATATCGACTATCGACCACTTTATTTTCGGTCTAAAATTTTATTTTGATTCAGCTCGCACGTGCGGATTTCCTTTTTATTGTGCGAGCAGATGCCTAATGTTTTTACTTTTCTTATGGGGTACGATTTGCGGGTACGTCTCAGTCTCAGTCTCAACCTCAACTCAAAAAAAAACCATAAAGAATAAGTTAGATTGTTTATAATTTATAAACTTGGAAGCTAAGAACATAAACACCTATATTAAAATCTGGAACCATTATTTTGTGAAACCGAACTCCGGAACCGGGGTTCCAATTTCATTTCGGAACCGAACCCTGGAACCCCGGTTCCAAACTTTTTTTTTGGAACCTAACCCTGAACCGAACCCTTTCAATTTTTTTTTTAATGGAACCTAACCCGGAACCAAACCCTTTAATTATTTTTTAATGGAACCGAACCCAGAACCGAACCCTTTGAAAATTTTCAGGGTTTTCCAGCACTGCTTTATATTTAATTTAAATTTTAGGTTATCGATTTTTACCAATGTGCGCTGGGATATAAAAAAATATTATTAAAAAGCTACAACCATCCTCAATCAATTGGTAACAATAATAATACAAAAATAGTTGCTAAAATGTAAAAAAAAAATGTATCATTCAGTTATTGAGTTTCCTCCAAGATAAAACTCATTATTATTATCTTCTTTTTAATTTTCTGAAACTTGTTCGTATTTTTAACAAACCAGGAAAATTTAAAAAATGTAGTATCTCTTTTCATTTATTTGCAAAAATTTTCTGAAGTTAATTAATTCTATGGGAAGTAGCCCTGAACCTAGTTTGTCAAATAGAATGTACGGTGTACGATTTGTCAAAAGGGATGCATAGTTTATCAAGTAGACTATAAGTATATAAGTTACATATAATCTAAGAAAACTTAAAAAAAGTACTACCTTAATAGATCTTGGAAAATAAATTTTTTTTTTTTGCGATTTTTTTTTAACATTTTAAGAACTAATTTGGATTACCAATTAAAAGAGGATGGCTTGCTAATGCTAATTTTATTAAATCGCAACGAACTTTGGTTAAGATGTAATTAAAAAAAAAATTGGTAATCAAAACTTTAAAAAGCTGTAACTCCAAAACTAAAGAAAATAGACCCCCACATTTTTGTTTTTTCAACTAAATTTGCTCTAGTTTCTAATCCCGACGATTGTTGAACCACGAACAGAACACCCTGTATCCTGTATAACCAAAAATTTTGAAAAACCATTAATTCGTAAAATCAATACAAATCAATGAATTCAAGAGATCTTACAACAGAAATTATTACCCTAGTATTTGAAGATTTGTGAATCAGTTGAATTAAATATAATTTACGATCATTCAATTTGTTGAACTTTAAAAATCGTAGTTAGTTATATACCAATGTCTAAAAGTAACACTATCAACCAACACAAAGGATATATGTATAAAATAGGTAAATTAGGTTTTGTTCGTATTTTAAATATTATTTGATAGCAATAATTTACATGTAGAAAAATGTAAATTTACCGGAATTTTTGTTACACGTTTACAGTTACAGTGTTACAGTTTTAATAGTATATGCATTATCAATAAAAAGTAAAAGGTATTTATGAAGCAAATTTTAGTTAACCCTAATTTTATTTTATTTGCATATTCTTCGATATTAAATTTGACACAAAAAATCTAAAATTGTATACAAGTCTTTTATTGCTTTGGAACTTATTTTTACCTTGCAGTGGGGTGTCGCGCGTAACAAGGGTACTGCACACAATTATCTAAAAGTAAATATGCAATAGATGTCGCCACATGGTTAGTACCTAGAAAATATCTTAGCTAATGTATAAAGAAATATTGGCTCTAAAAATTAACTTATAAAGTAAAAGAAGTACAAACAATAATTATTATAAATTCCTTGTAGTTAAACCCAATAATAAATGAACAAGTTGAATTACAGATGTGTCATTTAAAAGCATTTATTTATGATAGAAAAAAATGAAAACATAAATATTTTGGATAATAACTTAAATCTAAGATTTGTTCTAAGAATGGTTCTAAGAAGGTCATATGACATCCTTTAAATACATGATAATGTTAATGTTAATTTAAATCAAGATCTTCATCATCGATTGCAACTTTGTTTGCATGATAATGTAATTCAAAATCTTAAATATTTATAAACAATTTTTAATGGTTAACAGTTTAATTTTTTCAAAATAATAAATAAATATATTTTTTCATAATATTGCATTTACTGAGAATATTTTTAGTGTAGGTTAATATAAATGGATAATTTCGTGCTTATAATGATTATACAAGTAATGAAAAAATAAATTCAAAAGCCTTTACAACTATTTCCTATGATTGATGGTAAATATTACTTAAAAGTTGACGTTTCAGAGTTTTCTGACTGAAGAAATTATTATTTATCCATAAAGACGAAGGAGTAACATGTGAGCGACCAACCATTACACATCCCCCAAAATATGATAGCTAGTTTATATTGCCAAAGGTTATTCCTAAACCTTTGCAGAGAGGATTTTTTTCTTTAATAATATTAACTTTGTTGATTTTTTACACAAAAAGTTTTTACCTAAAAATATTTTTTTTCATAATTAGTTTTCTTTTCAATTAAACTGACACAAAACTGATGAAGCATTTTTACTGAACTAAATTTAGACAATAATATTTTTCATTTAAATCAAAATAAGCGGTAAAAAACGTACAAATCAATTAAAACAACGTGTTTATTTAAAATACAAATTTATGTTATTATTCATCCAAAAACTTTCTTGTGATCAATTAAGTATTATATTTTAATAATAACCCAATTAAATACTGTAAATTAATTATATTCATTTTGATTAGTAAACATGTTGGGTAGTAAGTAGTCATTTTAATTAATAACCAATAACAAACTATATTTTGCGGAAGTATTGTATTTTTATTACAACCACAAATATATTTATTCTAAAACCAAACGTAAGTAAAGCAAATAAAACAAAGAGGGATAAAGGGCAAAAACACTTTTTAATTGTCTGTCTACAAAGTGGAGCCCTTCTTTTTAATCGTCAAAATTAAAACAATCAAAAGAGAGTAGAAATATCTAAACTACAAAGTAATGAAAATATTTTTTAGTAGTTTCATACATTTTAGTGGAAGCCTCTTAACATCTCATAACTTTTAAAGCTGAAAACGAAACGTTTAAAAATAATAGGTAGTAAAAATGTTTTGTTATGATATGAGTATATCACAAAGTAAGTGTTTAATTTTCACGAGGTACAAAGTTTTCTTATTAAAATTGATAAAATAAGTAATATATAAAAAGTTCTCATTTATTTAGGAACTTATAAGTAGGGGTAAATATTTTTTTGTATGTTTTTTTGTTGAATGAAGTATTTTACTATTAAAAGCTTTTAGCTTCTTGGAATTGATTTAAATATTTTATATCCAGATGCGTGCTTACACAATCTTAAATAAACACGATGTAGAGATAAATATATCCATTGCATGTATTTTACGTTACGATATTCCCTAACGTATGGGGACTTGTTGCGCTAGAAGTGAAGTACAAAATCAATAATTAGGGCTGGTATTAAAGATTTACATCAAGTTAATTGAATGCTGTATTCCAAGTATTCCAATTAATTGCCTTCTGCTATCAAGCGTATGAAATGTTACTTAATATGAAAAATACTCTTCTTATGGAGCGCTTAATCTGGACCCCCAAGAATGTCCCCTATTTACTTTTCCTAAACTAAGCAAGCGATTACTTATCGGTTATCAAAAGTGATAGGCGTGAGTGTGGCCACCTTTTCCTCAATTTGCGCACTTGTGTGTTAAAAATATTTTTACTTTTGATTTAATTACAAAATTATCTTATCATAATTGATACAATCTCTATTTTAAATTGTACTGGTATTTTATTTTTATTTCCTTGTTTTTCTTGTAATCCCAATGCGGGCGTTTTTTAACTTTGTTATAAAATTATATGCATGCATGAAACTAAACCTATAAAACTTTATATAGGTACATAGAAATCGCGTGATCTTTTCTATTTCAAACAAACATTTTCATTTGAAATGCTAGATACGATCGCGTAACAAATGCATATGTGCCTCCCTTTGTTTCAATTTTAGGACACTGATTGTCCCTTTATTTTGACTATGCATAAATCAGGTACTTGAAGTATTCACCGAGATTTATCTCCCTTGCATTTGTATTTTATTTGAGTCTATTTGGAAGTTTATGTTTTTCTATAGGATCAGACACTAGGTCAGCTGACGAATCACACCAGATACGATATTGTTTGTTTAATAAAGACATCATACGCGATAACATTATCATCCTAAAGTATTTTTAAAGCTTTCAGTTTTTGAAAGCTGCAGCAAAATTGTTTTGATAAGCTATTAAGCAAATGTAAACATTAGCATTTACAATAATAAACAATCTCTGATATGTGATTAGAATGTTATTATTTTTTTACTTTTTACGCCTCGATTGTTTAAAATTTTAATTACCTTTTCAATAAAATTTTTACAATGGTAGAAAGATATTTACAAAAACACCAATTTGTTAATTTATAGGTGTAAAAATAAATGAGACTAGATAGTCTCATTTATTTTAATGATTAAAATTAGGTAACTGAAATCTTTAGTTATACAAATAGAAAGTGTTTGATTTCAAAAGTGATTTATTTGAAAATAAAAAATTTCCGAAAATGTTATGAAGCAGATTTTTTTTCACCTATTTTGTAAAAAATAACCGAAAAATTTGCTCAAGCACAATTAAAAAAATTTATCGATGAAAACCCCTATTTTACCAATAACACAATCAGGGTTCAGAATGGGCTATATCTGCAAAATAGCACTAAATAAAATTATTGACGACATTGTTACTTGTTACATCTACAGATCAGGGAAAAAATATGGTCTTTATTTTATAAGCCACAAAATTTTATTAAACATCTTGAAATCAATTGGTATACAATCTAATACACAATCGGGGTTAGAGGATCAAGCTCGAGGAAACATTAGCCAATGTTGTTGGTTTAACTTCTGTGGTACCTCAAGGCTCGATCTTGGGACCTCTATTGCTCTCAATTTATATTTCCAAACTACAAAACTTCGTTAGCCAGTGCCATGGCCATTTCTATGACGAAGACACCCAACTTTTTAGCTCATTTTATGAAAATGATATTGAAAACACTATTTTCAAAATATATAGCGATTTATTAAATACCGAATAATTAACTCCAGAAAACTTTAAATATTTAATGATAATACATATACTGGTTGTTTCAAATTTAAAATTAATTGATCATATTAGTAAATGCTTGCAAAGAGCATATAGTGCAAATAAAACAATTACTCTAGTAGATATTATTTACCAAAAAAAAAATCATGACCTTACTTTGTGAATCTCTGATATTGTCTAAGCTACTACAGATCGGTCACCAGTAATTTCTTAGATGTATATGTATAAAGAAAACAGGATTCATGAACAACAAAATTCTTGCCTTCTATTCGAATGATTTTTGAAATAAGTTCGAGCAACAACATTCAATATCGCACTGATGTAAATAATTTAAGTGTTCTAACACAATCTATTTAGGGCTAGACTTTCTATACCTAAACATAAGATGAGCCACTATAAAGGCTCTTTTTCTTACAACATTGCTTACACTTACAACAGCCTAAACGATAAATTAAAATCGTTACCTTCTCACTCATTTAGGAAAATGTACAAAGAGCATCTTTTGAATGAGCAGTTTTCATAATTTTCATAGTTTCCCAATTTTCGCGATTATTCGCCGTCTCTTTAAACTATGTTTTTCTTTTTGTTTTCTTTTATTTTATTCGTATAGTTATTTATCTATAATATTAATCAAATGCGCTAAAAAAATATTTTTCTATATGTACTGGGTTAAGTGGTAGAGCAGACGAAAATCTAAACTTCGCCCAGAGATTTACCACATGTTTTTTTTATTTTTTATTATTTTTATTTTACTTTTTTATTGTAATTATTGTTATTATCCTATTTTACTTTAAAATGTGTGGCCGTTGCTATTAAAACCCATTAGTGCATAGCGTCCGTTTAAACGCATTTTAAAAAATATTAATATTCGTACTTTGTTTATAGTGATTATTATAGACGATCACCTATTGTATTTAAATCTTGGGTAAACCTTACGATATTCAGCAATTAAGCCCCTACTTGGCTGCCTTATATTTAACCATTTTTTTTTGAAAATTGTCTTTAAAACATTAGAAAAACGTAGAAGACTATTAGTACACTAATAAAAAGTACCAATAATGTTTTTAATTAATATAATACGTTATTTATTGTAAAATAGTCGACTTCTGAAACTTGCCGGAGGGTAAATTTACCACCCTAAATAATTTGGGTTAAGGTGCTGTTCCACCAAAAAGTTTTGCTGCACACGAACAAAGAACGCGCACACAGCATGTGTATCCAAGGAATTCAAGAGTGCATCAACAATCTTTCCATATGTTTGCGCTCTTTTTCTTGGAGTGCTCGAACAATGTGTTCATACTTTCAAAACCCGCTACACCAGACGGAACATTTTGGTTTACCTCCAAAGTTCAGCCATTGCTATTAAGGTGCTGCTCCACCAAAAAGTTGTGCCGCACTTATGTTCTCCAAGAATATTCAGCACAGTTATTTAAAATTGTGTCCACCTACGTCGAAATCTTAAAATTTTGTTGTAAATAGTGCAAAATAATTTGTTTGAAACATTGTGGATATTCCAGTTCCTGCATTTAAAAACTAAAATACGAACATAATTTAAAACCATAGCAAGTTTATGTTACCATCTTAACAGATAAGGACGTACTGCTTTGCCTTTTGGGTTGTGTCACGTTGCTGGGTTCACAATTAAAAATGGCGGCCAATTCAAGATTTTTGTCATGTTTCAATTTTTTGTTACTATAGCCGTGTATTAGGGATTAAATAAATGATTCTACAATGTAGATTAACAAAATTCACCGAAATTAAGAATGCGGCAAAATTGCACAATGTTTCATGCTTTCTAAACCAGAAGGAACATTGCGGAATAGTGCGGAACATGGAACATTGCCGCACTACGGTGAATCAGTACCTAAATTCTTTTTTGAATTCATGACGTCACGACTTAAAAAGTTCTAGTCTAGCAACGTTGTTGGTTTCCTCATAAACCGTTTTGATAGATGGTAGTTTTCAAGATTTTTTCAAAACCTGCTTCCATTTTGATAAGCACACGCCATACTACCTGCACCATCCACCATTAACTAGTAACTAGCAGATTATAGTATGCGTTGTAAAAGGTACACTATAAAATTGATATATTTTTTACTGTGGAAAAAAGTCATTGGTCATCTTTAGCAAATAACTACAGCATTAGAAAAAACAGATTGAAACAAGCTTTTACCTATTAAAAACCGGTTTTCATAATTATTTTTAATATTCCTTTTCATTTCCGACACTGCCTAGAAATGTTGGTAGTTTGTTCATCAGATTTTCGTAAAAAGAGGAAACCGGCTCCCATTTTACAACGAACATGAATGAAGTGGCCTCACATAAAGTAAATCAGTGATGCTGAAAACTTTGTTGCTTTCCTAAAAAAGTTTTTCAAACCGTTTTCTGTTACATGTTACATGGAGGGTCCTGTTGGTCCTACTTTGAACTTTTGGCTTAGAAAAGGCTTGGTAATCGTTGAACAATGAAAAACTGTCCCATCCAAGACCTATTGTCTATCCGTGGCAATGTCCTTTATAATTTCAAAAGAAATTACATTCAGAATTAATGACCCAAAAATATTTGAATACATAATTTGAATTTACTGGGCCACGTACCTATTTTGTTTTTTTACAAATTTTCGAACAGGATTAAAGTATTGATCTTCAAATAATAAAATGGTCTGTTATAAATTTTGAGACAAAAAAATAAAAATTAATATTGCACTTGCAAATGAAGCCGAGGAAAAGTAATTTCTTTGGGCAACGGTCAAATTGGTACCCTTTTTTAATATTATTAATATACACTAGGTCGCTACTATAATCTTTGCAGAATATTTAATGATAACTAGTCACAGCTTTAATAAAAACAGAAGATTTATCACATTCGACTGTTACTGTGTTTTAAATTTTATTTATCAGCATTTTTAGTACATCATGACCAGTAGAAAACAAAATATCTCAGGTTATGTAGAAATACAAATTAATTTTGGAATATAATAATAATCATATAGTAAAACAAGATATTTCAAAATTCTTACATCAATTTCCTAAAACTGAAGAAGTACTAATTATCACTGTTCTACAAAAAAATAAAAAGTTCTGGCTCTGAAATAAAAATATGGAATTCTTGTAGGTTTTTTAAGCAGAATTTAAATTTATAACCAGATTTACTGTAGCACATCAAGTTTTTGAGATATTATCAATTAAATATTTAAGATAAAAAACATTTTTTATGGCAAATAATTATTTAAAAAATATCTTGATAGAATCTTTCTCCATGTTTATTAGATACAGGGCAAACATTTTCGGGGAAAAACTCTAAATTGTTGTGCAAGAAATTAATTTTTGCAAGCATTTTACCCAAGCGATTGTTATGAAGTAAGAAACTTTTGTTTCTAATGAATAAACTATAGTTTTTATTAACAAACTGATCTCCCAGACTATTTAAAAAAAAACAGAACATCGGTCTGGCCCATTTCCACCGAAATGCAGCCGCTTAGAAAAAAATAACAAAAAAACTAATAGCATTAGTCGAGGATTTTTTAAATTTTAAACTTGAATATTGTTTTATGTAAACTAATTCTATCGTAGACCAGTACTATTAGTATTTATCAAAACACCAAAACTATTTAAAAAATTAGAAAAGCATATTTTAAATAATTTTTAGGCATAAGCATGTAGTGCCAATAATTAATATTTGAAGACCTTGCTAAAATATTTTTTTCTGCATTTTTAATGAAATGGTAATATGTAAATAATTTGCATCATTCTCATTTTCATGATTAATTTACGAGTTTGTTGACTTATTAAAATTCATCAATTTGAAGGTTAACCATAAGTCAATGTCCTAAAGATATTTTAGGTGAAAGACTTTCGCGAAATATTTTGAAACATTTATTAGTCATCCTAGAACAATTTGTATCATGTTAAAAACAATTCGAGAGATTTTTTTTAATAATATTGTGAAACCATCCACTTTTCTTTAGTGCATATTTTACACGTTATAAAATAATTAAATGCAATAGTAAAAACAAAATCCTTTTTCATAACATGATCTTTGTAACAAAGAGAATTATTAAGGTTTAAAGACAACACTTAAAAGGTGTATAAAATTGTATTTAAAGGAGCCATAAAATTGAGTCAATTTAAAACGCAAGAGTCAAAGAAGTGCTTATCTTTAATATGTAATTAAAATCAAAATACAAGATTGCATTAATTTAGTTTAAAAATAAAGGTAAATAAGAGGTGAATTGAGTTTTCTACGGTATAATTTTGGATGGGCATCAGACTGGTACAATAAGTAATTATTTATTTTTTCTTTCATGAATTATGATTAAAAAACTGACATTAATTATTGCAAACGCAAAACGTGAGGTTAGTTTATTTAAATGAAATTCAATATGAGACTTCTTTGGTGGCTAAAATGGCACCTTTTATGAAGGATTTTAGGCTGATTTGCGGTTTTCAAATATGCATGGCCTTGTATCTGTATATTTATTATTACGTCTTCTTTGCACCGTTTGAACAAACTTTGCTTATACTTATTTTAAAAATGTATTTAATCGAAAAAACGCAAAATAGCTATTTAAAAAAATCTAAACTAAATTATACATAATATGTTGCAGAATATGTAAAAAAATATTTTTTTTGAGTTTTAAGGTGCTAAATATAATAAACGGTTTATTTTTTAATTTACATAATATTTCACAATTTCTTATAAACCCATATACTTTTTTATTACCTGAACTTTGGGCGCTTTAATGCGAGGATAAACATAATACAGAAGGTTAAAAATTGTTACAAAGTTGCTATTTACTTTTTTACCCTGAAATTTTAAAAAGATATTTTAATTATGAGAAGTAAAGAAAAAAAGTGGGTGGAAAGTATTCTTAGTAATAAAAACTTTTTTACGCAGTAAATACTACAAATGGAAGCTAGTTAATTTTTTTCAATTTCAGGAATATAATTTTTGGTCATTTATTTTACAAAAGAATACCAAATTTTAAATCAAATTATTGTTATTAATGTGGTAACGTATTTGTGATGAAGTTGGGTCTGTAGGCGTTGCGTGATAGTAAACGTGTCGATCATTCCGTCTAGGTTTCCAACTATGTTTATAACTACGTCTGCCTGTCTGTCTACGTATTATTACACATTTCTGTTGAAGTCAATTGATTTATCCACAACTACATAATATGATGTTCAATAATTATAACTTAATCTAATACATGGGTCACATCTTATACGAATTCGTTCAAAACTAAATTTAAGACAAAAATTTACTAGACATACTTAAATTGATCAAACAATTGTATTTTTTTATTCTAGTAAAAACCACAAATATCCCTAAATGTAGTAAAACCTGCAATTTAATTTCAGGAATATATACGATTTACCTTCATGAAATAAATTACCTAAATAAAAAATCCCTTCCCTTGACATAAAAACTGTAGATAATTAGGCAAAATGTATGAAACTGAAATTTGCGTCAGTATAAACTATAATTACGCTTCAGTGAATGTAGAAGTACGTATTTATAAGACATAAAAGCAATTTATTTTTTTATTTTGCGTGCTAAGCTCACCTCATTACGAATTTCAATTAAACCTTTTCCTTATTATTGACAAGATGTCAATTATGTTTACATATTATAATTACAACAACATTGTTTTCGTATGATCAAGTTTAATCAAATTTGTTATAATAAGGACTTCCTGATACGGATGCAGTATTTAATTATCATTACTCAGTTTATGTTTATTCTTGATAAGGCAATTACCTGCTAATTTTCATTGCAATTTAGACTTCAGGTTTTCATGATCCTATTAATTTTCTTTATTTTTTGCTGGTAAACTTTTATTTTTTATATTAAATTTAAAATTTGCAAAAAAGCTTTTCTATAACGTTGAAGTCATCATAAAGTTGGATTAATAAATTTTGACAAAATCATGAAATTTATTTTATCTTTCGTTAGTCGATGCTAACATGTTTATAGGTGATGTGCTCGTCGAACGGTTTATTGGATCGTGTTGATGCTACACATCCAATTTGGTCCATCTGATCAAATTCCATTCGACCAAATCAGTATATATAATATAATATATATATATATAATCTGGAGGACCTTTAAATCATAAATATACTTATCAACATCAATTTAATTTCAAAAAGTATAATTTGTATTTCCAAAGTAATTAAATGCGTTTCAAAAAGAATCATTGTCTTTCATTAAAATTTGCCTCAGAAATTTTGGATTAACTATTTATAATAGTTTAGCTTTTAGCCACCAACAGCCACTACTAAAGCAGCTGATGATCTATTTTAATGTGTTTTGTTGCACAAGCACAATCACCACCACCAAATTGTATTTTTGGCTTTATCAATAAATGTTTCATGATACCAGGAGTCATAACAGGAGAAATCCGAAGTTTTCTTTTAACAATACCGCTTTAATCTTAGAACAGATTATTTCTTATGGGTTTAACATTGGTGAATAATCCTAATATTATTATTGGTGTATTGTTAAATTGCCAAACCACATTTTTGATGAATTACGAGTATACATATGTGTCTTTTGCGGTTCACGTGCACAATCACCGTCAAAAACTCTTGGCTTCCTTATTTTTTACAATTATAGTCCTATAAAATTAAATTGATTTTTCTGAAACTCAAATGATGTTTTCTGAAATAAAATTGATCCTTTCTGAAATTTAATAGATTTATCTGAAATACAATTTTGATGCTTTCTGAAATTAAATTTAATTTCCACATTGATATGCACCTCAATGGGGTTATTCTCGAATCACACGACACGATATCGTATAGGACATGACATGGACAGACTCTTATTTTTGCATTTGAATTACAAGGATATAATGATAAAAGTCGTATACGACATCGTGTCGTGTGATTCGATAATAACCCCCAGCCCCAAATGCGCTATTAGCCCGATCATAATCTTACTGGTGTTTTTACAAGTAGGACTTTAAATGGTAGCAATAAATAGTATCTTCTTAAAATGTCAAAAGTAAAAGAGTCAAAGGCAAAAACGTCGAAACTCAAAATTGTGGAATTCGAAGTATCCCGAACTCAAGCAATTTGGAAAATCACCTTAAATGGTTAAACGATTAATAGGTAAACAGAAACAGGTCGAACAGAAATTTAAAATACAGATACTTCGGATTCGAAAATTTTACATTTCGACATTTGCGTTCGACACTTTTACGGTCGATGCTTTCGAGGTAGCCATTTTTACGGATTTGAAATTCGACAATTTTACGTTTCGACATTTTTGCATTCTGCAATTTTACGGATTTGCAATACGATAATTTAGCAGTTCGACACGTTTGCATTTCTACACTTTCACGTTTGACATTTTAATTTTCGATGATTTTATAGCACATCTCAAAATCTTACTGCACCAATCTGTTCTGCCGTTCTTGATGAAAGTGCTATATCTACAAATACTCAGTTTTTAAATACACAACATTTTCTGTATAATTTTATGTCGTTGTCATTAATGAATTTAATATTTTGGTAAAATCAATTTCTCCAATTTGTCTTTAGACGCAGCTTTACTAAGCTCAGCTTAAGTAGAGCTTGTGTGTTGCACCATTCACGACGCGCATAGAGGCATTTAACAAATTGAGCTGCAAAATTTATTAATGGCAATTAAATTCAATTAAGTCATGTTTGAAATTACGGCAAGGCCATATTTAGTGAAAACCCTTTTCAAAACATACCTGCTTTGTTATCCCTTTATCCCAAAATACGTGTCCGAACTCCATATTTAATGAAACTATTTCGAAATTTCCATTGTAATTTTCTATTCCACTTAGTAAAATATGATAAAATTTTTATGTTGTCAAAATGTTTTACCACGCCAGATCATCTTCCGATAGTTATTTAAAAATCGCACGTTTTTTTGATTTCTTAAAATATCGGTGTGGCCACATAATAAACCGTGGAGAAGTTTCTGAAGTTGCACCACAAAGATAAAGGCTTACTCTAACGCTGGAAACGAGTCAAAGTGTCTTCTCCAATACTCAATAGCAAGCGGCTGGATTTTTTACTGATCTATGTTTAAGTTCACCATTTACTTGTTTCTAGCAAATAATATGTACCAAACAAGTAAATGGTGAACTTAAAAATAGATCAGTGAAAAATGCAGCCGCTTGCTATTGAGTATTGGAGAAGACATAATAGATCAAGGACAACTATCCTGTTTATACTTATTTGTAAGATGTTTCCTTAAGTTGGAAATGTATTTTGATCCATAGATTTTATAAAATTTGTTTTTATTTCAAAACGGACGCTTATTATGGAATAGATATGTACACACTATAAAATAATCGAATGGTGATGAGTGCCATCTTTCCTCATCAGATGACATGTTAGATTCATCCGAAGAGTGATGTAGTTTATTTGGAGGTTGATCGGATGGAGCAAAAATTATGTCATGTAATCAGGAGATGACATGTTAATTTTTAAGAGTTCAGAAAGAAGTATCATTTCTATGGTTTATAGTTTTCTTTAAAAATTGGTCTTATACTAGATACAAGAGGATCTAAAATAAGAAGTTATCTATTTAGAACGTCTCCAGATTACATGATGTTCCTGAAATTATGGAAGTATCCCTTTTTCGTTCTCTCTGTAACACATTGTTATTTCTAGTTTGGAACTTGTTCTGAACAATTCTATGTTTCTTGTTTTCTTTCTTTCACCTAATTCTTCACTTACAAACGCTATCCTCGCCGGTATCCTTGACTTTGCCTATGCGCGTACCTAAGGATATAAACACCACCTTGGACAAATTTTGTCGCTATATTATACTCCTATGAAATAATTGTCTATGGCATCATTTTAACTTATTAGTAATATCGAAACGCTTTTTTATTTAAATAGAGTAAAGTTTAATTATTTAGTTTTGATCACCTAAATTGGTAAAATACTCCTATGTGCGACGTCTAGGCTAGTGTTATAGCTATATAGATTCGGCCACACCGCCGCATAGTGCATGCTACGCTCCTAGCCTTCTTTTAATTGGCTGTTTCAAAAATCAGCTATTTAAAATTCAACTAGTTGCTAGGTCTAACATAGCCATACATACGTTTTGTAAACAATAAACACATGCTAATTGTTTTGAAAGTTGCGTTTATCGTTTAATTTAAAATGAGTGCTAAATCAAAGAGAATACATTATTCCCAAGAAGAGAGACAATTTAGGATTTCTTGTATTTGATATATTGTCCACATCATTATTTAAATTAACAGAAGAATCTTGTCCTTATAATGTATTATAAAATATAAGTTCTTGGGTTGAGGACAAAAAATGCAAATAAAAACAATAAACTTTTATTTCGCAACAAGTTTCGGGTTAATTTTAACCCTTTATCAAGCTAAAAAAAATTACAAACAATATAAAATTACAACAAATTAAAAATTAAAAAATCAAACAAACCTTTGAAAAAACGTTTAAAGTATAGTCTTCTGCAACTTCATAATAAAATAAATATAAATTAATGTATAAATGGTGGTAAAATGGTGTATATAAGATAGTATAAAATTTTTTTGAAATGTTGAAATGCCAAAGTCAATTTCAAAATTATTTGACATTAAAAAATAAAATAAATATTTGTTTACAAAGCCAGTTAGTATTACAATACACTATTTAAAGTTTAATAAAAATTGGTATGATTCATGTAAATCTTCCATATCAGATTTAATATTAATATTATTTTTATGTTTAATAATATTAATAGTTTCACTAATAAGTCTCTTTTTTAAATTAGTTTCTCTATCTAATATAGTAACATCCCCAAAATTTAAATTGTGAAGTGTTCGAAAATGGTGTAGTGCTAAACCGGATTTGTTATCTTTATCTTTATATTTATCTTTACAATCGTAAGTATGTTGTTGTAAACGATTTTTTAACAATTGTCCGGTTTGACCTATATAAACTTTTTCACAATTTAAACAAGGTATTTTATAAACTAAATTAGACTCGAATTCTTTAGGTGTTTTGTCTTTTAATTTACTATAAATGTTACCAATTTTATTTTTATTATACATTGCTAATTTAACATTAAAAGGTTTAAAAATGTTGTCAATTTTAAAAAATTTTTTTTTTACTTCCTCATATTACTTGTTGCGAAATAAAAGTTTATTGTTTTTATTTGCATTTTTTGTCCTCAACCCAAGAACTTATATTTTATAATCATTATTTAAATTTACATTTTCATATAAGTCTTGTCCAGAGAATGCTATAAAAAGTATATTCTTTGAAATCGAATGTTAAAATTTTTTAGAAATATATTGTGTACTCCAATGAACAAATTGATTCTGTTCCTTGCTTCAACTAAAGTGATGTGATTGACATGAGCTCCGGTGTTGAAATCGAATTGGATGTTGTTTCCTCTAAACTTATTGAGCTAGTCAGTCTGGTCCGAATGTTTTACCACTTCTTTTTGTAAAAATTGTTCGAGTTCCTTGTCTTTATTATTCAGTACTCTAACTTGTGGTCTCTTTCCCTTTTTATCGACATCATCTTATAGATCAATAAGTATTCTAAGTACAATTCCCAAAACTTTTGAGAGTATAGTTGTCGATAAGATTACACCCATTTTAAGTAAATTGATAAACAGCATGGATTCTCAAGCGGCAAATCTACCATTACTAATTTAACCCTTTGGGTTTAATCAGTGGTGTGCTGGGGCGGGCTCGCGTGGGTTCGCGCGAGCCCGTTGTTAAATTTATTTGAAATTTTGCGAGCCCATTGTTAGATTTTTTAAAATTTTGCGAGCCCATTGTTATTTTTATGAAAATTAGCTTTTTAAAGTTTTCAAACATATTGCTGATTTTATGACAATTCTTTTAAATGGTAAACCATTACATCAATTTGATCCAAATCCTTTTGTAAAATCTTTTCTGCGCAATCATCGTTCGGCAATTGAACCAGCAAATAGAAAATCGACAGCAAACATAGGAGAGGAAGAATGTTCTATATGGAGATTTTTAGAATAATTTTATTTTAGTATACAGGGTGTTTCTGAACAAGTGTCGAATAATGTAGGAATGGGTTTTTGGACCAATTTTAAGACAAAAAGTAAGAATAATTTTTTGCGCTAAAATGCTCCATTTCGGAAATGCAGGGCATTGAAGTTTACTCATTTTTTTCAATTTTTTAACATAATATTGCTAGATTCGACACTTGTTCAGAAACACCCTGTATATAGTGATTTTATTTTATTGCGTTTGTTTTTTTAAAATAAATAAATTAAAATTTAAAAAAAAATGAATATTCTTGAAATTCTAACAGCAGCACCCCCCCCCCCCCCCATTGTTAACAATTTCCCAGCACACAACTGGGTTTAATACATTTCAGATATATTGGATAATGGTGGTCAGGTTCATGCTATACATACAGATTTTTCATAGGCCTTTGACAAGGTAAACCACTCTATTTAAATTTTTAAACTATTGGTATCCATGGTAAGTTTATTGCTCTAAGATGAGTTACTTATCTAGAAGATCACAAATAGTTGGGGTGATGGGTTTTTATTCTGATGAAATTAAGGTTACTTCCTGTGTCCCACATGGTAGTCATGTTGGACCCATTTTGATTAACATATTTATTAATTTCTGGTGACTATGGCTCGTTTTCTCTTCTATTTGCGGATGACTTCATAGTTGGCCGTGTGATTGATTGTATTGAGGACGCTGTGCAACTCCAGGATGATTTGCATATCTACTTTAAATAAGTGTTGTAAAAATAACCCTATGTTTTTAAATGTATCTTTAGATGTAAAGTAATAATCTTTTCCAAAAGGAATTCTGTCTTAAATTTTCCATATACCCTTAAACGATCTAGGGGTTGTTCTTGATAGTAAGCTTACATTCATACCTCATTTTAATAACACAATAAATAGGTCTTTAAAGGTTCCGGGTTTTATTGCTTGCTTGCTTGTCCCACACATGACTTCTCAAATGTCTCTATTTTTCTCTTTGTCGAAGTGTTGGAATACGCATCCGCGGTTTGGTCTCTTATGTACAAAGTCCATGTTAATTCTTTTGAAAGGTTGCAAAATAGATTTTTAAGAAATATTAGCTTTAAAGCCTACATTCCAATGTCAAACTTTTCGGCTATTGAGTGTAGAAGATTATTCGCCATTGATAGTCTGGAGTCTGGAGGAACGCAGAGCTAAGGCCGATCTCATATTTTTGTACAAATTTCTATCAAATTTTATTAATTGTCCTGAATTACTAAATTAAATTCGCATATATGTTCCTTACAGGCAAACAAGGCAACAGTCATACTTTGTTCATAGATCTCACTACAGGACAAATTCTGGTTCGAACTCTCCTGTGGCTAGACTTGTTTCAAATGATAATCAATTTATTGAGAGATTTAATATTGATTTATTCAACACTTCTCTTCCTATGTTAAAAATCTCTAAATTTGCGAAAGTTGTATTTTCTAATCATTATTATCACTCGGGTGGATCAACTTTAGTTTCGAAGGGGACATATTTTGCAATACAGCTGATGCATCCCTGTGCGCTATGGACACAACCCCTAAAATATTAATACGCATGGTGAGGTAAGTAATACCTTGTTGGAAAGACCTGTTTACCTCGAGTAACATACAAAAGAAGTTAAATCGATCGATTCATTTTAAAGATATTCAAAATTTAAGATGTAGAGTTTTTAGATGTTAAATTTTAAATATCTATAAAATAAATCGATCGATTTAACTTTTGTTTTCTGTATATTACTTACTGAATCGTGCTTTTTAAAGTTGTGCTTTGTAAATAATACCTCATTGGAAAGATCTTTTTACCACGAGATGTTATAGAAAAACAAAAGTTAAAGCGATCGATTCTTTTGAAAGATTTTTAAACTTAAACTGTAGCAGATTATTTTTTATTTAACCATACACAACTCAACAAATTAGTTTGAAGAAGAACTAAAATATGATTTATTAACACTTACATGAAACATTTTATTAAATATTCGAATTGAGTTCCACCAACCACCATGCAAACGTACAAATTTTGCTCAAAACGAATTCTTACATTTTGTAAAATTTTAAGAGTTATCTGGCGGCATTCATCAATAATTCTTTCTCGTAACTCCGCTAGAAATCCTGGTTACGTTTTTTAAATGCCCCTAAAGGTAAAAATAAAGAGGAGTAAGATCAGGAGATCGCGGTGGCAACTCCAATCCATTGCCCAGGAAACGTTGTATCCCAGAATTCCCTAACTGACCGTGTATAATAAAGGGGGAGGCTACGGCGTCAGATGGTCTTCTAAATAACGATCGTCATTTTCGATAATATAAGCAGAAAAGTTTGAGTATGAAACTTATGAATACTCTAGGATTCTCATCTGACCAATATCCAGAATTATGACGATTAACATCTGAGTTTAAGAAAAAGGTCCACTCGTCAAAAAAACAGATATTACAAAGATAATCACCTCACAAAATTGCAGTCGCAAGTCATGAATTAAATAAATTTTATAGGGATGAAATTTGTGACCATTCAATATTCGGAGAATGGTTGTCACAGTCGTCAGTATTCTTGTGCTTAAAGTTGGATCTACAGAAGCTTGTTCTAACACTCCAATTTCAACGACGTCATTTCTTATTAGGCGAACACCTTCAGGGTCGCGTTTATTATTACCAACAGAACCATTATTAGTTACAATGTTTGTTTGAATGTTGTTCATTGAATACATTAGCTGTAAGATGAGCAGTTTCATCATTTTTAACATACATAGTGATTAATTCAACCCCAGAATAAAATCAGCTCTGTGATTGTTAGTATGTGCCACCTTAACCGAACGCGTATCATTTTTGTTATTCCAAGATCCATATAGATATACACAAGAAAATTGCCTTGCTTACGGGTTTTTAACTGTAAAATAGAGTGAACGAAACTGTTTGCTTTTCTTTCAGTAGTCCAGACGACATTCATTTATTGGGCGGGCAAACTATAACACGATGAAGATTAGCAGTAATGCACCTGATAAAAAGAATCCCCAATGCGGTTATAAATTATATTGTGTTTTGCATTATTTTGTTTCAGATATTACGCAATATATGTCCTTTGTATAAAATGAAAAATAATTTGTTTCTACATGTATAAATTTTACCTGTTAAATTTTTAATACTTATCTTCAAAAACAAATCGATCGCTTTAAGTTTTGTTTTTTCTATGTGACTCATGGTAAGAAGAACTTTCCAACGAGATATTACTTACTCAAATTTAAGGGGTAGTGTTCATAGCACAATTTGATAGGGTAAGTAATACCTCTTTGCAAAGATCTTTTTATCTCGAATAACATACAAAAAACAAAACTTAAAGCGATCGATTTATCTTAGAGATATTTAAAGTTTAACATATAAAAACGTTACATTTTAAATTTTCAATATCATGCTTATTAAAATTTTGGGGGTTGTGAACATAGCGCACAGGGATGTATGGATTTTTTTCATCAGCTCTATTGCAAAATATGTATCTCTGGAAACTAAAAAATTGACCTGTCCCAGCTCTTTTTCAAACATTTTTATTAACTATTTTAAAACTCATCCGTTTCCTTTTTGTTTGGCTCACCCTGTACGTACTATATTACGTTTATTTAATTCAAATGACCAAATTAGAGATTCTAATTATTTTCGTTATCCATCCAAAAAAGTAAGTAAATTTAAAAACAGGTACCATTTTTGACTTAAAAATATTTTTTTTATTTATATGCTTATATAAAATCTTGAGAAAAGTACCCACAAGGAAGGAGCAGTCGTGCGTTGAAAAAGAGAGCTTCCAGGTTATGCCTTTAAGATAAATAATGAATGCATTACCTTTCGCCTACTACTGGGAGGATTTAATACTTATTAGGAGCTACATTACATATGTATAATTTTCACGAGAAAACCAATCGAAATTATTTTTAGCTCAATAATGTGAAATTTAAAAATAATTAAGGTTTATTGTAATATAGATTAAAAATATTAAGTGATTTTTAATTAGTATGATTCAAGTCTACTAATTATAAGTGAAGAAGAAAAAGTAATATTACTCAACGAAAGTGACACATATTTATGTATCGGGGAAGGTGTCAAAGACCTATATGTTTTGGCTTGCACATGTAACACTACATGGATTAGTAATAAGGTATGTTAAACAGGTATAATGGGTGTTTATTTGATTTAGACGAGGAAGAAACTCTCGTTTTAAAATGAATCACAGGTGAATCAGGCGTTTGGCCACGTCCTCCTCTCTCCCGCGCTACTGCATCGACTGTTCTTTGTTGATCCTTTCACGGTCATTGTATTACTAATCTTTGTGCATTCATTCTTACGTAAGAGTATTGTGGAACCAACTACCCTACATAAACAAAGCGAGCGATTTGTGAAAAACGTTAAAATAATTATTTCACTCTTGATGGCACTGCCATTTTGAATCTAATGTACTTTTGGATGGCAATCTTCCAAATTTGAGCCACCATTATGCGTCATCTCACACGAAATATTGGTTGTAATCGAAATATACCATTCTAAACTGGAAATGCAAGCCTTTGTCCTCTGCGAAATACAGACGAATTCGTCTCATTTTACTATTTTATAGTTTCCTTATAATTTATAGAAAGACATAAAAATGCAACTACGAGCTCTTCTAAAATATACGAAAATTTATATAATTTACAAACTCTACAGAGATAGATATAAATTTTTATAGCGTAATAAGATTATTTTATAATTAATTTCTTTAAGCATATATTATGCAAATTGAAAAAAAAACTAATTTAAATGATCATGACTAGAAGTCAGTTTTTTAAAAGGGTCTTCTGTGAAGAGAGCTCAGGTGCAAACCCCCCGCGGCACTGGCCATTACCACGCGACTGTGGTCGCAGATAATAGGCTTACGTAATCGGTTTCTTCAATAATTGCTTTCATATACTATATACTCAGTATATTATCTGGGTCACAAGCTGGTTCTAGTAAGGGTGCAATAGAACAAGTCGCTCCTCCGCCTATTCAAATTGAAATATGTATTATTTCGGACGTCTGGGCAGCTTCTATAGCATAATGTAACCGGTCGCTTGGCCTCGGGTAAACTTTTGCAGGTACACATTTTCGAAAACGGTTTGCTGTTTTAGCAGACATTTATGTGTGGGAAGAACTAGCAAGACTGCCCGCTTCTTTTAAAATGAATATGGTATTTACAATTATAAAGCACCACTTTAAATTAAACAATGTAGACAATTAATTCTTTTTATCATAACATCACCCTTTTCACAAAATATTTACCAAAAATATTATTTTAGAAATAATAGATAGTAGATTAATTAAATTACGAAATTGGCAGTATTTTTTTAAAGCGGCAATTTTTTAATACTTACTATGGTAAATGCAGAGCTAGAAATAAAGAAAAATAAAACCAAAACATCGTAGTCGCAACTTTTAAAATTTTTAAAATCAGTTATTTCCTGGAACTTTAAAAAATATTATTAAAGTATTTTTTAAAGAATGGTTATAACCACATCCAGCCGACTATCAAAATTATATGGTACGAACATCATATTTATAAACAAAGAAAAATAAGGAATTTACCAATATTTGTTTTTGATAATCTAGTAATTTAAAACTTTCTTGAAAGTTAACTATTCACTTTCATCTTCAAAGATACATTAGCGTGTATTCAGCGACCGTGATGAAAAATTTAGAGTCGTCATTATCGTTAATCACGTGATTAAAAAAATATTTCTTCATAAGAAATATTTTCTTAAAGACGTGATTAACTTTAGCGACGTCTCTAAAATTTTCATCACGGTCGCTGAATACATGCTAATAAGTTTAAGATATAGATCAAAATAACAAATTAGAAAACATAAATACTACATAATCATACATAATAGTAAATATAAATTATATACATCAATTTATATAATTTATGGCGACTTAATTATTACAATCAAGATCAGTGTTAAATATTCTTGAATACTATAAAAGATTGTATACAGGGTGTTCATTTTAAAAGGAGCCACCCTAAATAACTCTCGAAAAAATAATTTATTGTAAAAATGCCGTGACAGGTCGATTTTTACCTTCAGGGGGACATCTTTTTACGATAAAATAAGAAAGGTAATTGCCACCCCCTTTCATTGCGGAGCCATCCTTTCAATTTTTTTAAATGGGAATAGGGCTCGAGTGGTACTTCATTTGAAAGCATTTTTTACCATGATAATGGCAGTCATAATTTTTTTGGAAACTTTTTGATTTCTAACCTACCGAAAAATTTACAAAAGTACATACAGTAGTGGAAAAAAGTAGAGCAACTTTAAATTTTATTTTAATTTAAATAAGTAAGTAAACCTAGAACAAAATCCATTGGCTTGAATTAAAATACTCTAAAAACTATTTACTATTACCAAATTATTTCGACATTGTAATATGCATCAAGGTTTTATATAAAAATATGTGATATGTGTTGGAAAAAAGTAGAGCAACTTTATTATTTATTCATACAGTACTTCTTAATAATATTATTTAATTAGGTATTCCTAATATTTTGTGAAGTATCCCTTATTTTTAATTACTCGATTACATCTTCGTGGCATAGACTCGAGCAAACGGTCAATTTGGACTTGTGTTACTCCGCCCAACCATTTTCTAAAGCACTAAAAAGATCTACTAAATTTTTATACGATTTTTGCCGTATAGAGCAGTCAAGACTATCCCATAGATTCTCAATTGGATTTAGGTCGGGAGATTGAGATGGCCATTGACACACCAACTTGGATTGGGGTCGTTATCCTGTTGGAAAAAGTGCTGTAGAGGCATTTTTTCATCTACATAGGGCACCATAATATTTGACATAATATCCCCGTACACAAATATATCCATTTTTCCATCTATGCGATGAAGTGGACCTATCCCAAATCCTGAAAAGCAGCCCCATACCATCACGAATCCTCCACCATGATTGACAGTTGGTCTTGTATTCTTTGGGTTGAGTCTCTTGCCTATTGGACGATGCACATACTTAATTCCATCACTATTAAATAAATTAAACTTTGATTCATCACTAAAAATTACTTTTTTCCAGTCATTTATAGTCCAGTTCAAATTCTCTCTTCCAAATGCGAGTCGGGCTTTGCGATTTTTGTTTGAAAGAAGTGCCTTTTTGGCAGGTCTTTTTCCAAACAATTCACCTTCAGAAATTCCCATAGTTTCCTCAATTTGTGCCCTAATACGACCAGAAGACAAGAAAGGATCGTTTTTGGCGATATTTAAAATTGCGCGATCCAAACGTGGGGTAGTTTTTTTTTGGCCGTCCAGACTTCTTAATATGCTGAAGATGACCCCTTTCTCTAAAACTTTTAATTACACGCGATACAACAGATTTGTTTAGCGAATATTTTGTTGCTATAACTGATTGTTTTACACCATTATTATAGTCATTTATCAATCTTTCTTTTAAGTCTATTGATAAGGGACAACCGTGAGCCATATTAACAAAGTAATACTGAGCAATCATTTTCATTTTAATTCGATTTAAGGCCTGTTTAAAATATTTATTTGTAAAAGAAAAATAATTTGCTTTACTTTTTTCCAGACAATAAAGTTATATGAATTATCAATTGAATTTGCAGATTCTTACAAAATTATTTATGTACGATTTTTGGGTTTTACAAATAATACAATGTCTAAACTTTAATACAATACAAAAATTTATCGCAAATTCGCGTTTAAAAAGTGTACAGTATGATTATTTATTTTTGTATAAAAAGTTGCTCTACTTTTTTCCTCTACTGACTACTGTATGTAATAATAGTATTATTTATGTACTTCTAAATTACTTTTGGATAAATTGTTAAGTTTTGACCATAAAACAAGTGCTCTATATTAACTAAAGCTAATTATTTATAATTATTGAAAAATAAATCAGTTATATTTTTTTATAATTTTTTAATAAATTACTTTTTACTTTTTTCTTTTATCGTGTCCTGTAAATGACTAAATTAAAATAGGGTCAAAACAAATCATATTTTTATTTTCAGGATGAACAGCCCCAGGACCTCAGCAAGATATATTTTCCATAAGCATTCCAAATGTAAACAGCTTTTTAAAACTCGAAATTTATAGCAAATCGAGTGAAGTTTCGAAATAAGACTAGAGGTGTGATCCTACCAGTTGAGTCTATTAGTCAATTGTTCAGTTAACCGACTGATTTCCTATATTGAGGACTGGTGTTTGGGTGATAGTTCTACTATTGGTGTGAAAAAGTAATGCTTTCGTTTTGGTTGAGTTGAGGTTTAATACGTTAATTGAGAACAAACAATGTAATTTATTTAGTAAATGATTACACTCTATCTCAGATTGAGGTATTAATTCAGACAAGACTAATACAGGCATGTCGTTACCGTACATTGTCACAGAATAGTGTTGAAGATAAAGTACAAGATCTTTGATGTATAAAGTAAATAGAACGGGGCCTAGAATTGAACCTTGTGGTACACCAACAGTGACTGGTAGGACCTCTGACTTATGTATCTCATTTCCTTTTCTGCCGAAGTGAGTTATCTCAATAAACTGAATTATATTCGTTAAATAGGACTTGAAAAATGTTGCAGCATTTCCACGAATGCCATAGGCATGGAACTTTTTCTAGAGCGTGGAACACATTCAAAGGCCCTACTCGGATCACAAAAAATCCCGATTGGTAATTGGCCATTATCCACATAACTTCCTCATAAAAACTGATAACTGTTTGATATGACATTTTTGCTCTAAAACCATGTTGACAATTGCTTAAGATGTCATATTTAGCAAGAAAACTTTCTAACCTATCTAAAATGGTATATTCAAAAACCTTCGCTATTGAGCAGGACAGAGAAATTGGGCGATAATTGCCGATATCCTTAGGAATTCCTTTTTTGAAATTGGCTTTACAAAAGAACATTTTAGAGCGCTGGGGAAAATTCCCTCTTTATAGACTTCGGATAGAATAGGATATTGGTTTTTAAGAATATATAGATTTTTAAGACCTTGGCTTGATTTTTTAAAAATATCTGTAATCCAGGGAGATTTCATCCGATTTGGATTTCAGCATTTAAACTATAAATGGCTTAGTAATGTGTGTTGAAATCTATCAAATTTCTCTTCCAATGTTGCAGCAACATCCCAGACTTTAATTTTTAAAGAACTGAGTAAGAATAACTTAACATACGTTTTCTATTAAATTATATTGTTTTTCGATGAATGATACGTAACTATTTTGGTAAAAAATCTATCGCGTCCATAACACAAAATCAAAAAGGATATAATGCCGAGGACATGAAATAAGTCGTTTCAACCTTGTATATTAAAGACGACAAAGATCTTTTAAAAAATCACGAAAAAGTAGTTTGAAAGAAACCGTTCGTATAGATTTTACAACTCGAAAATGTCTCTCTCCATGAAAATATTACTTTAAATCTCGAGACGCGGTAGTGATCGGTAACGGAAATTATGTAATAATACTATGGAAGAGTCTTTAGGTATGTTAACAATACTGCCGTCCTAAGTCCTAAGCCAAAACGACGCATCTTAACATTTTTTAGAAACGGTGATTTTTGTACTTTAGGACAATTAGGCACATTTTATATATGTACATATACCAAGCAAAATAATTATATCTCCAATAATAGCACGTGAAAGTGCTAACAACTAACAATATTTGACGTAACTCAAAAATTCATTAAACCTAAGCGGATTTGACGTAACTCATTTTTCTAAACTGTTCTAAGAGAAATAACAAATTAGACGTATCTCATTTTAAGTAAATAAAAGCAGCCAAAATTAAATAATATTTTTTGAAGCCTTAGGTACCATACGAAATCATGATTTCACCATACAACTGGATTTTTTCATTTTGAAAAAAAATGTATAATCAGACCATTAGTACCTCGATTAGTACTTAATATATCTGTAGAAATATATGTATAAAAAAACAGGAAGGACTTAAAGATATTACTGCTGTTGCGAAATTTACAAAAGTGTTAAATATCTCAGAAACTTAAAATCATGAGAAGCGTCTTGTTGGCTTAGGATGGCAGAATAGATATTTGTATGAACAATAACAAAAATATAAGTAAAACAGTGTTAGTACACAAATTTAATATAGTAAGGATTGCATCAATAATCACTTAAGACTTAAGGAATACTTAAATTAGAAATTTGACAGAAACATAATGGAATATCGGTCACTTAAAAATCCTTAAGGGGTAAGGTTTAGTGCATACAGCCCTAAATAGAAGAATAAAATAGCAATTAGGAAAGAGACTCAAGAATGACTGTTAAAATTTTAGCCCAAAAATATCCGCATTACATTGCAACCTATTATATTATTTCACTATATTATTTACCGGAGAATTTCTATGATAATTAGAGTATGTAATTGCTACTGAGAAAGTAGCACAAGTTCTCGGGGAAAAGCTTGGTACATGGAAAGGTATCTGATTCAGCAAATTCGGATGAACTACCAAGATATTTATTAATTTCTAGAAGAAGCAAACCAACATAATGTTTTATATATTGTACACCGTAATAAAATTACATCCTAAAATATCTTAATATGTTACGGTCTGAATAAATTTTATATTGAATAATTTGAGGAATTTCTTTTGAACTTTTTCCACAGAGTTAATGTATTTATTGTACATACGTGACCAAATAGGGGGAGCAATAATCAAATCTTAATACAGTATATGCGGCATATAAGGTGATCAGGGTGTTGACGTTCGTTAAGTAAAGGATTGCCCATTACGGATAATAAATCCTAATAGACGAAAACCAAACTTAGTTACCTGACCATTAAAACAAAGCGTTCTATAGAAAAACACACCAATATCCTTAAATACCCGCACTATAGATTTTCATTGTAGTATGTTAATAAAGATGTTGAATTGAGGCGACCCCTGAGAGACACCGCTGGAGGCAACATGCACTTCCGAAAAGGTATCGTCATATACCACTATTTGCTCTAGATAATGAAGATATGTGGAAATAGTTCTTATTATTCTATATTATAATATTGTAATCCTTCAGTTTTTCAACCAGAAGATCAGGAGAAATGGGAAACGATAAATTGCGTTATATTACAAAAATTGGATAGAGCTGAACATTTCTTAAAAAACCCACGTGCAGCGAATGAGTTATAAACCTGGTGTGTAATATGTTCAGATAGTATTGATTCCCAAATTTTAGAGATATTAGAAACAATTGCAATGGAGCGGTAGTTGGTTACATCACTTTCTGGAAAAGTCCCCATCCTGAGGATAAGGTAAAATATGTGCCGAAAGAAATGACGGAACTTGGTCCAAGCCCATTGTAAGTTTAGAGGCAAGTTTCATGTGCATTCTGACATCATCATCATTGATTATTATGAAATCACCCAGTACATTAAGAGAATCCATCTTAAGACGATACTCGGTAAAATCTGTAACTCCGCATTCACCCGTACTGAAAAAATGGCTTACTTCTAACTTCTAAGCAATAATTCTTTATATAAAAGTAACGCATAATAGCTGTAACTTTTTAGTTTAAAGAGTTACATAAATAAGTTAAACACAAAAGTTTTTCAGTTAATTTCAGTGCATATTTTGGCATTTTTAGTTTTTCTACATCTTTCTCCAGTTTGTTTTGCAGAGCATCCAACTATTGTTTTTTAAATAGCATTAGTGTGTTTTCTTTGCACATTTTAAAATAGCACATTTTTTTGTATTCGGCAATGCTATTTTATAAATAATAAATTGTAGAAAAATTAAGGTTGTCTCATTTATAAACATGAAAAATTTTATTTGGATTGTAAATATCATTTTGTACAAATAATTTCATATGAACTAGTATTTTTTTCGACTTATGAAGTTATGGCAATAGGATGTAAAAATTAATAAAATTTTCAAATTGTTGTAACTATTTGAGGAATAAAAAAAGTAAAGATCCATAGAAAACTTTTTCTTCGGAATGATATTTACTATCCAAAAAAATATTTGAGACTAAATTAAAAATGACATATTATTTTTTTTTCAAATTTTAATTTTTTTAGTATAAAATAGCATTGCCAAACACAGAAAATGACCTCTTTTTAAAGCTACAAAAAAACATACTAATGCTGTTTAAAGAACAACAGTTGGGTGCTATAGCAACAAAAAAGAGAAAGTTATATAAAAACTAAAAATGACAAAATATGTCCTAAAATTAACCGAAAAAATTTTGTATTCAACTTTTTTATGTAACTCTTTAATTAAAAAAGTTACAGCTATTATACGTTACTTTTGTTACACCCTGTATATTATTATTTTGAGTAAAGAAATGGAAAGAAATGTCATCTACCGTACTAACACAAGAAACGTTATTTCTCATGCAATTAAATTTTTTTATTTTGCTCAATTCCTAATCTGTCTCTAAAAATGATTTGAAAAATCACCATTTTTCAATACTTTTGCGGGCGAAATACGGAGTTACATATTTCACCGAGTATCCTCTTAAGAGAAATCACGTAAGGAGTCTCATAAACTTATACAATTGTAATTTAGTCATTCAACAACAAGATCTTGTAATAGCCCATATTAATGAAAATTTAACGGTGGATGAAAAACGGATGACAAAATAAACAAAACCCTTCGAATTAGTGTAGTTATTATTGGTGCAAAGATATAATAGTGGTAGTACTAAAGATGCATTTACACTTGCGAAGGCGTTTGTATCCTCTGATTGAAAATATGTGAACTCTGGTTTATGGTTCCTTCGCCGCATGTTGCCCGACGTCATTTTCTGATGAGTTTGAAATCCAAGGAAATATTATGATGCATCCTAAAATCTATTATTATTTCCAGTCGCGTTCATTAAATTTCATTCTGAAACACCTGAATAAGTGTAAACGAAGGGATTAAAAAGGTATCTCACCTAACGATCCAATTTGGTCGTATGGTTGACTTGGGTGCAAAGTTTTGTCATGTGGAGACTTCTAGCCAACCAACTTGGATGGTCGGATCGCAGACACTTTCCAATAGCCCAACCCAGATGGATGCAGATTTCAACCAAGTTAGATGCTACATCCAACCTTTCCATGACATCTTTTGGTTTTCAGTGATACCAGCTGTCAGTACTGCTCTGGATATTTTACAAAATAGTTACGAAAGTCATCACCATTGAGTTTTTTTGTTAAAGCCATATGACTGTTTTCTTTCAATTAATCATTTTTGCCCACTTCTTTTCCTCTTTTCTTCCGTTTTGGTAAGAAGGGAGCCGAAATATTAAATAGTGGACGATCTCAGTGCAAATACCAAAAGTAAATTGATAATATTTAAGTGCAGGAGGTGCGCAGAATCGATAGCGGTCGAGTGGATGGCCGGTTGAGTCGCGTGAAAGCTGAATCCAATTCGCTAACTCCAACCGACCATCCGACAAAATTGGGTCGTGTATAGGCCATTTTATATGAAATTTTAAGTTAATTAGTTGGGTAAGAATAAAAATTGCTATTAGACTAGATTGTTATAAAACCGTGTGAAATGATTATTCGATAAGTACATTGCTACGGAAGCCGTGTATTAATAGCTTTTGAAGTACTAATAATTAAAAACTACGGAAATTGTAGATGAAAATTTAAGAAATTTCTAATGAAGACTTTGATGTAAAAATATCCAACCCCTAAATATATTTAGCGGTATTACTTGTATAATTTTATAATTGAAAAGACTTGATGAAATACCTGAGTTGGAACGGTGGGTGGATGATATAAAGGTGGTTTACCCCTAATAAGCTTTCAACCAGTTCCGGGTCCACCTCAAGCAATGCAACTTAATCGTATTAATTTCGGTTCGTACACTCTAATTAGCGCCCGTACTTACGCAAAGGTATCGATCATAGACAGAATTCAGCCGCTAGCCACCCGAAAGCCGTAATCGTTCAGGTACGAAATTGAAAGTCAGTCGCATCTGGATTACTTTTAAGTCTTTGTTAATTACACGCTTGCAGTCTGAAAATGTCTTCACTTCATCTACAAAGGAAAGTGCGTGGATTATTTTTAATATAGATTTCTTAATGCACCCCTTCCTGTCTTCGCGATTCGCTTCAACCACTCGACTAACAATGAAATATAATTTAGCTACAAAGACATTACTCTAAGAGGCCCACCCCTAGGGCGAATGCTATTTATAAATCAACATGCAAATTGTTCTCGTCCCTCATACCCCAAACAATCTCTATTAAATAGATGCTGACCATTAGTGCCAACCACTTCTAACAAATGCGTCTTGACTAAAACTATGCGGATAACGCAACTCGCAAATTAAAACAATAAAACAGGAAATCTTCGAACAATAGCTTGTTTAGGTAATTACTTTTTTAAAGAAGCAATTATTTTGTAAAAATAAATAACAATCACGTCGAATACCAATAAAGGTTTTTATTTATTTTTTAAATGATAATATTTCACTTAATTATTCAATAATTTAAATTCTACAAGGAAATGAGAATTTCTCGCAATTAATATAAATATGTCGAAAAGTAAAGATAAAACAGTTCGTTAACCCAGAAAATTGGGTAGCGTTGTAATTAATTAAACGTACTGGCCGCTTTAATTTTAGGATGAGATTAGTTAGTTGGCTGCTTGTATATGTAAAAACCACTACCTGTGGCAACTTGTTCAGAAAGGGATGGCTCGAAGGCGAGGATCGGAGGACAACCTGTTAATAATGTAAAGAACACGTGTTGATCTCGTTGCGATGCTATCGGTCCATGGGATACTATGCATCTACGAGATTTGCTGGCAGGTACTCAGCTCCGAGAACTTTCTGACCATTTCTTGGAAATCGGAGCTTGCTCTGAAGCAGATGGTGCCTGTGTGTTTACGGCCATAAAGGCTAAATTGTTTAGGGATACAAGGGTCGGATTCTCCCTCGGTAGTCCTCACGTTTCGACATTTGCCAGCATATGCATATTTTTTTAACTCAAATCCTCCTTTAAATTAAAACTAAAACATTTATAAAACCTTATAATATTACTAAATATGTAGGAAATATTTTTTCACTATTCAACCTTGATAAATTGATGCTTGTGAGAGTCGAGAGCAGATTTTTAAAGATGATACTCTTTCTTGTTTCCTACGTTTACAAAAGGTCTGCAAGTTACAACAGGTGAGTCACACTGGTGAACCATGAGTAAGGGTTTACAATCTGCAGGTAGAAGATATCACCAATGAATTGACAAAGAATCAGTCCCTATTACTCAGCCTACGTAAACATAATAATAGATCACGAAAAATCAATTTCTATCACTTCCGACTTATTCTATTTGACTTTTCAAGCCGTCGGTTATACCCATTTATCTTAGTTTGTTACTTTTATATTATCTTTCCATGGCCAATATGCACCCGCAACCACCTAATGTATCCATTTGTCTTAGATGAACGACCACCCTATCCTTTAATGATGCTGGATCATAAAGTCTATGTGCAACTTTCTAAATATTAAGATATACAAACCCATTAGTTGCCAAGCTTTTAAACTCACATTTAACTTCTTACAATTGTAAATCGTAGTTTGGTTGAGGGTCGGGGACACGGGTACCATGTCCGACCCTAGGCGGCTAAAATGTTTACTCTCTCTTCATTAGCGGTAGGTACACGCACATGTTCCATTACGCTTCCTCGCCTTTTATTTATATTATTTACAAATTATCAAACTCCTATCTGTTCCTACTCACCTGTGTGTAATTTCTATTTTTATCAACTAAAATATAAATCAAATCCACTCTTTTAGAAGTATATCAAAAACGCGTATTACATAAATAATTTAGGTATTTTTTTATTTGAAATGCATTTGGAGGATTTCATATTATTTGAAGAATATTTTATAAAGTTAAAAGTAGGATTTTATAGTTTAATTTATTTTCTTAGAGAGTTTTGTACGATCATCAACTTTACTAAAAGTATTTTAAAAATATATTTTAAAAAAAAAAAAACATTTATTTTTTAAAAGTAAACTATAGATAAGTTTTTCAAACCGCTCTTTTTAAATAAATTGACTATACATATGTAAGTGTAAATACATAAATCAAAACTAAAAATTGAACAAAAAACTTCTGTTTCTCTAACAAAATTTTTTTACAAAATGAAAGATGGGTACTCCTGTTGCTCCCATCCTGACCAATATTTTTATAGACAATATAGGACAAACAATCCTTAACTTAAATCTATCAAAAAATATAATTTCCTGGCACACATATAAGGATAACAGTTTGTGTACTTGGGAAGGTAGTGAATCTGAATAAATGAATTAACAATAGAAAAAGAAGAAAATAATCAATTAAATTACCTGAACCTAACCATAATTAAAAACAATAACAAAATAGAATATGACATAAGAATACAAACACTAACAGATTCTTTAATTCCATATGGCTCAAACCACTGTAATCAACATTAAATACAGAGGGGTGCACAAAAAACGGCCAACGATGTAGCTTCGTTGTTCCTTATCCGATTTAAATAAGTGATATGTCAAATTTAATGGTTTGAAGAATACTAATATAGAATAATAAAAGATTAATTTTATTTTTGAAAACATCAGAGGATGAGGAGTCAACTTTTCTTTTTTAAATAGCAACATATTTTTTGGATTGAAAAAAATTATTAACAAAAATAATCTAAACCAGTTAGACTTTTTTTTTAAATTAATTTAAAATTTTTTTTTTTAATTTTTTTAAATTTAATTCAATTGTTTTTTTTGTTTTTGAGTTTTTAGTTTTTTAGTTTTTTATTTTTTTTATTTATTATTAATAAATTAAAAATTATTAATAATAAATTAAAAAACAAAACTTAAAAAAATAAAAAACTCAAAACAAAAAAAAAACAATTGAATTAAATTTAAAAATTTTTTTAAAAATTAATCTAAAATAAAATTATTGGTATATTTGGTTTAGATTATTTTTGTTAATGATTTTTTTCAATCGAAAAAAATTAGTTGCCATTTGAAAAAGAAACCTTATAGAAAGTACAACAGAAGAAAAAATATATAAATCATTCACGTATTAAGGGTATATCAGATATCAGTGACAAACTATCTACTGTTTAGAAATAAATAATCCCAGTACTAGAAACAATTCAAAAGACAAGGCAGGCAGCTTAGATCAAAACGGAGTATAAAAAATACAGTATAAAAACTGTAAGGCTATACTGGGTGTATCGTTCGTGGTTCACCAAACGTCGGGGTTAGAGGCTAGAGTAAATTTAATCGAGAAAAAACAAAAAAGTGGGGGTTTATCTGTTTTAGTTTTGGAGCTACCACGTTTTGAATTTTAGGTCACCGATTTTTGTCAGAGATATGAAAAGTCATTAGCATGCCTTTCAATTGGTAACAACAGTAATACAAAAGTAGTTGTTAAAATGTCGAAAAATAAATAAAAAACAATATTTTTTTTCAGTCAATGAATTTTTTTTCCAAGATAAGACCGATTATGGATATATTTTTTTAGTTTTCTAAAACTTTACTTACTAGAACCTTCTGAAGTTATTCCTATAAGAAGCATTCTGAGCACAGTCTGTTACAATCGGTGGGTGTACAGGTATGAATTGTTATAAAACACTTGGTATTCCATTATATTATGTAACCTACTTGACAAACTATGCACTCCTTTTGACAAACCGTACATCCTATTTGACAAACTTCTTAAAGAAGTAAGACAGTTTTAGTAAGAGAAGAAAAAGAGCTACGGTTTCAAAAATTTCCTTGGTTTGTTAAGAATATGTATCAGAAAATTAAAAAAAAGAAACAGTAATAGGTGTTATTTTGGACAAAATTTTGAATATCTGAAAAAAAAAACATTTTTGTTCAATTTTTAATTTTAATTTTTAACCTCGACCGTTGGTGAACCATGACCTGAACATGTAAAGGTGTAGCCGAAAGAACGAGAATCAATGAACACTGCAAAAATAGAACCACCTCAAACTTTCGACGACACCTCGACAAACATAAACATGACATTGACACAGAAAAGGAAAAAGTACTATTCACAAATGTGTACCAGCTATTCACATTAGATGATTTGTTGAAAGATATATCTATTTATTTATTTTTACAAGAAATTATTTACAATAAAAAATAATAATAAAAAAAACTATACAGGGTGGCTCACAAAATTTTTTAAAATTCTACTATTAGGAAGTTGCTGTAACTTTCTTAGGAGTCGAAAAACCATATTAGTTTATATGATTTTTTTGTTCAGAATGACATTATCTAAAAAAAATTTTACTAGAAAAAAAGTGTTAAAACTAGTTTTAAAAAACGTCTTTAGGTACTTCTAGTTTTGACTAGTTAAAACTGACGTTTTCGATGTTTCAGCCCCAGGGGATGATTTAGATTTTAGATGACTTAAGACATGATTTTGACTTCCATAAAGACAGTTTTTACTCTAGTATGCGTAAATTTTTTTTGCTTGCTATCTAACAACAGTCTACTAAATAAGCTTCATAACTATAGATACCCGAAAACTAAGAGTATTATCCAGTGGTCCTGTTTATAATTTTTTTATATATATTTGTTTTAGTCATTGATTGCAACTGTCACAAGTACATAATGATGTTGGTGGTTTGTGTCGCTAAAATTGTAAATGTAATTTAGTTCTAAAATTGTTGAGGTACATATTGAATTAAGAGTCATTAATCTTAGGTAGGGGAGGTTGGAAGTTTTTCGATTTAGGTGAAGCGTGCCAGAGCATTCGCGGATAAAAAACAATTGGAAGCGTTTCCAATTAAATTGCTGATGAGGAGCATTCAAGAAGCGGCAGCGAGTTGAATGCGGAATGATAAATGGAGCGCGTGGCCCAGTAGCCCTGCACTGCCGTTTTGACACCCAATCTGCATGCAATCATCGAGCCGGTTACAATCTTCCACTTGGTAATTGGGGGGTTAGCTGTCTACACGAGCCAATTTAGGACCATTCGCGTTCCGTAATTAGCGGGAAGATAGGAGATTATTCGAAAGAGTTAATTGGAAATTGTTCAGGATCTATTCAAATTATATCCGAGTGGTACGCTTTTCCGAAATAAATCCAGGCGTCAGTGATCTGTGAATTCATGCGGAAGTTCTCTCACACGGTTTATTTGCGGATATTTAAATCCTTGCAGCGGTGAATAATGATTACGGCTTTTGTTAACAAACTGTTAATGATCAGTGACAGTGTTTACATACGATTATTAATGACATATTTTTGCATACGTTTAGGATTAGGTGGACGAAGAGAATTCAGGTAGCAGAATAGAGTCCCCTCGGAGCAGGTGCCTTATCTAAGTCTTCCTTGTGCGGCCACTACATAAAGCCATTTCCATATTAAAAAGGAAATCATAAAAGGCAGAGATTTTAGCGGCCGTAAATGTCACTATGCATATTCTTCTTGTAGCTTCTGAACGTCTTAAATAGCCCCAAAAATTGGATTTGCCGTTCAATAACCATAAAAGTATATGGCGTTTTCAAACTCTTTGTTTAATAGTCGTGGGGCAATGTTTATAAAATAATGCAGTAAAATGAACATTTTAAAGTCTAATACATAGCATTATAACGAGATATAAACCTCCGAAAGTTGTAAAAGTGGAAGTCCCGCTTAGGTCGTAATGCTTAACCTCTCCTCGTAGTAAGTGACCCGCTATTGCTAAATGACGCGCCCCAAGTCCCCGAGCAACTTACTCACTTCAATCCTAGCACGTCCCAGATTTTCGCTGATGAAAACCAGGCATTTGGGTATAGATGTTCCTTAATAAATGCCGATTCCGACTCATATCTCAACAATTGTTAAAAATTATCATCGTTGGAACTTCCTAAATCGCCCCAGCAATAACCACAACAAAGAAAACCCATATGCAAATTATTATATTTACAAAACAAAATAACCGAGTTAAAAAAAACGCGTATAATTTACATCTACTTAAACCGAATGGGAATCTCAATCATTCCCTTTGAGAAATATGGAAATGAGTTTGACTGCATGAGTGGCGGGGTAAAATTGTTTCCACCGAGTATGAGTATGTCTTGTCGGGGTGTCAAGTGGTCACATTTATTTGTGGCTCTTCTATCATTACAATAAAAGAAATGTGACAACCGGAATATGTCCCTCGGGCAGGGAAGCTTTCTCTCAATCATACGTTTATCTGCTTCGTACGACCACTTTTATTATTTACACACTTCTCCAGTTGCAGTCGTCGAGGGTGCCAAATTGAAACCATTTATTATTAGATCAACCATTGTACGTTATTTGAGTGCTCAACATACACTTACTTACTAGAACATCCCTCCTACCCATACATGACAAATTTTAATTAAATCACCCCAAAAAAAGTACGTGGTCATTACGTTATTTAATATCTAATTAATATTCTTTTTAGAATGTTTCCCATGCGATGCAACAAATTTAACAATTGTATACAATACAATTATAATATAACATATTTTTTTCCTAGGCGACAGTTTTAGTATTTGTAATTTAAATAAAAATAAAACATTTTCATACCTTATTTAAAAACGCGTTATTTAAATTTTACGATAGTTAAGTGTTTAAATATGTGGTTGAAACTTGTAAAACTACCCCTTTCTCGACAATTGTCAGTTCATTTAACAATTTCATCGCTTACGGCCCCTAAATGTCATAAATTTTCATGATTTACATAAAAAAGTAAAACATCCTATAACGAACTCTCTCCATTTATCCCAACGGACAAATATGTAACATAACCATATTTTTCTGGACGTTGTTAGTGATCGGTTGGAAACAAAAAATGTACACAAAACATAATTCCCAATGTCCCCAGCCTTATAATGATGCCGCTATTGCAAATGACTATGTGACCAAGAGGCACTTAATATGATCCCCTCATTAGACCTAATTATTGCGTTACCCTCCCTACGTTTGAAAAATAAATAACATCAACCCTTCGAGCGCAAAGTTTAATTATATCAAACTTAGCACAAAAGCAAATTGAAAAAACTAGAGCTACCCTCATAAAAATACTTATTTGAGCAAAAAATGAAAAAGGTAATTGCTCTGATTAGCTTGTATAAAATTCTGATTTACATTCATAGGGATGGTAGGAATAATGATTATCCACGATGATGTAATTTTGAAACAGAAGTTTTTGTAAAAAATAGTTCATCGTTGATCGGATTAGATATCAGGGAGGATTAGAAGATTATGTACCAATGAGGGATTTTGCCTCCCTCGGGAAAGCTGTCAGTTTGGAGCGAGACGCGCTAAGAGAAAATGCACAAAAAATATAAATCTAAAATTTTTACTATATGTTTCATTTAACTAAATAATATTATAACCTGAATGATAATGAATAAGCATACTAACTAAAATATTATAAAAACAAACTGATTTAATCCAATAAATAATACCTAAAGTTGGACATGAAAGATTTATTAATAAGTTTATTACAATTTATGAAGTATAAGCACTTTAGTTCGATCAAAATAAGATTTTAATGGTTTATTTCATTATAAAATATATTCACTTTAAAAATATCTAGAGTCATTTATTTTGAAGTAAATTTCAACTATGTAAAAATATTCAATCCATCCTTGCCATTATTGTATTCTGCCCTAAAAGCACATTTTTATATATTCCATAACAGCAACTCGGGAGTGAAATATGCATGTTGATTTGTCATATAACTTCTAAATTGCTAGATTCATGAGAATGGAATGCGCATTTCCGTGGAAAACCGACGGTTGCCTGGAATGCGCCATCGATCCCATCATTATGATTTTAGAAAATCGCGTGCAACAAAACATTGCTCCTTGAACATAAAAATCATTACATTCTTTGTCACACAATTCAGACTAATCAATAAATTCCTTTCTTTCATAAAACAAGTTGATTGTACTAACAACCCCATTTTTCCGGTCCAACCACATGTATTAATCGAAAAATCATCTATGTCATTGGAGCAAATGTTAAGTACTTCTGGACACGCTTAACTCAATTTAACCCAAAAACATACTGATATAGTCGACGTTACAATTGCTAGTCTATCAAAGGATTATCTTAGCTGGCGGAGCCGCGCATACTTTCTCCGCCCATTCCGCTCTTACGCACGCAGTTTTATCATGGCGAGCAACAAAGAGACGTGCTTGTTAAGCTCTCGAGAAAGCCAAATTAAAAATAATATTGCAAATAATTAAACAATGTACAAGAATATAAAAATAAAATTTATTTATTAACAAATTATTTCATAAATCAATGAAAATTATAAATGTGCCTCTTTTCTATTTTAAACAAAACAAATAATATTGCAAATTATTATTATTGCAAATCGTCCATCTCATCATCATCACTTGACTCCTCATCATCCATATTATCATCGCTAGAACTACTATCACTATCATCACCAGTTGTGATTATTAAAGGTCTCACGTCATCAATCATTATTTGATCGTTATAAGATGACTCTATTACTTCTTGGGTGTGCCTAATTGTGTTTTCCCAAATTTGAGCAGTTATGCTTTGCAAACTATTTTCCCACACAGTCAAAACTTCTGAATCAGTCCCTTTCGAAGAAATTATGTGTTTGTCATAATAGTTTTTTGTGATACCCCATATTAATTCAATAGCATTGTAATGACAATGATAAGGCGGCAAGCGTAAAATTTCATGACCATAACTATTCGCTAGGCTGTCTATTGCAAATTCTTTCGGACCTTTATTGCTCACCACTAGATGCATTAATTCAGCTTTAGTGAATGTTTTTTCAAACGCAATACCTTTTGTTTCTAGCCAATCTTCAATTTCTTTTTTTCTCCAGGCACCCGTTGGACTTTTATTAAGCAATCGAGAATGATAAGATGCATTGTCTAGGATTATTAAGGAAGGTTCCTCTAAAACTTTTAATAATTTCTCCTCAAACCATTCTTCGAATACTTCTGCATTCATCGAATCGTGGTAGTCAGCAGAATTACTTTTAGACGCAAAAACTAAATTTGCACCTTCAACAAAACCAAATTTTGTTCCTGCATGCAAAATTATAAAACGTTTGCCTTTTGAAGCCTTGCCTCGTTGGTTAGAACAACCTGGAGTTTTGTCGGTCCACTGTTTTTTTATGGTACCAGATCCACTAGAAAAAATCCACGTTTCATCGAGAAATACCAGCTGCAGAGGAAATTCGGAATTTGTATTCTGCATGAAACGTTTTAAAAATTTGTTTCGATGTTGAACAATGTGGCTTTGCTCGCACAAGAATACCCTATTTGCATCAAATTTTTTAAATCGGAACCCCATAATACGCAAAACTTTATATAAACTAGATAAACCAATATCAGCGATTTTCTTCTCCTTAATTTTTAACAGCAATTTTTTAGCCGTAATGAAATCATTATTGCTGTACATTTCGTAGATTATTTTCCTAATCTGCTCTTTAATAATGTCACATAAATTATTTGTTTTTCTTTTAAAATAGTTCTTCCTCTTTTTGGGACTTAAACTTTGCCCAGCGCTGAACATTTTACATATCCTATTCACTGTCCTCAAAGATAAATTTAATGCATTTGCTGTTCTTTTTTGAATTCCCAGAATTGATTCGAAAGGTCCTCCATTGTCTCTTTCCCTTAGAAAATAGTGATAAAGGTTCACCACCATTTCTCTTTCCCGTTTAATTAATGCTCGTGGCATTATTAATAATTTTACAATTTTACACTGCTGCTGGCGCAAAACGTAGCGTATCTTTATTAATTTATTAAAGCGTGAAGCGCATCGCTCGCTCAATTGTTAACAGAGCAGAGTTAGTATTGGCTGAAGGGCGGGCTCTGCGCAGTTGAGTTGTATTTTATTATAATTTATTATAATCCGATAATAGACTAGCAATTTTAACGTCGACTTTAAAGAATAAAGCAAAATTTCATAAAGATGCAAGATTTACTAAATATTTTAACTGTTGAAAACAAAAACGTTGTATTTTTTCTCGAAATATTCAATTATATTTTATTCAAATTTTATTTATTATTTTTTTTCTCTTTGCCTTAATTTGGTAAGTTAGTTAATAATTGTTCGGGAGTGATTTAATTAGTATGGTTTTATGACTGTTAATATGAATTTTGCGGAAATTAATCGCAAGCCACTTTCATTGCTGAAAATTTAATCACAGGAAAATACAGATACTTTGCTGCTTATACGTCACTTGCAAAACAAAGTAAATTAAGAACTTTACGAATTTTGCTCAAATATTGAAAAAAACTGTGTAAACTGGTGCGTATGATTTTTTAGAAATTTATATATGCCCTATTCAACAATAAAAGATGACGCCAAAAAATAATACTCTATACTCGTTTAACTATAAGCTTCATGTATAGAAAATAGAAAACAATCATGATAAAATTTCCCGCCATTTATTTTTCGGCATTAAAGTTTTCTGGCGATCACTTTGTCCTTAATATAATAATGATTGGAAAAGAGATTATGGTATTTAAAATGAAACTTTGTTTTTATGCAAATGAATGGGTGAGTCTAAGAATAGTACAAGTCCAAAAATTGCGGTCTTGAGTTAAGATAGCCAAGGAAGTCATGTAATATACAAGTTGTTTATAAACATGTGTCCAAAACTTCAGAAATAGATTCTTTGACCTATTTGTAGATCAAAAAGAAGAATAAATTTTTCGCCAAAATGCTCCATTTTCGAAATACATGGTGTTAAAGTTTCTTCAAATGTTAGTTAATTTTTTGGATGCTGTAAAAAGCAGGGACTAAAAACTGAACAAAAACGAAAACGTTAAACGAAATTAACCGAAATTTTTTCAGGAACGAAAACGAAAACGAACTTTATTTTTATTTTCCGTTCAAGATTAAAAACGAAATAAATAATTTCGTTTACCGGTTTTAACCGGTTTTTTTTTATTATTTTTGGTGAAAATTTGTATTTTCAATAAATTTTTAATTTTTACACTTGAAGCAGATGACTGCATAGCAAAAACAAACAACGCATGCTAACCTAACTTGTGAGGTGAGCACGTGTGTTCGCGCTATCGAGTTACAAAAAAGTATAAGACAAAAGTTTTTTCATTTTTTTCGATGCATATTTTTGTTTTTTTATATTTGTTTTTGTTTCTTTGCTATGGCAACCAACTTTTTTTTAGATAGCAACCTATTTTTTTCAACTTTCAATAAATGTTTTTTTTTCTGAATATCAGGGTGCTATTTTATCTCTATAAAAAAATTTAAAATATAAAAAAAAAATATTTTTATAAAAAAAAAATAATTATTTTTACTAAAACACAAAAAAATACTATGATTAATTTATTTATGTTTTTGTCAAATTTATATTAAAAGTTTTTTCCTTATCTTAATGTTTAATTTGATGTTCTTGGCATATTTGTGTATTTTTGCTTCTACTAAAAATTAGTTTTTTTTATTATAATTTTGTTTCTTAAATATTTTTTTTGAGATAAAATAGCATCCTGATAATTAGAAAAATACACTCTTCGAAAATTGAAATAAATAAAAAATGTCAGAATATGCGTCGGAATAAATCAGGAAACCTATATCTTAAACTTTTTTTGTATCTCTTCAAAATAAGAAAATAAATCGATTATTCCATACTCCATACCCATACTTTTGTTACATCCTGTATATTTTCAACATTATTTAACTAATTTTTCAATAAAATAACACTTGCTTTAATTATCAATTCTTATTAATTATTAATGCGTTACATACAGGGTGTTTCATTGTAAACTTCAAATGTCGTTTATTTGATAACTAAATTTTTTCAAAAAAAATAACCGAACACGTCGATTTATAAATTAAAAAAAAACAAAAACGGTATTAACCGGTTTTTTATTTCTATTCACGAAAACGAAAACGAAATTTTTTGGCTGGGAACGTAAAAAACCGAACGAAATTTTTCGTTTTTGTTCAGAACAGAAACGAACGAAATATTTTTCGTTTTTAGTCCCTGGTAAAAAGTTTAAAAATATACTTAAAACAAGAAATGAAACAGTAAATTCTTCGTTTATACCTCAACTTATTGCTATCGTTGGAAAAAAATATTATTTTAATTAGTTTTTTTTATTTTTGTGGAAAACACCGCTAAGCTCGTTTTACTGCTGTAGTATTTGGTTTACTACAACAAAACAAGAAGAAATTGGTAGCCACAAGACTCTTTTGTGTACCAAAAAAATAAATTTAAAAAAAGCGTCTATGGAAAAAAAATATAAGCAAAATAGTATATTGTTTTATTAGTAACTAAAGTGACACTTTTTGTGGCTAGTACGCTGCGATTGCAGGACGAGGCAGTGAAAACATGCAATTTTTTCTTCAAATGTTGATTACTGAAAGTAAAATTACACGATCTTCTCTATTGAATGTCTACGTTTGATTCAGTGATAATTTTGACATTTGACACACGTTTTTGAATTTAAATGTTTTAAACATAATTCCAGGAAAAACAAGTTGCGATTGATGTTTTTGCACGATCCGTAAACATTCATACTCATTTGATGTTACACTCCTTAATTACGGCAATATCAAATCCAATTTGTATTCACTACAAAGAGAGTCACTTTGGACATTCATTTTTTTTTATACCAGTCACATTTGAAAAAGTGTTCTTGAAATAAGAGGGTGGGACGGGTGGTTTGAGACACCCTGTATATTGAAAGATTTTTAGCATTTAGGTTTGAAATTAAATAATGACAACAATTATGATATTATAAAATTTATTTTTGACTTACAGAATTATTGTCTTAATGGTCTACATAAGCAATTTAAAATCATAAAAAAAGTGTCTGAAATAAAACCTACCTAACTATTTTTTATAAAACTAGAAAAGGATTGGTAGGACCACCTTTGAAAATTTTTGTACTCCATTATGTATAACTTTTATATAGTACTTACGTCGAATAAATTGCTTTTCCAACCTAACATGACACGTAACAGTCGCCTCTCTGGATTGTTAATTTCTGCCACCTCAACTGAACGCGAATTGTTTTTCTTACCCAAATACCCGAACACAAAAAAGTTGCATTTCTTACAAGAAATTAAAAATTACTGTTTTCTTATCTTTCGGCAGTCCAGTCAACATCCATTTATTAGGCGGACAAACTATAGAAATCATTTTCGGGCAATAGAGTATATTAAATTATAAGTAAAGAATTAGGTAAAAAAATGTTATTTATAAGAATGGGATCAAGGAAAATTTTGCGTTTCTATGGAACAAAAAACGTTTATAAATTTTCGTATGGAAATTATTTATAATATTTAAACTTTTAAAATTAGCCAAAATTGAATATGTTTATTATTTTTATTTATTTTAATCAATATACTTTTGTGATATTAATTATGATTAAGACATTAAGATCAAAAAATAAAAAATGGTGTTGTCTTTTTTTGGAATACCAAATTATAATAACTTTTTAAAAATCAAATACTTAATTAATTGTATGCAAAGAAGTGGAGTATATAGACTTATTTGTAATTGTGGAAAAGAATATTGTGGGCACACTGGCAGAAATTTTACAACAAGGGTTAAAGAACACTTAAACAGCATACATTAAAATAAAACTGATTCAAATACAGTACACGTAAAGTTGCTCCCAGTTGGAAGTAGGACAAAGAATACGCGCTCGTGATCTATTTTGTCCTACTTCCAGCTGGGACCAACTGTACATGATAATAATTATTCATTCGATAATAAAAAATTTTGTTCCGTTTTACACTTTTATAATAAAGGTAAGAAAACTTGATTTGGCAGAAAATTTAGAAATTCGTATATCATCAAAAAAGAATCTTAGCATCAATGATGTTATTAATTCCAAATGTACAAAATTTTTTGAGAAAATAAATATTGTATAAATCGGTTAACTTCTTCTAATTATTTTATTATCAATTTACTTTATTTTATTAAACTTATTTTAGTTTATAAAATATTTTTTATTTAATATTTTCAATCAATTTTTTCAAAATTCATTTTTTACATTATTTAAAATATTTTTCAGCGTAATTTTTATTATTATTATTTAATTTTACTTTTATATTTTAATTTTATGTTATTGTAGCCTGTAACACCATTTTTATTTTTTGATCTTAATTAATTTGAAATACACACACCATATGGATAACTATATTATTGATTAATTGATATTTGTTCCTTGCAATAGAAATTTTAAAGGATTAAATTAAATATGATTCTACTTATAAATAAATAACTGTTTTAATCAAAATTATATAAAATAAAAACAAACATAAAAAGTATTACCACACTTTATCTTTATGTTTAAATTTCTGTATAAAAAACGCGTTGGAGATAATCTTACTTCATTTCATAGCTTTAAAAGTCTTATAGCCCTTTGATGTATTCTTGCTAAAGTACACTTTTATATACCGCAAAAATAGTTTTAATTAAAAGTTCTATTGCTGAAGCTAGGTACTTAAATAAAAAGTCAACTTGCATCACAAAGCAGAAATAAAAATTGGTTCAATCTACAAATGACATGCGTCAAATAAGCTTTGCGATTTCTAAAATTTAACCACGTATTTCAATTACATTTTATTTGTTACACGTGGATATTTTTTGTATAGATTATGTTAAATATCGAGATAATATAAGTAATTAAGGTATTATTAGAAATAACTACATTAATATCATTAAAAACTTCCATGAAATATCAAGATAAATTTTAATTTCTCCATTTTATTTGTAAATTAATTTAAATCCCTAAGTATTTTTCTTTTATTAATTCTTGTAATTAAAAACTGACGTGTAGGTCTAAAAATAACCTATGTAAGTGTGAATAATACTTATTTTAAAATTGGCCATTATCTAAAATTTCAAGGCGAAAATTTTAGTGATTATAACTTTAAACTGAAATAATGTAGTAAACAATATTTTTACTGTCTATTGTTAGAAATTAAGTGATTAAAATACGATCATAAATGAAGCAGAAATTAGTCGTTAATGATTTATTGTTCCCAGTTTATACATTAACGAGTACGTTTATTAATGTCTAAATTTAAAATTTAATTTATATTTTTGTATGCGTTTCTGTTGAGTAAAAGACAAGTAAGAATTGCTGAAAGTCTATGTCGCTGTAAAAATATGAGGGACGATTTTTCAATTGAGTAATGTAGGAAGTGCAATTTAAAATTTATAATTAGTTTTGTTGAAGAGTGGTGTACTGATAACCAAGCGCTGATTGATACCAACTATAAATAGGGCCGACAGCATAGTGACTAATACCCAAATACTGAATGGCGTAAATGCAATTTCGCTTAATTAAATTTAAATAAAATAATCCCTTTAAATACGCACCTAAACTGTTTCCCACTATTTATTACAACTGGATCAATGCGAATTTCAGCGATTTTTTAACTTTTAATTTAACAATTAATTTTCACATGTTAATCTCGACATTTCGATTAGTTTTTGTTGCTAAAATATTAAAAGCAAAAATATAAACCAATTCAACAAGGGATAATAAAAATTTAAATAACATTTTCAATACCTTTGGTTATTTATGACAGGGAACTAATTAATTTCATTGTAATTAAACAGCAGTCATTTAATTGTCCGGTATGTCCATTTAATATTAACACGATTTTAAAACAATTACTACAATTACATTTATAGGTAATAAATTTACCATGTAATCTAATGATTTGGTTTATCTTACCAATTGCTCTTTATAATATGCCATAAACTCCCCATTCTTTGATCTTTGATTTGAGAAAATTGCTTAAAACAAATTGAGAATGAAATATTTAAATTAACCCAACTTCCTTAAATTATAATAATTATATGATACGTCATATTTAATAAGCCCCACTTTAAAGTGTTGCTTAATTATAATTTGATTATCTTCAAGAAAATTGCTTTTACGGTCAATGTCGTTCCTGCATAATCGAAATTAAATTATGGAATTACATATTTAACAAAATAAAAAAACATGCTAAATATCCTTCCCTTGGGTTTAAAACCTGAAGAGTAATCTGCACTTTTGTTTATAAAAATTTAATTACTTAATACCAGTGCGGTTTATAAATAGTGATTTTAAAATTACAATTTCTAAACGTTTGCATAAATAATTAAAAGGAAAATATGATATAATTATGTGTAAATTATCATTTTTTTATCTTATCTTTCAAATTTTATTATTTCAAAGAGAAAATAGGATTGTCGGATACGGATTTTCAAAATCTTTTTTGATTTATAAGCTAAATAAATTAGGCTACCATTTGACAACTATTTATGTGTTGAAACTTTATCCAGAAATTATTAGAAGAGCTCAAACTAAGGCATTTTAGGTCATTTTTAGCACATTATATTTTTTCATGAATAATTGGGAAAGATTTTTCAGTTCATGAAAATATTTGTTGCAATAGCATATCTGGTGGTGTCCACAAATTAAGGGATGTATCTCATGCCCAACTTTTGTAGCGTTTACCTATAAAATCAGTAAATACCTTTTTAAACAACTACCTCATTTGCCTTTATTTATTTAACTTTTATTCGCGTTTGCTGTCTATAATTTTTATGCATTTTTTTTTCTCGAATTACTGTTTGGCTCACCTTAAAATAACTGAATTTTAAATGCCAAAAAAGTCCTTAGACAGAAACTGCATTTATTTGGACGCTACTAAACATATTCTTCTCAAAGTGTCAAAATTAGTAGTATGCTCAAAAAACGAGATATACTAAACTAAATGACTAAGAGCCGGTTTATTCGCCTCTCAGTAAAGTGTTCATTAGCGTTATTGACATGACATGATCACCTCCCAATATTAGGAATCTTTCAGAAAATTTAGGTTACCTAACACTTTATTTTACCTTCCAGCCCGGCGATAATGGGAATGAGAAGACAAACATAAGATTTGAAAAATAGCGAAATTTTCTTGATTCATTTTGATGTCTTGAATTAAAATAGATATCATTAATGACATAAATATGATGAAATTTAATCAAATTTGATGATAATTTATATTGTCGCCTTAGTTCAGTTGGTTTCTGATCTGGAATTTTTCCTGCCAGGGTGGGTGCCCTGTAAAGTAGCCGAAAGTGAAATAGCAGACCGTAGTTTAGCCGAAACGTAAATTGGCCGAAACGTAGTTTTTCCGAACTATGGATTGGCCCAATCATAAGTCTTAAATAGATTAATTACTCAAATATAAATTTCGGCCAATTTACGTTTCGGCTAAACTACGGTTCGGCTATTTCACTTTCGACTACTTTACGGTTCGGCCATTTCACTTTCGGCTATTTTACGCGTCACCGCCAGGGTGTACTTGCTCGAACTTCCGCAATACCTCCGACTTTAAACTTCTTTCCTTCGCGTATTTCTTTTACATCGTTTTGCTCTGCTCAATTTGAAGATTTCCAAATTGAGCATTTGATTAAGGTGAGCACTTGCCACCTAAAAAAAACTACTCAAAGCAAAATTTACAGCACTTGATCAGATGCATTCTGATTGTGAGTTTATAAGTGTTAATTAGCAATACAATGCTCTAAGACTGTTAATAAATTGAGAATCTGTTTAAAAAGTTGTTTTTAATTTTTTTTATTCCTGCGCAACCCTTTCTGTATTTTCTTGAGAAACCCCTATGCCATAAAATTTATTTGTTAAAATATCCATTATTGTAATTGTCCTGAAATTGTTTTTATTTCCATACAGCTATTTGCCATTTTAAATTAATTAGAACAAAAATTTCTTTGAAAATATTTGTTTACAAAGTACTTTTAAAGGTTAGGAAGTGAGCAGAGCAAGTGAGACCCCGCTACAGCATGTCCACTTAAGGGAAAGGGTGGCGACGTCTGCTCAGTTCGGATCAAAGTGAGCACTTAAAAAACTATTGGTGACACAAATTAATTTTTCTGGCCAAAAATGACGTCAAAGATAGTGCAAAGTGCGAAACCTCGGTGACAACTGAAAATTATATGGCAATCATAACAACGTTGCGGCAACTAACCTACTTCTGATATCATCCCATATATCCGATTTCGGCCACAACAGGGAGCTCGCATTTCTTAAAAAGCCAATATTTTTGTTTTTTAATATCATCTTATTTTTACTTTCTACGATAATAAATTTTTGATTCCCGGTAGTAAGGCGCTTATTTTTTTTAGTTTTTTTATAATCTTTCAAGTCTGCAAAAGACTTTTAAGTACTTATACCAAAAAATGAAATAAAAGAAAAATTGGTAGACATATTTTTATGATCAAAAACCGAATTTATTTTAGTTTTAATGAAACTAAGTATTTATAATTTACTTATACAGGGTGTTTCTAAATATTTGTCCCTAAAGGGTTTTAGTGGGCAGGCCTCAACCGAGGAGATTTCCATAGTACCTCCAAGCGCAGGGGGTCTCTTTAAAAGATTTCCCAAACCTCTACAGCCAAAAAAACTTCAGAAACAGATTCTTTGACCTATTTGAACATTAAAAAGAGGGAATTTTCGAAATACAGTGTGTTAAAGTTTCTTATTTTTTTTTCATATTTTTACCATTAAATTTATATTTCAATTCAAATTTGAGGGTGCAGTTTCTTCGGGGGTATCGAGTATTGGCCCTTTTTACCCGCCCGCATTTATTTTTAATTTGACGTCATTGTCCAATATAAGTTCAAGTTTTTTACTTTGCATATTCCTAAAACATTTTTCTTCCGTCTCATAACTTCTAAACGCAAAAAGATATCAAAAAAGTTAAAAGAAGAAAAAAGTTTTAGGAAGTAAAAAAATGAAGTGGCGTTAATTAAAAAAATGGAAAATTGCACACTAAAATTTGTTTTCAATTTTCGCAATTTTATTCAATTGGATAAGTGAGTTGTGTACAAAATTTCAGCAAATTATCTTTAGAAATTTAGATGTTATGTTAGAAAATGAAAAGAATTAAGAAATTTTAACACCCTGTATTTCGAAAATGCAGCATTTTGAAGAAAGATTTTATTCTTACTTTTTATCCTTAAATAGGTCAAAGAATCGATTCCAAAAGTTAGGGACACATCTTATAAACACTATAGCGTGTATACAGCGACCGTGATGAAAAAGTTGGAGACGTCGTTATCATTAATCACGTGATTAAAAAACATTTCTTCATAAGAAATATTTTCTTAAAGACGTGATTAACTTTAACGACGTCTCTAAAATTTTCATCACGGTCACTGAATACGTGCTTATGTATCTCATAAATGCAATAAAACAGAAGTGCAAAAAACGCCAAAACTGCAAAAAACATTGTTGCCATATCTTTTTTGTCAGTAGTTACCTGAGAGATAAAATTGAATGAATATACACGATTTTTTTAGAGGATTCCTATAACTTTACTGAACAACTTTACTGTAGTTGTACTTTAGTTGCATTTCTATACAGGGCGCTCCATAAGTATTGTATATAATTGCAAATTTTAAATTTTGACATTTTTAAGGTTGAAAGCGGAGAGTCGAATCGGTACCAAACCGAAAACCGTAAACCGGAATTATAAACGCAACCCGAGACGCAACCGAACCATAACCGAAAAGAAAAAAAATATATTGTAAACCTATTCTGAAACCGGAACAAAATATTATTAACGCCTAATTTTGGTTGAAACAAAAGTAATTAATAACGTTTAATTACGGTTTAAAATGTATTTTTCGTTTTTTAAAACGCGAATTACTTACATGTTACAATTTTACATTTTCTGTAAAAAAATTTCCAATTTCTATATTTTAAAACCATTCCAACCCGAAATTGAACAGGAACCGAATCGAAACTAAACATAAGTAGAAAAGAAATTAGAGACCAAACCCAACCGAATTCGGAACGAAAACAAATTTAGGAACGTAACCAGAAGTCGGAACAAAATAAATCGACTCTCTTGTGAAACTTAGTTGAAACTCCTTTAAAACAATAAAAGAAACTACAAAATATTTGCTAATTTATTTATTTTAATGACTAATTAATTTTACAATAACTATAGTTTTAAAACACAATTTATATGATATCAAATAACTATTTAACAATAACATTAATTTAATCCTAACGTACATATACTATAATACAAAATTTACGTAATATACAATTTACATATAACATAAAAAACTCAATATTCGCAAATTATCAACACAAATAATAGTAGGTATGAAAATTATCAAAGGACCGAAAGTCGAAAGTTGACTTTTGAGATTACTTAGGGACCTATTGAAGTCCAGGTTACAGTCATTACTTGCAGTAATTAACCTCATAAGTGGGATTTTTTAAGTAATTTCTTAGAGAATATCTAACGTTTAATAGTTATGTTATCTGGTGGTTTTGGATGGAACATGAAAGTCTCTTTGGCACAAAATGTCGGAACAGTCAATTGTAGCTGATAATAGTTTATTAGTTTACTAGTTTATTATTAGATACTGTAGATGTTAATTTTGGTTATTAATTTGGTTATCGAGTATTCATTGTAAAAAAACACGTAATGCAGAACTTTATTTTGAATTGACTCAAACTTTTGGATGTGGATATATAGACTGGAAAAAGATATTTCAAAATACTTGTACAGAAAGAAAAGAATAGTATTTTGAGGGAGCTCTGATTGTTCAACTCTGCTGCATTTCTTTTTATGAAACCCAAAATTTTAAGTGCTTTGTTTGAAATATGGTTGTAGTGTTCAGTAAAAGTCATTTTTGAATCGAGAGTAAGACCCAATCAGTGAAACTATTAAGCGATTCCAAAGGGTGTACCAAGATACAGATACATTTCTTCAAATTTAATTGCATGCAGTTATTCAATCAACATTTGCATAGTCTATTTAGATATTCTTGTAGTTTGAATAGTAAAGAAAATCTTTAGATCGTCAGCAAAGAATAGAAATTTCGAGGATATAAAACAAGGGGTTCTGTTGTTGATAAACCACAAAAATGGGAGTGGTCCTAGATGGCTGCCTTCTAGGATACCTCAAATAACCAGGATCTCGCTGGAATAACATCAATTCAACTTAAGAATTTGAACTTTGTTCACTACATAATTATAAAGGAACTCCAACATCTTTCCACGAATACCTATTTTTCTGAATTTGAATATTGACAGATTATGGCAAACGTTATCAAAAACCTTAGAGAAATCAGTGTATGTGGTGGTATCAACCTTATTACGTCGTCTCTCTAAGGCTTCCTAAACAAATTGGGTGGAGATTATATTGTAAGATTGGTAAGAGTAGATCTGCCACTATACAGACTACAGAACCCATGCTGTTCCTTAAAAATTTCCAGATTTCCAAATAGACGTTATCGTTTTTTAGAATGTTTTTGCCAAGACATTTCAAAGATTAAGGGAGACCGGAATGTTATGCCAAAAAATTTTATCTCTGAGACACGGACAATTGAAGAAACAGAAGAAATTATAGATTCCTTTATTGAAACGCCCCCTACAAGAATGCGGCATGTTTCTTCAATATAAGGTGAAGAAATATGTCTGTTTGGTTGAATAATAACGTCAACAATCGTTGGTTTAGTTTTGGAGGACCAATATCGTAGCACGCGCGATCTTAAGATTTAAATCGGTTAATGAAATAGATTGGGCTATTTAATTTTGTATTTCTTGATTTTTTGTGCACCACTCTGTATACATATATGAAAATAAATTTCATAGCAGACAAGTATCGTAAACAAATACCTAGCCAGTAATTGACTCTTTAAGTGAATCATTACAATGAATTGGATTCCTTGAATAAATTTTCTAAATCAAATTGTAAATAGGTAATCTTGTGTTCTTTGTAGGGGCTGCGTTTGTGTAAACGTTAATTAGTGGTTAAGTGGGTTTCTGCAGTGTGTTGAAGCCTGTGGGTCTAGTCCGGACATGCCGAGGGTATGAATCACTGGTTTTGCTAAATTTAGTTTTGAAGAGAATTAATTATGGTCATTTTCAAGTGAATTGTACTTTTTATTTAATAGATGCATCTTTAAAAAAGTTAATGTTAAAACGTATTCATTTACAGAAAGATAACGGGAAATAATTAATATGGTAAACACTTATCTTTTATCACGTGATGAATAAAATATATACGAGTTGTATGCGAGGATCGGTGGGCTCATGTGCGTTTCAATATAATTTGATATATTTATGTCCAATATTAAATAAAGTGTCATCGAACTTGGTTTAAATCTTCCAAGCACATTTTTCTACGTCCGACCAGGAAGAAGCGTTCGTAGGGGTTGTTGCATTGTGCCGGGGTAATTTAAAGACAATAAAACGTATCGCGTTGAGGATTTATATGTCTCTCGGAGCTTTCCGAGGTATATCTAATCTATATCGGGGTCATTTATACAATATTTTATGAGAATGATCAATGTATATTGTGTTAAAATAACGAAGTCCTCAGTTTTTACTAACCCAGTTCATTTACAGACAAAGACACCCGCGATATATTATTTTAAAAATAGACAAGAAAATTTTATTGACAGTGCTTGGCAACTTTCCAGTGCACTAAAACTATGAAATATTAGCACAACAAAGGAAATGCACACAACCTAATTAATTCCGAATCGTAATAGCAAAATATACGAGTTATTTTTATCTCTTATATTAAACGCAATTATAAACATGTGAATGTATGTGTGCGCCTGTGTTTTGGCACATTCATTATTATCGGACCATTTAATGCACTTGCCCATAACCGGCACTACAAGGACATTCATTATTTAAAATACCTTTTATTATTTATGTATTTGCCTGGCTTTTCTAGTTTTATTAAATCTATGTTTTATAAAAGTCTATAAATTACGTTTATGTGAAATAAACAAATTTGAACAAAGGATAATGAAACGGTTTGACTTTAAAACCATGTTATTTTTCCTCATTTCTTCAAATGTTTCAAATACATATTTGAATCTCCGTCAGTTACCTTTCTTTTATTATAAATTCCTTTTTTTAATATAAGAACTATCTTGATAGTTATGATATCATTAATTTAACTTTTTTGAAATATTTTTCACCGTTAGAAGCTGTTGAGTTCAAATATTTCAATGGATTTGCATTGTGGTAGAGTAACTCCACCACTTGCCTTCTCCCACTACCGATTTTTACTCTACTTTGGTCAACCGCAAGTATACAATGAAAACGTTTGTCCTGTAAGTAGTCAAGTGTATAAAAATTCTGTGTTAATTTGCACTGAACGACTCTATTTCTCCACATATATTTAAATGGATGCGGTCTGGATTATACCAATTTGGTAGATAGATTAGCTCCGCTAAAAAGTGGGCTCATATATTCTCCACTTAAGCCGTATTTTCATTAGTAGAGTAAGTGGTAGAGTATACTGGCTTACTTTTAACCAAGCGAATCTATTTTACCAAATTTACAAAATTAAAACATACTTTTTACATGCTCGACTATATAGTCGTTTTTATTGGTATAGTTGCGGTTAACTAGAGTAAATTAAAAATCGGTAGTGAGAGAAGGCAAATAGTAGAGTTATTTTACCCAACTCTAACACCGTGTAATTCTACTGTAGATTAGTCTACCAAAATATAGCCAAATCTAGTACGCCATTAGCCGTTACTCTACCACTTCCTCCACTAACAAAAACTATAGGCTTTATTCTAATAAATGAAAATAGGACTTTTATAGCCGTTTGACATTTATACTATTTTGCGTGCAAATTCGCGCCATCAGCTCGCGCGCTAAAAATTACAAATAGCATACACATTTTTGTACAAACAAAATTTTACCGCGACCATACACTATTGCCCAAACATCGTTGAAGTCTAATGTTGCGCAAACATCAAGTTCGAATGTTAAAACTCTACTCCCAATGAAAACCAATAAACTCACCCCAAAATTCCTTACTTTTGGCAGAGGCCATTTTAATCAATAAGCAGATATTGTTAAACTCCACTTGTTATGTTTTGATTTGTGATTTTTGTGAGAAGAGCAACAAAGGAACCAAGTAGGATAGAAATATTTATAAATTATAACCATCAAACATCAAACCCGTCCTTACACTATCAAACATGTTGCCCAACAAAGCATTGCGCAAATTATTTCAAACATGTTTGAATTTACACCACAGTTTGTGCAACAACTCAAACATCGCCATACACTGTCAACATGTTTGCACAACACCCTCTGTTGCGCAAATTGTTTGATAGTGTATAGCGCCTTTTAAACACAGGTTATTTCCCAGTGACTATAAAAATCAGTGAGCCTTGGAGGAGGACATACAGGGTGTCCCGTAATAACGTGTATAGACATAGTCTTTATCACCTTAAATTAAGATGACAAGTTCCTCTAACACTTTGCCCAAAAATGCTTCCCACCAAAGTTAGACCTAGTTAAAGTTCACTTTTCAAAAAATAAAAATCCACATAACTTTTCTTCCTATGTAACAATCTCGATAAAAACTGCCATGGGTGGCTAATTGTTGGTGCTTTATGATTTGGTGTTATTGTTTTACAATTTCTCATTTATTTACTACAAGTTTACCTAAACTTAGAATATAAGATTTATCACAACTTTTTCTATTGTCACTTTTCTTGCAATTTTAACTGATTTTCTTATAAAATAAATAATTTACTATGAAAAAGCTATACTTGTTTACAATCGTTAAAACCAATCGAGATAATCTGAATTAAAATTTCGAAATAAAAATAAAAATTTGCTTTTATTGCATAAATTCTAAGTTTAGGTTAACCCGACACACGTAGGAACAATGTATTTACAGGTGCGGATGGGCCATAAGGGAATATGGGGATTTTCCCGGTGGGCCGGTGGGTTAGAGGCTCGTCGGGCCGGTGGCCGAAAGAACCGAAAATCTTTATTTATTAAAAAAAAGTTGTTTGCAATAATGCTTCTTAAAAAAAGTAAAGGAAATAATAATATATCAAAAACTGCTGGAATCGTTTTATTTAGGTATACAGGGTGTCCCGTAAGTTATGCATAATAATGAAAGGGGTTATAAAAAACACCAAAACAACCAACTTGTGTTAATAAACCCATGTCCCAAAATTAATCGTTAAGGTACAAGGGTAAATAAAAAGAGATTAAGTAAATTATTTATTTATAATATTTACAAAAATTGTTCAAAATGTTGCCCCTTCTGTTCGATACATAAGGTAGCACGATGATTCATTGATGTTCGAACCTTATGGAATAGCCCAGGGATGTCTGAAATTTTCAACCTAGTGCCTTAACGGTTTAACGGTTAATTTCCGGACATGGGTTTATTAACAAGAGTTGCTTGTTTTTGTATCCTCTATAACCCCTTTCCTTATTATGCATAAGTTACGGGCATAAGTTACGGGATACCCTGTATTTCTATTATTTCGTGGGCTAGCAAGCGAAGGGCACTAAGTCAGAAAAAATGGATTTGCGTACTAGTCACTAGGCCACGATACTTTGACACATGTTTCATATAAAACGATTTTTCCGAAAAACGATCAAAGGAGGGTTATAATGATATTATTTGTTTTTATTTGGCTAACCGCTTCTTTTTTCTTTCTCTTTGGCCATCGTTTATATTAAATTTTTTTTATTTTTTAACCGGACCCAAGATCGAGATTTCGAACTAAAAATAACTCGCCCCAAAATTTTCAAAAAAAAGTAATTTCCAATAATAAAGGGTTTTTGAAACATAACTTACGAATTTCTTGTAAATTTCCTTTGTTTTCACCTCGGTTTTTACTTTAGGAAGAATTTAAAGTGACGAGTTTGAATTATTTTTTATATTTTAATTTTGGAGTAATCAGGGTTTTTTGAAACATTTTATTATTTTTTCTTAAATTTCAAGAAAACCAATTTATAGTGCAGGCTGTCCCATAAACAGGGGAATAGCTCTTCAGTACTTTATTGGGGACCCTTGGACTTGGAAAAATAATAACGTATTGAATAGCTTTTTCTTTTTTTGAACATCCTGTACAAAATTCACAAAATGCAATAAGGTATATATACAATATATCAAAGGTTGATGATAATTTTAAATGGGAAAAAATGTTTTCTTTTTAGAAATTTACGACATTAGATTCGGATAGTGTAGATTTTAAATAAGTGTTATACTTATTGTTGGCCGGGACCTTTTTGAAAGCGGGCCATAAGCCTTTTTATCCTAATGGGTAAAACGGGCCTGACGCCTGACTCTTCAATTAATCTAGAATATATTACTCTAGATTTTAGATAACTAATTAAAACTTACAATAGTAAATACTAAACCAAAATATGTTATCTGTTTTTGACTTAGTGCCTTTTGCTTGCTAGCCCACGATTTTGAATAAGTTTTGGTAGTTTTTATCAACTCATCCGGATGAAGAAAAAAATGTTTTTTCTTAGTTTTCCAAAAAAATAAAATGATTTTAACACAAATATTATTTTTTCTAAATTGTTTCAATTTGAACTAAGCAATGATGTTACACTAAAAAAGAAATTATGTTGATGTTATTTCCGGTAAAACCGGAAATGATATTGATAAAATGTTTAGTGTACAATTTAATGTTTATAAAACGTTGAACCATAAAATGTGTTTCGATAAATAAAAAAATATACAGGGTGCCCGTTTTTCTAAGCCATACATGGATATAAAAAGGAATTTCATTTGTTATTTTTGTTCTCAAAATATCGCAAAAAACAAAAATTGCGATTTTCGTTTTTATTCCAAATCTAGCTAAAAGTCGTTCCTAACTGAATACGTTTAGCTTGATTCAAATTGGCTTCCTACATAAAATTAAAAACTGAAGGTTAATCTTTATTTTAAAATTGTTACTCTCCTGTAAATTTTCTCTGGCATGTTCCGAAGTTGACTATATTAAAAGGCAGAAAACCAAAATTGTTGACTATGTGAAGGGTTGCTTATATCGAAAGATTCATTTATCAAAGGTGACTATAAATTGCTGGATGTTCAATATATTTGGAGATTTTTTTTCAAGAATCACTTTTCTCTGCGTATAAGAAAAAATTAAGGGAAGAAACTGGTTCACTTTTTGTATATCCTTTTTTATTCATATCGAGAAATCAAAAATGGGCCGAGAAATATTATTTCCCGGGCCGTCAGGTGACTATCCGCCCCTGTGTATTTAATAAAGTTGGATATAAGGAATCTTCCGAATTTTACTCATTAATCTAATGTGTTGTAAACAATCCTTATTAATTATATCGTTTATTGATAAAATTGCGCTACTTAGACTTACATATGTATATTAGTCAATTTGAAGTATTTCTTGGATGATGACCTGACGTTTGTAAAAAGTGTATCTAGGGGTACCTATATATTTTAATGTTTCATTAAGAGCATGTGCCTAGACGTCCGAGATAAATTTTACGTTGGAGATAATAACAGGGAATAGGAAATCCATCCCACATTTCCGGAGCTTCTTTGCAAATTATCAGTGATTCGCATCTATAAATTACGAAAATTTGTGGGTTTCCAGAAATTTCTGAACTTGTTAATACGTTTGTTTTGAGATAATATACCTACCTATGCATATCAAGGAAAAAACAATTGTCAAAAACATAATTGTGAGAAACAATTTCGAGTGGCAAACACTTTTCCAGAAAATATTACAGAAGAAATTTCATTACAGTAAAATTAAATGTCACAAAACACGAAAAGTCTATCACTGGAAGAGTTGGGCTGTTGGCTAGTATTTCAAATAACTTTTACTTTTAGTATTTCAAATAGTTTAGGTGTTTAGTATTCATATTTTCAAGTAATAAAAGTATTTGAAATACTTTATCCAGTCTGAAAAACTTTCCAGATCCAATATTCAGAAGTCTAAAAAAAGCAAACAAAAGAGATTTTCGTATATGTATATTATTTGTTATATGTGTTTATGTGTTTATGATTTTGTTATTTGATTTTGGGTTCAGTCGGATGCAATGGTTGCATCAAGGGTTGAACTTAGTTCATTACAACAAGTATTTCGATATTTCTTTTGTATTTCAAATAATAAAGAATTATTTCAAATACTTTTTTGGTGTACTATTTTAAGAAAGTATTTCAAATAAAATTTTGTAAAAAAAGTATTTTGTATTTTATATTGCCAATAAAATAAAAAAGTATTTTCCCCAACTGACTGAATATAGTTCAAAGTACATTATTTTACTGATGTATAAGCTGCAGGAAAAATTATTTTTTAATAACTTATAAAATCCTAATAACTTTTATACAAAGTATAATTCTATTCTTTAGAATTAAAAAGATGATATTTAATATAGGTTAAAATAGAAACTAATGGTAGACTACAGACGTCAGGAAAGGAAAAGAAGATTAATATTTATTTTGTTATTGCCCCTTGAAGAACCCTTAACCTAAATCAACACATCACTTGATAATCAATTTCGTTCGATATTATATTTAATTAAATGTTTAGAAGATAGGAAGTTTAATAACATAAGCTTTAAAAATAATAATACTTAATAAAAAAACTTCTTTTATTATTAAATAATCTAATATAAAATTGATAATTAACATCAGCGATAAATTTTCCGTCCCAGTTTTCTGAAGCTTCCTTGCAAATTATTAGAGATTCACTGATAATTAATGCGGACCGTTAGAGGGCGCGAGTTTGGAAGGGAAAATTATGATAAAACACAGGGTGTCTAACAACTTTAAAATGCAAAATTCCCTGACCTTTCCAGGTATTCCAGACAACTTTTTTTTAAATTCCAGATTGATGTTTTATCCTCAACGTGGTAAAGAAGAAAAAAATAATATTTTTGAAATTATTACGAATAATAAAACCTTGTTTAATCTGACTAGTTTCAACAAGAAAAAAATTGTTTTTTTAGCTAAATATTTGAAAATTTTCAAACTAACCCAACCTAACCTACATGAATACGCCGCGGTTGGCGCATCGGTGATAAAATTATAAGAAAGAAATGAAAAATAATCGAAATATTAAGAAAAATGTTAAATTTCCAGGTTTAAGAAAAATTCACTGACTTTTCCCTGATTTTTCCAGAATTTTCAAAATCATTGAGAGATCCAGGTTTTCCCTGTTTTCCAGGTCGTTAAACACCCTGAAATATGAAATCATCTGGCGCTGTATCTCAATTTTTTCTTGTCAGATTTTCATTTTTTTTTCTAATTTATAAACTAGGTTAATTAAACCACAACTCTTCAGTTGTTTATGATTTGCAGTTTTATGCAGAGTTAATTATAAGGGCCCAAAGTCACTCCTTAAGATACTTTTGGGCCATTATATATATACAATATTCTTTTAAACATTCTGCATTTTATTTCCAGTTGACCAAATTTCGTAGAATAACTTTAAAACCCTATATTAAAATATTGTTTGCGCTAACGTTTCTACTGGCTATTTTTGCCTATTAGGAAAATGAAAATGAATTTGTTGAACAAAATTATAACTCTAAATGACATGTTAGATACTACATATAATAATTGCTGAGTAAAAATATAACAGTAAGTTTTCATGATACGCGTGTGTTGAATAATTAGGAAAAACGACTTAATAAAATCGCAACCTTAATTAAAATAAAAATGGGTAACACAAAAGGGCATAATTGCTTACAAGAACAGTTTACATAGCGTGTCTAGCATGCAATAACATGTACAACGCTCATTCTTATTATTTACCTGGTACTTAAATTGGCTTCGATTGGTTTCCGCGCAGTATATGCCACCCTTCTGCGTTAATTATCTCGCACGTCACGGAAGTTATTTCTCTTTTACCTTCAAAATCGTAAAAAAAATTCAAATTAATAGGACAGCTAAGTCTCATTACTTCTTTTTTCGGTGTCAATGTAAGTACGGCCTATTATTAAAAGCAAATTAGAACGATTTAGTCATTTGTCATAAACAGCAATCTGAGCTGCATTATCATATCAATTAATCGAATACCCTTATTATTTTCATAGGCTTTATCACAAAAAAATACAATTAGATTTTAATTATCACATGATTACGGCGTCATTTTTATACTGATTATTGCTTTTTACTATATTCATTCACGTTTCAACAGTATAGTACCTCTACGTTGATAAATACACATAATTAATGTTGATGTAATTAACAAAGACAATATATTAAAAATCATAATTAGGAGATTTAACAATTTGAATACTTTTATTACTCAACCACAATGATTACTTAAAATTACCCATTTAAACTTTTTAACCTCGCTTAAATAAAATCAAACGTGACCTTTATGACTTGAAAAATCAACAATTATAATATTACTTATTTCCTGATACATTTCAAGTTTTAATTATTTGCTTATGTATTTGATGGCACTAAAATAAAAAAAAACATATTTTGTACTCTTATTAAAAAATGATTTCTAAAACATGCGTTTTTTACTTACTATTATCTAGGTTTTAATTTTAATAAAGTCGCAATACAAAAGCATTAGTTTTAATCGTATGGTGAAAATTGCCATAACTTTAGGTATCTTTATTTCCTATCAGTAGTTTTAATAGTCATTTTATATTATACAGGGTGATTCACATTTATGTTAAAATCTATCGGGTGACGATTCCTTGAATGAAAATAACAAAAAAACATGGGTCCGAAAATGCTTCATTAGGGAGATATTTCAACTCAAAGAAGGATGCAAGAATGCTATTTTTGTTAATAAAAAAGTTATTATAAGAGCTATTATTTTGAAAGTTTGGCAATTGTTTTCTGATATTTGATTGCATGTTCGAGTCCATTAAAAGAGTTTAAAAAAGTCTTCGGGGATGGTAAAGTCGAGGATGACTACCATTAGGGAGCCTAACAATTTTTCCTCTAACTTAGGAGATTTTAACTTTACTAAAATAATCCCTGCTCATTTCTCCACAGAAAAGGTCTTTTGACCAATGTTCTTCTTTTTCTTGTAAATGCGGATTTTATTCCACTACGTCAGGTGCTGAAATTTCTAATTTTCTTAAAAATCACAAAGTAGACGTGACAAATATTAAAAAACGATATTCAACTTTTAGAAAATCACATAAGGTGGCAAGCTTAGGCAATTGCCACAACTCCTTTGTGATTTTCTAAAAAAATAGACATTTGAGCACTCGACGTAGTGGAATAAAATCCCCATTTACAAAGAAGAACATTGGTGACATGAGTCAAAAGACCATTTCTGTGGAGAAAGGAGCAGGGATTATTTTAGTAAACTTAAAATATCCAAAAAGTTAGAGGGAAAATTTTACCATTTAAAAAAATGGTAGACATCCTCGACTTTACCATCCCCGAAAACTTTTTTAAACTCTTTTAATGGACTGGATTAAGGGCCCTAATATCAGAAAACAATTGGCAAACTTCCTCTTACCTTACCTCCTATAATAACTTTTTTATTAACAAAAATAACATTTATGTCGTTCCTCTTTGAGTTGAAATATGTCCCTAACGAATTTTTATCAAAGGCATCTCCACCCGACAAATTTGAACATAAATTTGAATCACCCTGTATTATCTTTTATTTTAAAAATAATTAAATTAATATAAAGTGAGTACTTTTTATTTTCAAAATTGTTTTATATTTAACAAAATCCATTGAGGTTTTCTATGTACATAATTTCTTTGTTCTCGTAATTTTTATTATAAGTTGCTTTTGCTTATGACACCTGACTTAATATATTACTCACATATCGATTGGTAAAAAGATAAGTATTGATGATGAACTTTTTTATCTATAAAACAAAGAAACTAATTAGTCATTCATATAGCAAATTAAATAGATCTACCCGGGTGTTTGGAAAGTATAAAGATACACTTATGTAGTTATAAATGTCCATGAAATGTAAACAAGACCGTGACACATTTTTATTTATATAATTCTATCTTTTAAGTTATACAATACAATTAAAATGTTGGCTCAGAGGGGCGCTGTAGCAAGATTGTTGACATCTGGGAGCAACTTTCATTTGTCATTAAATTTCCTTCTCCGATTTTTTTATTTCTCATTAAATTAAAGACATTTAGAGTGGATCATTTTAAAATGAAAACACACTGTTGAAATGATAATTTTGTACCCAAAGATGTACTTATTATGCCTGTTTTTCACTAAACGGACAAAGTGGAAACACAACAGAAACTCATGTCGAAGAAAACAAAACTGCGATATTTTACAAACTTTTTGATGATTTGAATTTTAATTTCTGTTGTGTTTTTCGTTTCTGGCTCGAAATGTTTTTGACATGTTTCTAAACAGTTTGCTTTGTGGAAATAGTAAGTTGGTGCTTTGCTAGCGTTGTGTTTACGTATCTGCCTTTCATATCAAGCTCTAGGTTGCAAATAAATCAGAAAGGAATTGAAGAAGTTAATTTCTTAGTACCAGTGGGAATAAAGAAACTTCAAGAAATTATAGAAATCCGGAGCGGTTCAGTCTTTTAAGGCAAAATGGTTTGGGCACAACTCTATGAATTTTATGACCCCAGAGGCCGGATTTTATTTCATTCACATAATATTATGCTGAAACGAATAAGCCTATAGAGTTTTGCATAACCCCACGAATCACGAATAAATGTTAATGTTGTTGATGGTGTGATTTTAACAGGGTCATCTGCGACTCATGTTGTTGATAATTTCAAAATGTTGATGTTATCTTTTAGGGGTTAAAACATGCTCTAAAGTCTAAAGTAAACTTATACTGACATCACGAACATTTTCTCTGTCCAAATAACATCTTTTTAGATTTATGGAATTATTTCCCTTGAAACTAGATACAACATGCTCATAGATCAGCTGGATGCATCGTTGAGTTTACTTAAGACCCACTAATGCATTTTAGTGTATAGGATTTTAAATACAGTCCACATAAGGTTGAGGACATTCTCATAAGTTATGCAATTTGGCACAATATCCTAAATCACAACAATGTTCCCAACCCAGAGGATTTTTTTTGCGGATGGGTTAGTTGACAAGGAGATAGGTGATGAAGAATGGAATTATTTAATAAAAATGGTAAGTCAACTTGTTCATATTTATTCTACATCATTGCATTTACACAACACCTATTTAATAATACCTATAAAAGTAAAAAAACACATTAGTTTTCATTTACAAAATAAAAATTTTATAAGCAAAATCAAAAATCTTTCCAAGTACTTAGTTTTCTTCCCTTTTAAAGGATCTACCGAAGAAGCTCCCTTGAATAATTTTGAATTTGAAGAAATCTGAACAAAAAAATTATTAAAGTCAAAATAACTGCAATTTTATTGAATCCCTGTCAATGCAGTTTCATCTGGTAAAATGAAGACTTAAATTAAAACTAAAAAACATACATTTTCAACTGGCTGTGATGTTAAAGACTGAACTACATAAATATGACCGAAAACTCAAATGAGAAGAGGAGAAGAGGGAAAAAACAATAAAGTTGGCAGTTTAAATTAAATAATACTTCAACTAAAAGAACTTACACATTCTACAAATTTTTCTGAAGTCTTTATTAGCTACGGGTCAAAAATGAATAAATGGATATTATTTATTAACATATGTATTTTTTTGTTGTAAAAGACAACATTAACCCTGACTCAAAATCCTAACTAACTTAATATTTAAATAAGAAGGAAATTCCTAATAATATGTGTTTCAAGAAGAAGATATTAATTTATTTAAGAAAGAATTTTTTGGAAACCATCATTGGAAATTGCTTCTTTGATATATTCATGCATCTAAAAAACTACTAGTTTTAAACTAGTTAGAAAACCAAATGCCTATGACTATGTTTAGCTCGAGCAGGTCAAGCCAGCTTGAATGCGGGATTGATTTGAACTTTTACATGTACTTCAAATGGTATATGTCAAGCCAAGCCGAATTCAAGCTGGGTTGAGGTGCTCGAGATAAATGTAGTCTATTATTAAAAAAATACAAATCCCATTTATTTCATTAAATCAAGAAAATTTAAACTTATGGAGCTTATTTACTTACTTAATTTTGATTCCACTAATTACTGAAGATTTCTGTTTTACTTCCCCATTGTGACAGACTATACAGGGTGTTTCTAAAATGATGGTCACGGGCTCGTGTGCTACAAGTAAAAATAAGACAAAAAGTATGTATAATTTTTTTTCCAAAACTCAACTGTTACCGAGATACAGGGTGTTGAAATTTCTTTTTATTTTTACTTTTTTTTTATTTTGTCTGGATCGGCTGATGAAAATTAATAAAAATTATAGGGAGTACTTCCCATAGGTAGTCATCTTTAGCTATAACTTTTGTCATAATTTAACACTCCAGTGGCGTAGGAACGGATTAAGGTGTCCACTTTCTTGAAAGTATTTGATACGCCACTGCAAAATTCTACAATTTTGTTTAAATTTTTAAAATCTTCATTCAATTTACCACAAAAAAGTATACCTATTAAATTTTGATAGGGGTAGTGGTATTAAAGTAATTTAGTGATTTATAATCAGTTAGGTACCTTTTTAAAATCAAACCAATTTTCAAAATTTGAAACGATTTAAATTCAAATTAGGAAAATTAAAATGAAAAACTCTTGCCCCCAGTATTATCAACAGACATTTAATTTTAAATGAGGTTTAATTTGACATATATAGTATTTTTATGAAGTTTGAATATAGCTTAAATGACATCTAGCTGCAAAATTGACTATATACGTCAAATTACACCTCATTTAAAATTAAATGTCTGTTGATAATACTGAGGGTTAGTTTGACATTTTGTTGGTGTATTCAATAAAAAAAACATGTCAGGAACACCTAATTTTAAATTTTAGAGAAATGTTGAAAATGGCTGCCCAATTTCTTTTTTTATTAAATTTAAATAAACTGTTTCTAACTTACTCATTTATTTACTAGGAGTTATCAATATAAATTTTGTTTATTTAATTCAAATTTGTTTAAAATTTTAAAAATTTGTTTGAATTTAGCAAGGTTACTAGACCATAAAATTTGAAATTACTGAAATACCTCTACTCCTATCAAAATTTAACAGGTATACTTTTATTTAGTAAATTGAATGGAGGTTTAAAAAATCCAAAGAAAATTCTAAAATTTTGCAGTGGCGTATCAAATAAATTATAAAAAGGGGACACCTTATCCTGTTTCTACGCCACTGGAATGTAAAATTAAGACAAAAGTACAAAACAATGATGACTACCGATGAGAAGTATTCGCCCTAAAATTTTTATTAATATTTATAATAAATAAAAAGTGAAAATTAAAAGAAATTTCAACACCCTGTATCTCGGTAACAGTTGAGTTTTGGAAAAATGTTTGTACGTACTTTTTGTCTTATTTTTACTTGTAGTATAAGCACAAGAGCCCGTGATCATCATTTTAGAAACACCCTGTATTTACCTGTTGGGGGGTAAAACCTACTTAAGGGATATCATCCCCCAAGCAATCGGGCCCCATATCTACATCTAAGCAATACCTAACGCTCAAGTTCTCAATTTCACCATCATAATAGTACATAGCAAATTCCAGTTAATCGTCAATATACTCTAACACAATTAAAACCGTTGCTACTTAAAATAATTATTTCTAGTACGAACAATTTGTGGACTCCATACAATCTCTGGATTATTAAATTGATCTAAATTATCAATAAAATCGATAAATTCCAACGAAGTTAATAAGGAAACGAAATGTAATGCTCAAAAACTTATTCTGTTTTTTGACATTTAACACAAAATGCCTATCTTTTAGTTTGCTTCTTAAATACCTAAATTTAGGCATTGCTTATAGCTTATAGCACTAAACAATGTCTAACGTTGGTGAAAACCGATTTTATGTTAGCTAATATTTATCTCCGTTTAGGTAGTGCCTAAGTTTTAAGTATCGTTGGTGAAAACGGACATGAAACACTTAAATCTTAATTGTCTTTACAGTCATTAACAATCACAATTTAACAAAACACTATAATAATTACAACAAATAAATTTAAAACACTCACTACCCTTAATATTAACACAAAAATCAAGTAATAATAATAAATATATGCACTATATGGCTTTTAGGAGGCATTTGCAGGATTTATTTACGTTTATTTGAGGTTATGCATCAATTTTAGATCGAGTTAAAACGTTCTTCGCCTTCAATATTTATCGCCGTTCTCCAAAAATGTTGACGAAAGTGCGGAAAACGATGACGTTTTAGCGTGTTCATAAAACTCGCTAGCAAAACAAAATCCGGCCTCAGATCCCAGAAACCTTTGTTTGGACCCCAGACCAACCAAAAGCAAGGAAAAAGAAATATTCCTCCCAAAACATAATTGTTTTGACTGAAAAAATTGAAAATGACTGGAAACAAATACAAAACTAGAACAATATCCTGTTTGCTCAGTTTTGTTTTTAGTGTTTTTAAATTTAAAGATTAACTAGCCCGTTTTGAATAAAACCGGCTTTAAGGGTAACTTATATAGAGTAACTTATATGTTACATGATAATTGAAAACTATTGTACATAATATTATATTTATGAGTTTTTTTGTTGTTGCGTTTAAAATATTGTGAAAAATCATGAAATCGAGCATTACGGCTGCCACTGTATCTCAACTTTTTCTTGACACATTTTCAAATTTCTTTCTGATTTGTAAACCACATTAATTAAACTAAAACTGGGAAGAAGGTTTGGTGTTGTAATTTTATGCAGAATTAATTATAAGCGACCAAAGTTAAGGTACTTTTGGGTAATTATATGTTTTTTTTATAGATTCTCCAATTTTTTTCCCGTTTCCCAAATTTAGTAGAACAACTCTAGAATCTAAAATAAAAAAAATTATATAAAAATATTGTTTGCACTAGCATATCCAGTGGCAGCCGTAAGCCGCTATTTTTGCCTATTACGAAGTGACTCTTAAGGAGGTTTTGATACTAGATAGGTTTATTTTATAGATTTACACATAAAAGTTGAAAAGTTTTAAATAAAAATGTGGACTATGGAAGAAAAAATATTTTTAACTGCAATTTTAGGTATTATAATATAATTTCTAAACTTTTTGAAGTAAGAATGTGGGGCTACAAAAATATAATAACTCCTGTACGAACCGCGATCAAAAAGTTTCCTAGATGCATTTAAATATTTAAAAATGCACATGAGCAAAATTTGTAACAAATATATTGAAATCATTAGGATCCATATCTGTTATGACTTATGACCTTGTTAGTATCTGAGGCCATATTCTTGAAACGGTCCACACGATGTCGCATACCACATTCATCATTCTGTCTTGGTCAGTTTCATGAAAAAATAAGAGTCTGTCCTTGTAGTGTAGTATGCGACATCATGTAGAGTGCTTGAAGAATACGCCTGCTGGTGTATGTTTGTTAATGACTTTCTACCTAACACCAACTTTGTTAGTGGAACAGGAACTATTAATAAAGTAGTCACTTGCACTAAGCTTTGCTTTTTTAAACTTTTCTTATAAAAAGCTCTAAATGTATTGCCTTCTAACCTATAAGATTCAACTTTCGGATAAGTACTTTAAGTGAGTCCACATTGATTGCAGCTCAGGGGGTTTATTCTTTGGCCGATCGAGATCGTGTCGTCGACGAGACTACAAGGAAAGACTCTTATTTTTTCATGTAAATGAAAAGGACAGAATGATAAAAGTCATAGGCGATATCATGTCGACTGGTTCAAGAATAAGGCTGTAGGAGTAAGCCTGCCCAAGTAGCAATTTAGGGAGAATTTACGTAATATACCAATGCGTAATTTACGTTTAATAGGAATTTGTGCCCTATCGGATTTACGTTTTAATGACGTAAATTTTACGTAATGATTACGTGTTTGGGGTAAAATTGACTAGTAGTTTCGACGTAATATTTCCCTATTTGTTTCCAATAAAGTTAACTACTTAATAGTCGATTACGTCTAATTACGTATTACGTTAAGCGGACATGAAGTCGACGACTAACTTCCCTACGTTTTCCCAAATAAAAGTAAACATCTGATTCTAAATTCTAACCTCACTTATAATATAATTATTAAGTTACATTAAAATACCATGGCTACCAACTTATATTAAAATGGATGAATTATTTTAAGAACCAATCTGCAAACTCCATTACAACTTTAGAAGTATACATGTATTATGTTACCGTTCTATGAAATTTGATTGCGAAGAACATTTTTATGTCAAATGTTATCATGAAAGTCCGAAAAACTTGAGGTGCCCTTTATAAAAAGCTTTATTTAAACTATTTTTTTATTATTTTATGAAATGACATTTTTTATCGTAATGATTTTTAAAGCGTAATTTATAAATTTTAAATTTTACATTACAAAATATCAACTTATTTGAAAATTTTTCTTATAAATACGTTTATTTTCATGATATTTAACGTTTTTTTGTAAATATTTAACATAACCTATAAACTTTGAGGTTCTAAAAATGGCTGCTTAAGAATATTACTTTGTGGGAAATATTCCTTACATTTTAGTAAATTTAACTTATAAAAATTACTTTAAAGTAAATTTTCCTTAAATATTCCGCAAAGTAAAACTATACTACTATAAAGTCAGTTTAACCTAAATAAGGTAAAATGATTTTAAAGGCACGTACATTTGAGCGATACCACTCCTCCTAACCTAAAATAATTTATTAACCTCAAAACGAACAGCGTACTGTAGTATTCAATAATTCTTTATATTTTCTACAAAAGGTTGTTGAAAGTCGACAAGGTTTTTTGTAATACGCTCCTCCCATTTTAACAAAAAATTCCAAAACGCTTTTAACATTATCGATTTTTGGTTTTTAAGAAGGGGTTCGGACCTTCAAACATAAAACAATATCACATCTTTTTTTTAATAATTGTTGGCTCTTAATATAATTACACTACTATTTAATTTAATAGTAAAGGTTAATACAATAAACAATCACAATTTAGGATATTAGAGGTATATAATATTAATTAACTAGGTATCTATAACTTTAAACTAAATGCGCCTGCCTACAAAGGAATCTTCCTATTAGGTCTCCAAAATTGCTTATTTTACCTTTAAAGTTAATCAGAGTTACGAAAAGTTTCCTTTTAGCTAATTTTGTAATCGTTTCAAAAGTAAAATTAAAGTAAACCTTTCCTTAACTTTGGCTTCATAGGGTTTAACTTTAAAGTTAAAATTAGGTAACCAAAATAAGATTATTTGACCCAGAAATTCTCCAATTTTCTACTTTAAAGATATATTTCCTTCTTGTGTTCAAAAAGTGGATATTTTAACTTACTAGTTGCCCTGAAAGTTAACAAAACCATAAGGTAAAAGTGTCTTATCATATACCCAATTCGTGGAGTTTAAAGTCCAGAGTTAGGGTAATTTTACATCAATTTTCCTTGACTAGGTAAAAATACTCAAATCCAACAATATTACCATGCCCTGTTACTTGGGAGTTAACATCATACCACATTTACGAGATGTTATTGCTTTTATTGAAAACAACATGTAAAACGCTTCCAAATAATTTTGAAAAATATTTTAAACTTAGAGAATGAAGTACCTATATTATTAAATACTGGAAAGACTTTTTCAGTCTTCATTGGTGTGTTTCCTTTCTGTTTCCGATAGAGCAGGATTTATTGGTTAGTATATTTCGGGAGTTAGATGATCAGACAAATGTAAGTTTACAACATTTTTGATAAACTCAGTCGATTTTACAAAACTTTCTAGTATAATCGGTAATGCATTTTTCGAAACCATAAATATTGAATATATCACATAGCATATGAGTACTTACACCGTTATTTGCAAAATAGACATTAAAACCACCGCAAACTACTATAAACTCACGTTTTTTAATGTAGTCCAAAAGTTTTTCTAGGACATATAAAAATGTATTATAATTTCCATTGGGTGGTCTATAAACGCAGACAAATAAACAATATTTTAAATTCACTGCAGCTATTTCAACATTTCTCTTTGTTTTAAGCTTAAGTCGTTAATTTCGCCGATTCCTGTGAGTTATGCTGCAAACAAAGAGTTTGATGCTTCAATCAATCAGAAAAAGTTCCTGGGGTATAATCATAGATCCAGGAATCGGAACTCCGTGCACTGCTTTTTGCTGTCTTTATGGGTGCTTAACGTCGTGCCCCAAATGCAGTTATATTTTCTGATTCTCGCAATGCACCTGACAACTTGACCAAATATGTATACAGGGTGTCCCGAAATTAAGCGGCCAAACTTTAGGAGGCGATTCTATAACTAATTTTAAGAAAAAAACTTGCTATAAACATGAGTCCAATTTCGCTTCCTAAGGGAGCTACAGCCCTTTAACTATTGTGACTAAAACTAGGTTTTTTGTCATTTATTTGAAAACGGTTGGTAATAAAGATTTGAAATTTGGCGTGAAGACTAATACGTTTAAGATATAATTTCTCAATTTTTTTCAGATTTTTTGATAGCTCTGAAATTTTTTGAAATTTTTTGAAAGCTTTAAAAAAATCTGAAAAAAAATTGAGAAATTATATCTTAAACGTATTAGTCTTCACACCAAATTTCAAATCTTTATTACAAACCGTTTTCAAATAAATGACAAAAAACCTAGTTTTAGTCACAATATTTAAAGGGCTGTAGCTCACTTAGGAAGCGAAATCGGACACATGTTTATAGAAAGTTTTTTTCTTAAAATTAGCTGTAGAATCGCCTCCTAAAGTGTGGCTGCTTAATTTCGGGACACCCTGAATATGTATATGTTACAGAACCAATCATATCATATTTTTGATAAGGGATTTTATTTGGGTTTATTTGCCAAGAAGGTTTGCACCTACATTCTGCAGATTCATTTTACAGAATTTATCAAAGCTTGCAATAATAATATTATTGTTAAAGGTCCTAGCTGATTTTGATGAGTCCAGTACCTCTAGGGGTATGAATTAAAGGCGTATCTACAATGAAGTCATTACTACGTTTTGTAGAATTGTACTAATAGGTCAAGCATTTTCAAATTTACATTTATACAGAATTTGGGTAGTAGATTCTCCCAACTGCACTTGGGACAAAAATCATTCAACTGATCACATACTTTTCGGGGGCGAACATCTTGGTCCAAAGTATGATTGCAATGAATGTCCCGCCACCTACAGACATATTTGCTTATTACACAACCATAATGTTAAAGTTTATGAAGCTCTGTTTGGGTTTCTTGAAGACGCCGAAATTAAACTCTAACATTTTCTTTTTCAGAAATCACTAACCACTAGGGTCTTTTAAAGAGACGTATCTTTCGTGTTTTTCTCCCCATTACATCTATTTTAAAACCCTCTTCATTCTTCAGTATACTAATCCAGGAAACATTATTTTAACCGACTTTAGTTGGCAAAAATATACAGTAAAATTAAACTTACTGAAATGTGTCAATAAGAATCAAAACATTAAATTGAGCATTTCTAGAAGTTATAAAATTGATATTTATAGGATTGTGTATTGTGCATTATGCTCACTCTTTATTTTATAATTTCTTGGCACGACGAATACGTCGATCCAAATAAAAACCTCTTAAATCTTTTATTTATGGGACATAAATGAACATAATAAAGGTTAAATGTAAAGAGTTAATTTTCTCTAGGAAATTATTGCAAGCCACCTAAAAAGTTTAATTGCTTGGTTTATTACGGCCTGGCAATGAAATAAAATATGCATCGTGCTTTTATAACTTATTTTAATAAACAATCCTTTAATATTACTAAAATTGATTCTAAGATTAGCTTCGTGCATAAAAGCATGGATGAAATAATGATGTTATTTAATAAACTATGTTTACGTGCGCTTGTATTAATAGTTTTATTTTAATAAGCTGAGCATAAAAGAGTGTTCTAAGATTTTCTAATAGTAATTGAAGTATGCATTTAAATTTAGGCAATATTTTTATCCTAACCCTATTGTCAGATGAAGTGTAATTATGTGTGTAAACAAATGAATTTCAACCATTATGCTCTAATTGGGGTAACTAAAAATCAATTGACTAAGGCAATTAAGAAATACACAACCAAACCAAACTAGGGTAGTTATTAAAACGGGAAAGCAAAAAACGGTTGGTAGGGTTGTATAAACAATAGATAGTTAGAATGTAACACAAATGCAAGGATAATTACATATTTCATACGTAAGTATAATGAACATCGGCGTAGGAAGTAATATAGTCATTTGATAGGACCCCATTTGTAAGTTGTGAAGTGACATGTCATTAAAAATGCATGATAGTCGGCACGATGAGACAAACTTTACAGTTCGATTTATTTATTTATAGACATATGGTTCCGTGAAATGTTTATTCAGACTTAAAAAAGAGCTACTAAGTCACGGTGTAATTATTTTACGATATATACATCATGTCGCGTTGTTATTTTTTACGTGATAAAATTTAATATTTTAACATTTCGTGGTAAAATGAAGCAAGTAATTTCATATTTTGTAATATGAAGAACCTCGAGCTTTAAACTCTATCATGATTTATTGCTTTTTTTTTAATTACATCAAAAGCATAGTGTACTTTAACAAATAGCATAAATTTTTTTATGAAAACAATGGCCAGATTATTAATTTTTTTCTTCACATCTCTGGTCAGCATTTCATCATAATAATCAATTATCTAATTTAAAGAATATAAAGCACGCGCGGCTGTTTCAAATTAATTAGCGCTAGTTTCAGTCTCTTTCAGCTTAACAATTATAAGAGCTTGATAAATTTAATAATTAAAATTAGACACAGCTAAATAACTCATATGCTTGTTTATAACAAGTCAAGCAGTCTGTCTGTAACAAATTGCACATGTCTTATCTTGCTTCTATTAAATTAAACTAAACCAGTAATTTTATTAAAAAATTAATAATTTTGACACAATAATTATTATTTTTATTAGTTAAAATTGTTTGCCAATTATTTTTATAAAGAATAATGTAAAAAATATTACATGCAATTCGAATGTTCTCGACAAATATACCAACAAGAAAATGTATAGTTTAGTTTCAAGGGTGTAACAAAAGGATTTCCCAAAAACTTACAAGTGTATTCCTCCTAGTGATTACCAGGTATTTTTAAATTAAACTTAGTCTATCGCTAGTATTTAGAGCGAAATTATACATATAGTCTTTATGTTGAATTTTTCTAAGCAATTTGACATACTCTTTTTTTAATTTATTGGTTTCAATTCTATGCTTCAATATTTAAACAAAATGTAAGCTTCTATTGCATATAACACATCATTTGATGTATCGGGTATTGTCACACAAACAATCGCAGTGTTAATGACTGACGTGTAGCGATATGCAGATGTATAAATTGTTTTTATTTCACAAAAACGCCTTTCCAAATTTTTCATACTTATTAAAATCGTCGCATCAAAAATTTTAAACATTAAAAACTGTCAAAACGTAAACATTGCATAAAATCATCTACATGAAAGTTCATTAAATTTCATTAATTTTTTTTTAAATTGAACTTGCCTTTTGTTCCTAATCTGGTAAAGTATTATTATCGAAGAAAACACAACTAGGTATACAGGATATTTCTTATTTAAATTGCAATATCCTAAAATACAGAGAAAAATGTTATGAGCTTATAGATGCTGGAAATATTATAGACAGAGTTTAAAACCATCCTTTGATAATCCAGGCAAGCAAAATAGTTATTTTTATTACAAGTTAGCAAAGAGTATAATTAGGGCCCCAATCAAACGAGTGATTAAATTACTTTGCTGACGTGTGCTAAAACTGATTTTTACTATTTTTGATACAATTTTCTTTTTCCCAAGTTTTGGGGCAACAATTCACTATTCGCAATTTCAAAAATGTCGACTTTAGTACTTATGATCTTGTCATTTATCAGTTATCTTCGATTTTTGTGATTATTAGTTATCAACATTTTTTCGAAATCCAGTGTCAAGGAGCTGATAATTCGGAAGCCTACTAAGTTTTCTCCTAAATCACATTTGTAAATATTGTATAGGAACTTTGAAGGAGCTGATTGCTCGGACAGTTAATGTGTGTTTCCTCTGATTGCGCCTTTGTATTTTGTAATATGTTAACGATATCCGATCGGTTTTTTGCACAACTTGATAGAACTTACAACGATGATGAGTTAACACCCGAAACATGTAGCATTTTCGCAGCAGATTAAAAGAATAACTTTGCTGACTTAGTGTAAAATGATGTATGCTTAAATCACAAAAATGGAAAATTTAAATGTTTTGTTTCGGTACTTGTTCAACTTAAAAACCTTGCATGTCTGTAAGGTAATTATGGAAACCGTTCACAATATCCCATATAACAAACCTTACAAATATTTTCTGTAAGTACTTACAGTTTTACACAGAAATGCACCATTGGCGTAGACTCATTTTATTCTTTGTTGTGAATAAAAATATGTTTTTTCTTAAATTAAATGAAATTTTAACCTATATGAAACTTCGCAAGGAGCTTGGTGAAAATATTCTATAGTTAAAAGTATCCGGAACCGTTTTACCCATTAGGAGAAAAAGGCCATGGCCTAGGACCCGCTTTCAAATAACATTGAATATATGAATATCTTCAAAATTTCATATAAATTCACTAATAGTGTTTTTGGATTATATGCACTGATATCCACTGGGTTGCACGGAAACAGTGTTGAGTGTTCGAATTATGATCAAGTATGCACTGAGGTCGCAGTTATTTTGGCACTACCTCAAACCTCAACACGCTCGTGCTGGGTTTTGCTCGCTGTGACTTTTTCTTTTTTTTTGACTAAACAATTTCAAAAATATCCGTTGCCAGCTGTCAAGGTGTCCGGCTAACACAGGAGACTTGGCCGGGGTTGAAAGATACAAAAAAATTTGGGCGCCACGTACTTGGTCACCTTGATCAGAGTGAAAGCACGATCACCTAAGAATAATTTTGAACGTATAGTGTAGCAATTGTATAATAAAAATACCACAATCTATTTAAAACAGTTTATTAAACTTGCGAGTTCAAGACTCCAGCTAAAGTACAACTTTACAATAATCTTACTCATGCGAACCTGCGAATTATAGTTCTAAGACACACCGATAACTTAGGCTCAAACTGAATGAGATAGTCCAAGTGCACAAAGATAATAGATTCAAATAAAAATTAGGCTTGTAACCTATAATAATTTTGGATGAGTCTGAGACTAACTTTATTGTTGCGAGTGCGCTATAATAGACAAAACTATGCTCAAAAACTGAACCAATCAAAAATGAACAACAGATTTAGCAGCTTCACACTGCTAGACGAGTAAGTAGTACTACCCTCCCGCTTACAAATAACGTAACCTAAATTATATATTTGGAAATAAGTCCAAATATCTTTGGTGCAAATACTCATAAAGAGTTGAACCAATAACAGGCAACGGTGCATATTGTAGTGGACGTCAGCTGTCATCCGACATAACCCCGTCTCCTAACCAAAATAACAACAAATAAAATGTGAGTTGAAAATAATGAAATAGAAAATCCATGAACCTTCACCTATAATTAAACTTAACAAATTGCAGGAACATAAAATCGTGCAACCCACAATCGACCGATGATTGCCGGACAGAAGTGAACAAATTCAAATTAGTTTAGTAAAGGTAACTTAATCACAATAATCGCTTGCAGGCTCAAACTTATAAAAATTTTAGACAACCACATGAAGAAAATCAGAAAACAATGGACACAGAAAAATAAAACGTTACATCGCTCCCAGAGCAAATATGGCCAACAAATGTGAATGTATATAAACACGTGAACGTGAAATTGCACTGGATCTGAACTGCACTGGGGTAGTATCAAAATGCACTACATATGCACTCAGTGCAGCGAATCCAAAAAGGCTATTAGGTTTAAGTAAAATGTAGAATCAAGGAAACCCTCATTTCTTTAAATATCGTGTATCTTTTCTGTACTTTTGATAATAGCTAAACCGAAATAATGAACTTTTCTAAATTCTAAAGAAGAAAAGGTAAGTATGGTGTCTGCGATTGGCGAAGTGAAAAGAAATCCTCTTCCGTTTATCAGAATTTATAAAGCACATAATCCAAATGCCAGACATCCAACAATTGAAGCAATGAGAAAATTGATGGAGCGTTTTGAAAATTTAGGCAAAACTATTGACTAATCAAAGTATTAGCTTCAATTGATGGTTGAAGAAAATCCGTACAAGAGTATCCGTCCAGACTGACGTTTCAAAATTTTCAGTAAACCGTATTTTGAAAAAGAACATCTGTTTCATCCATATCATAATTAATTATACCAGACACTGTATGGTAATTACTTCGAGAAGAGAGTGAAATTTTCTGTTTTGTTACAAAACATAATGACCGCGGATGTAAATTTAATAAAAAAAAATTTTCACAGATAAGTAGTTGACGATGATTTGGGATAGTGTTAACGGAAAAGGAAATAATTCAAAATACCATTAAGGCATCATCAGGTACAAGTAATTAAGTACAGAACATTAACATTTAAAAATTAAATTCACTATAAATATTGAGATTACGACGAATGTAATAAAATTTGTAGACATTTAACATCTAAAATACTTGGATTTATAAACGGATTGGCTACATTTTACTAGAATAGAATTTGTTACATTATTTTATCAAGGATGTTATATTTATGGAATCTTAAAGCTTAACGCGTTAATGCACACAGAAAATTTTGTTTAGTGACGAAGTCACCTTCAAAAACAATGGACCTGTCACTGGCATAATATGCACTATTATGCAACGGAAAACCCGCACAGGGTTCGCAATATTTACTATCGAAATAAATGGATCCTAAATATTGGGAGAGAAATAGTAGGTAACCATGTTATTGGCCCTAACTTTTTTGATGGAACCCTAACTGGGGAGATGGACCTGGAGCTGTTAGGAGATTCACTACCATTATTGTCGGAAAATGTTGACTTAGTGATAAGAGACAAGAGATTACGATTCTTTATGGTAACAAACAAAAGACATTTATCAGTGGCGTAACTAGCAAGGAATGAGCCCGTGTGCCATTCAAATTTCGGGAAGTTTATTTATTTATAATTATTTACAAGGGAAAATGCTGGTTCTAATGGCTACCAAAAACCGGCCATAAAAAAGGTTATTGGTTCTATTTTATAGAAAATTTAATAAGCTTTCCAACGATATATCACATAATGCTAGCCTCATTATGATAATTAAAAATTTAAACTTTTAATTAAATTCGCCGCGAAAACTAAATAATGCATTATGCGCTGTAATTTTTGAGAAAATGATTGCAGAAAAAAACTAAAACCACTTTTGGAATCTATATAAGAAAATAATGATGGTAGCCATTAGAACCAAAAATTACTCAAAACTTATTGTTTTTGGTTAATTAAAAAGTCAATAATTAATGGCTAGCATTGTATTACACATCATTATTTTCATTTTCTAATATAGATTCCAAAAGTCGTCTTAGTTTTTTTTGCTATAATTTTCTCAAAAATTAGAGCGCATAATGCATTATTTAGTTTTCGCGGCGAATTTATTAAAAGTTTAAATTTTTAATTACCATGATGATGCAAGCATTATGTGAAATATCGTTGGTAAGCTTATTAAATTTTCTATCAAATGGAACCAATAACTTTTTTATGGGCGGTTTTTGGTAGCCATTAGAACCAAAAATTACTCAAAAATTAGAGTTTTTGGATAATTAAAAAGTCAATAATTAGTGGCTAGCATTGTGTTACATATCATTATTTTCATTTTCTAATACAGATTCCAAAAGTGGTCTTAGTTCTTTTCTGCTATCATTTTCTCAAAAATTACAGCGCATAATGCATTATTTAGTTTTCGCGGCGAAGTTAATTAAAAGTTTAAATATTTAATTATCGTGATGAGTATAGCATTGAGTGATATACCGTTGGAAAGCTTATTAAATTTTCTATCAAATGGAACCAATGACTTTTTTATGGGGGGTTTTTGGTAGCCATTAGAATAAAAAATTACTCAGAAATTACTGTTTTTAGTTAATTAATAAGTTAATAATTGAAGACCTTGGTGCAAGAAGGAGGTAAGTCCACTTTTCGTAGTTCTGAGAAAATTGATTAAAATGGTTTACTTTTAAAAATTTGAATATACAGGGTGCTGGAAAATTCGCGGACCAACGCAATGGTGCGATGTTGAGGAACTCTTAGAGAACAAGGGAAAAATAATTAAAAAATTCTTTGTTGCTTTAGCTCGAAGTTATGGAAAGTTAAACTTTAAATTTTTTACTCTTTTAATTTGCAATATTCCCATATTTATGCTTTGGTATGACACGTAAATTATGTAGAAATGCAAAGATATTTAGCCTTGTCCATCCTACTTAAGAATGGTATTGTTAAACGTGCTATTTTACATTTTAAATATTGGAATTTTGCACATAAATAAACATGTCAACGTTGTAGCTTAATTACAAATAGGTACAATTGTCAGTGTCAAACTGATCTGACTGGTCACACGAATTTGTCAAAAAAAGTAGTAAAATGTATAGTAACAATGAATATGCTGATATGTTTTTAATATTGGGCGAATGTAGAAATAATGCTACAGCAGCTTCCAGGCTATATGAAGAGAGATATGTTGGGAGAAGACATCCGAATAAAAATGTATTTAGAAGATTGGAACAAAGAGTAAGAGAAACCGGTAGCTTCCTATTAATAGGAACAGATCGTGGTCGAGGAAGAAATGTGAGAAATCCAGAAATGGAAGACAATATTCTTCAGTGCGTCGAAGAAGACCCTACACGAAGCACCAGAGGAATTGCAGACGAATTAGGTGCTGATAGAAAATTAGTTTGGGACGTTTTGAAACAAGAACAGTACCATCCATATCATTACTGCAAGGTACACGAATTGTTACCTCAAGATTACAATCACCGACTAATTTATTGTAATTGGTAACTTAGAAAAGTTGACGAGGATCGAAATTTTACGTCAAGGGTGATTTGGACTGACGAGGCAAATTTCAGTAGGGATGGAATGTTTAACCAACATAATAATCACTATTACGCTACAAACAATCCATACCTTACACATGAAAGAGGACATCAACATCGTTTTAGTGTAAATGTTTGGGCCGGAATATTAGGGAATCGATTAATTGGACCTTTCATTATACCAGATCGATTGGGAGGAGAAAATTTCCTTCAATTTTTAGAAAACCAATTAGATAATTTCGTGGATAATATCCCACTAGCAGTAGCACGTAACACCTGGTTACAATTAGATGGTGCCCCAGCGCATTACGCGCTACAGGTGAGGGGCTGGTTAAATCAAAATTTTCCTGGCAGATGGATTGGTCGCGGAGGTCCCATTGCTTGGCCTCCAAGAATTCCTGATTTGACCCCTCTCGATTTTTTTTTCTGGTCAGTTGTAAATAATTACGTGTATCGTACTAAAGTCCACAATGTGGAGGAACTTACTAACCGTATTTACCAGGCTGCACAATTAGTTAATGCTGCCATGCTAGATCAAGTCCAAAATAATATTGTAAGAAGAGCTGAGATTTGTTTAGATGCAGAAGGACGTAATTTTGAGCAGTTCCTTTAGTTTAATTTATTATTGTCGTTATCTGTTATTTGTTTGTATATTGTTTATTGTGTTCGCTTTAGCAATACTTTAAATTTTCTGAATCTTGTAGTTTCTCTTGTTATTAGTTCGAACTTTTTGTTAGTAATCCTTTAAGTTTGCAGGTTTTGTGTATTATTTAAAGTAAGTTTTTTAAATGTTTTTAGTTATTTATGCATGCCATTGGTTCTTATGGAAAAATTAAATACAAACGAATTACACCTGATCATGGCATTTTAATTTAAATAACTAAAATTAACACAGAGTTGCCAAATTTAAGATTTTAAAAACACATATATCTTCGAGGTAAAGCAACAAAGAATTTTTTAATTATTTTTCCCTTGTTCTCTATGAGTTCCTCAACATCGCACCATTGCGTTGGTCCGCGAATTTTCCAGCACCCTGTATTATTATTATAATCAGCATAATATATTTGTTCATCATCAAAATATTTACATACCCCTTTATGTACTAATAAAGTAAGCAAATATGTTCATTTTTAATTTTTTTTTATTTGGACTTACCTCTTTCTTGCCCCAAATATCTCAAATGTTGATGACTTTTTTTAATTAATTTATTATGTAAAAATACCAAACAAGAATTTGCAATTTGCAATAAAAAAATGGCCTTATAGTATCAATACTAATCATCTGATCCGGTAACACATCGTCAGTGTAATCTGTCTCATTAGTTTCTTAACCGTCAAATTTTAAGTTACGATAGATTTCATTCATTTTTCAGATGCATATTTTAATCTTACCCCATTATCGCGTTGTCATTTTACCCCATATTTGTTCAAAATGACTGCTAAGGATAAGTTAATATTTAAATTAAATAACTAAATATTCATCATACTCACATCCTTTTTTCACAATTCGATTGGGCTTTTAAAATTGTAAGTGTTGACGTAAAAAACTCATTTTGCCCCAAAAGTGGACCTACCTCCTTCTTGCACCAAGGTCTTCAATGAATGGCTGACATTGTTTTATACATGAGAATGTAGAGAATTTAATGTAGATTCTACTGATTATTTTATTTTAGTTGTCAGTTTATTTTAATAGAAGTTACACCCATTTAAGTGTTTTTGATATTTTAAGGTAGTCATCTGATTAAATCCAAATTGCAGGTTTATTATTATGAGGCAATCATTTACAGTGGTACTGTTATATAGATATTTCTTTGAGCTTTCCAGTGGTATAATTAGTTTTGTTATAAAATGTAAAATAAAGAAGTTATAATGATTTTTCTTCTTATGGAGAAATACATGTAAAAAACTGTGGCTGGAAATTTTATGGCTAACTTCTCGCATATTTTGGGCCCAGAAGAAATACATGTAAAAAACGGTGGCTGGAAATTTTATGGCTAACTTCTCGCCGATTTTGGGCCCAGAAGCTGACTGGTCCTTTTACATTTTAAATATAAATGGTATCAGTTGTGATGTTTTCGATCTGAGATTAAAGCTATTTTAGCTTTTCATAATTATCTACGACAATTTTTGACAACAATTTTCTTTTAAAAAAGTGAAAAATATCTAGTATCTCTTTTAAAAAGATAAATTATAACCTGTAATGCATTTCTTAAAAATTCGATAACCAAAACGATTTATAGTGTATAATTATAAAGATACGAATAAATCAATAAAATCGAATATTAAAGAAGTAGGCATTTATCTTTATAAAATATTGCCGAAACAAGAAATTTATGTTGGCGTAAAAGTCGATATCTTTAAATTTTAATGCATGATAAAAGTTTTTGCTGACATATTTAAGAAATATGAATATAATTGTTTTTTATATTTAGGAGCACTTATCGGTCCCTTTTTAGTGGAAGTAAACAAGATATGATTTGTGAAGCTCTGAAGAAGTGAGGATGTATTTTAAATGTATTTTTTATTTCAACAGCGGTTAAATGTCGCCAATAAAGAATGTGTAGCGGGAGCCTGTGTTGGAACACATTCGGCGTCCTGATAACGTGCGGCGCCGGTGTTGGCCGGACGCCACGGCGCGTCAACTCTCTAGTCGAACACCCCTCTAACCTTTCTTCCCCAACTGCCTTTGTTCCATCCACTTGTTTAGAATCATACGGGCATGACACATCGCACTCATATTTTGCAGGTGTTTGGATACAGGTAGTCTAACGTCTATCTCAATTTCAACACTTCGCCCTTTATAAAATAACAAATAATGACGCATTTTCTTTTGTATAAAATAAACATGAAAGGTGTCCTTCACTAACCCCAATTTAGAAAAGTGCTTGTCCCACATTTCCACACCAGCAGAATTGCTACTTATTTCAAAAGGGTTTGAAGGTTGAAGAAACGTTATGTCTGATCTTATTTAATGAAGAGGTAAACAAAGAATAGAACCTATCGACACCCACAAATTACGAGTTTGTCTGCACCAGGATTGTCATCAAATACAAACAGGTTTTGTGGATGTGAATTGCAAATGGGCGTCAGATTCACAACACACATCTCAACACAGCAAGTCTCCTAACAATTGTCTTAGTGAGGACGGCTCTTGCAGTTAATTTACTCGTTCTCGACAATTTTATTCCATACATGTAATCATTTTGATATATGCTTAATATTTATTTAAATGTAAGCAACTGATTTAATTTAAAACCGTGGTCGTGCTGCGAGATAACAATCCTGTTTGAAACACTCCATAATTTAAATGCACGCTCCGTTTTTTCTTCCAACCTCTTATTTGTGACTTTTTTCATTTATAATGAGGCACGCGTTTGTCTAACTTGTCGAAACAAATGGATGGCTATTTGTAACTTCTTCTATTGCTACAAAAATGTTAATCACATGCCATCAATTAAGCGTTGCACTGATATGTTAATAAATCACCAAAAGGAGCAAATGTTTCATAATTTGACGCTTTGCGCCTCTGTAAAGTGTCCCATTAAAATTTCCAATACATTTATTGAATAAAACTGACCGTTTGTCTACTCCACACTCCGTTTCGCCAATTTAAACGAACTTTGATATATTGATTACATTTTGTATTCTTTTTACTTTATAAAAGGGAAAGCACATTTTGGGGTAGCTCCCTGCACATTTTCGTGTAATAATTCAATTCAAATTACTTGCAGATGACCATCTATAATGTTATAAAATGTAAATGCGGTCAATCTCTTGCTTATAACCCTTGCAGACTTCCAGCCCGAGCTGCCTCATTTGCCGTTTATATCCCATAATGGCGACCAGATAGCCGCAGGAATGAATTATTATTTGGTCCTGACAATAAAAATATATGAATGCTACGATATTTATGAGATCTTTCTGCCGGAAATGTGGGGGAAGTCTAATTGATTTATCAGGTGGAAACGTTATAAGATTACTGCCAACTAAAATACATTTCTATGCTTCACTACTGTATTTATAGTTACAGTCAAACTTCCTTAACGCAAATCTTCAAGGAACTTAAAAAAAATTCGAGATATAGAATATTCGAGTTATAGAAATAATCATTTATTTTTAAAAATTGTATACATAAATATGTACATATAATATTCTAAGTATAAACAAAATAGACGCAACATTCTTACACAAAACATTAATTCTTGAAAAAATCTGTAACCTTTTATTGTGTTAGATTAAAAAATTCATTATCTACAAAGTTTTCCAAAGTTTGTAAAGCGCGATACACATTATCCGCTGTTCTGTCTTTAGAATATACATATTCGCTGCACTTCTTAAGAATATTTCTCATTTCTTTATTGGAAGGTGGATGTGGAATTTGAACTGTTGTAGTTGTCTCATCAGATGAAGCATCTTCATCTTCTTCTTGTTGTCTGATTTTGTCTAAAATGTCGACATCCGTTGGATAGTTCGCCACAATTACATCATTATCGATACCCAAATATTCATCCAAAGACACATTACTCTCAACTTTTTTCGTGTACTACTGAAACAATGTTTTCATTTGAGATAAAGGCGTATCATCTTCATCACTCCAATTATTTTCACTTTCTTTCTTAAAACCAGCCTTTGCAAAACAATTTTTTATAGTTGCCTGCTGTAGATCATTGTACCACGCTTTAGATACATTTGTTAGCGCGTCCCATAGAGTATTCTGACTAGTTTCATCTCCATCTTCTAGAGCAATTCGAATCTGTTTAAGTATACTTTTACTTAGGAATAATTCCCTGGTCCATGGGTTGAAGCTTTGATGACATGTTTTGTGGAAGAAAAACAACATTAATAGATGTAAGCGTCTTGGTTATCTTGGGATGTGCTGGACAGTTCTCCATAAACAAAAGGATTGTACGTTTTTGAGCATGAAATTTTTTGTCCAAATTCAAAAGCCATTCTTCATAAAGAGCGCTTGTCATCCAAGCTTTCTTATTACTTCTGTATGTAACGGGTAAAAATGTTTTCCCTTTGAAACATCTTGGATTTTTTGATTTTCCAATAACTAATGGTATTAGTTTCTCGGTACCACACATGATGGCACCGATCATTACGGTAACTCTTTCCTTGCTATTCTTCCCACCAAAATACTTTTCGTTTTTAAATGCTAGTGTTTTATCGGGTAAGCATTTAAAAAATAAACAAGTTTCGTCTGCATTAAAAATGTCTTTTTCATGATATGAGCTTATGAGTTCTGGTAAAATATTGTTTCTCCAATCTTCACAGTCATGGTTATTAATATTTGCATTTTCTCCGCTCATTACTTTGTGAATAATGTTATGCCTGTTTTTAAATTTATCGAGCCAACCGACACTGGCGATGAAATCAGGGTAACCCAATGATTCCGCCAAGAAAAGGGCCTTTTCTCGAATAATTGGTCGAGAAATAGAAATGTTCTATCGCGAATCGCATTAAACCATTCCAGAACAGCTTCGTCGACATCTTCATAAGTGCAGGTTTTGATACGTTTCCGCTCACTGCTTGCACCATTTGCAGCTATGGCCAAGATTTTTTCACGACTTTTGATAATTGTCGAAAGGGTACTTGGCGGAATCCCAAAATCTGCGGCAATATCCTTCTTCTTCTTCACACCTTTGTCAATTTCACTCATCACCCTCACTTTGTGTGACAACGATAGCGCATTCATCTTTCTTTTACAATCACTCATTTTCACGACTATAACGTGTGTTTTTGAATAAAATACTAATTGAAAATGTACTAATTTCTTTAACTTATGGTACGCTTGCATTTTATGACTGCTGGAGTTTCCACGAAGATTCATTGTAATGAGTTGTAATGACTTGCCGCGCATTGTTAATAGCACATCGGTCTTAAAGATAATTAAAGCAGGTACTTATTGTAAGTGGCAAACAATAGGAATATTAGGGAAATGAATAAATACACAATATCAAGGCATGAAATTCAAGTTATGGAAGTTAATCAACCTCAAAATTTCCAAATATTTCTTCGAGATGTAGAAAAATTCGAGATATAGAATCAAATTTTCATGTAAAATGCTATGTAGATGCTCAAATTTCGTAAAAAATTCGAAATATAGAAAATTTCGTGTTATAGGAGTTCGAGTTATGGAAGTTCAACTGTATTTTAATTCAACAATTTTTAATTTGGTGAGAAATCTTTTTCCACTCAGTAATTTAAATCTCAGGTAGGTATATGATGGTTTTATTAATGAAGATAAACGGTGGGATAGTGCGACAAGTTGTAACAAGTACCTTTATAAAAAATATGAATATTATAAGCAGTACGTCATGTTCGTAATGACACGTCTGAAGCACGATACTTGATGCATAATATTACTTTTGATAATATACTCCTGCCAATTTCTTATTCCCACGTCGTAAAGCTTTATTGCGTAGTGCGTAGTGGTTCAAGGAAATCGGAAGCGAAGACGGATAATAATTAAAAATGAATATCGTCATTATAGAGTTATCTTTTACGAAAGGACTCTAGTGGCCGATAAATACAGCGTGTCCTTTTATTATTTATCTGGTAGAACTTTTATGAGGAACGGAAAGAAACAAAGGGCCAACGAAGAGGGCGAAGTGCATTGCTCAAATCAACTGCCGTAACATGAAGCAAACTGTCAGCAGGGGTGGTTATGGCCCCATCATCTCACATATCGGTGAGGTAAGAGTGTCCAGAACCGGCGGCTATAATAAAGTAATCTGCGAAACGCCGATCGCTCTCTCGACCCGGCCATAACCATAACTATAACTCACCCCTGCCGCTACTACCGCTAACCCCGCCAAACAATAAATGCAGGACACTCCGAATTACATCTTCTTCCTTAAAACCGCATTTATTATCTCTTGACTGACCTTTTGCCTATCGCTCTATAATATTACTTAGGGTTCCAAATCAAAATTAACATTCACTTTCCATTTCCAAAACTTAATTATAACGCTTTCCATAAAACGGTTTATCTTTCCTAATATAAATTATTTCATAACTATACGAGGTGACCCTAAATTAAATGACCAAGCTGGAAGCTTATTCTACGACCCTTTCAGGCAAAAAAACATAAACGAAATATTTCGCTTGCTAAAGAACTTATAATCATAAAATAAGCAGTCTTTCTAAAAACAGAAAGGATAAGCTTTGAAATTAAACATACACATAATAGGTATGCACGATAGAATAATAACGCAAAATTTTTATTAATAAAAAATTGATGAAAGTATATATATACCTCAATTATCCAATAATCTTTATATTTTATCCTAAAAGCATTTAAGGCCATTTTTTAAAGTCATCTGTAATATTATTATACAATCATGTAAGAAAATCCTGACGCAAATAATACAGTCCTTTGTTTAGGTGGAGTGAGTGCCCTTATAACTTAAAATCAAGTGTTTAACCACTTTGTTTCTGAAAGTTTATACGAAATATAATCAAATTTTTTGATTCCACAAACAAGAGTTTTGTAACTTCTGTATACGTTTCAAATTATATCTATCCAGAAAAGGACCGTAAAAGTACTGATCCACCGGTGTGCGGCACATGTTCCGCACTGTGCCGCACAATGTTCACAACAATGTTCTGTCTGGTGTAGCGGGTTTTGGAAGCATGATCAAATTGTTCGTGCACTCCAACAAAATGTGCGCGAACATGTGGAAACATTTGTGCCGCACTTTAAAACTTGGTGGATACATCAGCCGTGAGCGCGCACTTTGTTCGTTTTTAGAAGTGTTTGTTTGTAGAAGCCGCATTGTAAAAGCATTTTATTTTATTGGAGTGGTCCACTGAAAAGGCTATAAATTTTAATAAAAAGCTCGGCCAGCAATATGTGATACATCCCATGTCCATTATAAAAACAAAAATATCAAACATGAAAAGAATATTGAGTTGGTCGCTTTTTAAATTTTTCTTATCAGCGAAACAGATATAAGTGAAGAAAATTAGCTATGGTGGTAAAATTTGTTTTAGTTTTTATATGCAAGAGCTGAAACATGCACGATTTTGCGAACAAATTGTTTCGCACTGTTCACAACAAAATTTCTTGTTTCCGAAGTTGGTGGATCAGAGGTGGAAGTCTGTAGCGCCTAACGTAACGAGAACGCAGGAGTGTTTACTACATTACTATAGTTACAATTTTTATCACGTTACCACATTTTATGTGTAAGAGAGAGAAATAAAATATCTATCGAGTCAAACTCTCAACCGAGATCAACTCGTTAGGGTTACAAACTTCCACCTCAGTACCTTAAATGACTGTGCCGAACATTCTTGGCGTACATAAGTGCGGCACAAATGTGCTCGAACAACGTGTGCGGCATAACTTTTTGGTGGAACAGCAGCTTAACTGTTCTGTAGAACAGTCACAGTATTTTAGATTCGCATTCTTTTCACACGTATCTTCAAAGATTTTTGAATACATTTATTGACGTGCTGTGTAAATTTAAGCCATGAATCGATAATTAAATCCATATTTTTAACATCCTCCTTTGGTGTCAATTTATGGTGGTTAACAAAAATAATAAATTTTCTAGATTCAAGTACGCGTTTGGACCAAATAGTATTAATTCCGATTTTGACTCATTAAGGTGTTTCTTTAAAGGTCGCTATTAATTAATTTAATTGCAATATCTAAATCATTATCATTGTACGATTTGTGTATCATCTGCATAAAAATGATGATTATAGTGGAAAACAGCAGATTTGATATTACTAGCATAAATTGAATACAATTTTGGTCCCAGGATTGACCCTTGGGGAACACCTGTTCTTATTAACGTTCGCTCGGAAAAATCTTCACCTACCCTAACAAGTTGATACTTAAGTACGCTTTAAAGAAATTTACACATGATTAATCAATATCCAATAAGGTCAATATTGCAATTCATGATCAATTGTGTCAAAAGCTTTAGACAAGACCCGCAAAATTTAAGCAACAGCCTTATTATTGTCTGCATTATGTACAATATCGTCAATTATATTATTTAATGTGGTTTTACAACTATGAACTTTTCTTAAGAGCCATTTCCTAAACGGAGAATATTTTGTATAATTTTTTTTGTAGTTGATTTAGAAGTCATTTCTTTAATTTTTGCCAAAAGGAAAAAAAATTGGAGAATGTACAAAAAAATATAATGATCTAAAAGTACCTTAATTTTGGACCCCTGTAATTAATTTTGTGCTAGGTTGCAGAAGGTAACTCTCTGGCAGAATCTAGCCTAATAAATTTAGATAATAAATCTGAAAAAAATTGAAAATCTAACGAGGGAAACTTGAGTTATGACTGCAGAACTAATGCTCGATTTCATGATTTTTCACAATTTTTCTTCCCAAACTCGCGCGCCCTCTTGGGATTCGCATTAATTATCAGTTATTTGGTCATAATTTGCAAAGAAGCTTCAGAAAAGTGGGATAGATTTTCTATTCCTTGTTATTAGCTCCAACGGAAAATTTATCGCGGGTGTCTAGGAAGATGCTCTTAAGCCTGACTGTTTCTCAGGTTGTAATTGGTTTACTTCAAAATACTGTTCATCTTCTATAACTTTCGAAAGTGTTGGAAGTATGCTTACGGGTCTAAGATCCTTATATTCTTTTAGTGAAGTTATTTTCAGCAAGCAAAAGAATAAATTCTTTCCATATCGGACAAAAGACACCCTCTAAAAAGCAAGTATTTACAAAATGCAAAATATATTCAGAAATAAATGGAGTACATTTTTTACATTTTTAGGTTAATCCCGTTCGATTTAATTGAGCCAATAACTTTTAATATTGTTTCTGAGTCTACTAATTTAAATGAAAATATTTTTGATGGAACAATATTTTTGTAATAATTAATTAGGTTTTTAGTTCAGTTACTCTGAGGGACATAGTTGATAAAATAATCTTTAATACCATTGGCATTTTGTAGAGCAGCTGGTATTGAAGTATTTTTAGAACTTATGAGAAGGTAACGTTTTTAGATTTTCTATTGCGAGGCTAAATTTGAGTTTTTTTAATTTAAATTCAAAATAATTGTTTTTCTCTTTTTTTTTCATTTTTAATATCCACATGACAAACTACAGGCCCTAATTACCACAATCTTATAAAAATTCTATTAGAACTTATGCAGTCCAAACTAAAACATACACCATCTTCAGAGAATACACAATATCTTTTATAAAACTAAAATAAATATAGTTAGTGAAGAAACAAAATCATCATGTATAACCTATGCTGAGCTTCACTCTTATACTTCTTTTTTTGAAGAATTTTGCCCCAGTTATAATGAAGTTAGAAATATTAATTTTTGACTACTCGAATATTGATACTTGAAAGATTTTAACGAGATTTGGTTAACGACCTTTACTTATTAACTTCGAATGACGTAACAACCTAGTAAGTTACACCTGATAATTTTGCCAATAAGAGGATAGTCGGCAAATTTGAGCGCTTGATTTTGAAATTCGCTTGATATTTGCGGTTTTGGACATATTTTTTTCCAGTGGAGCTTTTTTAAAATTTCGTTTTTTGGTATATAGAAGAATCTTGTGGCAACCAATTTCTTCATTTTTTGTTTTTGTAAGTCAAATCAAATAGTCATACCACAGCAGTAAAACGGACTTTTTATAAAAAACATTCGCTTAGCGGCGTTTATAATACAGATATAAAACTGTTTGAAATAATATTTATTTTTTAACGGCAGCAATAAGTTAAGGTATAAACGGTGAGTTCGGTCTTTTATTTTTTAATTCAAGTATATTTTTAAACTTTTTACAGCGCTTCAATTTTAATTTTCGGTTAAAAATTGTAAAGACCAGGGCCGTTTTTGAACCAAAATATTGCTAAAACTTTGCTATTTTTTAGCAAAAAAAACTATTTAACCGATTTTAACCAAATAGTTTATAGTTTTCGAGAAAAACAATAAAAGCAATTCACATGAAAAATTTCAAGTCTTAGAAATATCTTAAAAATTTTTTTAGGGACGTACCTAAAAAAATGTAGATTTTTTTTAAATAAGTAATTAAATTTTTAACAATAATATCGATAATTTTTAGAAACTTATCTCCTTATGTGTATCAAATTTTGTTTCTTACTTAGTTTTATTATTATCTTTACTGATTTAGCAGAATGTCATATTTTATATAAAAATTCATAACTTTTGAACGAAACATTGTAGAGACTTGATTTTTTTGTACTTTATTTACTTTAAATCTAAATTATTTACATTCAAATTGTAAATCTGAAACACGGCACACTTGTTATTCCTTCACTAATTATATTTATTTTAGTTTTATAAAAATTATTAGTTTAAGTTTCTACAGTTTGTCTTGTGGATACCATGGATCACCAAACTACTGGAATTTTTAACTTCGAAGTTTCTCCTTTTTGAATGCATTATTTATATTTATATGTATATTTTTGATATATTTTTAATGATTATCAAGTGATTTTTACATGAAATGAAATTATTACATATATTGGTCATAAAATCATCTTATATTGTTTTGGAAAATTAGAGACATTTTTTTACTCAGTTGCAATTACTATTTATTTGGATTTGCGACTCTATCTCTAGGGTACAGAAATATAGAATAGATTTTAAACTAACTCCTCATTTCTTAAAAAGATAAACTTTTAAAAGTTATTGTATGATTTGGTACTTATTGTACCGAAACCATGATTCCGGAAGAGTCAAGGATGGGAGGCCAACAAATTGGTTGAACATAATCTATTTAATTTAGTTAAACAACACTAATAACTAAAGACATTGATGAATTTAACTGGCAATAAATTATATAAATTAACAAAAATTAGCAAGTATCAATCGGTTAACATATTATCTGTTACGAACGGGTCGGTTTGTTGAGTAAACTTAAGACAATTTTTTTGATAAATCTAAACTAAATAGAAAATCTACAAATAATATACACATGTCAAATTCAATTTTGTCTGAAAATGAGGTTTACGGTTAAATTCTCGAGCTTAAACATAATCAGAAGGTTGTCGGGCTTAAAGTTTTCTCACGTTTTTGATACCTAAAGCTCTTCTATACATGTATAGTAAAATAGCACAAGTCTTAGAGATAATACTCGGCATAAATAATAGAATGGCATAAAAGTAATAATAAAATTTTTCATTTTGATATACAGGGTGTCCCACTTAAAGTGCTACGAAGTTTTATCTCAAAAAATACAAACCACAAAAACGTTTTCACCGAAAATCTTTTTCAGTGTAAAATAAGATTAAGTAATAAATAACATAGGTTTGTATTTAAAAAAACAAAGTAGGCTTTGAAATGACCTTCAAAAAATTCTTAAAATAAGAGGCTTAGTTTTCGAGATAAAAATTCATAACACTTTAAGTGGTACACCCTGTATAATGTTTAACTTTAAATATTTTTACGTTTCACCATTATTTCACGGTATTTATTTATGTAACTATATCCTCTAAAAATATTGGATAATATTAATTATGCACAAATTATTAATACAGGATGTCCTCCGAATATGTTGAAAACTAAGCGATTTCCATAAAAATGTTTCAAACAAAAGTTGTATGGGACATTTAATAATGCTATGGGTTTTTAATTTTTGTGGGATTTTATGGAGAAACCTTTTTTTAAAATGTCCATTTTTGGAAAATTTTTATTTTTTATGATATTCGCCAAAATTAACATAATTTTTGGGATTTTCAATAAAGCTTTACTAGAAAACTATTTTTTTAAGAAATATTGTAGGAGTTAAAAGTCCTTAGAATAAGACATTATTTTTTTAGGAAAATGTTAAATTAGTTTTTTTAATATTAACATTAAAGATAAGGTCAAAGGGCATCATGTAGATCACTAACTAAAGCTTTTAAAGAAAAATCGCAAGAGGTAAAAAGTTCGTAAAATAATTTAGTACTTACGGGATGATACTCGAACTCTGTCTTTATCTTACACTTTAGTATCGACTTTTGCCTAAATTTTTTTGAGCATGCGAATTTAGCTTCGTGTGGTTACAGAAGGTATTACTACAAAAAATAAGTGATTTAGCTTGAACATTGTAAATATCCCTGAAACTAACCATTGAAGGAAAAATGTTTCAAATCAAAAATATTTTATTTAAAAGGCAGCAAGACTAGAGACTGTATTTTTTAGCATTTTCAGGTAATTATTATAATAATTAATATTATTACAAAAACATCAAATTTAAAATCACCACAGAATAAAGCATAGCGAATTCCAAACCTTTTCGTTAGTCATTCGAAAATGTACAAACAAATTAAATTTTAGAAAATTAAGTAAAAGCTTCTCAGCAATTAGAGATATGATTATTATTTTGATTCGGTTAATTTTTGTTTATACACAAACGAAGCGTAAATGCGAATGGCGTGTAAGTGAGTAATTATGTTTTATATGTTTGTAATTTGAGTAGCCCGGTAGTGTGTAGACATTTAGGGTACGCTAAAGAAGCTCAACAAGCCTCTGACAGTTAATCTTAGGGTTTAAAACGTGATTTGCATATGTTAATTTAACACAAGAATAATGTTTGGTATTACATCAGTCCAGATCTGTGCTAATCCGCACGCACTAATTATACGCAGAATTCTTAAGATAAGTTCCTTTCTTCGAAGATTTAGCTGGATTTCTCTGTTTGTAATACGCACCGCAAATTAGCTTTAAATGAAAGCACCGAAATCGCAGATTGATTTTGCAGCCACATTATTTACATCGGAAGAAACGTGAGCTACTCTCACGGTTACTCGAATTTAAATAAGTTCTGGAGAAGAAACGCCAACAAAAGATTTTAATGCTTCGAATAATACACGGTAGCTCATAAAAACTAAATGGAGTAGACATTGTAGATTTTGTAAGTTCCCCTATTCATTGGTCAAGATGTAAGAACGCTACTTCGACTCATTCAAACTATTAAATGCAACATTTATTTCCATATTTCACTTCGGCCAGAAAAAAAAAACTATAAATCTTTTGAGCTTTTTTAATGCAGACTTTTTAAGAGTGGACATTAGAAGTAAAATTTATTTACTGTAAAATCCGCTTCTGAAAATCTTTTGAGAGAATCCCTTTCTTATGCCAATGATCTAAAAATTGCAAATCTAATTATAATTAATTAAGAAACCCTTATGATTACTTTTTTAGAATAATTTTCTTTTTTATCAAAAGCTATAATTCCATTGTGTATAATAATTTTATAAGTGTAGCTACTTATTATACCTTTACTTTAGATACAACTTTTATAAATAAGTAAAAGGGTTGTTAATAGTCCATTTCATTTTTATGTATAATTTTACACCTATTCATATAAGGTTTTACTGTAGTAGATATATTTTCAAGGCGAACACCCAACACGTTTCATAAGTTAACAATTTCAGTGGTTGAAAAATCAATTACAAAGTACTAAGCGCTTCTACTTAATGAGTCATTTTGTCAACTGAAAAATTAAGTTTATTTGAATCGTAATTAATAAAAGGTCAAGTTTACGATTTACGATAAGTGTTCAAGTCACCTTTAGTTTCCTACAAGGTGTTTAGTGATACTATATTATCCAACCACGAAAAAAACAAAGGAAAATAAAATTTTTAATAGCCAAGATTTTTATATGGACATTCTAAATAAACATCAGAAAACTAACTTTATATTTGGAATATCATAAATTTTAATAATGAACTAACAAGTTCCCATTTAATAAAAGTATAAAAGATTCATATTAATTTTGAACAAAAATGTTCATTATGCGAAAAATTACTCTGTGAAGCAATACACGGATGAATTGATCGAATTAAATTTCTAATCTGTTACTTGTAGCCGATATCGGGATAAAATAAATTGCGAGCAAAATAAAAAACGAGATAAAGCAAGACAGGTCGTTAGTTAGGGTTGAAAAAATGTCCATCGGGGACGAAAACACAATTCACTCTCGTAGAATACGAAATTCTCAGCAAATGCAGAAAATATGTTAGCGAATTGCAAGTCACTTTATTGATGGACGAATCTGACAATGTATTGTGACTTGTTCCTAATTGGATTTGGGCAAAAGTTGAAAGCGCTTACGAAATGAATTAATAGAAGTCGCGAGGCGAAACGAGCATGGCTTAGGGCTTAAGGGCGAGCACATCAAAATTGCCGTAAAATATCATTAATTACCACAATAACGCAGGGCTTGACGTAAACAGTTACTATGCTTTAGGGATCATTTGTACGGATAACGAACTTTTTAATCATCTTTTCCATTTCCATCAGCGGGATTAATAAACCGCACATATCTCCCGTTCCTAACTAAATTATACCTAACCACAGATTCAACGGCTGCATTCAGATTTCATTTTTTACTATCTAATTATACACGAAGGATCGAAATAACCGCGACAATTATCATTGTCAATCAACGTACGCATTGTCGTAATATTTATACTTATATTATAATCGACTTTTTTCTTACCTCGTTTGAATAACAATAATTCTATAAATTTTACAAGGGGGCCTAACCCCTAACGCTCTATGACAATAATAGAATGCTAAACTTTTCAATAGCCTCCAAAAATAATCCACCCATTGATTCATAGAACTTAAGTTAGCAAAAAATAATCACATTAAGATATGCCAATCATTAAATGCAAAATAAAATGTATACATTTAATTTTAGATTCCGTTATTCAAACCACACATCAATTAATTTATTGTTTTTATAACCATCTCGGTGACAGGTAATTAATCAACACTTGTAACTCCAACATTTGGATGGACATCGCTCAAAAATCGGATATTTCGTTAAAAAGCACAGGTGTCCGGAAGGAATTAATAGATTTAAAATTTGTCATGCCTCTAAAATAATTTGGTATCGATAAGTTCCAATTCACTGAACATACAACCCCATGTGGATTTCTCAGATAAATCGATACCATTAATTTTCATTAAAGGGCATTATCATTATATGTATAACTATTAACTAATATAAAAATAACAGGAAACCCCACTTTCCTTTATCTACTTGATTTTTACAAAATTATAAATAATTACATAGGACTATAAAAACATTGAATTTGATCGCTATCAATACCTCCAATTTTTCAAAATTAGAATCCGTGTCTGTCATCTGGTGCACTAGATAATAAACAAGTATAAATTTTCAAAAAATTTGCTGGATATGAGTATTTTTTCCTATCATGTAAATATTCTAATCTATACCGGGTGGAAATGAAAACCGGGTCACCTCTATAACTTTTTTATTTATGAATAGAAAAATTTAAAATTTGGCTATGTTCTATGGTTCAAAAAAACAAATTTTATGTGCATTTTTTATTTTCGAAATCACTTCCGGTTTCACCGGAAACACCATGAACTTTGTTTTTTTAAATGTAACATCCCATATTTTTATTCATGGCTTAAAATACTTTTAAAAAAGAAGTATTTTTGAGATATTAGTTTTTATTTTTTTGTACCTTATACTTGTACACTTGTAATTAAGTACAATATCAAGTACAAATTACAAAGTACTGGCCTTCAAAAATAATTAAGTATAATTCCAAGTACGTACCTTCAAAAGTACTTAAGAAGATACTCGGCGAAATGTTTAAAAAGGGTACTTGTCGCTAGTAAAAATTGATTTTTGGGCATTTGTAATCAATAATTTAACAAAAACGATGCCTAGTGCCATACAAATTGAATTTAGTTTTCATATAGAATTTTTGTTTTTCATGAAGAGTCTATGATAGGGGCGTAGTTTTTGAACAATGATAAAAAAATGCGTTTTTATTTTTATTCAAAAAGTACGCCCCTATCATAGACTCTACATGAAAAACAAAAATTCTATATGAAAACTAAATTCAAGTTGTATGGCACTAGGCATCGATTTTGTTAAATTTTTGATTACAAATGCCCAAAAATCATTTTTTACTACCGAAAAGTACGCTTTTCAAACATTTCGCCGAGTATCTTCTTAAGTATAAGTACAATTACAATAAAATAGTATTTAATTACCATTTTAAATACAGTATTTAAATACATGCCCAGCTCTGCTAGATGCCCGCGATAAATTTTCCGTCGAAGATAATAACAGGGAATAGGAAATCCATCCCACTTTTTTGGAATTCTTTCTAAAATTAAATATGATGGAGATGATAATATTTCAAGATATAAAGCACGTTTGGTAGCAAATGGATTTATGCAAAAGAATTGAATAGATTTGCAAGAAATATATGCACCTGTGGCAAAATGATCTACTATTAGAATTGTTGGTAATCAGAAGGTATTAACGTTTCATCAAATAGACGCTAAAGCTTTTTTGAATGCTTACTTGAAAGATACAGTTTATATGAAGCAACCAGAAGGATATGATGTTGATAAAAGTCTTGTTTGTAAATTGAATAAGTCAAGATATGGACTGAAACAAGTACCACTTTGTTGGAATATCAGATATAAAAATTTTCTCTCAGAAATTGGTTTTAAGAGATCCAAAAATAATTATTGTCTTTATGTGTAAAAATTAAATAATTTATTGATGCATAGAAGTCTCCAAAAGTTTGGTTATACATAGTTAGATGAGAGTGGTAGGTAAAGTCTTATTAAAACCAAACGTAGAAAATGTTACAAATTTATTAAATTTTTAAAAAATCCTTGTTCTGATGCATTTCGCAACATAGAGTTGCATCTTCAGAGAAAACGTAGATTTATTTAATAAATTGAACTAGACCAGTGTACTACATCTAAAGATGGGAACATACTCCCAAATATGGTCAAAAATTAATCATATAAAATACGCAAAATGTCAAATTCAACTTTCTTAATAAATAAAACTTTTAAATCCCTTCACAGGTACCATGTATCAAGTCCAAATAGTTAAATTAGCTTATAACGCATCTATGCCGAAAACGATGAATGTGAAATTTTGAAAATTGTCCAAATTAGTTAATATATAACATATCAAAAGTCGTAAAGTTATCTTTTGTTCTTTAGCCGAAAACGTGTTTTTTAGAATTCTTTGAAAAGAAAATCTGTCACCAACAGTAGTTATTCCTATTTTTCTACCAACTTATTGCAAGTTGATTATAGTCCAAAGCTGATGCTAGGAATAGCTAATCGGAAGTCCACTATGTGGCACCTTGTTTATAAATTTAAACGTGGATTCTCCCACCAACCAATTTCAATTCGTTATCTAATTAAAACCTATAAATTTGTTGACTATTTAAAATTCTATTCACAATTAATTAATTAAATAAACTAAAATTCAGCTACAGCATGGCGTAACGTGAATTTGTAGGGTAATTTCGCGTCACATCTACTCTTGGCCACCATACTGCAACTCAATTTATTAAGTAAACAATTACTGTGTAGTGTGTAATGTTCACCAAAAACAGAAATAGAATTGATACAAAGTGGGATCAAATTGATAATTTTAGATATATACTGTCCCCGATCTTAATTCACTGAGTCCAATTCAAGAGAAAACTTGAAAGCCAATTATCAACCTCGGAAAATCCCATAAATTTTAGCTTCTCCAAGAGTGTAGGGAAGTCAACCCTATCAAACACCGTGTATATGGAATCTACCTCACAAAATTCCTCCAAAGCAGCAGACAAGAACTCATGATACTGAAGAAGGTTTGTGACTGTCGAACGCCCCTCAAGAAACCCGTGCTATTCCTTAACAATAATAGCGTTTTTGGATTATATGCACTGAGCCCTGACATGCACTCACTTGCACTGAGTTACACGGAAACAGAGTTGAATGTTCGGATTAGATTTTCAGTGCGCACTGCGACAGTGCCAAGTGTTCGAATTATGAACAAGTATGCACCGAGGTCGCACTGAGTACAGTTATTTTGGCACTATCTCAGCACGCTCGTGCTGGGTTTTGCTTGGTCCCAGTGCAAATATGGCCGACAAATGTGAATGTACACAATCACTTGAATGAGAAATTGAGGTTAGGAAAACTGCCCTGAAAACCAAAAAACGTGCTCGGGTTATATTCATTGCACTCGTGTAGCATAGTTGCACTGAATGTGAATTGCTAATGCACGAAAACGATTCTTACAAGCCCAAGAAAGTTGAGAAGATATTACTTTATCAAGAATTTTAGGAATTGCTGATGGGATGGAAACTGCTCTATAATTTTCTATTTCATTGCGCCTCGCAGCCTTGCAGATTGGAGGAACAAAACTTGCCTTCCATGTAGAAAAAGTCTCATGGTTTAACGATTTTGATAATAGGCTTCACGATTTACAATTTTTTAAAAACATTTTGTAGTACTTTTTTTAATATCAACGCAAAACTAATAATTTACAATTGATGCAGCTAAAATAAATTTAAATGGATTTGAGGAAAACAAATTTGTTCGGGAACCTTCAAGAAAGTTTAAAAAGAAAACCAAGAAACTCTATGTGAATCAATTTGTTATGGACCCAAGTACTGTTATTCGTAGCATTTTCTAGTCAACCATGCGACTTTCGTTTTAGTCGATTGATCAGCATGTCAAGTCAAATACTCTTGGGATTTTATTTATTCGCACCTTTATCCAGGGTTTGATTAGTAAAAAAATATGATTATCATTGAAATAATAAATAAAGGTAAATTAATATAGAAAGAATATACAGGGTGTCCCCGATTTAAAAAAATTGCCTCTTTTAATGGAAAACGAACTTAACATACTGGATTTTTAAAATTAAAATTCACATTAAATAACATTATTCCCAGATTTATTTTAACGGCATTGCTCTCCAAAAAAATGAAAAAATCTTATTTTTCTTAATAAATTGGAACATTTTACCATTTACTTTAACTACTAATAGTATACGTTGCATATTTCTTTAATCATGCTTTTTTAAAATGGCATTGTTTGGGAGATTTATGATTTCAAAAACCTAAACTTCTCATCATCATCAAATAATGAAAAAGATTTTTTTTACTATTTTTTCAGTAATCTTTATTTTAGTTTTTGACAACGTTCCAAAAATTCCTCAAAACTTAAGCAACCTAATTTTTGGAAACAAAATAACAAAGCAAATACCGAACGAAGACAATTTGTGTGTTAGTTTATACCTTAATACTAGTATTATAAAAAAATGTTTTTCACCAGTTTAAAAGAAAATTTAAATCTAAAGTAACATGTTCATAAAAGAATTTCATTTAAAAGTTGAGTAGTTAGAATTTCCACTAAATCGTAAACTTATCCTTTTTTCATAATAATAGTGGATTTAAATTTTGACCTTGTAACTTTTTGTAGATTAGATTTAAGTGGAACATATGGAACTCATCTTATCTTGAAATCCTTTGTTTTTATTGTTTACAGCTTTCTATTTAAAAATCAACTGAGCTTTTATTTAATTGAAGAGCTTTAAAAAAGTGACAGTGGTGGAGATGTTAAAAAAATATATGTAAATAGTCCTTTGGATAGTTTGAGCCGGACTAAAAAACCCTATTCATAGCTATTCTTAATCGTTTTATTATATGACAACCAGTTTTGCATATAGAGGATCTTCGTCGTTAGCGTGACGTTGATCCGTCGTCGATGATGAAAAAGAGACACTTGATAAATTCAAAATTTACCTGCATTCAGTCAGCCAGTGTGGTAAAAAACTGACTTACTGGATTAGAAAAGCGAACCCAAATAAGGTGCAAAAACAGTTAACACTATTACCATATTCACCCCTTTATACTTCTCTATTGTAGTAGAAAGCGCTTTAAAAAATAACAGGTTTGCATTTTTTGCCCCATTTTTTATGTGGTTAACACAATTTGCAATTAGCTTTACTTGTGCGATGAATTCGCGCAGATGTTATCTGAGAATCCGTGGCGACATTATCATACAATTATGTACGTTTTTTTCTTTTTCGCCGTTAAATAAAGCAATTAATCAGGGAATAAGCATTAACGCGCCAAATAGATGGGCCATAAAAAATCATGCGCGGGAAAAAAAGGCAAGCCTTAATTTTACGACGGAATAAAATGTACATTTTTTGACACAAAGAAAAACGTCTTTAAATGATTGGTTACGAAATAAAAACTATAAATGCCAATATATGTTAAAAATATTAACGTTTTAAATAGTTGTAAATCATTAAGTTAATAGATCATAAAACAATATACGAGTAATGCTCACAATTTACTGAAGCGTTGCACTAATAACTAAATAAAATTATTAATGGCCTTATTGAGTATGCTTGTATGTTATGATTTAATTAGGAAGCTGCAGGTTAAATTCATTATATACCCACCAAATTTTATGATCCCATATATTAAATCCTTTTCGTCATTCATGTAAATAAATTTATCTGAAGAACGCATTTTTTCCATTTTGTAATAAGGTTTGAAATTAATGTTAGTATTAGCGGTATTAGCTGCTGTTACGCTTTTTATGACAGCCTTTTGAACTCTTGTGCAGGTGCAGGGCAGTTTTAGTCATAAATACTACTAACACCCTACCTTCACAATACAATGCCTTTATACATTACCATTAAAAGCTATAAATTCTCATATTTTTAAAGTTTACAATTTCTCATGTACCGTTCTTAATCACGTCGACTTAAAATCAAAAGCTCGACTTTTAATTATTGTTACGTGCTTTAAAGACAATAAAAAACGTCCGCACGTATATTAAACAACGTTAAAGTGAATTCAAACACACACATGGTTAATTAAAATCTGAAATAGCAATGTACCAATATTTTTTTTGGGATTTTAACGGCAAGTATGTTATGACTAAAAGCAACCTCATGTATTGTTAAGTCTCAAAACTTCTATGTAACTTAATATTCTGCAGAAAGCAAACAAACAATAACTTTCGACATTAACAACAAGAAATAAACAAAGGGGTGGACATTTTCTCAGAATAAATACCTGATTTAATGAGTTGAGTTTTTAAATCCTTATATAAGCATACTGATTTTTTGATTTTTATATAGTAAAAACTTTTGGTTTTATACAAAATATTTAAATATACCGGGTGGAAATGAAACTAGGGCCACCCCTGGCATTTCTTTATTTATGGAAATAAAAAATTAAAATTTTAGTATATTATATAATCTAAGAAAACAAGTCTTATGGATCGGATACATTTTTAATTTTACTTCCGGTTTATCAGGAAATGGCATCCACTTTCTGATTTTAAATATAACCCCCTGATTTTTTCTACGTAAAATCAAACATTGGCTAATTTTAAGTATGTTTATGACAAAAAAATATTTTTTTTCAAAACTTTAAGAAAAAAATTTGAATTTTTTTTTGGTAAAAAATTTGAGTAAAACCTACAAAAACTATTTTTAAACATACATATGGGATATCACAGTAACCGGAAAAAAACCCTCTATTTATTTAGGGGGCGGCCCTTATATCATCCCATTTAAAAAAGTAAAGATATTTCCAAAAAAAGCTTCTTGAAAATTAAAAAAAATAATATCTCAAGAACGGTGAAATAAATTTTATAAATTACAATTTATTTTACGTATTTGTATTATTTAAAAATAGTTTTTGTAGGTTTTACTCAAATTTTTTACCAAAAAAAAAGTTTTAAAAAAAATTTTTTTTGTCATAAACATACTTAAAACTAACCAATGTTTGATTTTACGTAGAAAAAATCTGGGGGTTACATTTAAAATAAGAAAGTGGGTGCCATTTCCTGATAAACCGGAAGTAAAATGAAAGATTTATTCGATCCATAAAATTTGTTTTCTTAGATCATATAAGATACTAAAATTCTAATTATTTATTTTCATAAATAAAGAAATGCCAGGGGTGACCCTAGTTTAATTTCCACCAGGTATATGGCAAATTTTAGTATGTGTTTCGTAACGAAGTACGAAATAATGTAAACGACGAAAAGAATAAAAAATGTTTGGTATTTATCACACTTTCGGAGCGGGGGAGGGGGGTCGATATGCCAAATATACAAAATTTATTGAAATAAAATAAAAAAAATCACATTCTTTTAAATTAACTTTAAAATCTCATTCTCTTTAAAATCACAGTGTTTCAAAATAAATAATAAATTCACTTTGATTTGATAAAAACTGTCTAATTTTCTTAAATTAAATAAATTGAAAAGGTCAAGGAACAAAATCCGGGAAATTTTATCCGAGACGGTTACTCGTGACTGTCCTGGAAAATTCGGGACGGATGGTCACCCTATGTATGTATTCTGAAAACTCTAATAAGGTTTTAAAATAGTTACTTTAAATGTAGGATATTGCATAATGGAAAACAGATCCTAGAAATATATCTAAAAAATATAATTTTAAATAGAAAAATATTGCAAGATAAGACCAACTTTATTGTGTAACATTTTAAAAAATATGAGCCGTTATTAACTAAATAAAACCAATGTGATAAATATTGCTCGCCTCAATTTAAAATACGGTGTTTATAAATAATATATCGTTTATCCATTGTTTGGAGCATCGTTTAAGACGTATGTACACACCACCTTTTGATTTCAGCGAATTTGAGCATATGAATACAGAAATTTACTTGACACTCATGTGCTCGATCTTGGAAAAAAAATCTTTTACGTTTACATAATTCATAATACTGCTAAAGAAACTAAGCAAACTGAGTTGCAACAGATGCAAAATTCTAGTGAGTAATACATGAGATAAAAACAAGGTGGATTGTATTACCGGAATTTTGTTCCAATCCTCTTGACTCACCTTGTATGTACATTATTGCAAGGGGAAAAAGTACATACATGAATTAACAAAGAGACAACAGTTTATTTAAAATTTGAAAAAATAGCGTTGGGGAAGTAAAAAGGAATAAACATTTAAGTAAAATCGAGTAATCTCTTCATCTTTACACAGGGTGTTCAGAAAATTAGTAAACGTATTTTTTAAGCTTCTTATTGAATTTGGGGAAGAAATCTAGAACCACCATGCACCCCGCATAATCAAGTTGAAAGTACCAATAAAATTCTCCATTTCTGTGATATTTTAAAATTTGTATCACCTACACTACGATGGTATTAGTTGCATTTAAAGTTAAAATGCGCGTTCAAAATTTGCCTTGCATTTCTTACAATCTACAGCCATATTTTGTAAATAACATTCAGTTCTATAATTGCATGGTTTAAATATCAGTCAAGACTAGACTTCTATAGGACGATGTTTTCAAAAATTGAATTATCAAGTCCAAAAAATAAGTATAAAATGGGTCATATATTACGTATTTTTAATAGTTTTTTCTGGCCTTATTTTGTATACAGGGTGGTTATAAAGTTTGGAACCAAGGTCATAACTTCCGTAAAATTTTTTTTTGTAAAAATCGCTCGGACAGGTCAATTTTTGTTTTAAAACTGCCATCTTTTGGAATGAAAAAAATGTTCATGACGTCACTGAGAACTTCACTATGACGTCATCATCAATTTTTTTTCACATTTTTCATAGACCTTTTTATCATATTAATGATCACATAAAAATATTTAAAAAAATTTCAACCATTTTTGAAAAAAAAATAAATTTACTCAAAAAAAAATTATTAATTCTCAATGAAAATATTACAAAAAAAAAGTAAATTTTTAATTTACAAGTAACAAATTTTATCGAAAATGTTCAAATTGTTCCCCATTGACCATTTGGCATTGTCCCATTCGAGTGTAGACACTCTGAATACTATTGTTAATAGCTTCTTCGTCAATTTGTTGCAATTCCGTCCTAATTCTAAGCTACAATTCTTGTAAATTATTAGGTCTATTGAAATAAACTTTTGATTTTAAATGTCCCCACAAAACAAAATCTAAGGGCGTTAGGTCGGGATTGTTGGGAAACGTGGTGTTAAGGAATTCTCGCACCGCCCTGCGGTGTGGAGGAGCCCCATCTTGTTGAAACCAAATGTTTTGGTTAGGAATGTTGCGATTTTCATAATTGGGGAAAATACGAAGTAAAACTGGTAGCAAATCAGTCCGCAAAAAATTCAAGTATCTTTCGGCAGTAAGGTTTTCATTAAAAAAGTAAGTTCCTATAAAACGTCTGCCAATCATTCCCACCCATACATTTAACTTTCCCTGTCTTTGACTATGGGATTCTACGGCCCAATGAGGATTTTCCTGTGACCAATACCTACAATTATGTCGATTCACTGATCCATTCAATTGAAAGGTAGCTTCATCGGAGAAAATTATACTACCATCATTTCTTCACAAAATTGCAGTCGGCGATCGGGATCATCTTCATTTAACTCTTGTATGAGTTTTATTTTGTATGGGTGATACTTTTCCTTTTTTAATAATTTTGCGACATAGGAATGATCCACATTATTATTTCTTGAAATATCTCTTGTTGAAATATTGGGATTTTCTTCAATAGCAAGTAATAAATTTAATTTGGTTTCTTCATTCACTTGAGGCCGTCCTTGTCGAGGCAAATCTCCTACAGATCCTGTTTCTGCAAATTTGGTAACTAACTTACTTACTGTAGATCTTGAGATTTGCGGTCTATTTGGATATTGCTCATTAAACAAAGCACAAGCTTCCCCATGGGTTCTATCGCCGTATCCTACCATAATTAAAATTTCGATTCTTTCGCGTTCGCTTAAACGAGGCATTTTTAATTTCGCAAAACTTAATAATTGTTGATTATTATTAAACAAACGAAGTAAGCTATTCAAGCATTGGTAAATGGATTTAAAATTTTATTTGCCATACAAAATAACGTCAACTAAAGCACTTTTATAAAGGCAATTTTTATTTCAATAAACTTTGAATATCAAAAGCTTTTTTAAATTTATAATATATTACAATTTTATTTAAAGTTTATTATTACTCAAACATTTTATTTTAATTACCTTTTTCATTAAAAGTTATTTAAAATTAGTTTTAAGAAAATTCCAATTGTGTAAAGAAGAACAATTCGAATATTTTCAATAATAATTTGTTATTTTTAAACTAAAAATTAGTTTAATTTATTTTTCTTGCCATATTTTCATTGAGAATTAATAATTTTTTTTTTGAGTAAATTTATTTTTTTTTTCAAAAATGGTTGAAATTTTTTTAAATATTTTTATGTGATCATTAATATGATAAAAAGGTCTATGAAAAATGTGTAAAAAAGTAGGGGTTTCCATTTAAAAAAATTGATGATGACGTCATAGTGAAGTTATCAGTGACGTCATGAATATTTTTTTCATTCCAAAAGATGGCATTTTTAAAACAAAAATTGACCTATCCGAGCGATTTTTACAAAAAATTTTTTTACGGAAGTTATGACCTTGGTTCCAAACTTTATCACCACCCTGTATATCTCAATACATATTCGCGTGGTTTGATAAATATAAACAAGTAAAAACTCATATAATTTTGTAGACTTCATATCCTCTTAAAATATTGTGTCTAAAAGCAGTTTTTTTCGTAATTTTTGGAAAACGGATTGATGCAGAGATTTAATATTTGGTGTGAACCATAATATTGCCGTGCTTACTCAAAACCTGGTAACTGCATTTCATTTTGAGTAGTTATATGTGTATTATAACTTGTATGAACATTTTGCATCTTTCTTCTTTGCAATAATAAAACAATTTCTCCAAGTTTCATCACAATTTAGTGATTTTTTATAGTTAGCATACGACCTAAAAGCCTACGCTGTTTTTTGCGAACTTTTAGTTCTGGTAGATATAATTTCATGATTTTTTTCTGATCTTTTGCAAGCTACGATAATTTTAGAGAGTGTTGAAGTTTAAAATAGCGTAAACTTTTTTATGGGTTAAATTTCAGGCAAAAAATGTACTAATATTCCAATACGGTAAAAAGCACCCTTTTCGAGAAAATTGGTAATGCAGTTTTTTTTACAACGCATTAGTTTAGTTATTGATGGTCTGCAATAATCGTTTTTTTATTAATCACTCGATCAATGATTATTTTATTGATTTTAATAGCTAAGAAAAAATAAAAATATTTTTTTTCTACATTAATAAAAATTAGATGACCTTTAAGGGTGAGTAACCCTTAGGAAGCGAAATCAGACATATATTGATAAGAAATTTTTTCCTAAAATTAGTCGCAGAATTACCTCCTAAATTAGCTGCTTAATTTCAGAACACCTTGTATACAGTGTACCCCATTCGTTGTACATAAAACTTTAGGGTTACAAAGTAAAACAAATTTCATGGTCAAAGAACTAAAAAATGAGCGATCTACAGTTTATTTTTTATTTTTGGTGACCGGTTTTTCACACACAGTAACATTGGTAATATCAATGTAACCCAGTTGTGTAGAAATTAAAAAAAATATGACTAGAAAACTAAAACCACCCACTTTATAATTAGTAATAGCACAACAACAGAAATCTTAAATAAAACGTCACAAATAAATAAAAATCTAAAAATAAAACTTATTTTTACAATTTTCTGACAATTTCTGAAAATAAAGCCAATTATAGGGGTGGTTCTTCTTGTCTTCTAAAACTACATTATTATACAAATCATGAAAGTTCCTAGTCATTTTCCTTCACTTACGTACATGTTACTAAATTTTATGATTTTTTTTTAATTTTGTGGATGATATTTCAATAGGACTAAGTTAAAACTACTTTTTACATAAAAAAAAATGTCAACTACTATGAAAATTTAAGTATAGAAAATCATCAATCTTAATGGTTTACTTTACTCATTTTTAGAATGAGGAAAACTGAGCAAAAAACTCGTTTTATTTTAACTTTAAACCTATTGCGATATCATGCAAAAATTTATAGAAAAAATTCTTGACATTTAGAAGCCGTTAAGAAGTCAGCAAAATGTTTGTAACGCGTACTTTTCGCTAGCAAAAATTGATTTTTGGACATTTGTAATAAAAAATTTAACAAAAACGAAATTTGTCATAGGAGCGTAGTTTTCAAAAAATGTGGCTTTATCTTTTTTAAAAACGATGCCCCTACAAATGTCCAAAAATCAAATTTTACTAGCGAAAAGTATGCTTTTCAAACATTTTGCCGACTATCTTATTAAATTTTATGCGTGAACAGTCTGGGACAAATCTGAAGACAGAAGTTGAAGAATAAAAATTTGAAAATGATTTGGTAATTGGGGGAAAATAATTGGGAACTTAAAAGTTTCATATTTTGTGGAGACAATAATGTAGTTTCTGAAGATGAGAAAAAAAAACTCCCCTTATTGGCTTTATTTTGAGAAATTGTCAGAAAACTGAAAAAAAAGCTCAAATTTTATTTTCTTTTTTGAATTTTTTATTTAATATTTTATCAACGATTTCTAGTGTTTTATTATTACTAATCGAAAGAGGATGGCTTTTTAAATCTCATTTAGTAAATTGTTCTCGAAATTGTTATTACCGATTTGGTAACTCCAAAACTACAAACCACTACTTTGTTGGGTTTTTGGCAATTACATTTTTTTCTACCTTCTAACTCAGAAGTTATATCCACCACGAATGGGATACCTTGTATACAGGGTGAGTTTGAAACCTGGAATAAATTCAAGAAGTCAGACTGTTCGAAAAAAATACATCTTGACACGAAACATTATTATTTACACCATTTTAATAATACAACAAATTATATTTGTAATTGCTTCATTTAAAATTCATGTGACGTCAAAAACCCACAATTTTAAGTAAACAATTTGAAAGGACGTCTAAACTTCAATACCCATGAAAAATTTGATTGTCTCCTCTCGTACCGAAGATATGATCAATAGGATACTATTCTCTGATAAGAGAATTTGTTGTAGCCTAATTTTGAACAGTGTCTATAGAGTAGTAGACTAGTAATATTTTTTAAATAAATATGTTGATAGTATAACGTTGATGGTTCTTTTAATTTTACTTCACTCTCTAGATCATTTTCTAATGGTTTTATTCAGTAATAATTTTATAAAGTAGGTAATAATTTTATTAAATAATAATAACTAAATTTCCTATACAATTTAATCTGCTATTAACATGAGGATCGTTGGTACCGATTGGAGATCGGATTGGAGCTATCCTCCACTAGCTCTACTCTGTAGTCTAATGTCAAATCAATAATCTACTCATTCTAATTGACTAATTTACTTATTATCTAATCATCTAATGATCTTTTCTATCCGTATTGAAATACCCAAATGTCCATATACTTGACCCTGTAACGGTCGCGTGGTCTAGTAATTATACACAAAACTTCCACAATTTTTGTTGGTCAGCAACGATGAGTCACGCATTGTTTTTAATGAATGATTTACTATGAAACAACGCATGTTTACAATTCGTAAATGTTTATAAAATAAACACGAACCAATAGAAAACAAACTTAAATTGATTTAATTTAGAATATACTGACACTAAATTATTTGATAAAATTATCTACCGTGACAATATGAATAATAAATACGACAAGCCCTAAGAGTTTTATCTCTTTTTCTCTAGGAGCAGTGATGGTAAGAAAATTATTCTTCACGAGTAACTTGACATAGGGGTTAAGGGTTAGGTAATGGTCAACATTTTGAATTTTAATTAATTAAGTAATGTTTCTGTTTCATAATTATGCAATTAGGTTAAAATAAATAAAAAGTAAAAATTACAAATAATTATTATAAATAAATAAAAATCTAGTAGTTCCCTTCCAGCTCATAAAATAATATGTATGCCTCACCACTAACTGTGTTTTTCGCAGAAATGGTCGTTACTCTTGAATCATTATATTTATGCCATTTTTGTGAATAAGAGTGACGACAATAAGCAGTGTAATGCCCACTGTATGTTGTGCCGCTGTGGTTACTCAGAGCATATAAATTGTATCGGCATTGTGTATGTGGTTCAGCAGCGTAATTCGTCATATCCAAACTCTCCAGAGGAAAATCAACTGTAACATTCAATTTTCTCCTAAACCTTTCTGTTGGCGAAAATCTTTTCAAATGGATTACTAATATTTTAGGGAACTTGTGGATCTTAAAAGATTTTGTACATTTTCTTCGCTTTTTACACTTCAAACATGTAGGTTTTTCATCGCCATCCAAGATTTCCTCTCTGGTAAAACTATCAAGGCACTGTAAAAGTCCTATAGGCTCTTTTTTTTGAGGTAGGGGAAGCGACAAGTCCCAGAATGGATCAAATGAAACTGAGCAGTGACCAAAGTGTGTGCATTTAAGAAATTAGGTTAATTTCCATTTCATTTTCTTCAACCACTGCCTCATTTGCCAAGTTTTTACTTGCCTACTACTTGAAGTCACTCGCGCAGGGTATTTTTCTTACCATCACTACTCCTAAAGTAAAAGAGATAGAAAACTGACTCTTTTTTAGTTGATAGATTTTACGGACGTAAAAAAAGTCACTCGTTATGGGGCTTATTTCAAAAATATGAGCAAAAATATCAAGAAAAAAAGTTCTCATTAATTTTTGGAATAAAGAATATTATTTTCTATCAAAATAATTTTTTGGTAATGATTTATATCGCCAACCTAAAGTAACATTAATTAGCTTTACTACCTACATTTTTTTCATTTAAATTGACCAACTAGTTTATGGCCTATAACAGAATTTCGATTTAACATTTTCTGTGGTAACAAAAATCGAAGCCCCGTCAAAAGAAACTGGGTTGTTCCGACCCTGACCATTGGGTTTTTTGTCGATAAAATCTCGTCAACTTTCTAGGATTTTCTTCTGAGGACTTCTTTTTAGGAGACCCTGTATAATGAGGGGCAAATATGCGTTATTTCGTGCGAGGTGTTTTGTACAAATTCACCGAGTATGAAATAGCGTTACACCGAGTTATACAGGGTGAGTCGGGAGGAGTGCGCCATACTCGAGGAGTCATTAGATTTTTACTTATTAAGGTTTATAAATAAAAGGTTGGAGTTCGGGATGTACTAATTCGCAGCTATAATAAAAATAACTATAAGAACTTAGAATAGCAATGGCTAGTGTTCATAGAAGAGCGTAAAAATGTTTATAGGCACGTGGGGATATCTTTAAAAATGTTCTTTGAATTAAAAATTAGCTAAATGTGCTGCTATACCTAAGCCTACCTAAATCGTTAAGAGGCCATAACTGGAACACTAATAAAAATCGGATAACAACATTTTGGTTTTTTTAACTTGTATTGACGTGTAGAATACACTTCTGAAATTTTACGCACTTCTCCCGACTCACCCTGTATACAGGGTGTCCCATTTGACGTTGGACTGTATGGGTATCTTTGTTATTATTGGAGATAGAAAGTCGGTTAAATAAACAAAGTAGTAGATATTTTTTCGGATATTATTAATTCATTTACAAAAAATTTTAATATCGCATCGTTCCAACTCTATCTTGAAAAAACAAGAAATGTCATATTTTAAGAAAAATAGAAATAATTTTATTTTACTAACCAAAAATGGCCTTGTATAGATAAAAACTGTCAATACATATGTGTTAAGATTTATTTTACATTTAATATTTTAAAGAGTTACATTTATGTTATTGACAATTTACATTTCTTGAAGTCCAATGTTTGTTTGTAAAATCAAATAATTTTATTTTTTTTAGAATATGACATATGGTACACCAAATTACTCAGAAAAAATACTGATTCCGAATATGTGTAAATCCAATATGGCTGCCATAAGAAAAAAATAAGTTTGGTTCATTTCCGGTCAATTCGTCAGCGAAAAAAATATTCATTTGTTTTACTGAAATATACACAAAAAATTGTCTGTGTTATACCAAAAAACTTTTTTGGTTCCACAGAAAATAAAGAAGTTATAGCCATATTTTAAAAATCGCATTTTCTTGTTTTTTCAAGATAGCGTTGGAACGATGCGATATTCAAATTTTTTGTAAATGAATTATTAATATTCGAAAAAATCTCTACTACTTTGTCCATTTAACTGACTTTCTAACTATCCAATAATAACAAAGATACCCATACAGTCCACGGTCAAATGGGACACCCTGTATACTATTTTTTATGCGGACAGGAGTAAAAACAGCCGATTTAAAAACTCAAATCTTGAATTTTATTAAAAATGAATTGTTATTTTAGTTGGCTATACTTGTTGTTTCCAGGCATCGATATTATTTATTTCAATTCAGTTTCCACCAGTTCGCGTTTTCACAGTGTTTATTAGCTTTGTGATGAAAAACGATCAAGCTCCATTAATGGAAAAACCGCAAGAAATTATTGACGCTAGGAAAAGAACGTACACAAAAATGTAATGCTGGATGATTTCAAATGAATGCAACCAATATAAGCCCACCACATTAAAGTGTTTCTCTATCTATTTGTAGATATTAGTGGGTATCTAATATAATTAAAAAAAAGAATAAAAATGAAAACTTATTTTTTATATAATCAAAGTTGCAAAAATGATCAAAATAAAAAGTGAAATTCATGTAATACCATTCTACTTAGATGTTAATTTACAAATATTTTCAAAAAAAAATTATTTTTTTGACATGTTTATTTTTAATATTATTATTTTTCTGATTATATGATTCAATACCTAGATAGCTTCTATTAACAGAGTAAAAATAATTTTTTTTAGGTCAAAATCAAAACATTTCATAAACTAAACAAAATTCCCCCAGCCTTAAATAAAATTTAATTTTGGTGAATTTTTCGTGACATTTCTGTCAAAAATTATTATTTCCCTACGGACGATGGGCCATTGTTCTTCCATAGGGATAAGCATTGACTTTGGACACGATTTTGAAGTCAATAATGACAGTTCTTACTGTTGCCATCTTAAAAAAATATTACTCTTATTATTTGCTTTTAAACGTAAAAAAGTAAAACGAAATTAAAATTTAAAAAAAAACTTATTTGTGTTATGAACTCTTGAAATATTTTATGTTTTTGTATGTAATTATTTTTATTGAATTTAGTCGAACATTGAAGGCTATAACAATCCAAGATTACCTCTTATTAATTTTTTTTACTCTTGTTACCATTTTAAAGACAAAATAGTTTCCTGTAGTTTTTCGGATGTTTTTAAATAAAATAAAAAAAAATGTTTAATGTCAAATTATAGGGTCTTTTCATCCATTTAATTTGATATACCATTTATTAAAATCGCATGAAAAAACGAAACTACTTCGCTGTGTTTCTAAAATGGTGGTCATGGCTTCGTGTGCTTATACAAGTAAAAATAAGATAAAAAGTCCATATAAACATGTTTCGAAAACTCAATTGTTACCGAGGTACAGGGTGCTGAAATTTCTTTTTATTTTTTCTGGATCGGCTAAATGAAAATTATTAAAAAGTTGAAGTCAGTACTTTTCATGGGTAGCCACGTTTGGCTATTACGTTTGTCTTAATTTAACAATCCAGTAGCGGAGAAACGGGTCAAGGAGATCTTTAATGTACCACAAAAAAGTACGCCTTTAAATCCGCTTGGATTAGAAACTCCCTGTATATTATTTTTTATTATCATTGCCTATATTACCTAAATACATTTTCCGATGTAATATTATTAATTGTAATAAACGTTTCTTGTTAGTTTCAGTCAAAGATTCTACGATTTCTCATCAATTGTATTATCTTCCAATATAGTTATGTCAAAATCTTGTACGTTCTTACGAAATGATATTTTCAAAATCCAATCCAGTTTTCCATCTAAACATATTTAATTTCTGTATTCTTGGTAAGATGACTGTGTACTTGGGGTTTATTTGATAATTGCAAAACATCTTTAATTTAATTTAATATATTTTATTTACTACATTTTATATTATCTAATGTATACAGGGTGTTTCATTGAAAACTTCAAATGTCGTTTATTTCATAACCAAAATTTTTTTCAAAAAATTAACCGAACACGCTGATTTAAGCACTCTCACGTCACTCCCTTAAGCGGGGGGCGTTAACCACCTAATTTCTTAAATGGCAACAGGGGTTGAATAATATATCATTTGAAAGCTGCTTTTAATTAGAATTCAACGGTATAAATTAAATTAAAATTAATCGATTCGTATTCAAGAAAAAAATTAGAAACTCATTGCAATAAGTAAATTTAAAAAATGTTAAATTAACCCAAAAAAATCTTTTTTTCAATTAGCAAATTATTAAATACTGAATAAAAAATTGAAGGTAAGATGTCCCGTTTGATTCTCATGAATAATTTAATTTAAAATTTAAACGCAAAAGAACAATAAATAAATTTCTTTGTTATGTTATCCACATGATTTGACAGGTGTTTAAATCTAAAGAAAATGTGATTTAAAAATTGAAATAATTTAATTTAGTGAATTACAAGTTTTCGAATTAACTAGATTACACTAACTTTATTACCTCCTAACCATTCAAAATGGTTTATTATAAGGATGACCGAGTTGAGATTATTATGCTATACGGTGAAGAAAGAAGATGTGCCTTTCGAGCAGCTACTCGTTTTAATAATCTTCACCCAGATAAAAATGTATCTGCAAGATATGTTTTAGATTTGTTCAATAAATTTCGTGAAACGGGTTCAGAAGGAAATAAAAAAAGAACTGGCGGCCCCCCAAATGAAGTAGAAACGTTGACTGTAGTAGGCGAGACATCTCTAAATCCGCAAACTTCCATAAGAAACTAATCTACATTAACAGGACTTCAAAGTACCAAGGTTTGGAGAATTTTAAAAATTTAAAATATCGCCCGTATAAATTTTCTTGTCATCAAGAATTAAGATGATTTTGATCGCTGAGCAGAGTTCTGTGAAGTTATGTCTAATAAACTATCAAATACTCCAAACCAAGTTAATAAACATGACTGTCGTTATTAGAATACAGAAAATCCACATTGGATGCGAGAAGAGCACTGTCAGAATCCAGAAAAATTAAATGTTTGACTTGGCATTTATGGGGACCATATTATAGGCCCAATATTTATTGATGGCAACCTAACAGGCGAAAAATATTTAGATATGCTGCAAAATATTATCAAACCTACAATAACACATGTCTTACAAAACGATGAGATGCTGGACGAAAATTTGATAATTTTTCAACAGGATGGTGCTCCGCCACATTATACGTTACCAGTTCGTCAATATTTAAACAAAACCTTTCCTAGTTGGATTGGCCGTATGGGTACTATTGAATGGCCAGCATGCTCACCTGACCTCACACCGCTGGATTTTTTCGTTTGGGGCTATTTAAAAAATAAGGTCTTCCAGAACCAACCTGATATTTGTGATAATGTGGAAATATTACACCAGTAATGTTACAAAATGTTCGCGCAGAGTTTGAAGACCGTCTCTATGTCTGCTTCGAAAATTCTGGAAAACATTTCCAACATTTACTTTAATTGTTTATTTAAAAATAAAATTATTTTATAACTAAAAAAAAATTATTGCAAACTTTAAATTTGAGTATTACAATAGGTTTTTATTTTTTTTTCTTTAAAACGAATCGAGCAATTTTAATTTAATTTATACCGTTGAATTCAAATTAAAAGCAGCTTTCAAATGATATATTACTCAACCCCTGTTGCCATTTAAGAAATTAGGGGGTTAACGCCCCCCGCTTAAGGAAGTGACGTGAGAGTGCTTATAATGCGTCCCCCTCAAAACAAAAATCGGCGTGTTCGGTTAATTTTTTGAAAAAAATTATGGTTATGAAATAAACGACATTTGAAGTTTTCAATGAAACACCCTGTATGTCGCAAGTTTATGATAAAATTAGTTATTTGATCAAATCACTAGATATTTTATCAAAACTCGGTGGATAACTAAATGTGTCCTGGATTTTATCATATCCCTGAAACTATCTAGTGATTTGATCAAATCTCTAATCTGTTTAGCAAGATGATAAAATAAGTTTGTCAGTGCATGTTACATGGCCGGGTGGAATGCTTGCTATCACCACATTTCAGTTTCATATGTAGGTATTTTTTTGTGAAATAAAACAGTCGAAAACTGCGATTATGATTTATTGGTGGTAAAATAAATATAAAAACATAATATAATCTGTCGTTTTTTATTTATTTAAGCGCGAAGTGGATTTGTGGCACCTCTAATTACACAAAATATTACTTTTTTTACTGGCGCATCGTTTTGTTTTACATTGGACCTTTTTTTTTTACAGAAGCACTTCTTGTATCCCTGTCCTCCGAAGGAAAATAACTTTGCTGCAATTTCTCGGAAAGTGAACTCAATTGGTGGTACTGAATCGGAAAATATTGTAGTATATATTTGGACGGAATTACGAGGGAGCCAATCTTTAAGAACACCAACTCTAGTACCAATTTTAAGTAGATCATTTTTCTTATCTATTATTTTTCCTAGGATATTATTTGCATCCAGTGGACCTCTATCTACTTTTGGTACTTCAACCAAGACAGTACAACCTATGCCAATTTCTCCAAATTTTGGGCAGCTAATTTAAAATTACTCGCAGCATGTTTCTTTGTATTTGGATAGTTTCTTCTTTTTCATATAAATGGTAAAAAACTTTTGATCCGTATCCTTCTTCTCCTACTGTCTTTCCGCATAATGAATGCACGGGTTTTCACAAACTTCGCAGTAATGACTTCCGCTTGTCTCTTTTGTACAAGCACAACACAGAATTTGTATTTGATCGATAGTTGGAGATGCCTGTGAGACATTAGCGACATCTTTCTCTTTTTCATCAATTGTTGCTGTGGTTTCACCGTCCGTAGCTGATTCCTTTGTTTGTTCTGCTAACATACCAAGTCCTCTTCAGTAACATGCTTTACGAGTAAATCAGGTGGAATGTGAGTAGATTGGAGTTCAATTTTAGGATCGGTACCAAATAAAGTTTTATATGGTGTACGTTTTATTGTACGGCGAAAGGAAGAGTTGTTTTGAAATTGGACAAAGTAACAACCAACAGCCCAAGTCTTTGTGTTGTTATCAATTAACCAAGCACGTGGCATAGCTTCCACATCCTGATTTGATCTCTCGACCGATCCATGTATTAGACAGTTCTTGTATGATACTAGCCGTAAACTCACGACCATTATCGTTTTGTAATATATTAGGGCAACCAATTTCTAAAAAAAAATTCAAGAGTTCTAAAGCTACTTCAGCTGCTCTTTTCGAAGTCAAAGGTCGTAGAAAGCTGAATTTGGTCGCGTGATTCTGATAAAGTAATAGCCACTAATATTGTCTGTCTGGAGTTGGCAGCAAATCTATCAGCTCAACTTGCCCGCGACTGTTAAAGTCGCTGTGGATGCAATTGGACGAACAACGATTCCCTTCTTTGGAAACTTCTTTTTAGATTGACATACTCCGTGGCCTGTTGGTTGGTGAAATTGACATAAAATGCGATGAAATTCTTCTGGTGGCACTATTTCTACTATTGGATCAGATTGCGATTTTCTTTTCAAAACTAAACATTTTTGATTACCAACATTCATTACGTCGTATTTATTTTCATAGTAATATTGCTTACTTTTACGTGATTTGCTCAATATTGATGCAGCTTTAAACTCCTCGACCATTTTGATAGCCTCTTCTATCCTTTGCTGTAACGTCTTCTCCTTTTCTTGTCGACTTTCAAACAAACTACTGATGATACTATCGAAATCTTCTTTAGATACAAACTCCATTTTTATCAAAATAATATAACACCTAAGTAATTATACAAGTTATATTTTGTTTAAGCAAAACCAAGCTATTTCTTGAATTTCGTAGTCGACCAGAAAGTCAAGAACTAATCCAGTTGCATAATGGTATGTAAACTGAACAAACTTATTTTGACATGTATCAAACCAGTTTAGAGATTTATTTCAGGGATATGATAAAACCCAGGATGCATTTAATCATCCGCCGAGTTTTGATCAAATACCTAGTGATTTGATCAAATAACTAATTTTATCATAACCCTGCGACATATGTACAGTGAGCGGTAAAGTTATGGACTAAATTCATCAAAATTTAAATCATAGATTTTTTGAAAAAAGTTTTCGACAATAATTGTTTGAAATCTAGCGAATTTTGTATGAAAGCTTCAAATCACTTGTTTCGGTTTTAATGAATTTAATCCATAGTTTTGCCTCTCACTGTATGATACAGTTAGAGCATGAACAGTGTTAAGTTCATAAACTCACTAGTGAATTCACAATTTACGTTTCATTTTAGTTAAATAGTCAACTAAACATAAATAATTTAACCAGTAAATTCAACTCGCTACCACAGACTAGTTTAAAACATACATATTGGAAATTTATTAGTACTTCTTCTTCTTAGGGCAAATTTCCTTGGTCTAAGGTTCGAAACCCTGTTGATCAGCCACAATTAAATACATTATTAGTACTTTTAAAGTTACTGATTAAGTAAATCGTACCGTTTTAAATTTTTTATATGTTCTGTTGCTATGTGAAAAAAAAACAAGCGGTTATGTTTCCCTTTCGCTCTTGTATTCCCTTACGATATAATAGTAAATACTATTATGTGACTATTATAGTAGGTAATTAGTACTGTTAGGTTAGTTTTTGCGCCCAGAGAAATAAATTTTTCAAAGCAATTTATAGATTAAAAAACTTTTGTTCGGTAACATATTATATATTTATTTGAAAAAAAATCAATAATCTAAAGATTCTTTAGTACGATGATGTATTCTTTTAGATATAAAGACAAATTTCAAATTATCTTTTTAACTAATGCCATCAAAATGTTCTAAAAATTATAAATCGATAAAATCACTAAGTTGAATTTGATTCAGAACTTTTAGAGCTACCCTGTATAGCATGAATGCCATTTATTATTATTGTGGGCATGAGCATAAAACTAATTTATGTGTAAACTGATCCCAATTAAAACATGTATAAATTATAAAAGTTCATCTTTCCCCTTAAAACTTTTTAATTTGTTATACTTGTATACAAATAAGTGCATAATAACATTTACTTACATGTTGGAAGATATTTTTCGCAGAGTTTAATTGGCGGAAAATTATTTAATGAATGTTTTGGCGAAGCAAAACGATAAATTTATATATAAGAGCTTTTAAAAAGGATGTTTAATTAATTTAATGTAAGCATAAAAATTAAAAAGGCAAATATCAATTTGTTTTACGTAAGGGATTAATAATTGTAATCCCCTCATTTTGATCCTGCATTTGACTATTTTCAACATGAATTAGGGTATGCGGGCTGTGCAAATAATTTCTGCCTTGATTATTATTAGTTTTAAATTGTTAGCAAAGATTTTAGGTTACTGTTAGAAATTAGGTCAAGAGGAACTAAAAAATAACAATATGAACCGTAGTAAATTTAGTATACATGATGACATACGGTTATTTTAGTTGTGTGGATGGCCGGTAGGCGATCCGGCATGTAAGGTAGTTATTAAAGGTTTCGGATCGCCCACTGTTTTTGAAGAACTCATTTAAACGTGCTACTTGTATTACCCCAGGATCTCGTCTCTCTTTTCACTCCAAAGCTAACCTATTCATTTTATATTATATACAACTTATCTTCCCAACTACCTACTGTGTAAAATCTTCCTGCTTTATTTTCGATCTGACATACATATATATGCAGCACGATTTCTTTATCTTTTTGATTGTATTTTTTTTATTTTTAATGCATAAAATTAAAATAAATTTCAATGCAAAAGTTAAAATGATGCAAAACAAAACGTTAAATAATTTACACGGTGGTTAAATTTAAATAATAACACTGTCTCCGTTGTTTTATACATTTGAAGGTTCAGACTCATTTATATAATTGTTTCATAATCTTGTAAAAAATGTCATAACCTTTGTACTTTCCGGTTATATTTGTAAAGCTTTTAGGACTCGTTCTTTGTTAATTGTAAAAACCTACCAATGAGAAAATAAGTACTAACGTATAAGCCTTTAGAATTAAAGTTGTCAGGTTACTTCTTGAAATCTGGTTTAATATCAAATGTAAAAATTAATAATATAGATGTGAATTTATTTCAAATCCATCATCCCCACTTTGTATGCACCATCACGTACGCTATGAAAAAAAGTGCATGTCGTTAAAGCCAGCGACACGGTATCAACAGTTGAATATACAAAACAATTACTAAAATATTGACGAAAGAACGTAATTTAATAACGATTAAAGATTACGAGCAGAAAGAATAAATCATGAGCACATGGTCAAACAACCGAGTAGTTTTTTCGCTTAACCAGACTGTACACACAACAAAAGTATTCAGAGTGTACAAGAAAATCTGTCTATTAGATTTATGCTACTGGGCTTACAGAATTTAAAAGCCCGGGGCTTTCAACAAGAATTAACTTCTTAAAAAACGTACACCCACTCGTAAAAATGATGTATGCACGCATCGTATTCTCCTACAGTTGACCATAAACTAACCCCTTAATAAAAAACAATACAGACAGGGAACATGCTTGAAATTTATTATTTTGCGGGGGTATATAAAACGAGTAGTTACCTATATTTAGTAAAATTTATAACAATCTCTATTTTATATTTATTCACATTTACGTATCTTTATACTGCAAATATGATTTATTTAAAAAAATAATTTACCAAACTTTCTTAAAAACATAAATTGGATTTTGGATCTATGAAATTTAGATGATAAAATAATTGAAATCATTAGAATAAGTGGCTATGAACCAAAAATCAAATTTTTCAGGACAAGCAAAAATTTTTTTCTGATCTACAGTTCAAAGATAACGTATAAAGAAATTATGTTCTGATTATTTAAAAAAATTTGGTTATATAATGAGCGATTATTAAATTTTTTTCAATATGTTTGGTATTTTCAAGGGTAATGTCACAAGTGGTAAGAATATTATGGAATTTTTTAGAAATGCACGAATTTTAATCCCATGACGGTTTCCTAAGACTGGGATTAAAATAAGTTAAGCATTTCTAAAAAACCGTTGATTCTTACCACTTGCTATATGTGTTTAACAAATCAACTCAATGTCAATGTATTTAGTAGCAAGTGAAAATTACACTGGTTTAAAAATCTGGTGATAAGAACGATGCGCCGAACTACAGACCTATCTCAATTATGGTGAACTTCTCAAAAGTGTCCATTCTGACGCAAAACATACTATATTTCCGAATGGGTTCAGGAGTCATCTATCCACGACTTCCAATCGTGCTTGCTACAAAGTTTCTGTCCGAGAATATGGATGATCGTGAACAGACTTATGTGATTTCCCCCCGTTTTTTTTTATTATGATGAGATTTATATCAATTTCTCTATAAGGTTTTTGACACATTACAGCATCATATTTTTCTTGAGAAACTAAAGTCGTACGATATTCCTGATAATGTAGTTAGTGTATTAAGTTCTACAATAGATATTCTTCTGTCCGATACTATGCAACTAGTGGTGTTCCGCAGGGGTCCAACCTTTGGCTATTGTTATTTCTTATCTTCATCAATGGAATATCCGAGAATACAACGTCCTTTCTGCATTTTTGTAAGCTGATGGTCTAAAAATCTACCGTCCATCCCTGGCTGCCTGCTATTTCAAAGAGATCTAGAGACACTTCAGACCTGGTGTGATGTAAACGAGTTACATCTGAACATTAATGTGTTGTGCTATATCCTATTTAAGGAAACGCAATGTTGCTGTATACCACTATAAAACAAATGGCGTGACTCTACGTAGACCTTCTGCAATCAAGGATTTTGGTCTACTTTTCGACTCTGAACTGGCAAATCCTTGGGGTTCTTCATTCGCAATGGGAAGCTAAGATCCACCAATACACTTACCTTACTTTATAAAAGTTATTATCGTCAACCTACAAAATGCTCTAAAATGAATTTGAATTTATTTCCATCTTTGATAATCATAAAGTCATATACATTTGTATGTTACATGTATAAACTAGTGAATAATTTCGTAGACGATCTGAATATTATATCTCTTGTTAATTTTGTGATTCCGAGAATTACTTGAAGAAATCTTCTGTACTGTTTTTGTATTTTTCTCTCCTCCCTAGTATTAGGTTAGTTTAATGTAATTATTATATCCTATTTTGTGTTATGTAAATATTTCGTATGTTTTATGTTAGCGTTTTGGCTTCCTATGGCCTATGGCTGTTGGTAATCAAAGTTAAATTAATAAATAAATAAATACACCTCATTCATAATGAGAGTTTTCATTTTCACCAGCCTTATCAACTTCAGGAGAGATCCGAGATATACTTGCCAAATTATGGTACAAATTAATTTAGAAAACAGTTAAAATTAAAACTGCACATATTCGGTTCATAGGCACTTTTTAAACTCAAAAAAAAATTTCAATTTTATTTTTTGATTTGATTTCCACGATACGGGTATTACCAGTGATAAATAACCCAATTTTACCTTAAATTTTACCTTATTTAGATTAGTTTTCATGATTATTTAAAACGTTAGTTTTAAAAGTAATTTTGAATCTCCGAACCAACCCCCCTTCAAAATTAAAACAGATCTGTTTCCCCAAAAAAATCTTATCCAAATTTAACATTTAAACTTTATTTTTACTTCAAATTCCTAGTAAAGCAAATCCAAAAATATTAAATTATGATCTAGCGTATATTAGGTTAGTAGAACATTCAAAAGCTCCATTGTAAAAATGCTTGCACTGACTTTTAATAAAAGTAGTTTCCAGTTAGTAGTTTCCCACGAAAGCACGAAATATGATCTTTTTATTGAGAATTTTTAGACTCCGCTCGCACTCTGGTGGCAAAAAGTATGAACTTCTATATTCGGTACTTACTTTTTAGATTTAACACATCGGTTCATGTTTTTTGAGCTTTACCGAAGCTTTAAATAATAAATCTATTTGTGTTTTGTTGAATATGTAGTTATAAGGTACAAGAATGCATTTTAAACCCAATTTTTGACATTGACAAGTACCGAATATCGTCCATTTATAGCGCCCTCCACATGAAGTTAAAATTCCCAATAATAAAACTCTTAAACCTATGAACCCTTTACGAATTCATTTTAAAAATGTTGAGATTAAGTGTATTATTTAAAATTTCTTATAAAAAGTAATGCTATATGTGTAATCTATATAGGACTTGAAGTCAATTTAAATTTCGGTGGTACAATAAATTATCAATTTGGATTCCAAATTGGTACAAGGTATTACATGGTATTTAAGTTGATAAGATAAATTTTAATTTTCCCATAAACGATTGTAAATGAGAATGGTTTTAAATTTAGTGTGTGAATGAAGAGATAAAAAATACTAACATTTTGATTATTTATGAATGTAAAATAGGGGTAGTGTCAGTTTAGAGCGCGCATAATATGTAAAGTTCAGGTAACATATGTGTGGCAAAGAGAGTTTACACGCAAAATGCAAATGATGTAGATAGATGATTTAAATATATGACAAAAGGGGGCGTACTGATGTTCTGGGGACACGTGTGCTCAGAAACCGTGGCGTGGATTTTTCAGATTAAATAAAATATTATAAAAGGGGCATATGGTCTGCGCTACAAGTGCTATAATCCAGATAATACTGAATTAAGTGGCGTGCCCTCTCACGAATCGACAACGGTGCCCAAGTGAACGACTTTTATGGTAAATAAGTTCGTTTAATGCATCTTTAATTACGAGATTAGCTTTTCGCCTTAAGTATTCTCTGTCTACTTTCATGAAAATATCTTGTAATAGCAGAAGCAATAGGCAATCAATTACCACCTGCCTGCTTTCCTCCACAAACTTGATTTCATTCTTTAAAAGTACATGAATATTTCTATCAATTATATCGTATTTATGGCCCTACAAATGTGTATCATACAATGTTACTTACATGTGCCATCGTAATAAATTTAATAGCTTAACGATAACCAATATAAAATTGCTTCCCGCTATATGTACCAGCTTTGGTCTAGATATTTTCAATACTAATTGAGAATAGATGGCGATATAACTGCAATCAGTGCACTGTATGCGCTATCGTAATCACACCTCGCTAATGTATGCACACGTCCGATAGTGTATATAGTATAGAGTTCTGGGTGACGAGTGACGACCATCATGGCTAGTGTTAGCTCATCAATGACACTCTGCACTACGTGGATGTAGATAATACGTAACATTATATGATTAATGATCTATAACCAAATACACAGCCCCAAAATTACAACAAATGAAAACACGTCGTTTACAAAGTCCTATTTTGTTTAAATCCATGATAAATGAGATAAGCGCAAAACAAATATTCCCTCTGATTATTTTTTAATGTTTACGTCATTTTGAAAAAATTAAATAACATTTTGTTTACTTTTACACTTATTAATTGTTTCAAATTTCCCCATCCAACGTATTATGCTCATATAGGTAATTACCCTGAAATTTAAATGTTTGTTTGGGTACTAAAAAATGATTACAAAATAATTAATTGTTTATTAAAACGTATATACGGGTACACATAATCAATTTTTTAATTTAAATTCTTATAAAAATTAAATATAAGATAAATTACCGTTACGTGTGGTCAATATGATGTTAATCAAGAGGGAAAACTAATTTTATTGTAAAACATACAGCCTTGACAAAAATTATTAGGCACCCTATAACACTGTACTCATTCAATGTTAAAATGTATTTTGAACGGAAAATAAAACTTCATATATTGACAAAAAATAAATCTTTATAAAATTTGTTGGTCCTCCTCTTTGATTTTAATATATTCATCCATTCTTTGTAGCATACTTGTCTAATAGCCTTTTGCAATCCTTAATATATATTCCTTCCCACTCTTGTAAAGCATTTTTTAGAGCTGCTTTTGAAGTTATACAATAACAATAGCCACGTATCTTATGCTTTAGCATCTTCCCAAGGCCTAAAGTACCCAATTAAATTGAGATCTGGAGACTGTTCAGGCCAATCCAGTACAACAAACAGTTTTCTTTAAAAGTTTACATGGATGTAGATGATTGTGGCAAGGAGCATTATTTTGGTGTCTTCATAAATTCGCAACAATCATGGCTGTAGTACTGAATCTAATATGGATATGTACTTGTCCTGTTTAAACGACCCTAGTACTTTTCTACGGCAACATCAGAAGATAACATGCCCATCTTAATGCTGCTTCCCCCGTATTTCACTGTGAGTACCACACACTCAGGATGAAATTTTTTTCGCCTTTGCGATCCCTCACTCTGGGCAACACTTATTGGCTTCGTAATGTCTTCTGATAAGCTAGCAGCAAGCTCAAAATAAGTTTTCTTCCGATTTTGAATAGATTTAAGAATCATTTTTTAGTCTTCACGTCTGTTGGTATGCGTTTTCGCCCTGATATATGTTTATTTGTATCGAAGCGTGTCTCTGCAAAACGTTTAAGTGCAGTTTGCACAACAAATTTTTTGCATTTTACAGGTTTGTAAATCTCTACTTGAGATTTTCCCAGATCTTGTGAAAGCTGAATTTTTAGGCGTTGGTATTCACTAAGGTACTTTTTTTCGGTATTTTCGGAAGAAATGTGATTAAATAATAACGATGCCTATAAATGGCAATCGTACACAAATTCTTCTTTAGATTGTGTACAGATACAAAAGACTGACTCAAGTGTCCTGATTCTTTGCAGAAATAAGTTCCTATAAACATATGTCCGATTGCGTTTCTTAAGGGAACCGCAGCTCATCTTTAAAATGAATTTTTGGTTATCTATTTCAAAACAGTTCTTAATAAAGCGTCAAATTTGTAGGGGAGATCGGGGATACATTGGACACGGGGTAATATTGGACAGTGTGAAATTTCCCGCCTTAGTTTCGATTTTCATAAAAAAAGTTTTTCCATAGTATATATGAAATGAAATAAAAACATGCTATATGGAAAACGGCAGGTTATGTTCATTAGTAAAGAGATCAGTCTAGTATTTCTATTTCCTTGCGTTTGGATGTAAAAATTCAAGGATACTCATGATAGTGATTAACTTATTAATAATTTATATATATTATTTTTTGTGTCCCATGCTATAACTGAAATGGTTTTCAATAATTTCAAGATAAGTAAATATAAGATAAATAACTTGAGAAAAATCCACATATTGTTTTGTTTTGTACTGGAGGATGGGGTTATATTGGACAACAGTCCAATGTATCCCGCAGTGTGATTTTTTTACATAGAAATGGAACCGTTTTTTTCGTTTATCCTACAGTTGAAGATAAATCTGTAATTTTATTTGACATGTAAAAAAATTAATGTTGCATCTTTCAGAAGAGGAAAGTATAATTTTTCATCATCAAAGTATTTTTTATGTTATTATTATTCTACAGGTAATAAAACTTTATATGCATATAACTATGCTATTTTTTTTTATTCAGTGTATGAATTTACTGTTATTTTCTTAAGTCCAAGATATCCCTTTCCCATGTCCATTGTAGCCCCACCGATGGGGATACATTGGACAATTGCTCCTATTGGCCTTTTCTATATCTCCGCGTCGATAAAAGCATACAATAAGGCTTTCAAACTTAAAAATTAAAAGCCTATAATATGAACTTTAAAATGATAGGCAATTCATACAAATTAAATTATTATCAAGGATGTCATAGATTCCTAAGCTAAAAATGTCCAATGTATCCCCGATCTCCCCTACATCATCAAATTTTCACTTTACTCACTTCCATGATTTTTTTGAGATTTTTTGCTTGGTTGTAAGTGGTATTTTAAGAGACCGTTGGTATTAAAAACAATGGTAATTTTTTTAGTATTACGTTTTCATAAGATTTTTTGTAATATGTGATTATTTCTTATGCTTTTTTAAAGAAGTAATATTTTAATTCAAAATTTCATAAGAAACTATCTTTGTAATTATTTTGGTAAAATAATGGGCCTTTACATAAATATTAGTAGGGTAACCATGACAACTATCCATGTATGCATATATTTGAAAGCATTTTTTTCTTAAACAGCGCATTCTATCGGATTCGCAAAAGAGCAAGTTATTGTATAAATTTTATTCAAGAATACAAGCTTGAAATTTTTTTCATAAAAATGTGCTGCTGAGTATTTAGCATTATTTTTACCACCAACCACCAACCACCAACGATCTCTTAAAATATCACTTACAACAGAACAAAAAATCTCAAAGAAATAATGGAAGTGGATAAAGTGAATTTGGCAATGTACAAAATTTTAACGATTTACTAAGATCAGCTTTGAAATATATACCTAGCGAAATCGGACACACATTTATAGGTTTTTTTCTTATATGATGCAAGGAATCCACCACCAGAAATATTGAAACATAATTATAAAACACCTTGTATAAATTTTAATTTAAATAAAACGGAACACAAAATCACAATATTATTGAAAATCATATTAGGTTTATTTAAAATATATTGTAAAAATAATAAAACACAATTATTTGTGTTTTTATACGCTCATTGAAATCCTAAATTTGTGATAGAAGAGACTGCAGAGACATTTTAAATGCGCGAAGTGGGGAACTATAAAACACATCAGCTTCCAAACAAATATACATCCTGTATACTTTTTTTACAGACTCACCCGGAGTCTGTAAAAAAATCAAAGACGGTTAGATTTTCAAAAAACAGCTTGACACATTAAGTTATGGTTTTCTTCAAATGTCATTAAAGTACCGCCTTATGTGACGCTTAATAGGCTTTAACAAGTCATTTTAATGTTCCTTGACTCTACGCTCATATTCTTGCATTTCCGAAGTAAATCGGTTACAATTCGGTATACTTTGTATTGACAAGGATTAGAAAGGTGGAGTAGAAATGCATTTTAGGCAACCCAATATACAGGGTGATTCAAAACTATTCCGCATCCTCTTAAGGGCAGATTCCTCACATGGAAATAAGAAGAAAAGTTCATATAAACATATGTCCGATCTCGCTTCATAAGGGATACAGCCTTTTAAAGGTGTTGTCAATTAGTAGATTTTTGTTCGTTTATATCAAAACAAATTGAAGTAGAGGTTTGAAATTTGGAATAAATCATAATACAGTTAGGATACGTTTTCTTGATTTTTTCAAAATTTTTGCTTGTTTTAGAAGGGTAGATTTAAGGAGAGTTGAAGTTAAAAATGGTCATAACTTTTTTTTGGTTAACTTTTACAAGATTTTTTTTATAAATTAATGTTCCCCTTATAACTCTTAACAAAAGGTATTCGTATTTAAAGTCGGTAGAATGCGCCGTTTTCGAAGATAATGCATTTTATTATTTTATTGATGGTCAACACAATTTAAATGCGGCACATGTAAAATAATGTTAGTATTTTCGGTTATATTGGCTAATTTAAAATTTATGTGATATTACATAACTCTTCCAAAAATATAGTAAATCGAAAATTGATAGTTTTTTTAATTTTTGATTGACTATACCTTCGGAGACAAGACAATGAAATTTTGCATGAGTATACACCCTTTCGATTTCATTAATTAAAATTGTGAGTTTCGATTTAAAAGAAATGGAAAAAGAAAAGACTTCACAAAAATTTGAAATGACGTAAAATGTCTTCAATTACAAATAGAGATTATTGTAAAAATTCTGGGGGGGCACGGGGGTATCTAGGGTGGGCCTTGCCTCCCCAGGATACCCCCTAGTTACACCTATGCTCTTTATGATAAATGAAATCAGAGATTTGGATGCAATATTTAGAAAATCGTTTAGTTTCAAAAGCCACCTGAAATATACAATCGAAAGGGTACAAAACAAATTTTTATCGATTTGTATTTTCTTTTCAAACTCATACATGGTTAATAATTGATTGTCCGGAGTTACTTAGTTTATTTGGTTCTAATACTAGAACACAAATCATATATAGATTCCATTCTCCCATAGCTAGAGGATTGCAAATGAACTTATTGACAGACAAAACTTCACCATTTTTAATTCGTCATTCTTATTCTTTAAAACTAATATGAAAAAAATAGCCTTTTGAAACTAGCTACGATATTTCGTAAGAATCTTTGGAATGGTTGTGTTCCTATTTTCACCATTTCGGTTTATACTATTTTTGGGGGCTAATTTTTGGAGCTTTATGATATGGTAAAGTAGTTTTGCAATTTCTCATTCATTTTCTACCAGTTTTATCGTCTAGTTTAGAGATATCGTGTGAAATTTTAATTTGTGATAAGCTTTTATCAGGGTACCTCATGAAATGCAAATTGAACGAGATTTTCAAATGGAACACCATGTATATTTTAACATCAATCGATGGAATTTTTGACAAGCTTTCTATTGATATAATGCTTGTATGATATCCAAACTGAGAGTAATAAAGAAAAAATTGCGCTTTTGATGACATTTGTTGGGTATTTTTGTCAAATTTGCCTAGTATTTGTTTGTGTCTTTCTCTGTATTTAAAAAAATAATAACCTTGAGTGAAATATTAACTAGGATTATAAATCGATCAATGTAAAATTTGATTATTAATAGTTGTGTTCTATAATCCACCCTCGCCACTCGTCACTTATCCGTATAATCTATGTAACGTACCTGCAAGCTTCTCTCGATGACGCTAAATTATTAAAGTTATCCTGCTGGTACCAGTATACAATACAGGGATCTTGGCGGTTCCGTAAGGATTACTCATCGAAGGTGAGTGTATTTCACTAATAATCCGTAACTGCGGGATACTGACCTCATGTGAATGAAAAAAACTTACGATGAAATCGTCTGGCAAAATGCAATATTTAAATCTGTGGGAATATTCGGCAGACAACCTGTATTTGGGGTCAATAATTAATACTTAAAGTGGATAGCAATTTTCACGTTTTATCGATGAGGGTTGTAATTTAACAATAATTAGCTAGCGGGTGCGTCGGGGTCGGCGTGATTTACAACCTTTCTCCCTTTTCCAAATAGATTCATTTTTGATTATCTCAGGTGTGCTCGTAAAATCGTAACATGTGGCTTTCCGGAAGCCAAACTTAGGCATGTTGTGACGAATAGCCTCCATTATGGTCTAATTTTATTCAAATTGTACGCACCACCTTAGCACCCCTTAATAACTTACATAAATCTGGAATTCATTAATGTTTAATGCAATCACAAACAAAGTAGTGTAAGTATATGAATACTAAACAATAAAAAGAAATAGAAATGTTTTGGGATAATAAATAAAATTAATATTTGAAATAATATAAATTAAAGCAAGTAACATGTATATAGTGTTTTTATATTTTATTTTCTAAATGCAGCACCTAAGGCTGTATGTAATTCAACTGCACGAACCGTTAATAGAAAATATAAAACACAGACGCTCAAATTAGAAAATATTATATAAGACAGTATTATGACAATATAATTATATCAGATTTGTGTGATTTGATTATATTTATTTGAATTTAATTATGGTCCAAATAATTGGGTAAAATATCATGAAGTTATAAAAACTACTAGGCGGTGTATTATTACCGTGATTGCATCATTTTTATTGTTCAATGTACAGGGCATTCGTATGCCTTTAAAAAAGAAAAATGCAATTGTTTAATGGCAATGTTGTAGGGTATAGAGTTATTAGAATAGTTGTTGCAATCAACATTTTTTATTGAATAGTGGCCAAGATGTAAATTACAACATTGTAAAATAAATTGCAAATTAGCTACCGACACGGTACATTTATTTTATGCTGTTGACTTAAAAATTTAATAAATTTGTTGCAATCTGCGCACCTTCCATATAAGAACGTAACAGGTTAACTAAAATAAGTCGCAAATACTTAACCTGTCATGAATTAAATCGAATGTACTGCGAAAATTTCTCTAATGTACTAATAATATAATTATGCAAATTTTATTAGTGGATTATTCCTAATTTGAATTAACTCAGACATATCCATTTAATTAACAAACGCGTTGAAAGTGATTATACCTTTTAAAACCTACACATTTAAATACTACAATTATGTCTACAAAAAATATTAATAATAATTAAATAAATTAATTAAATGGTTTCGTATAAAATTTTAATTAATAAAAATTCTTTGATTAATTATTTTGATATAAAACATTATTGTACCATACAATCGTAACATTATTCGATGATGATCTAAATATTTTATTAATTTTTAATTAAATAATTATTTAATTATACAAATTTTCAATTTGACAATTGTATATAATCAAATAGCTTCATCTATAAAGTGCCATAATGATTTAAACTAGAAAAGCACCTAATTTACTTTACATAATAAGAAATGTTTTAAGATTAGATTCAAGATAAGCTAAATTACTATTTTCTGTCTTAATTTTTTTCTTTCCATACAAATCATCTAGTCTAGTCTAGAAGGAAAGGCATGATTTACATTCAAAAATAAAAATAAATGTTTTTAAATTATAAGCCGATAATAATGAATAATTGAAACGTAACTTTCAATTGGGTGTTAATTTAATTAATTTTATGCAATACAAAATTATTATTCTGAATCGTTTTTATGTTGTAATGATAAAAGTTAAATTTCTAAGAAATGTGCACAATATTAATTTAAAAATCATTAATTAGAAAATTTAATTAGTTTGTTAATTTCTTTTAGATTACCGCTATTTATAATATAATTTACTTTGAATTTAAACAATAATTTTCTTAATCCTTTTTTGGTGACGTAACTGTAATTTTTGAAAATATAGTGGTGAAATTTTTTTAATTATTTCCCAAGTATCCCCATTAACTAACATTTTTTCATTATTACATATTTATTTACAATAAAACAAAAAATTCTGGGTTTTATTTCTTGAAATTGTGTTCAATAAAATTTATTTTTGTCAAATTCAAGTTTTTGCTGAAAACAGCATGGAAACTTTATTTTACATAAGTTGTTCAAAACTGTCACATTAGTATATAAGGTGTTTGCTATAAAATCCTCATAGCCGTTATTTTTTCAAAGATTTTAAACAAAACATAATTCTCTTATATCAAAGTGGTAAAAGACAAGATGAAATTGCCTAATCATTAAATATTACTATAAATATTACTATACAAACTTTGTTCGATTCCCCGTCTCTAATGGGTTAAAAAAGAGTTCATCACGACAGTTTTTTAATTGTAAATTTTCATAAAAACCTTAATCTTACGTTTCACGAGAAAAACAAGTTTTAGCGATTACAGCGCCACCTGTTGCGAAAAGAAAAGTTCCCGGATAAAACCTACATAGTTTTCGAATCTGTAATAAAAAATAGGGGGTTATCCACACCCTCAGGAGTTGGGGGGTGAAATTTGTTATAGCATCGAACGTCCCTCTCCAAACCATCAAACTTTTATTCGGAAACTTTTTTTCGATAATTATAGCAAAAAATCCTAGAAGTGATGTTGTCGAAACGGCACGGTAAGTCAGAAAGACTTCAGAAAACCATCGCCAGGATGAATAAAATTAAATCAAGAGGATATCCGAAAAAGATTCTCGTAAACCGGCGAGGCAAATTCAAGAGGAGTTTTTGGACCAATTCAACTAACTTCCAAAACCACCAGAAATCACTTTATAGCTGTAGATTTAAATAAACGTTTTGTTGTAAAAAAACTCGTTAACTTCCAAGAAAAGTACAAGAACCCGAATGGAATTTGCCAGATCGTATTTGACATGGATGATGAAAAAGTGGAATACGGTCCTTTGGGGCGATGAAAGTAAGTTTATGTTATTTGGTTCAGATGGAAGATAGTATGTTTGAAGACCCATATACCAAAATTACAATGTAAATACGAAATTCTGACCAAAAAATTTATTGGATACAGCACGGTGGTCGACGACATCCATCATTCTGTCCTTTTCATTTACATGAAAAAATAAGAGTCTGTCCTTCTTAGTTTTGTCGGCCCAAGAATAAACCTCCTGGAAACAAATTCAGTGCGAGATGTATCTTCTCAATGTTGCCGGTTGCCGACATTTGTTCTGCATTTGTTGTTATAGGTTCCTAAAAAAGACAAAGTAGATGTGGAAGAAAATATATTTAAAAAATGTCACCTACCAATTCAAAACGATCAAATCCGATTTTGAAGAACTTCTTTGTCTAGTGGCTCCAAAAATTACCAAAAAGAACTGTCGTGTATTTTATTAATTTAACTTACCCAGTTCAAGTACCAAGGCATAATGTCTTTGAAACCGAACGGAAACAAAAACAAGCAACGATTTTTCTTTGTATCCGTGTTTCGCAAAATCTCCAACATGATGGTTAGTTTCCGCCAATTTGTTTTCGAGCTGCCACCAAGACGGTGCCAACATTTTTACCGGCGATTGTTGGTCGGTTTATTCGTAGCTTTGGAAGCATAAAGTTCTGTAGAATCATTTTGATTTTTATTTATCTTCAAGTTACAGCTGTTAAGGGCGTTGTTATTTAGTTTTTTCTTTAATAAACTTCTTCTTTACCAAAGTAATTAATAAAGTCAAAAGCCTTTATTATAATTATAATTTATATACAAAATGTCAATTTAATTTATAATGTATTTTATTAGAACTTTATTCTCCCCCTGAGGAGCTATTATTAGAGTAGGTGTATAAAACAAAGCTAGTGTAATGCTTCTCATCATCTTGGCCGTAAATCTTGCAATTTGGCTATGTAAAAATAAACGTTTAAATTTTCAAGGGGGTTAGTGAAGTCGTAAAACTTAAAAATTACGGGCTCGAATGATAAAAAAGCACGCAATACATAAAAGTTGTGTATCTAAGTGCTTTAACGAGGGATTAAAAGTACCTACATAGACATATATTTTTACGCAAGAGGGTTGTTCGCTTTTTCGTAACGAAGGTAATCCCAGTGGGCAAGCACTAAACCAATATAATGTTATAAGTACTAATTTGACAGGTTAACATATGTTGTACTTATTTCGTGTTATATTACAGAATTTGGGCCAATAATTGTAGCTAAGTCGTAGCTTAATAATCCCTCCTTTGACATATGCTGTTACGTACATCATACGCATCTAGCCCTATAATATGTAATTATCTATATCTAATTAACCACCCAATACAATTGCACAATTGAATTAATAGATATTTATTCCGTGAATCCAAATTAGTTTCAACTACCTAGCTTGTTGGCATAAAGTGGAACTGGGTCACTATGATTAGTTGAACACATAAATATAGCTACAACATAAGAAATCTTTACATATAATACTTTTATTTTATTCCTCATTAGCAATCCTCCGGTGATGAAAGTATCTATAGTTGATAAATAAGTTTAGTAGTAATCACACCTTTTTCAATTTTATCCAATACTTAAAAATTACTAAATTTCATAAATAAATGCAACTTATAAACAATTTAGCAATTATATTAAATATTAAAAGTATAAAATAATTATATCATTTATTAGAAACACTTATTGGTATAACGAATAAAAATGTGATAATCTGAAGGTAGTCTACTTTTTTAATGGGTAATTAATTTATATTCCTAAAACATTTAAAGCCGAATATAAAATTAAATCAAAAAGATTAATCTTTCCCTCGGTTTGATTCTCCTGAAATGGGATCTAAAATAAAGTGAGCAACGGTAATAAAAGAAAGTCATTTGGCCAATTTAATTTGAGCCATTTGTAGTTGGATAAAAAAGAATTTAACTTCCCTTAATTTAAAGTAAAGGTATAAAAAGGGCAGGGAGGCATAGAAGTACCGGTATTCAAATGCCGTTGGTAGTAATTGCGAATAATGAAAAAGTGCGAGCCACGTAGCTATCAACCTATTAGAATGTGTAGCTCGTAAAGTAAGTCCCTGCAAAATGTAATGAAGCATCCGGAAAGTTTATCACTCAATAAACAGGTCCCGATTCCGTAACAGTAAGCCGGCTCGGTCAATATCACCTTCATTAAATTGCAAAATCGTTTATTACGGAAGCGCTTTACTAATTGCATTTTTACTGGGCAATTTGGGCGAAAAATCCGCAGGCTGCTTGCTCGCCGATAATTAAACCGATTTACGAAAATGCGTAATTAAAGTTATTTCAAAAACCGGTAGCGGGGGTTGTGAAGGGTTCCTATCAGTCTCCCTTAGTGACACCAATACACCTGTGGGTAATGATCCGTGGGATGCATGTGGGGACCCCCGTGGTCTTCTTTCAGACTCATCCGCACACCCTTTGCCTCCACCGTATAGACACCCCAGGAATAGTCTCTAATGCCATTATATAACTTTCAACCATTATTAGTCATTGTCAACAATTTTTAGCCAGGTATTTAGCTTTGTCTGCTGTCAGACTGATTTTTCAGTTAGCAAGGGTGGATATTCTCATCATAATTTACCAATATTATAATTATATTAGTAACGGTGGATGCTCACAATCACGAATTCATAATCAGATTATATTTTAGTTTCTTTTTACATAACGATTTTTAAATTATACAATTCTAAAAAACGTGTTTTTTAAGGAACAATAAATTTAGTAATAAAGTTAGGAAAACTTGAAAAATCAAATATGGTGATGGCAAGTGAAACATTTTTTATCCAGAAGACTACCACAATATTTTTAGTTTTGAGCATTGTAAGCAAATTAAAATAAAACTAGCAGTTGTCGAAATGCTGTATTATGGACGAACCAAGAAGAACTTGGCAATTTAAATCTCCAAATAGTTTGACATCAAGTAAAAAATGTTGATCTGATCAATTAATGGTTTAAAAGGACACAGAAGCCTGGGATTAATACTTTGTTTAGCTCAAAAAAGGAAAGAAACACATAAATCTTCCGAGGAAAGGGAAATATCTTTGTGAAAAGTGTCCATCCTTGCAAATATATTGGGTGCTTCCTGTTTTCATCCATACTACTACACCTGAAATCAAATACTTCACAACATAGGACTAATGGGTCTTTATCAAAATTTTGAAATGAAAACCCATTAACATCTGAGTAAAATAGTGTTTCGTGGATTTCACTTTTGTGATCATTTTATAAACAAAAAATAAAAATTTCATTTTTTTTTTTATTTGAAAATTATCTGATTCAATAAGCACGTAATATCTAGAAACAGGGTCGATAATAAAATTTTTGTATGTGATAATTTTCCTATCGAAACACTTCATAAACTAAAGTTTTTCCGAATTCCCGGTCCTTGAAAGGGTCTTTTTGTTAAGGTGGACATTGGCAAATTAGAGTTGAGGGTAGCTATTTTATACAACATAGAAAATCAAAAAGCTATGGGTTGAAATGAATAACGTTGATATTTTCTTGCCATATTTATGTTTTCAGTTTGTTCTTTAATTTGTACTTTTACATTTCTTTTCCAGGACCTATTGTAATATCCTCGTAGAAATTTTGGACCCAATTTTCAAGAAGGGAAATGGCTTCGGATGTATAATTAATGCCTTATAGAATTATTGATTTAATTTCTGTATTTGTTTTAATAGAGTAAAATTATATTCAGGTATTCACTTAAACTAAAACCTACTACAGATTTTTTTTTTTTGTACAAAAAATTGTAGACTGCCAATAAATATATCCTAATATAAAAAGAAGTTTATATATATATTATAGATCCAATTTTTTCTATGGCTTAGCTATAATTCCTAAACGAGTTTATATTTTTGTACCAAATTTTAGTAGCATTTAAAAATATTTATCAGGACCAAATTATCGCAAAAGAATTTCTCAAAAGCCAATCAAACTATTATGAAGTCAATTTCGCGATATTCGCGACATAAAATATGAATCTATTAGTATTATAAACATTACAATCACAAATTTCTTTGTCTAGTTATTATTAAGCTACGAAACATCGTTTTTGCGCAAAAGTAGCCCAATTTAAACGCATCAACAAAAAATAATATAATCATGCAAAACTGGGTAAATTGTTTATTTAAATTTATTTAATTTTGAAATCGGTGGGCGGCGTGAGTAACATAAGTGACCCTTAAGGTAGTAGTGTATTTTTTAAAAAACAATTAATCATTGAAGTACGGGATTTCCAAAATTCATATAGATGATAAATATATAGATACTTCCTCGATTAGAAAAAAATAACATGTTTTATTTAGCACTTGTGGGGCAATATTTAATACCCTAAATAAGTAAGTCCTAAAACTTGAGTGTTTGAATTTTTTTAAATTATGTAAATAAAATTATCGATAAAATTATAATAAATCTGAAATCAACTCTTCAATAAGATAAGGAATAACCTGCAAATTTTATTTTACTTTACACTCGTTTTGCATTAAAAAATTAAAACTGAATCTTTTTTTGATGCAAAACGAGCGTAAAGCGAAATAAAATTTGCAGGTTATGTTTATTCTGCTTTGTTTATTTACACTCGAATAGTAGTAGGTAGTAGGGATATGTTTCGTTTGGTTAGATTACTGGTTTTCCATCAAGCGGACAAAGTGGAAACAAAACAGAAACTCATGCCGAAAAAAACAAAACTGCGACTTTCTACAAACTTTTTAGAGATTTGCGTGTTTTTCGACTGTTTCTGTTGTGTTTTTCGTTTCTCGCTCGACATGAGTTTCTGTTTTGTTTCTACTATGTCCGTTTGGTGGAAACCGGTGTAAGACTTACTAATACGAACAATTAACTAATTAATAGGCATAGGCGCGTATTTGCCACTTAAATTTTAAGAAATAATAAAGATAATTGCTGATATTCGCCTCAATTTAAAAGACAATGTTTATTAATAATAGAACGTTTATCCATTGTTTGGAGCATCGTTTAAGACGTAAACACCACCTTTTAATTTCGGCGAATTTGAGCAAAAATTGAAAAGTTACATAAAAGTGGAGTTAATTTACTTATTGTGGTTATGGCGCGTAATATTGTGGACAAACTCGGCGAAATTTTGATGTTAGAATTATACAATTTTTTATAGGATTAGTCATTTTTGGAGTATGCCACGCTCTCATATATAAGTCATAAACTACTTAATATTTTTGTACCAAATTTTGTTACCATTTAAAAATATTTATAATGATCAACTTAAGTTTTTCGGAACAGAAAATATTAACAGTAGGCGCATTTTTTAAGGAATAAATCTCAAATAAAAGTTATATCGTTTAAACGGAGAAAAAGGATGGTTCTAGTTATTTTTTACACAAGGGTCATCTTTGTGTTAATTTCAATGAAAACCAAGTTTTTTTAAATGAAAGCCTATAATGTTTTAGCAATTCTAAAATCTAATCATAAAAAAGAAGTAACTTTTGTCTAAATCATTTTTTTATTAAGCAGATTTTAAATTTCAGATATATTTATAAAAAAAAAATTTTGTGTTTGACGAAGAAATTATTCTGTTCTTCATTCTTATGTATAAGGGTTACTAATATAAACTGTTTTGACAGTTTAGCAACCTTTTTTCAAAACATGCTTCCATTTTAAAAAACACTAGCCATACTAACCCCACAATAACTAGTAAAGCTTAAATTTAAACCTCTAATGACCAACCGGACCCTAGTATACTTTGTAGAGCTTTTAGTATTTCACTATACCGTAAAAAAAGTCAAAAAAATTAATACACTCCTAAAAAACTGGACTTAATTTTATGTTTTTAATTATTTTACTTTACAGAGTGCTCAAAAGATACCTACAATAATTTGTATGTTTTTGCCAAAAATAAATACACAAAAAATAAAGAAAACATCCTAAAAAAATAACACCATACCAAATCATTGTCAATTATGTTCCTCAAACTTCCGTCTACACATTTGTCACAGACTGTTCATGCATAGAAGGGGTTCTAAATTTCATGAAATCTTTCTATTAATTTTAGATGATATTCCAATAGGTTTTAGGTTACCATAAAACGAGTTTGTTTCAGTTTAAGATTTAATTGTAGAAAATTTTAAAAAGGGGAAGTTATATATTAAAGTTGTTGATTACCTAATTTATTAAATTTTGATAGTAGTTTACTCTGCGTTTTTTTAATATAATAAAAAGTTATTTTAACTTAAGAGCGTCTTCCTAGACACCCGCGATAAATTTTCCGTTGGAGATAATAACAAGGAATAGAAAATCCATCCCACTTTTCTGGAGTTTCTTTGCAAATTATGACCAAATAACTGATAATTATTGCGAATCCCTAGAGGGTGCGCGAGTTTGGGAGGAAAAATCGTGAAAAATCATTAAATCGAGCATTAGTTCTGCAGTCATAACTCAAGTTTCCCTCGTTAGATTTTCAATTTTTTTTTTCAGATTTATAATCTAAATTGATTAGAGAGTTCTGCAACTTAGCACAAAATTAATTAGAGGGGTCCAAAGTTAAGGTACTTTTAGATCATTATATTTTTTTGTACATTCTCCATTTTTTCCATCTGGCAGGAATTAAAGAAATGACTTCTAAATCATCTGCAAAAAAATTATACAAAAATGTTGTTCGTACTAGCTTTTATGACTGCAGAACTAAATATATTTTCCGTTTAGGAAATTGCTCTTAATCCTATTCAAATATTATTCATAAAATTTGGAAACATGTACTTACAACTTGAATGGGTAAATTTGATTTACTAAGTGAAGGAAAATAACTAGGAACTCAAAACTTTCATGATTTGTAGGGATAATAATGTAACTTTAGAAGACAAGAAAAAAATGCCTCTTTAATTTTCAGAAATTCCAAGAAAACTAAAAAAAAATCATTTTTCAATTTTTTTATTTGTGACATTTGTATTTAAAATTTCGTCAACGATTTCTGTTCTTTTGTTATTTCTAATTGAAAAAGGGTAGATTTATTTTTCTGGTGATATTTTTTAAAATCTTTACACGTCTTGGTTAAATTGTTATTACTGATGTGTGACAAAAATCGGTGACCAAAAATAAAAAAAAAACGTTACTCCAAAAATATAAATAATGGACCCCTAGTTTTTTTAATTTTTTTGACGATGAAATTTGTTCTACTTTTTAACCCTGAAGTTTTATCGGTAAAAAAAGTTAAATAAATGAATACACTCCTAAAAACTTTTATGTTTTTTTAATTAATTTACTTTACCTTTTAAGGACGTACAAATCCTACAATAATTTGTATATTTCTCCCAAAAACTTGTAATCAAAGAGAAAACACAAAAAATAAAGAAAAAATTCAATAATCCTAAAAAGTTTACCACCATATTTTCATATCTCTTATAGGCCTTTCTACGATTTTTTAATTTTCATTTAGTCTTAAAGATGAAGTTAAAATAAAACATAAAATCTAATCAGTTTTTGATATCTTTTGTTTAAGGTTTGTTTTTTTGAACAAAGATAAACAAAAGTTTTGGAATATGTTAACATAGATAATAGGATTTGGGGCGGTAGAGGCGACGTTGAAAACGAGCAACGTTGCCGTACTAGAATGTTTCTCTGGTGCATGAATTAAAAAGTATACTAGCACTTTAGTAAGTAAGTAAGCATTTTGAGAGCTACACTATAATATTTATATTTTAATGGGTTAAATAAAATTTTACAGAATTAAAAATAAATACATATTATAATTATTCCTAATTTCGATTGATCTAACAATCGCTTTCAAAAGTCATATGTATAAAAAATACATAAATATATTACATACCTACACATAATATCCAAAAGTGATTTGTTGAATTAGTATATGTGTACCGTGTACCTATGATAAAAAATCCAAGATTTTCCATAATTTCCACTTAATACTGTACTTGTCGATAAAATATCTGTTTTTAGAATTTTAACACTTATAAATTTAAAAAAAAATATCAGCAACTATTATGCTATTTTATTGGTAAAAACTAAGGTCAATACTATCAAATTCCCCAAGGTTCAAATTTTTAATGTATACTTCGCTTTGAAACAATGTATACAGTTTATTGAAAATTTTAATTTATTAAATTTAATAAAGACATAAAAATGGAATTTCATAAATGAAATATTGTGGAGAATTGTCAAACTTACCCAGAATAACAAACTGTAGTAGTTGAATTGATAAAATTTCTCCAAGATGGTTTTAATAAGTTTTCTTATTTAATATTCTTTTGTTCTGAAGTGCATGATGTTGAGGAAGGTCAATGGATAAAGTAAATACACATATTTTACAACTTACTTAAAAGTTTTGTGCAAACTGAAGAAGTTAAAGTGAACTTCAATTAGTAAATTGTATTTTATATTATTAAATAGAGTAGGTCAAGGCTTTATATTTATTAATATTGTTAAAAATTAATTTGATTAAAAAATTAAATTGTACTTTACAGTAACAAAAAGTTTATGTTCGGATATAAAGATTTTATGGTGTTTGTTTTAATTTATTAATGCTTTTTAAAACCCATCCGAAGACAAGGTAATTTTATTGCAAAATTATTTTTACTATTGCTCTTGCTAATTTTATACAACTGCGCATCAGACTCACTTCCTCATTCATTAATACTTATATAATTATATTAACATGCTACCCACGTTTCTTATTGCTCCTCGAGCAAGGAGACCTATATTTCCACCGATACTGTCATTAATTTAATATTTTGTAATAATTATGTACATTATTTCCTCTGCAAAATAAGTGTTTTACTTAACTTGCCTTTTTATGGCCAGTTAATATTTATTTATGTGTTAAGATATTCTTACTCAGAAGATACGTTGGCGAATATATTTATAATTCAATTATGTATATTTATATTGTGAACATGACTTGCACGTCCTTTAAAAAAATCATTTTGATTTGCATTCGATAATTTGTTCTAATAGGTCAGGAAATTAATTTTTTCCAGCTAAAGAAAGTTTTATCAAAAATGATCACCGACAAAGAATTTGGATTATCCACAAAGGCGGATTATGGAGTCTTATCAAAAAACTTATTCATAAAAGTAAGCTTTAGATTTTCAAACGATTTTCCTAAAATTAGTTTTAGAATAAGATAATTATATATTATGGAATAATTGCATTGTATTTTAATTTTTATTATTATTGAAATTTGGAAATTATTGATTATGGGAATACATATTGTTTGGGTAATGATATACATGTATAACATGTTGAATGAGTGTAATAACCTGTTATAAAGGTTAGTTAGTCTGCAGAGAAGGTATCCCCAAAGCAATGTATGTAATATGTCATGTTGTCATTGAGCAAGTGAGTAATTACCGAGCACTGCTATTGCCTATTGACAGATGCGTAGGTGTAGTGACCCCTAGGGAGAGTCACCACCCCATAACCACCCTCGATACATGAACGTCCCGCGCCTTTGTTATAAAATAAAGAGAAAAGAAAAAAATCACCTACGTATAGAATAAAGCGGATGAGGCGATATTCCCAAAATTAAAAATTTATTTGATCGGAAATGCTATTGTATAGGTGGCGACAGGAAAATTTCATGAATGTCGAAGGGATGTCGCACGAATAAAAAACTCGGTTCTCATGTAAATGCGAAGGGTAGTCTGAAATATGCGCTTTCCAAAAGGACAAAAAAGCATAAGTGGTCAGTCCTCCCTTTCATAACTTTATTTACATAATCAAGATGTAATCGTGACATTTGTTTCTAGGACTGATTTGCTTATAGTGCGTGCTCGTGCACAATAAAAATTCAATGAAATGCGCATCATGGCATATCTCGCAGAAATTTATTGCTCGACATGAATTGCATAACGGCTCTGTCACATTATAAATTTAATGCTTCTTGAGGTAAATATTTTCTTGGGCAATATTCAAGGGAAAATAATTGGCCTGACATTGAACCATCTACTGTAAATTACCACTCATATCATTATACTTTTTACAAGTACTGACAATAATAATTATATGGTATATGTCAGGTCTATCTCAATGTCACAACAACAAATACAGTAAAAATATAAATAATAATAAAAATAAACATTTTTATATTTTTAAAATTAAGAAATTAAATTAATAGTAATGTTATTAATTTAATTTAATACTCTACCGAAAGACGTAAATCGCTTAAATAAATGATTCTTTTTATTGACCTATTCTTTTACAGCAATGCAATCATCTTTTTAGTTTAAGTGTCAAATAAACATATTACTACCACGATTGTTAAATTTACTAATAAAAACTTAATTTTAGATATCTACTAAAGTACTCAATTTTTATCTAATTATTTGGAAATTAATTCAATATTATAATACAGGGTGTCTCTAAAAGGCCTCTCTGCACATACTCCTGAGACCAAAATAAGACGATTTAACCAAAAATCTCTATCCAAAAGTTCTTCATTGGGAAGCTACAGATCCTCAAAATTTATGAAAATATTTCGATTTTTTTAAATTACTAAATATCGGTTTAAAGGATCAGGATAAAATTTGGAATGCGAATTTTTAACAAAAAAAAGGTATGTTTTTACATTTAGACATAATGTAAGTGGTCATCGATATACAAAATGTCTTGTAACTTTTTAATGGCTGTACAAAAGAGGATAAAACCTTATTTGTAGCTAATAAAATTTGGTTAAATAGTTTTATTTTGGACTTGGAATTATGTAGTGTTATTTGTACAGACCCTTCAGGGAAACTTTTAATTTTTTTAAAACTTATGTTATCCATCAAGTGAAAATTATTTTTTTTCCTCCTAAACGTATAAGTAAATACATTTAAGCTAAAAAAGATCCATTTTTGAAAAATCATTGCTCCAAAAGAAATGAAAATTTTTGGTTGAAATTTTGACAAAAAAATCAATATAGCTTAGTTTACAGCTGCGATGACAAATTTAAATTTCATATAAGCTTTTATCAGGGTGCCTCATGAAAGACAAATCGACCAATTAACGAAATTTTTAAAAGGAACACCCGGTATATTTTAACATCAATCGATGCCATTTTTCAGAAGCTTTATATTTTCTCCTGATATAATATTCGTATAGTCGCATATTAATAGTTTAGGAGATCCGAATACAGAACAAGTGAAAAATAGACAAAATTGCGCTTTTGATGACTTTTGTTGAGGATTTTTTTCAAATTTGCCTAACATTTATTTATGACTTTCTATATTTCGCTATTTAAATAATGCTGTTCTATTACAATAATAGTTTTTGTTGTTTTACAACACAAAGAAAATCCAAACTCACTATTATCAATTTTGCTTTAACAACTGATGTTACCATGGAAATCAGTATTTTGTTGAATTTTGGTTTTACGCTCTTTTCTGTACTGAAAATATCAAAATAATACCTTAACCTAAATAATGAACTTTTCTAAAGAAGAAGTGATAAATATGGTGTATGCGCTTGGTGAAGCTGAAAGAAATCCTCTTCTGGCTATCAGAATTTATAAAGCACGTTATCCAAACAGCAGACAACTATAAGACTTGAAGCAATGAGAAAACTGATGGCGCGTTTTGAAAATTCGGGTTTTGTGTTGTAGAATAAAAAACTATCGACCAATCAAAGTATGAGCTAAAATTCTGTTCTGGATGTTTTATTGATGTATCCGCTCAGACTGATTTTTTGTCAACGGCATTTTGAAAACACTTCAGTTTCATCCATATCATATTGAATTGCACCAGACACTGTTCGAGAAGACAGTGGAATTTTCTGTTTTGATACAAAACACGATAACCGCGGATGTAAATTTAATAAACAATAGGTGCGCAATATTGAACATAAAAATAAATGGTCGTTAAATGTTTGGAGAGGAATAATAGATAACCATGTTATTGAGCCTCACTTTTTTTATGGAACCCTAACTGGGGAGATGTATATCGAGTTTTTAAGACATTTACGAACCATTATTGTTGGAAAATGTTGACTTAGTGAGAAGAAGTGATATGTAGCTTCGTGAAGATAGAGAACCTGTGCACTTTCATCGGATTGTTAGACAATATAGACGTATAATAAATAAATAAATAAATAAAATAAATAAATATTTAGATAATTGGCTACCTGGACAATGGATTGGCAGAAATGTACCTGTAAATTGGCCGGCCAGATCACGCGACTTAACCCTGATATTTTTTTTTCTTTGAGGCCAAGTAAAATGTTAAGTGTATAGTAGGACCGCGCAGCAAACAGGTATTTTAATCTAACTGAGATTGAATCAAATCCCATGCTGGAGGGTTGTAGTAGGGATTCTACTACTCGCTAGAGGGTTGTAGTAGGGACTACTACTAATACAACTTTCAGCATGGGTAGGACAAATCAGCGTCTCTGATTTGACTCAATGTCAGTTAGGTTGGAATTCCTACTTGCTGTGCGGTCCAACTATATCACACAACATCTGATGACCGAATAAGACGAGAATTTAAATCCATCACACCGGATATTCCCAGTATTATCAGACATTCATAAACTTAATGTTTGTAGTGAGCAAACTGGACAAATTTTCGAACAAATATTATAATTTCTATGCTAAATAAATCCAATATTTTGGATCATTGAATCCTAACTTCAGTTTAACAGCTTATCTTTTGTAATATTTAGATACTTTTTTAAGCATAGGGTTAATATTCGCTAATTCTTCGATTAATTACGGTTCTTTATAGTAACAAACAAAAGACGGGCCTGAAATAGACTTTCTGTATTTGTCAAAATTTCAACCCAAAATTGTCGTTTGTTTTATAGCAGTGATTTTTCAAAATGGATCTTTTTTTCGCTAAAATGGCAAATATCAGCAAAACGAGTGAAGATAGACCCATAAAAGTTTATATTTATATAAGTATGATTATTTTCTGATAAGGAATTAAAAAATGTCAGAATATACTGGATATTCCATTTAAAAAAGGTAACTTTGGTCCGCCATCCTTGAAATGGGACCCAGTGTATTATTAAAATATTTTTAGAGTGTGTGCCTAAAAGTATTGTATATTTTGTCGAAAACCGCATGTCTATATTTTTTTAGTTTTAGGGTAATGAAGAAGAAAAAAGGAAAATCAAGTTTGAACGAAGTAGTTAATATTTTTACTGAAAATGAATTAATTGGTGATTGGTGCTGTTTTCAAAAAATGCTTCTGCGAAGGGTCCCCAAAAACGTTGTGATGCGAGATGCGAAGTGGTTTCGCGCCAATTTATGGATTTAATAATTAATTATTATTAAATAAAATAAGGACGCAATTGTGTGTCTAAATAAATTTATGAAGCCTACAGGTGAATTTTTATTTTAATGATCTTACACACCATTTGCCAATTAATTTATTATTTCATTTCTTATTAAAAGACATTTCACATAATCTTGAAAAATAATTACGTTTTGTTAGTTGTTGAAGAACTCTTAGGCCTATTTATTTTGAAATAAGGATGAGTTTGTAGTGAAGTTGTTTGGAAAAAGAAGGAAGGTATCACGATTTCTTTAACCTCCAAACGGTAGGCGCCACTTTGCCGTATAGCCTTCAGGCTTCAGGTATAACTTGTTTTATTTACTAGACTCGCGACCAATGCACATTACACTCGCAGAATTAAGTATTGTTTCAAAATTGTTCATTGCCTTTTATTTTCTTAGTATTGTTTCTCAAGTATTGTAGTTTTATGCGATAGCTTTAAACCTCCCTTATCGTTTTTGCAATAAAGACCTCAAGTATACATTTAACTAGGGCCACCCATGTCATTTCATTATTTATGAAAATAAAAATTTAAGTGTTTTATTTTCCTAATTTTAAAAAGTCACTGTGATAAAATAATCAATTTGTTTGTATGCATTGTACTTAAAGAATAAGTTGGTATGATTATTGATATTCTCACAGAAGAATCGTGTTATAGGTTTGACAAATTTAAAAAAAAATTAAAGTAATTAATAATTTGTTTATTCTTACCAATAACCTTATATGTATATATAAATGGAACCGCATTTTTCGGTTTTATTATCCGACAAAACCCGACAAAACCCTGTATCATAAAGATGAAAAACTATTGGGGGAACCTTATATAAAGAATAAAGAAAATAATACAAATGGCTACAAGAAAAATAAAAGAAGCTAGAGGCAATCTTGTAGATAAAGAAGTTATAATAATAACGGACCAAGAAGAAATTTTAAAAACTTGGAATTCAAGAGGAGCTACCAGAAATTGTAAAAAACACAGAAAAATATGAAAAAGAGTCAAACTCTATAGAACTCAGTCAGGATAAAGTCTGATTGTCACAAAACCAAAATCTCAAAAATCACAGAGAAACTTGAAAATAAACGAAGAAGCTGTGTAATGGGTAAAACATAAAACTACTCAGGAAAACTACTCCAATCTAATTGCGATAACAAGAGAGAATTGAGCTGAAGAATAGAAATCAGCGAAAACATCATGCAAATAATAGGAATGGCAAAGATCGTTTTTTTTTGGTCCGAAGAACGGGACGAAGTATTAGTGTACCGACCGACGCCGACGCAACATATCCTGGACACAACATATCTCAAACGAACTCTTGAGAGAAATGGTATAACCTACTACTGTCTAATCTCATGCGTAAATGTCTATCCTCCAATGTCAAATAGAAGTTTGATATATTATGAAATAATATGCCTTTACTATTCGGTTTTTTTAACAAACACGAACATTGGTTGAAATTGAAACAAATTTAAATTGATTTAATTTTGAAAATTCCAATACCTAATATTTGATAGAATTACTTGTACATATACATATATCGTTGCAGTGGGACAAGGCAAAGAGGAATGACATATACCTTGTACTGAAATACATATGGAAAGATAGATGCGAAGAGAGGATCCAAAAGAAGAAGACACCCATTGATGAAAAACCTATGGTACTGGTTTGATTTGACGTTTAAGCTACATTAAACTACTCTGCCTAACCTTTAATAAAGTAAGAACCGCCATGTTAATTTTTCAGTGAAGAAAAATATGATAGAATGATAATGAAAATTATAGTAGTAATTATTTGATACCCTATATAAATTTTTTTGCTTATGGTATTTTATTTTCTTATTTGCATCAACCTCAACTTTATTTTTGAAAATAAGCTCGTTGTTCTTTATTTTTAACCTATTTAAACATGCCAAATAAATAATTTAATGAGACAATTTACTCTAACATGAAACTAGTACAGGAAAGTAATATTAGGATATTGTACTTAAGAATTATTGATTTATATTAAATAAATTTGATTATTGACATAAAAAAGATAAAAAGTCATAAACGAATTTTACAATATTACGATGTAAAACCACTTTAGTGTGATGTAATCAGAATAACGGCGGCTAATGCGCCAGTAGCAATTATGAGCAAAGAGACAATCTTCACTTTATGTCTAAATGTGTGTGTAAGACAATAAAAGCTATAATAACTATATATAAATAAAAATGTTTAATTCTTGAAGATAAATTATGACCTATGAATAATGTAATGTGTTTTTTGACTTGGGCACGCGCTTTGCTTGTTTGTATATATTAACATACTGAGTTGAAAAGTTGAGTTAGGTGCAGAATAATTAAGCTCGTGCTGCTTTTTACTTGTCTTAAATTTGTTGACTAAGAAATCTTTTAAATCTAATAATATTACTTTAAATTTCTTAAACACCTGGTCGGATTCTTTATCTATTGTTTATTTAATTATACACATTGCTGCCACAATAATAAAGTGGACCATACCGTATTTATATTAATTTCAGACTAAAGGAAACTTCTTCACAATAGGACCCTAAAATATTACTTCACGCAATGTACTTAAATAGGCGTGAACCGCTACAATACAAGTTATTTCATACGTGTGCATTGTGCATCATGTTTAATTCAACCACTTTATGCAGCAAGATCTAAAATAAGGCATGGTCTAAATTATTGTAAACCATAATACCCAGAATAAATTTTGAATGTAACACATTTTTGCCAAAAATTTAAACATCATATTAATTTTATTACCAGTTTCTGGGAAAGTAAGTTTTTTTCCAGAATTTGCTGATATATTCCATTTCATTAATTGATCATTTTTTCAGCAGGAATTCCGACTCAAATACAGACAGTTATTTCAATTGTGTCTTCCTCTAACATCACTAAAAGCATTTAGTTATAATATAACTTGTCTCGAAAGTAAAAATTAAGAAAATTAAGAAAAGAAACAATAGGAAAAATAAAATCTTATTGAAAAAAAGTTCAAGTGGTTATTTCTTTAATTTATTTTTAAAATTAAATATTTATTTTTGTTCATACGATTTAATTAGTAGACCTACTTATTCAAAAATATAGGACGTAGTCTTGACTTATGGTAAGCCATGATTCTCTTCGATCATTCGAGGAAAAAGTGGTAATATGGACCCTGAAGGTATTTGGTTCTGTTTGAGAGTAGCTATGTGATATTTTGAACTTTCTAATATGGATCCTCAGAATGCGTTAAATATGGTTTTTACATTTGAAGATATTTTCTCGTGCAGATATTCTGTCATTTCCAAAACAGAGGAAGGAAGCCTGCTTCGGTAAATCTTATTTCAGGATCTACCTATGAAAATTCTAGAATGGCTTCTATTTAAGAGAAAAAACAAGAAGGTTCGGCAGGGAAAATGTCGAAGAGTCGACTCTACCCCAACCCTCAACATCTGGGATTAGGTTTAAGAATTTGACAATGATTCTGACCAGTTAGTTATTCCATTCTATTAACTCCGGCGACTTATCCCAATCGAGGAAGAAAATCCTATATTAAACGACAATAACCAACCAATGTTTTGCATGACTTAAAATTTAATAACTACTTTAATCACTAATTAAGTAGAGGTTGTCGGGTCTTAAAAGTCAACTTAAATTGAAAATTACAATTTCTCGCGTAAACAAACTAGCAAACGGCATTATAGTTCGAGAAGAGATTTAAATATAATTTATACCGGGTGTCACAGACCACATATCCCATCCTTTTATTTCGGCAAGCCTTTGTCGAACTTGACTGGGATAAAAACCAAAGTGACTACAAAGAATCTATTGGTATAATTTTTATTTTTGGGAACAAAGCAGAGCCGGAGTTGGAAAGTTATTTTAAAAAGAAACAACTTTTATTAAAATGTTTTTTTTTTAATATTTTCTAATTCCTACCTATTCTCATCAAGTGAAAAAATCGTGAATGGAAAATTCAAAAAAATTAATTAAAGCGACAAGGAAAAATATGAAATATGTATAGGTAATAATTAAAGGGTGTCCTGGAGGGAGAGCTCTCCAATTTTTTTTAAATTGCAACTCCTATTGGCGATTCAAATTAATATTTCCCGCGCAAATGTATGTTTGGTTACATACTCTAATGACATCACATCAGTGACAAAATAAAGAAAAAAAATAACTTGCAAAGAAATAATCAAACGCATTTAATAATACAAAGTTAATTATGTAAGTTGACGTTATTTACTTGATTATAACAGACGTTAACAAACGTTAAACGCTCAATTCGTCTGCACAACTATCACCGACGTGACGTCATTTCATAGTTCCGCGCTATGCCGCAAGAGGGAGATCGCTTAGCTAGAATCGCCAATAGAGTTTGGTCTCACTTTAAAGGTAATAAAAAGAGAAATACACATTTCTGAAAACCAGAAGTCGGTATCATAACTCTTTCAAGAATTACAACATTTAAAGTACCAAACGGGAGATTGGTTTTTGGATTTGTTAGAATCTGCCTAATGAAAGAAACAAATAAAACTATGTAAGTCACATGCAGACGCAGTAAAAATATATTATATATAACAGCAATTTCCTAAACGGAAAATATAGTGGTTTAGTTCTGCAGTCATAAAAGCTAGTACGAACAACGATTTTGTATAATTTTTTTTTGTAGATGATTTACAAGTCATTTCTTTAATTCCTGCCAGAAGGAAAAAAAATCGAGAATGTACAAAAAAATATAGTGATCTAAAAATACCTTAACTTTGGACGCCTCTAATTAATTTTGTGCTAGGTTGCAGAAGGTAACTCTCTGGCAGGATGTACCCTAATCAATTTAGATTATAAATCTGAAAAAAAATTGAAAATCTAACGAGAGAAACTTAAGTTATGACTGCAGAACTAATGCTCGCTTTAATGATTTTTCACAATTTTTCCTCCCAAACTCGCACACCCTCTAGGGATTCGCAATAATTATCAGTTATTTGGTCATAATTTGCAAAGAAGCTCCAGAAAAGTGGGATGGATTTTCTATTCCTTGTTATTATCTCCAACGGAAAATTTATCGCGGGTGTCTAGGAAGATGCTCTTAATGTTTTATGTTATTCTGGATATTATTCATTTCTTTTTGCACATAGGCAATTGTAGAAACGTAAATGTTTGATGAAATTTTGTATGCACAAAGCAACTAGCGAAAACTATAAAATGATATTTCATGATTTTTCTAAAAGCTGCTTCAAAGTAAAAGAAAATTGATCACACTTTACATGCTTTGAAAATAATCTTATTACTGAATCTTCTAAATTCAAATATAGTATTTTAAAGTAAATACCTTGGTCATGCTTGGCAATGTAATTTTTTTTTATACAAGCAATGCACTCGGCATGAAAAATAAATTTTATATGAAAAATGAAAACGCGTTTACTTGAAAAAGAATTAATTTCAGAAATTTAGCCATTGTATAGGCTATGAAACAGTAGACTTCTTTATAAAAAACCAAATGGTAAATCCTTGTAAAGGAAATATTTTGATTTTTGATTTTTGGATCCCTCATTATACGAACTTGGTACAATGCAGAAAAATAAATTTAACCTAACCTAACCATTTACATGCAGTTCCAATGATATTTTACAATACAATAATTTCACTATTTGTATTCTGCAATACTCGACTTTTATTACTAGTTACTTAATGAAATGTAGCTATTTTTAGTTTGTATTTCTTTAAAATTTAGGGTTTATCACCATGGGTACCGACAATATTTCAAGGGTTATAGCTCCTTTAGGAAGAGAAATCGGACCAGAGTTCGGTAAAATATTTTTTTGTTTTATTTGAAATACAAAATACTGTTTCTACTGAAAATACTACACCAAACAAACATTTGAAATATAAAACGTATTTGAAATACGAAATACTTCTTTATTATTTGAAATACAAAAAAAATATCGAGATGCTTGTTCAAATCTACTCATTATTATGTTTGTAGAAAGTTTTTTCTTAAAATTAGTTGTAGAATCGCCTCCTAAAATTTGGTTGCTTAATTTCTGGACACTCTATACAATAATAAGATTTAGGGTCGTTTAGATTACATTTTATTTGACGTACATTTATACAAAATATAATTTTACAAGAATTCAATTTATATTAAAGATATATAAAGTGTTTTTTGCTTTTTCTAGTCCTTTTTAAGTGAGCTTTAAATAAAACTACTTAATTAACTATATTTATTTTCATAATAAATTCTACAAAAAATACTGGGGTTTAATTGTTTAGATTTGAAATACTTATTTGCATATTTGCATTATAAACGCTACCGTTTTATTGTAATTTTATTATTTAACTAAGGTATAACTCGTTTTTATTACATTGCATTTATGTTTTATTACCATTTTAAGTTGTTCTTTTAGTATTTGTTTGCTTAGGTTTAAAAATCAGATAAAACTAATATTTAAAAATACTTTCAATTTTATCAATTTGTTGGTAATAAAAGTTAAATATTAAATAAATACTACATTTTCTTGTAATGTATACAGGATGTAGCAAAAATTTAAAATAACTATTAACTTTTTTATTCTAGTTTCTTTTTTTTACTGTAGTAACCAATATTTTTTTAAAGGACAAATGTTTTCTGTTCTTATTATTTATTTTTTATAATATATTACCTAGAAAATACCATAAACTGAAGTAACTTTGGCCCAAATTTTGGAAAAAGACAGTTTGCACGACTTTTAGTTTTCCGTTAATATTCTGATACTATCTTTTTCCAAAATTACGCTAAGAAAAAAAAAACAAAATTTGATTAAAGTAATGATAAAAGTGAAAAATATATCAATTATTTTATCGGTTTTAAAGACATAAGTTAAAAAATCGTATGAGTAAACTTTTTTTAATACTGAAATACTTGCTATTATTAACTATGTAATTTTCTTTGTTTTTATATACTCAAGTAAGCGTTACTTAATTACATTTAATAGCTTTATTAATTATTATTAATGTATTCAATATTTATCTTAATTTGATATAATATGCGTGAATTTAAAAATGTAAACGCGTGTTTACGACAGTTGTTCTGAAGAGGAAATTTAGATTATAATATGGTTAATATACTCGTAATAATAACAATAAAATTATAATTGTGGTTATCTGAGGCTATCAAATAACTATTCAGATCTATGATCGTTAAATATCAATGAATTCTGATATAATAGGATGCAAATTATTACGAAGCTATCAAGTTTTGGAATGCATGTGCCATGTGCATGCAAATGGAGAAACATCTAAATGTAATTGACTATTACTAATTGTTTCAAAGAGGTGATTTAAAATTAACTATTATAATGGGTAAATTATATTATTTGTTTATTTGTGCATTTGAGATGACCATGCCCTGGGTCAACGTATTCCGCAGCAGATACAGCATGCAAAGTTACGAAGAATTGCAAGCAACACTGTGATACAAGGAAGTGTGGCTGAATTTGCGTGTGCCTAGTTTTTTTTATCTTGATGCCAATCAGCCCATCTAGAATCTTATTATATCTGCGTTTTAGTTGTAGCAAAACAAATGGCAAGAGTTGAATTAGGTTCGCGGCTAGTTGCGGTTTCTGTCTAAATGGAAATTATAACTAACAAGCGAAACCACACTGAATGTGAAATGTAAAATAAAGACTAAAGGTGAGGAGGACAAGGAAGGAGTAACTTACTGCGTAGTATTGTATACAGGGGCCCTAGATTTACATCTGGTCAATTCTTCTTCTCACTCTATCATTACATGACGCGCGACTATTGAGGCCTTATTAAAAACGTGCCTCATATTTAAAGTTGATACTTCAGAAAAACAATAACTAGCAACACTCTTTATTGCTGGCTGAGCTTTTATAATTTTACAAAAAATAAATGCATGATGTAGACTAACTGTAATAAAGAACATAAAAAATATATTCTACAACCAAAGTCCATTAAATAATACTCCTATTGTTCAAAATAAATACGAGACAAAATATTTTTTTAATTTTTCAGTAAAAACTTTGGTCGAAATTTTCCAAAGCTATAGTAACCCTATAATATACATCATGAATCTTTTTTTTTCTGAAGATATATTGCCATGAGCAAAAACTAAAATATCTCTACTTTAATGTTGTCCAAAACATGTATAAAGGGACAGGTTTTGACGGTTGTTTGATTTTTTTCTTCCAGGTACTTTGCACTTTGAAAATAATAAAATTTAAATTTAGGTACATAAAAAATATTGTTTAAGCGCACTCAAAATTTTTAGTGAACGGTTTTATTAGTAAAAGTAATACATATACCAGCCTGTATAATGGCAAAAGACTCAAACCTTGCATCCAATAAGACAAAATTATTTTACATTATGAGTTCACAATAATTTCGTGAAAATACAGTTTAGGTATACAAAAATCCTTGATCTCATCAGGTCTTAAAATGTTGAGCCTTTTTTTGAAAAAAATAAACAATTAATTTAAAAAAAATAATAATTTTTGAAGGAGAGTCTAGAAAACTAAGAAACCGTAAAGCTTTTCAATAACTTAAATGTATTGTAAAATTGGCAAAAAATAATGATTTACTACAATTACAAAACCAGTTTTTATAAGATTCATAAAATTGGACCATTTTCACCTGCCTGACACAAATAAATCCATTAATTTCCAAACGTTCTATATTTAATTGTGTACATAAATATAAAATATATTCAACCTATTCTAGAGTTATTTCTAGGAAGAACTATTGTACGTCCCTCTCTTCAAAAATGTTTATAAAAAACTTGATATGTTCTTCATTATTTTCTACGCACGATTCATATCGATCTCTAATGTACAATTCACAGTAAAAACAACTAATAAGAAAAATGTTATAAGTTTAAATCGTAATCACAAGTTATATATTTTTGTTGATTTATTTACTTATAAATATTAATATAATAAGAAAATAAAAAATATTCTGAAGTTATAGCTGGCCCCTATTAAAACTTACGATTTTTCAAATTCGGCGTCGAAAAAGCACGATATTCAAACCGCGATTTTGAAGACGCCAAAGAAAGAGAAAAAATTGGAATATCCAAAAAAAAACGGGAAACCTTGAATTTAGGTAAGGAATTAAAAAACCGCGATTTTTTTTATCAGCCGAAGCTGAGAAAAAAGTCGAACCGTTTTGGTATTAGCCGATCGAAAATGCGCTCGATTTTTCGCGCCTATTCCCGGCGCCGCACAGTGCGAAAATAGCCCGAAAACGTGGCCAAAACTACTTTTGGTTTTTCAATTTTTATGAAAATTGGTAAAGACATATTTTTGAGGTCACTGATTTCGAATTTGACATTTTTTTCTAAAAAACAAAATGGCGGATCCAAAATGACCGACATTTTTTATAAAAAAATGGTTTATAGTGCTCAAAATCAGTATAACAAAAAAAGGCACAATTATGCTCAGCTAATTATTTGCAGTGTTATAAGGGAAGGTTTATAGAACACGAAAAACCATATTTTAGAGTGGGATGTACTGGGACTTTTAACTTTTTGCTTTTTGAATTTACATTTTCTGAAGCAGAAATGAAAAAAATGCATATTTTCATGCTATATTTCGTTAATAATGAATAAATTTTAACAAAATTCAAGAATGCAGCTAAAATATACTTACTTTCAGAAATACAATACATTTTTCAAAATCAAATTCGGACAACTACAAAACCCACAGTGGACCTTTGAATTTAGTGGTATCACGGGCGCGAGATCGGGCGCGCGCGTTACCTCTTAAAGCGTTTTTTCAATAATTAATTACAAAGGTGGAAATGGTCACAGGACCTTCTAAAAGGTCACGTTACATGCCAAATATACCTAGAACAAAAAAAGTTGGAAAATCGTAACTTCATTTTTGGTGTTTTGGCCAGGATTTCGGGCTTTTTTACCACTGTGCGCCGCGTCGTGACGGCACACCGTTTCGCCTGGAGACTTAATACTTGTTTAGGTCAATCCCCAGGTTGTGAGAATAAAAGGGGCCAAATTTCTTCGCATCCCTACGAGACCCGACGGCGATTTTTAAGGTTGGTGCCGCCGAAGACCGTAAAAAAAGCAAGAAAATTCGACCGTTTTCAGGAATTTTTTTCAAAGTGTTCTGGTAACCCAAAAAATTTTCAATTCCTACCCCAGTTAGAATAAACAATGCAACCTGAACTTTGAAACTCGGACGAAAAAACACCCTTTTGGCGGTTCCTCTCAAAAAAGATAGATAGGTCCAGATTAGTCAAAACCACCGTATTTAGAATCTGGTCTTCTATAACATACTAAAATTTGATGAGGTCGGGGTGAATTTCGGACACTTAGGAGATGGATTTCGTTCTGGGTGGAATAACTTTTTTCGGGGTGTTCCGATCGACAAGTCGCTTAAACACTTTTGTCTTGAAATTTTTTCTTTTCTCTTCAGTACACAGTACACCTTCAAAATTAAAACTCTCTACGAAATTAAACATCTCTTCCCCGTTCCTTACGGTTTTAGTATAATAAAAGATGAATTGAAATTGCTCGTTCACGTTTTGGGATATTCATGTTATGCATGTAATGCATTTTTAAAATTCTGGTTAAATTAATATATTTGTAAGTTAAAAGTGTTAAAAATTGTGACTTCAAAGCCTTTAAATTACCCAACCTTCGTCGCGCTTAGCCCACAATAAAATTAATGTTATTTTTATTGTAATGTGCCAATTTCTTAATAACGCCTTAGAACAAATAAATTTAAATATAATTTATTATAATTAAAAACAAAGCTCAAGTTAAAAGAAAAATATTTATAAAAAGTAATACTTCCTCACAAATATGTATGCGTGTACATATAGTATAGTATAGTACGACGAAGGTTAAGGTCGTTATTTATGGCAGAAGTAAGAAGTACATTATTGAAATTTTAAAATTGCTTTTTGGTAATAAAGTTTTCTGAAAACATCAAAACTAATGAGATTATACTTACGATGGAAAGACATCAACTGAACAAGAATCATAAAATATCTGTTCTTTAGATTAGGCTATTTTTGGTACATCAAAATAAATTTGAAAATCTCATAGAAAGTGGTAACAAAACATGATTGAATAAGCCACTGGTTGTTATAAGGAAACAAGTACGAAAACCAGTTGGACAGTGTAGGAGTGAACACATTATGGGGGTCGGAAGGGTCGTGAAAGATAGCTATCTAAAGATGGGCCACGCGCTAGTGCAGGTGTTCGAAGCTAACAACGAGGGCCAGTGTGGAGGGATTCGGTAAAGATTGACCCTGCTGTGAACGCGACATATTGTACGTTAAATTACTCATTGTATGCTACATTAATATTAATATATGAAGTGAAAATATGCAACTTTGTAATAATTTCTTAAAGATCTTCGATCTTCTTGTTGTTTGAGCTTCGAGCTGAAATGCATAAATAATGAGTTTTGATAAAGTAATATTCATGGTAGTTTCTGCAGTAGCTCCACAATGACGTCATTGGTTTTGTAGCTTGCAACAAGTTTGTTAGAAGCAATATATAATAGAAATGGGTTTGGTAATAAATAACGAAGACAAAAAGAGATGCTGGAGGTAGTGCAAGTGTGCAACGTAAAATGTGAAGTGGAGGTGGGTGCATCGAAGAAGTAGGGATATGCGAGGAGTAAGGCTATTGTATGTTGCATAGCAATGACCAGAGACTATGGCAAGATGAGGAAGGGAGTAAGAGGTGAAGTTACTGCTACTGTGCTGCGGAGAGCTGGAAACCCGGACACCTGGCCGGAGCCGCGATAACTTGACCTGTAGACTCCCTTAATTACAATTATTAAACAGTAGCGTGTTTCTTATTTGCAGTCATCTTATACAGATCGGTTGCTTTAACATTTAATTCAATCCTGTTGTTATTTTTAATTGGCTGATATAATAAAATGAGCTATAAATTTTGGCATTAATTTAATTTGCATAGACTTTTAAAGCTTGATATTTTTAGTATAGTCAATGGGTAAGTTTAGGCCATGGAAGAGGTCAACGGTAACGAGCAATCAAAAACTCCAATGAGTGGGTCAACTCGTTTAAACGGTCGCGTGAATATATCTGTCAAACTCCCGGAAACCTGTTCTTAAACGCCAAAAGCAACTAAAGTAAAAAATAAGTAAAAATAAGCTATATTATAAATAAAAGCTACGTATAGAGAAAATAAGCGTGGTACGACATGACCTAAGGTCAACAACTCTCCCTGTCTCCTCCTACTCCTTGTCTGTACAGCAACGGGACCGAAGAGGACCAGGCAGGGCTTCCTCGGGCAGGCGAACAGAGCGGCTTCAGGAAAGTGCAAGTGCAGCTTGTACGCGTGATCGTTCAAGGCCGCCAACTGCACCGCTAGCCTTGGCCGCAGCGCGCGCTTGGCTCGCGACTGTCATTCCGCATCTCCTTGTACTTCTCGTCCGTTCCAATCATTTTATTATTAAATCTTTTATCACCCACACAAAAGCATAGAATATAAACCAAACCCCACGCTACATGGACCACGGTACATTTAGCGATTAGCCTTTACCCAGTCCAATCTCCGTAACGCCTGGTCAGATTAACAACGGTAAAACTATACCAAGAAATTATAATATTGTCGTTGCTATAACGAATTCAACATGCACGTGACCAAAACAAAAAGTTAAGAGTAATTGCCATTGGTTCAATCTCTTCAAACTCGTTTTTTTATGATTACAGGTGCAATGATTATCTTATGTAACGGCACGTCAGCGCAAATTAATAATTAGCAGTAGCTACCGTAGTTTAAACAAGTTCCACTGCTAGAAGTGACGGGATGACGCGGGGGAGACTCGATCTGGGGCCGCTGAACTTACGCCTGTATCGCATGTGCAACCAGCTTGCACCAATAAATGTCACACGTGCGTCAACACGCTGAGCGCCACATGTGGAAGCGCGTGGTGTTCGCACAACGCCGACCCTGTTTTGCAAATTTCTTTAATTTAACTGCTCCCCCAAAAAAATCAAAATATTTCATATCGAAATTAAACCGGCTTTTATATTTGGCCAGTAAAATTAGACCCTATCCCCATAGGGTCTAACCTAACCGTTGTTGGAAACCAGGATATTGTTTTGATCGCCTTAAATTAAAGTGTTAAACTAAAAGACTTCTTGAGTTTAAAGTCACTTTATTAAAACAATTAAAAGATAGTCGACGTTTCGGTGGTCAATTTCCACCTTCTTCAGGACAATTGCAATTTACAGTCATGTTACACAACATACAATACAAATTTTCTAGGTTCTTAGGTGGGATTCTAAGGAACTCACGGGAGGAAAAAGAATGGGATGTTAAGAATTCTTTCATTTTTCAACAAAAAGTATGTAGTTTCAAAATTACCAACAATCATGTAATGGTTTCCTTGGATGTAGCATCCCTTTTCACGAATATTACAATGGAACTAGTAAGTAATGCAATACAGAAAAATTGGGACAATATAGAAAAGTATACAAAAATATCGAAAACAGAATTGAATGATTATATCACCTTTATTTATAAAAATAGTTTCTTCGAATATAAGGACAAAGTTTACCAACAAATAAATGGGACAGCAATGAGTAACCCCATCAGTCCCATTCTAGCCGATTTGGTCATGGATCAACTGCTAGAAGATCTCTTACCAAAACTTAAGTTTAAACCAGTGTTTATTTTTAAATATGTGGATGACCTCTTTTTGACGATGGAAAAGGGAATGAAAGAAGAAGTGTTAGAAGTCTTTAATACATATAGTAGTTCGCTCAAATTTACAATAGGGTACTTGACTGTGGTCGCACAACATGGATATTTATACTTAAAATAATACTTTAGTTTACAATAATACCGAAAATCAGTTTTTTATTGATAAAATTTGTTAAACTCCTGGTTAATTTGTTAAAATTAAATAGCTAAATTGGGATATTTTGTCACGTGACCATAAACGCACGAAACTGCACGAATCTGCGAGTGACGTCACAAGATAGTAAACATAAAATTCAGCCTGTCTTTAACGGTATTTTTTGGCAATTTTTCTGAGTATTTTGTAGAGTTTCTTCGATTTAAAATTCATGTTTGTGAATAAAAACTTATAAAAATTGGTATAAACTGCAAAAATAGGCTGACGATTCTTGACACTAGTAGCTTGTGACGTCACGGAGTGGGTGCGTCGATCGTGAGCGTTTTGGCGGGAATATTTTAATTTAAATTTTAAATATCAAATTATATTAAGCGGATCGTCGAAAAAAATGTTTTGATATTTTTTTAGTAATTATTAGGTGCATCTGTAGCATTTAAACTACTTTGTAAAAAATTGTCAAATACCCTATTGAAGAGGAGAAAGATGACACCATAGCGTTTCTGGATATGAACACGTATGCAGGGACAAGGAAGGGTGTATTACCACAAAATGGTACAGAAAAGAATCCAATACAATGAGATATATAAATTATAATTCGCAACATAAATTATACATGAAAATAAATGTATTAACACCTATGCATTCTAGAGCAATGAAATTAACGAGCTTAACACACCAACAAGAAGTTAAAGAAAGGCTAAGGAAGATTTTCCTAAATAATAGTTACCCCAAAGCCATTGTTAACAGGATTTTATGTAATAGGAACATTAATTATAACAACCAAACTACAGAAGAAAAACCGGAGAGGTTTTTTGGTATAACACATGTACAGGGTCTAGCAGAAAAATTAAAACATGTTTTAAAAAATGAAAAAACAGAGACTTGTTTCAAATACAAACATAAAGTGGGTTGATAAGACCATTGATAGCCAAAATACCGCAGAATATGGAATCGGGATTGGTATATGAAGTAAGCTGCAAAAATTGTAATGGAAAGTACATTGGCCAAACGAAAAGATATTTGGAAGTTAGGATGAAAGAACATCAGAAAAGTATTGAGTATTGAAAGGTCCAGAGAAAAGAAAATTGAGATCAAGAAAGTAGGAAACACGTCCTAAGCGCGCCATGCAGTAAACCTGGGACATGACTTTGACTTCGAAAAAGTAAAAATATTATGCAGGGAAAGTAATTTAGGAAAAAGGCTGATAAAGGAATCATTATGTATTAAACTTGAAGATAATAGTGTTAATGATAAGAGTGACGTGAAAGAAATTAACTGTGTGTATGATTATCTTGTAAATAGTACTAAAAAATGATGTAAATAGTTTTAAAAATGATGTGAATAGTATTAAAAAATGATATAAATAGTATTAAAAATTGATGTAAAATCTTGATAAGTATGTAGGCAACAAAATATGGCCCTGATAAATGTTGATATGGTAACGTAAACTTTAGTGTTAAACAATTTGTCGTTTTGAAATAAACATGTTCTATGTATGCGCACTCTATGATAACAACATATGTTCGCAAATCACGATTATGAAAAGTGTGCTGGATTTTAGTTTCATGAATAAAATAAGAATTAGAGTAAGTAGGTTTTAATTGTATTGTATGTTGTGTAACTTGACTGTAAATTGCAGTTGTCCTGAAGAAGGTGGAAATTGACCACCGAAACGTCGACTATTTTTTAATTGTTTTAATAAAGTGACCTTAAACTCAAGAAGTCTTTTCGTTTAACAATCAAATACTAGGTCGAGAAAAACATACGTTCGTTAAATTAAAGTATTCTAGGTTTGCACGGTCCGTCGACACGAGTATACATCTGAGTATCTCCTGTTTTTCACTTATAACTTCAAAATCGTAAATACCAACGAAAACTTTGTTATTACAAGAATTGAAAAGAATTAAATTCTCGGTAGAACGAGTACCCAACACTTTGAATTGTGTACGTATGGTCGAAATCTACGCTCAGTGGCCCCAAATGCCAAAAAGCTGGCCAAAATATAAAACGTTGTCTGATTAGAATATTTGAGGGTTTTCTGGGTTGCTGAAAAATAATAAGAAAAAAAATTGAAACATCGAAATGGCGGATCCAACATGGCGTATGTCTGCAAAAGTCATTTGATTCGTATAAAAGTTAGTATTTGGGGGTTTTCGGGATCGCTAAATAATTATATGGACAAATTGAAAAATCAAAATGGCGGTGGTATGTAAAAGCCTGATACTTTCCAAAGTCTCATCCACTATTTTTAACCTGATCAAAAAAACCTTTATTATGAAACACTTTTATTTTCTTTATTAAAATCTGGACATTTGCATATTTTGCATTCATTCCAGGATTGATTTATCAGGTTGATATAAATCAATACAATAAATGTAAAAATAATTTTACATTCATTTTTAGAAAATCGTAAAATATTAGCTAAATTACAAAAAATTTAAGAAAATAACGTTTAAATTAATTTGTAACTCGAACTTGCGCGTATATGCACGAGATTTTTTGAGCTGCACATGCGTAGTATTTCAAGGCTTATACAACGAACCCATTGTTATACTCGAGGATGGTGTTGATCAATGTAAATTTGCATTCTCAGTGTGAGTAACACAAAAACTTACGATTTCGTTAAAATCTGCAGTGCACAAAACAAAACTGCAATTTATAATTATTTGGTGTGACCTATATATGTAATTCTATTTTAATGATGGTTTAATTCATTTTTTAGCAAAATTATAAACTATTTAGCTAATTCGAACTTTATATTAATTTTTTAAATATACATTTAAATATTCAAATTTAACACCTTAAGCTCTTAATAAACATACAAAAACAACATTAGAGGAGAGCTTAGATATACATTTATTTTTAAACAATTTCAACTTCACTTTTTTAACGTGAAAACATTTTTAGCCCAGTTTTTTACATTTTAGAACCCTGTTTTTTCTAACTTAAAAAACTTTGATTGTTCGTTTTAGGCTCAGTAGGTCCTAGTTCCCGCAAATATCAACTAACTATACAATTTGAATACTTTATTTACCCAAACATAAAATCCCTGACACTAGAAATTAATTTATTTTATTTCTGGGTCCTAGATGCTTCTGCACATGAGCAGTAAAAGTGAGTGAAGTTAGCTAGTAATTCATTTATAGTTCCGAATGGTTCCGATTTTTAACGAATTGGCGTTTAAATTCTCTCAAAACTCAAAACTGCTTTTGTGTTTTATTTACGTTTTGTGTTTATTTCGTTAATAATATACCAATTAATTTCCTTGTCTCTGGAATATTTTTTAAAGTACATTACAAAGTTTGAAGCATAATTGCTGGAAGCAGTTCAACTACCCATACCTATGTATATCCTATATGATAAGTCTTGCAAAGAATGTAAAAACTGGCTTGGGTGGAGGTAGCTACCAGGGTGCAATCAAGTGATAGTAAAATTTTAAATTATAGGTTTTGTTTAGGAAATTTAAATAGGTACATGTTTGTTTTATATTAAATTTGGAGAAATCCCTTTGCAAACATAAGAAAAAGGTATTCAAGATAGAGGTACAGGCTGTCAGTCTGGAAACGAGACCAAGCCAAAATGGTCTCTGTTTGAAATGGCCAACTTTTTGGTACCTCATATAGTGACCAGAAAGTATTAATCTTTAATTTTATTTAAACTATTTTCTAATATATGTTTTATTTCAGGCGTTTTAACAATCTAACTTTGGCAAAAATGCCAGAAAATGAACAAGCATTGTTGTTTTCCCGAGAACCAACCCCAGATTAGGATATTTTGGGCACTGTACCTCCACCTCAACCGAGTACATTTAGCAATAAAAGGACTCGTGTCTCAACTCCATATTCCAGGAACAGCAACCGCAACAGACCCCCAGACTCGGAAGATTGGAGAGTTTCAGTTGGCAATGCGCTGAATACAATTTCCGATGCAACTAGTAGACACCGTCACTGCCACTGCCGCTTTTGGTTACTATGTTGGTTTGAATGGTTTGTCTTTGGAAAATATGGGAGAAGATGAAGGAAGGTTCAAAATTATGGAAACCATACTCCCCTTATCCATAATCCTTGTTTTTTTATTTAAATATTTTATAATAAATTGTTAAAAAAACAAACTTATTTTGTATTTATTTTTATTTAATATAATATACATAAAATTATACCTCTAAAATTCACTATTGTGGAGGAAATTCTCCTTCCGAAAAAAAGTAAACATGCACATTGCTCGGTTTGTTGAGAGTCTGCCAACTGATTTTAGAGGAGTTATGTCATCTCTCCTGGTTCCTAATTCTTCGTAAGTATCTGTATATCCCGAAGAAGAATACCGGTTAGTGTTTCGAATTTTTAAATAGTTGTGTAAGCACACAAGTTACAACAATTCTATCCACATTTTCTAAATTTTCATTTTTTAAATTCTTTAAAATTCGAAATCGATTAACTAATATACCAAATGAATTCTCAATAACTCGACGAGCTCTAGAAAATCTATAATTGAAAATACGTTCTTTTTGGTCTAGATTTCTTCCAGGATTTGGTCTTAATATGTATTTTTTTAAGACAAGATCACTTATAGAGTAAACGATGAAGCACAATATTGTCAACAGAGTGTTGTGTCCTACAACTGTATATTTTATAATTTACATATTTTTCAATTTTGTTAATACCTAATCCCTTTATTACTTTCCTTTTAAATTCATAAACATGATTATTCCTGGAAATTCCAAAAGAAACCCATTAAATCTCCCAAATTGTAATTCTTATTTCAACCACATTAATTTTATTGTTTTAGTGTTCATTTCAAATTATACCTGTTTATCATCCCCTCTAATTTTAAGTACTGGTCTCTGTTGAAGACCAAGATTTCACCCCATACTCATCTTAGCTTTAGTTTAAGACCCATTCACATTGTAGCTTCAGTTCAAGTAACACCGATTCAATTTGTAACCTTAGTTTAAGAGCATCTTCCTAAACAGAAAATATAGTGGTTTAGTACCCCAGAAAAATAGGCTAGTACGAAAAAGATTTTTGTATAATTTTTTTTGTAGACGATTTAGAAGTCATTTCTATACCTCCCAGGGGAAGGAAAAAAAATTGGAGAATCTACAAAAAAAAATATATTGACCTAAAAGTACCTTAACTTTGGACCCCTCTAATTAATTTTGTGTTAGGTTGCAGAAGGTGACTATCGGTTAAGTTGTAGCCTAATTAATTAAGATTATAAATCTGAAAAAAAATTGAAAATCTAACGAAGCAAACTTGAGTTTTTTCTGGGCTACTAATGCTCGATTTCATGATTTATCACAATTATTCCTCCCAAACTCGCGCGCCCTCTATGGATTCGCATTAATTGTCAGTTATTTGTGAATAATTTGCAAAGAAGCTCCAGAAAAGTGGGATGGATTTTCTATTCCTTGTTATTATCTCCAACGGAAAATTTATCGCGGGCGTCTAGGAAGATGCTCTTAAGTAACAACGAGCGAGATAAGAATTCAAATAAAATACATCGAAGTCAAAACACCGATTCAGAATTTTTTTTCCAAGTGAAACTCCTCTTCGATCTTTTCGATCTGTGTTGGTTCTTAGTTTTTAGTACCGAATTTACCCTGAAAGTCTTGGCACGGCCGAAATAACTTATAGGCTAGGCCAAGCATACCCGACGTTTGAATCACGAAAGTGGTTCACAACAAGAGAAATGTTGAGCCGAGTTCTTGAAAGTTAAAGTTACCACATACCAATTGTACACTATCTAGCGTACTGCCTTTGAGTTTGTAATTTCTTTCTTCAGATATGCCTCTAATCACATCTGACGAGACCCATCTCCCCAGTACCATGTGTAAAGTTCAACTTTCAAAAACACTGTCGTCAATGCAGCTCAACAGAGAAGTGGGAATATTGTACTTCGTTGCTTGCCTTGTAAAAGATCTTGTGGCAGCAGAGACCAGATACCATAAGTCTTCGATCTAGTGTCTTCTTCAAACCCCCAGAGGTGTCCAGGAGATGATTTGAGGTTATGTACAAGAAAATGAAAAGGTTATCTGAAATTATCAAGGATTTTAAAGGCCACGTCTCAACTTTTGAAACACTTAAAGCTCGTAAATAGTAAAACAATATACAATATTATTCCTATTCCTGGGTTTCATAGACACAAAATTTAATAATTTTATTATATCGCTTTTGTACCTAATGGTGCAATTCTGTGCAATTCTGTGTAATAAAAATTTTTCGTTTAGAGGCACCGTTTTTGAAGAGTAAGCGAAAAACTGAAGTCCGAAAATTTCGTGGCTTATTTGACTCCCTCAGGTACTCTCGCGTCAAGGGATCGTGCAAAACTAGGACACTTTAATTTAAAATCAAATAAAGTGATCAAAATGATTGTTTTCATTCCAACATTTATTTCCACCACCATACCCTATTTTACTGGCCCATATCGCGTGACTACAAGATACAATACTAAATAAGTAAGGACAAAAAAAAACTTTACTAGGAGCCAAAGCTCACTCCTCATAATTTTATCTTTTATTTAATACGCTTCTTCAAAGTGCTGCCAATTTTAAATGAAATTACTGAAACACGCTTATAAATAAACGTTTCGTTGCGGAAAATACAGTTGTTCAGGCACGCACGAACCGTATGATTTATAATTTAAGGAAATATTTATTTGAAATTTAATGACAGCTATGAAAATTTATAAGACGTTTTAATCATTGATTGTCTTCAGAAGCTTTATCAAAATAGAAAACCTGATTTAATTACAAAACCTTTACCCTTGTTTATTGCTCGGCTTGGGGTCCATTGACCTTCTAATTGAATTCAGGGTACCATAAGTAATTATCGAAGAAGTTGTTATCTCGATATAGATAATAACTCTTATTATAAATTTATATCTATACCTGCAACCAGTAGCTTTTATTTTTGTTTTTAATTATAGAGGTGATTAAATAACCATACACCATCGCTCTTCTTATAAACATACATTATACCTCTAATAAGTATAGTAATTTGTTGAAGAACAAATCATTAATTATTTCTTAAGAGAAGCGGAGTAGAAATTATGTAATATTAACGTAGTCCTTCTAACTGACTCTTCGTGACAAACTATTTTTGCACAAACACATGCAACTATTCGACCTCAACTGCATTTAAGGATAATTATTAAATGATCGTAACGTTTTGACGAGATTAGTTGCATAAAATAGCCTAGTCAATCCGTCTCAAGTGCCCACCTTTATTATTTCTACATAGTAGTAGCAGTAAACGTAGTACTACCAGCATTAGAAAAGGTTCGAATCAAACCGGTTCATACTTCCAGCTGATACACCTTTTTTTGACTTCTATTTTTGTGTTTATTTTTATGTAGGAATATCGACTCCGTACATGTAGAGTAACCACACCTGCCCAAGCACGGAAAGATTATTTCTGCCAACAGTCAAGATTCAAAGACTTATTGGCCGACTGCTTTAGATTTACATGACTGACGCTGTCATTAACCACACATATTGTATACGTACGAGTAATATTCATAATTATTTCGAAAATCTTGAAAAGCACACTAACCTAAATTTAAATTACGTATATTCAAATAAAATACCTATCAGGAAATCACTATTTTTACTAAAATTACACTCTCATAAGTGAAATAAATCATAAAAAATAGTTACTTATTTTAAAAGTAAATCATTTCATCATTGGTTCAACTGTTAAAACATTCAGTCCAAACAGAAACAAATGTTACACATTTATAAAACTTTATTCATTTCATATTTTGACATTATCATTATCTAAAATACTTTAATAACAAGCGTTATTGGTTTATAAAAAAATAAACAAGGTTTAATGCCCAGTTATAAAAAGGAGTAGTTTATAATAAAAAACTAAAATGAGGATATTACATGTAAAATTTAGATAATTATCACTGTGCGAAGTCCTATTTCGCCTACATCTACAAGATTATACTATTTTGAAGTTTATTTATGATAATATAATAAATTGCAAGGTGTGTAAGTCATTTCGTCACTCTATCATCACAAGCTGGTGTAAGTATACAGAAAAGTGGGAGTGGCGCTTTATCCTGGGTGTTGAAATCTTGTGTTTTATGCATAATAAAGAAAGCAAAGATGACTTGATTTACACAATTTGGAAAATTATTTCGTTTAAATGTATTTACAAAATTGCAAAGTTTAATTATGATTTTTTCTTTAATTGTTATTCGTATAATTTTTTGTACAAAATTGCAATTTTACTTTAATAATATGCAATTGTTTTTAAACATTATCATTTTTGCGATAAGTCGGTTATTATGCAATTAAAACTATAAGATACGCCTCATTTAAGCTTCCACGTTTTGTTTTAACTGGAATTTAATTAAGCAATAAAAATGCTTTAAAATTTTTTGTAATTAAATAGCAATTTTAGCCATTATTTTACAGCAAATATGTTAACTTATTATGCATAGTGTGTATGTTTTCTTAATGCGTTTAAGTATGTTCTAACATTTTTTCTGCACATTTAACATGCGTTTTGTTTGTAAACATTAAATTAACCTCGAATAACTACATGGGTGATAAATTTTCATGGAAGCTTCTCTTTCTAGATAAGAACAATAGACATATTTATTTAAAAGCTTTTAATAAACCAATTGCATTACATAATCAGAAAACGTACGTGATTTTATCAACAATGCTAATGGCATAGTACTGCTTATTTTTATAAATATAATAATTTCCATAGTTGCAAATAGCAAATAAGAAAATAAAAATTAGTGACCAGAATAACCCATCAAACGAAAAATTGTAATTCTATATGTTCTGAAATTTTCAGTCCCGAAAAATCAAACAAACTCTGTTATTTGATGGAATATTATAATTTATTTTTGTGTTTATTTTGTCATTCACATTTTCTATAATTATTATTGCGAAGAAAGTTAGGGATAACCTGAAAACTCAATGAATAGAAAAGAATCGCCCTTTTGACAATTCTTATTAATTAACTAAAAATTAATCCTTTAAATCTATTCCTCCAAGGGATAATTACGGTCCAAAAAATCATAGATGAATTCCTCCCAACGCTAAAGCGAAAGTGAACCTTATCGACTTAGTAGTAAGGATATGCTTAATTTATACCTCCTAAAACTCTTGGAGGAAAAATTTCAAGGGATAAGGGTAGTTATAATATATTTACAACCTTCGCTGGATATGTTACCTGTTTCCTCCTGTAATTAACTAAATCCTTTAAACCTATTCCTCCAAGGGACAATTACGGTTCAAAAATTCATAGATCTGGATTCCTCCCAACGCTAAAGCGAAAGTGAACCTTATTGACTTGGTAATAAGAACGTGCCTAATTTATACGTGCTAAGACCTCGGGAGGAAAAAATTCAAGGGATTAGGATAGTTATAATATATTTAAAACCGGGGTTGTAAATTGGGAGGAATCGCCAATCATTCAATTCGTTTATGACATTATTAGCTTTGAACTGCAACTCTTCGACGCTAACCTGATAACTTAGAACTTAGAAGGTAGTATCGTCTGCATTTTGTATAGAGCTTGATAGGATATTTACAAAAACGACAAGTAGTAGCGGGTCTAAGTTTGAGCCATGACCAACTCCTAGAGAGGTTGATTGGGCACTCGATAATTGGTGGTTTACTGATACTGCAAATTTTCTGTTTTTTTTTTCAATTCTTAGCTACAACTCTAAACTCTAACTCCAAGATATCCGAGTTCAACAACAACAATGAATGATCGATTGTGTCGAATGCTTTTAATAAATCAAATATTAGCGTCAGAACATGCTTACCTTTATCTAAATTGAAATTAATTTGTTGCACTAAAGCTGTTTCGGTGTTCTTTCCGAGCATAAACTTGTTTTGTTGTTCAGAGACAACATTATATTTTTTTAAAATAATATCTTAGTCGATTTGCCGTTGCTTTCTCGAATCTTTTGGAGAAGACACTTAATGAGGTGATTGGTCTATAGTCTATAGTTTTCAGGGAGTGTTCTCAGTGTTCCCTATTCCCTTTATTGTGTGTTGGAATCACCTTCCCATATTTTCAGGAAAAAAAGCCCAAATTAAAAGACACATTGATAAGATGAATTAGCGTATCAGTACCTGCAATATCTTATTATTTTTGATGGGATGCTATCGATCGCATATGACGCTTTATTTGGCATATCCAAAATTATTTTAGTGACCTCGGAGCTGGTGACTTATTCAAGATAAAAACTATAATGTAACCGGTACTTTGGGCTTATTTTATTTAGTTATTTTGAACCATATTTGGTGCAACGTGAGCGCAATATTCAAAATATTCTGCTAACTTACTTGGTTTCTCTTTTTGGTTGACTATTTTTGTTTGGGATAGTTCTGCATTAAACCAACGATTTAATATGTTTAAATAATTGATAATTTTTTTGGGTTCATATTTAAATCCTTTCCAGTTCGTTAAGCCAAATGTGTGATTTTATACTCTTTCTCTTCCAGAATAGATTTATACTTAAAAACGATACGTTTGTTGTTATTTATGTCCATTTTTCTATTTGAGAACTATTTACTGAGCATAGGATATACAGGGTGTCCAGAAAATAGGCGGCAAAATTTTAGAAGGGGGATTCTACAGCTAATTTTAAGAAAAAAATAGTTCCTATAAACATATGTCCGATTTCGCTTCCCAAGGGAGCTACAACCCTTGAAATATTGTGTCCAATATAGGTTTTTCGCCATTTATTTGAAAACGGATTTTTGAACCCTCCGAAAGGATGGTTTTAAGATGGGTTAAGATTAATAGCGTTAACTTTTTTATGGCTCACATAACATAATATTTATTTTCATAATATTATTCCTTATTTAATTTAAGACAAAAATGGTACTCTTATCCCAACTCGATAAAATGCTCCCTTTTCGAGAAAAATACAGTTAACAATTCACATGCAGAGTTCCAATCATATTTTGTTTTACTATTTTACCATACAATAATTTCGCTACTTTTGTTCTACAATACTCGTTTCTTTAAAATCTATATTTTAAAGAAACTATATATTGAATTTTATTAAAAATGAGTGCAAAAGAAGAAATTTCATGTACTCCACCTAAAATCGACTGAAATCAGAGAAATCGCAGAAATTGCTTTGAACGACTTACTACCAAATAAGTCGTGTGAATGTTGAATGTTATGAGAAACAATTTCATAGTATTGAAGGTTGGCGTAAAGAAAATAAAATTTTTTACTTGCAAACGAGTACTTTGTGGACAATATATATTGAATGTTGAGGTCTTGTCCACGTATAAATAAAGATGTAAAAGAATATCTCAAGGTTACGAACCTAAAAAAATCTAAAATTTTGGAAGAAGAAGACATTAATAAATTTATACGAGAAGCAGATGATTAAATTTACCTGGATATGAAGGTAAGTATAATTATTATTTGTATTGCAGCTTCGTATAGTGTAAATTTTAGAATATGAAGAATTAACTAATATGAAAGTTGATGATATTTAATATGAACCTAATTCTATCCTTGTGTCTGTCCCTAAAACAAAAAATAATAAAATTAATTAAGGAATATGTCAGTTTATGACTAAACAAAGTTACCCGTAGACGATTCTATTTAACCTACCGTAATGGCTTTTGTGTCAATAGGCATTAATACAATGGGTAAAATTTCCAAACATTTTGCAACTTTTCTATACCAGGCAAATCCTGAACTAATACACCGGCAATTACTTTAGGCGATCTAGTGCTACGTGCTACCCATTTGCCCAATTTTGGTAGCGATGTTTTGACCATAAAGCGCTATGGGGGTTGGAAATCTTCGACAGTTACCGAAGGTTATGACAATGCTTCCTCAAACAAGAGAATAGAAGTAGGACACATGTTTTCATCTCGCCAAACCAACGGAAATTTACCTGGATGTTCCAGTAACTCCAAGTCATTGCAAATTGATTCAAACGAAAGGAAAAATAATGAAAATTTACCTGGGGTCAATGTTAAGGCTCTCTTTTCAGTATATGTAAAGTTACCATTTACATTTGTGTGCTAATTTCTTTAAAGCAGTAAAATTTCGGAGGACGTGTATTACAGTAAGGAAATATAAACAATAATGAACGATTTGAAATATATTTGGTTACCTATATCATCTTTTTAATTAATAATTTGAGTAAAAACAATTTATTTGCACCAACTAAGTTGTCAATATTAACATATAATAATTGTAAATTCCAAGAATCCAATTTAAATTAAGGTAAATACCTTACCAATAAATATTGTAGGTAATAATAAAATAATCCATTAATAATAAAGATAACCTATAAACTATGTAAAAAAAAATAATTGCCCTGTTATAAACGCACTCAAAACGGTGCGTTTATAGCTATAAACGAACTGTTTTGAGTGCTTTTATAGCTTTCTTATAGACGCAAAATAGAAAAACTATCAAAATGATTCAATTTTTATATAAAAAGTAGATTTTACTTCTGGTTCCTTACCGTCCTTCCTAGGCTGTAAAATGACTCCATTTTTTGAGGTGTTAATTCCAAAATTTTAACATTTTAGTAACATGTTATTTACTTAAAGATAACGACTTTGTTTTTCTTTAGAGTTTGGAAATTTGTAGTTTTTTTTGCTTTTTTAAATTCGTTGTTAAGGAATTGATTAAAATTAACATGAAACTGTTCATATTGTATCATTAATCGATTAAGATAAAGGCTAGCTTTTTATTCGAAGTGGATTTTAAACGGGTATAACTGCAATAACCCGTATTCGCCGCCTTTTGTTTACTTCAATTGAATCGGTGAGTCCAAGAACAGTATGAGATGAGTCCTAAAAGTTAATTTTAAGATAATCAATTTAAACATAATAGATTCATAATTTGTAAAGACTTCTTAAAAAAATATATACTGCACTGAGCAATTTGCCCAAAAAAATATGTTGGACTTGTACTGTTATTGAACTAAATATATTTTCAAGTTATGGATTTATTGTTTTAAATTGTGCTAAGTACTTAGTTTATCAACAAAAATGGTTGGACTAGATTAGATTTGATATTACCACAAAAAGTAATACCGATTTTTATTAGATTGTATTCAGGTTTTATACAATGTTGTATAACTTAAATATTTTGTTTCTTTTTCACTTTTTTTAGTTAGTGTTCCAGAAAGATATGTGTTAATAAATCGCATCTAAATATTGAATGACTTCTTTGATTTTATTTATCTTATTTTAATTAATTTAGTAACATGACTCATATTGTTTGTCTGCTCATTTCGGATATTATCGTGGGTTTTTGCCTTTATGATAGTCATTAGAGTATTGTTCTTAAGCTCATACTCTAGAGGAACAAATTTTATGTACTTTGGCCATTTTAACTCAAAACCGCAATTTCTGGACTCGTACTCTTCTTGGACTTACCGATTCAATGATTTTTACATTTAAAGCTATTTGCATTTTAATAAAAAAAATATAAGAAATTTTGTGTGCAAAAAGAAGGTTTTCATGTTTGTAAATTTTGTTATTTTCAGAATAAACGTCACAATATATTCTGTATTTCGATTGGACTTCAAATTAATAAATAGTAGAAAAATTATAAAAAAGTTTTTTTAAATATTATTCCAGTAATTTAATCATAAACAATGCGATATATAGCTTATGCTCACCCCGTATACACAGTGTAGCATTATTTACTTGACTTTTTTGTACATTTCATACATTATTTCTACAACTTCAGGTTTTAATTAAAAATACACCAATTTGGAAAGTTAAATTTTGCACGTGGTAGTTGCTTTTGCAGACATGAAACCTAAAGAGGTATTTTTCTCATTATCTATAAATATTTGTATATTGAGTATTAAGTAATTGAATTTAGAATTAATTGCATTTGAGTCGTTTTGATGTATTGATCGTGTGTTGACCAATTTAATGTGCATATACGCATTTTCCTAAATGATAACTAATTTCATAGTCAATTAGGTTTAGTGAAAACGTGTACGCAATAATTTAAAGCGGCAACTTTGGTGATGTAATAGAAACTAGAAACTCTAAGTACGCTTAAGCTAGCAGCGTCTCCGCTTTATCCGCATTGCTAATGTACCATTTGCGCAAAGCGTTGAAGTTGGTGCACTTTGACGATTGCGCAACAATTAAGTCAAGGCTGCACCCCCCGCATTAGCGACAATCTTGTAGCAACTAATTATAACTCATATAACCAAATCACAATGGACATAAGCACTCAGATCACGAATATTGTGGATCATTACTTTAAATAAATTAAATGTGGAGACTGACCCCAACGACAGCCCATCTTTAGGTTTTGTTTAAAAAACTGGCACTTTCCAATTTAATTGCAATCAATATACACATAATTGATGTTAATATACACGATTATACTCATAAACCTTTATTGTTAAATAAGTGTCATATGGGAGTAATTGTAATAGTAATAATGCTGATTTGATACTAGAATTGCGAAATTACAATAAAAATATTGTTGATGCCTATAATAAACGGATTTTGCATTTTTTATTACCATACTTATTATATGTACATATAACATCTGCATCGTTTATTTCTTAACGTCTGAGAAGGAAGCTTTGGGGTCTACGTGTACGCTTCTTACAAGTGAGGATAATCGCCTTCATCTTTGTTCCGTAACATTTTTTTGTTTACATGCAGCAGCTCCCGGTGTTAGCTTGCTTCCAGTCGCCTCAAGCAACTCGAAACAGCCATCATTTATAAGTGTAGCGATACGAAGAACTTGATTCTGAGTTGGCTTTACTAAAGATGTTGATGACCTTACACACTTTTTTCACTTTCTTCATAACATTACGATGTTTTTAGAATAAAATCTAAATTTTCCACTTACTCTTACAGCAACAAAACATATTCTGTCTCTTAGGTTTATTGTTTTTATCTAATCTATGATTACTTTTAATATATTTCAAAAATTTTACTATTTAGATATATAAGTTGCTAGTTATTGAATTTCGACAAATCAAAATTGCATTAATCTTGATGGATATAAAAAAATAAATTATACTTGGTGCTGGAAAATAGCGCCCAATGTCTAAGTTTTAAACGCAATCTCAAGAAACGAAGAAAAAAATTTTAAAAATATTTAGACAAAAATAAGTTATTGGGAAAGTAGTATATTTGGTAATAATGCGATTAAGGTAGGGTTTTTTGTAAGAATAAAATTAAGAATGCATTATCAGGTTACAATAGAACAGCTTACAAAAAAGGTGGATGTTGAAAAGTTCGTTTTTAAAAAACAATTTCAAAGTTGAAGAGGAATTTATTTTATTTTTATCAGGTCTGAATCTTACAGAAATTTACTTCGAACTTAATTGCAAAATAGTATATTAAAGAACGAGTGTCATAAGGCGGGTTAGAAAAAAGCCTTATGACACGAGTTCTTTATACTATTTTTTCTATTTTGCACATTTTATATAATTTTAAATCTAAAATCAACATCCAAAGCTTTAGGAAGTTTTGGGGTAGTTGGTAACACAGTTGGCAGCACTGACGTTTTATAAATGTCATTTAATTTAGTTTAAAACTTGCTTTGCACAATTTTCCTAAGTTAAAATGAGTGATTTAGAAATAAAAGAAGATTTAATTACAAGTACCCCACCAGAAATTAGGGCAATTGCTGAAAATACAGTTGTTAATTTACTTCCAAGCAAGTCTCGACTAAAATATGAAAAGAAGTTTGAAAAATTTAATCAATGGTGCCATGAAAATAAAATAAACACAATTTCAGAAAACGTTTTACTTGCATATTTTGAAATACAGCGTAAGAAATATAAATCTTCTACATTATGGTCAACTTATTCGCAGTTGAGGTCCTGCTTGAGTATTCATAAGAATGTGGATATTTCAAAATTCTGTAAATTAAAGGCTTTATTAAAACGTACTTCTGACGGATATGTACCAAAAAATCCAAAATTTTGCAAGAAGACGATATTATTAAATTTATAAAAGAAGCAGATGATAATGTGTACCTTGCAATGAATATCTTGTAAATATAAATAACAGTATTGATTTAAGGTTGTCTTGATAATCGGCTACAATGGTGCCTGTAGACGGGAGGAAATAACCAATATGTCTATAGACGACACTGAATATAAACCGGAGTCTATTATCATTACGGTACCTAAAACAAAAAACAATGTACCAAGAATATTTGCGATATCAGATAAAGAGAGTATCGATTTAATCAAGAAATACGCTAACCTTCGCTCAGAGACAATTTCCACTAAACGATTTTTCTTAACATATCGTAATGGTCGCTGCATTAATAGCCCGATTGGTATCAATATCATGGGCAAAATATCTAAAGATATCGCAGCTTTTCTTAAATTGCCAAACCCAGAACTTTATACAGGGCATTGCTTTCGACGATCTAGTGTAACACACTTGGCGAATCGTGGCGGAGATTTATTAACTATAAAACGCCATGGAGGATGGAAGTCTTCTGCAGTAGCGGAGGGATATATTGCTGATTCTTTAAAGAAAAAAATTGAATTATCTCAAATTTTTGCAACTCAGAAAGGTAATAGCTCCAATGAATGTTGTGATGTTTCTCAGAAAAATAATTTAAACCAAGATGTAGGCGATGTTGCTTGAAACAAAAATAACACTGTTGTTACGGAAGCCAATACTTTTCAACAAAATTTTGTGTCCACTCATAATTTACCAGGAGTTAACTTAAGTGCTCAAGATACTTCTAATGTAACTGTAAATATTTATAATTACAATAATTGTACAATTAATGGGCATACTATAAATTAAATTGTTTTTTGAGGTTAAGTGTTTATTGATTTTATTTCTAGCATGTGTTGACATTTGCGTTCTACCAACTTCGAAAAAATAAAATTTACTACTCAGTACCGCACCGATAACAGTGCGGTACTGGCTAGTAACGCACTGCTGTCAGTTTGTTACTAGCGACTAGTAACGCACCAAAATAGAAAAATATTATTTTAGAATTCTTCATTACATAGAAATTTATCTCTTTACTTTATTACGCCTACTCTACACTTTTATGCTGACATAGGTAAATCTCTAGGCACATTGTGTTGATTACAAGTAATACACTTTTTTAATAATAATAATAATTTATTAAGCACATTCATATATTTGCATGTTGCCCAGGGTGACAAAATGTGTAGATCCGGCTCTGTCAATAGGTTTATGTCTAGTTATGCTTTTAGATGAAATGAACTGAGTAGTTAATGACTGATAGTGATGCAATATGCACTTTGCCCTATAAAATTGCTCAATATGTGGAATATGATCAGAATTTAAGAGGTTAATAAATTTTTCTTGCAGTGATTTTAGATATTTTAAAGCTGTAGGATATTCACCTCCCCATATTATAATTCCATAATTTAATAGGCTATAAACATACCCATTATATATAGACTCAAGAACTTTTTTTGGAAGATAACTTAATTTTTTACATATATACAAGAAGTATCTACATTTATTAATTACGTTATTAATATGCAGATCCCACTTTAAATTATAATCCAAGAGTAAGCCTAAATATTTAAAACTTTTTTTCTAGTGATAATTGAATTGTTTATATGTATGTTTATAGAGTCAGGTACACTATCTGTATAAGGACCAAATGTGAGAAATTCAGTTTTCTTTATATTAATTGTTAATTTATTACAAATGAACCAGCTGTTCAGTTTCATTAAATACTCATTCATTTTAGTTTTGACTTCTAACCAGGTATTTTCAATACTCAGAACGGCAGTATCATCAGCATATGCATACACAAGTGGACAATTGTCAAAAATGTCATTGACGTAGACAAGGAATAATAGTGGTCCCGAGACAGTACCTTGGGGCACACCTAGCTCAATATCTTTTTCACTACCATATTCATCATTAACTTTAACCATTTGTTTTCTATCACTTTGGTAACTTATCAAGAGGTCAAGGGCAACTCCTCTAACACCATCATGATATAGTTTTTGAAATAAAATTTTGTAGTTGACGGTGTCAAAAGCTTTACTTAAATCAATAAATGTGGCAGCAACCATTTTATTATTATTTATTCCATTATAAATAGCGTCAAGAACATTATCTAGGGCTTGGGCAGTGCTTTTATTTTTAATGAAACCAAATTGTTTACAATTAATTCTACCATTATCAAATAGAAATTTACTTAATCTACTATGTACAATTATTTCAAAAATTTTGGCGATATTGGAGACTAGAGAGATAGGTCTGTAATTATTTTTTTCTGTACAGTCGCCATTTTTATAAACAGGTACTACTTCAGCCTTCTTTAATGCAGCTGGCCAGATACCGCAATACAAGCACCTATTCAATATATTTGTTAATATGGGACTTATGTAAAAACTCATCTTTTTTAAAATAGTAGAGTGAATATGATCAATACCACATTTTCTGTTTTTCAAATTATTGATTATTAAACTTATTTCATTTGGATCCGTAAATCTCATAAAAATAGATTTATTATTGCATTCATATTGATTTAAAGCAACATTTTGATTTCCTATTGGATGAATATTAGTTGCAAGCTTTTTTCCAATATTAACAAAGAAGTCATTAAATTCATTTGCTATTATAGCAGGGTTAGATGAATGGTCATTACCTACTTTAATTTTTTCAATTTTGCTATTTTTTTTGTTGTTATACCTAATTTATCATTAATATAAGACCATAGACTTTTTTGCTTTATTTATTTGCTTAATTTAATATAATTAATATCCTGAGTATTTATATAATTATCGTTTAGAAAAATTACAACTATGAAATATAAACTGCATTTAGGAAACTGCAAGACAAAAACTAAACAAATAAAATAAAGTAAAATTTCTTGCAAGGATTTGGATATGAAATCGCAATGTTAATTTTAAATATGGATAATAAATAACTAAATTGGATAAGTAGATTTAAATTTTTTAAATAATATTTTGCTTAGGAAGGTCTTTAATATCAGGCCAATGTCTTATAAAACGTTGTCCAATCTACTTTTTAAATATTAATTTACATTTTTATATTTAACATTTTGAAATTCTAGGCGCTCTCTGGTGGAGTCATATAAACCACGTGAAACGAGTAATGCCCGATCTCTGTTTTCTATTAAGAAGATACTCGGCGAAATGTTTGAAAAGCGTACTTTTCGCTAGTAAACATTGTTTTTTGGGCATTTGTAATCAAAAATTAGAAAAAAAAAACGATGCCTAGTTCCAATCAAATTGAATTTAGTTTTCATATAGAATTTTTGTTTTTCATGTAGAGTCTATGATAGGGGCGTACTTTATGAATAAAAATAAAAACGCATTTTTTTATAATTGTTCATAAAGTACACCCCTATCATAGACTCTACATGAAAAACAAAAATTGTTAAATTTTAGATTACAAATGCCCAAAAATCAATGTTTACTAGCGAAAAGTACGCTTTTCAAACATTTCGCCGAGTATCTTCTTAAAGGTAGAAACTGTAGAACTGTGTCTCTTTTTTAAACGAAAATATTGTAAAAACAGGGAGATCAGCCATATGTTAAAAAAAATACTTTTACATTATACAGGGTGTCCCATTTAAAATGCTACGAATTTTTATATGAAAAACTAGGTCTCTTAATGTTTTTTTAGTTAATAAAACTCCTTCGTTTGAAGGTGATAATATAATACAAATATTTATTAGCAATTAACGTTACTCCATTGACCACGTTTTATGGATAAGCTCGACACTTATTTCTCTCTTTTGTATTTCGGATGTTATTTCAAAAATAAAGTTTATCAACAGGATGACCAAGGAATTTTTTACATTTTAAATTTTAACACTTTAATTAAACTTGAGCAATCTTTTGTATTTTCAGACGTTGTTTCAAAATTTCAAGATTTCAAGAGTGTGTGATTACGAACCAACTGCAACAAATTTTCGAATTCTTCGATTCTATAATATAATACAACATTTTGGAAATTCTATATTCAACAGATCTAAAAACTGATCAATCAAGAAAACCATTGTACATATGTAAATAAGGAAGTAGATCGTTAGCAGATCTGTTCCTATACTGGATGTAGATGAAGCTGTTAGCTTGTAACTTGGTTAATTAGTGATATATTTGCGTCTGTTGATGGGATTAAGAACCCGAAACATGTAGCTATGCTATTACACTGAATAAAGTTGGATATAAGGAATCATCTCAATTTTACTACTACAAATATTTATTTGTTATTTTAAGTATGTTTATGTTTTGAATATCATTTCAAGGTCCACTTTGTTTTTTTAAATACCAACCTATATTGTTTAAAAAATAATCTTATTCTACGCTGAAAAAAAAACACATTTTGATGAAAATGTTGATTTATTGTCCTTCAAGTTTTAAAGAAATTTAATAAAAAACAGAACAAATTTCTTCTAAACATACATTTTGTAAAATCAGTCCATACATAAGTACAAATTCTTAATTTACCTAATTGAAAAGAAAACTTTTATAAGTTGAATATATTTGAAGAAGCGTTAACATGTTCATGATTTTGGGTGAATGTAAATTACAGGGACGCTGTTGATATGTTTAATGATCATTATCCTAACCAATCTCTGAAATTTCACATGCATTTCTACGTTTGAAGAATACATTTATACGAAATGGATGCGTTAAAATCAAGAAAAACAAGGCGGTAGGAATATTTAATAAAGAAAACATAACAAAGGTTTTCGCGTTTGTAAGAGTTAATACACAAAGTAGCATTCGACAAATTTCAAGACAATATTTCAAAAATTCTGCGAAAAAACAAATACCATCCTTTCCACATATCTTTTCATCATAATTTCTATGGTAACGATTTCCTTAATCGAGTAAATTTTTGTAATTGGATTCGTCGATAGTTTTCCTTGAATCCATTATTTACTTATTCGCATATGATGTTTTCTAATGAAGCTAGTTTTTCAAACACTGGAAAAGTAAACAGGCATAAAATGCATTACTGGTCTGATACAAATCCGGACTGGATAAGAACTGTTCCTTATCAACATCCATGGACAATAAATGTTTCATATTTCGTGCGGAATGGTTGACAATTACACAATTGGTCCGCATTTTTTTGAAGGTCATTTAACTGGTCGCATATAGGCACACTTTTGAGAAATGATTATAAAATCATAAAGAGTTACTCGAAAAAGTTCCATTGAATGTTAGAATAAATCCTCTGCACTTTGCAATGGAAGCACGACAAGTAGATAGGATAAGAGTAGGACAAGTTAATTGGCCAGTTCGTTCGCCAAACCTTACATCTTTAACTTTTTCCCCTGGGGATTTATTAAAGAACATATAAAGAAAACAGCACCAACAACCAGAAAAGATATGAAAATTAGAATCCGTCAAGCCTGTGCAGAAATTACTCCTCAAATGTTGTCCAATATGTGCGAGAGGGCTTTTACAAAAGAATTCTAAAATGTTTCGAAGTCATCACTTTGAGCACAGAATTAAATAGTAATATTATCTGGTTGAAACATTTCCTTTTTTCTGTACAGGTTTGTAATTTAACAAATAATTAACTTAAAAATTGCAAAAATTAAGAAGAGTAGCTATTTAATTAAAACTTTTTCACCAATATAATTCTCTTTTCCAGCATAGAATAAGATTATTGATTAAACAACATAGGTTTGTATTTAAAAAACAAAGTAGACCTTAAAATGACCTTCAAAACATACTTAAAATAACAAATAAGAAATTGTATTTTGTTACCGTCTTTAAATCAAACAACTTTTATTGACAAAAAGCTCTAAGAGGCTTAGTTTTTGAGTTAAACAATCGTAACACTTTAACTGGAACACCCTGTATTTTTCAGAAAGTTATGTACTTTGTATGCTCGCCCTGATAAAAAGCGAATACTATACTTATTTTATTCGTTTTATGAGCTAAAATAATTAAATTTTGTTACAATTATCTACCTACCTTTTTTTATAAATATAATAAAAATAATTAGTATTTCCATATTTTAAAGAATAGACAGATTTTTTATCGTTATTCCTAAGCTATTAAGTATACTTGACAAGGTACTATAGAGATTGGATGCCACTTGACCCATCATTCTGTATATTGTATATGAGATGTGCATTATTATAACTTTTGCAATCTGGGTACATGTTTCAAAAAATATTTACAGGTTATAAAATCTGCTCATCTCCTGTAATTAATTTCAAACAGTCGTAGGTTTTCTGATGTAATGGTATTCTATTTCTTGTAAATCAAGTATAATAGAAAATAGAAGAGAACCATCTTTGATTTTTATCGATATTATTATTTTCCATAATGAAAGCATTAGCATTAAAAGATTTCAATCAATGATTACGCAAAAATAATAATTTCTTTCTCTTATTCGTTTCCCTGTACTCGTTTAAAATTGCTAAAACTTGTTTCAACAAAGATTTTGTGCATCGGCAAGTATAAAAGTGGCTAAGTGTACTTTACATTTCGCTCTGCAAGAGTTCGCTAATGCACCAAGTTAATTAAAGTGTCAAATAATCGGTGTTACTTTACTGTAATTCAATATATGCTAATATAATACATACTTAATATAATACATAAATGAGAAAATATTGATACATCTAGTCTTAAAATTATTTAAAATGTAAAGTTTCAAGTAAATAAGTTGGTTACCTATGGTAACTAAAAGCATGACATTTTTGTTTTCGTTAAAATTATTTCCATGTCTGTTGAAAAAGATTCACTTCATTTCTCAAAAAATATCCAATTGCGCAGGGTATACTGGTGTGATGATAAATTGATGTCATTATTTGTTCTAGCCATTGTGAAATATCAAATTTCATGCTCCCATCGCCCATATCGGAACAGAATGCTTGCAGTTGTTATGACCTATTACAAAAACTAATATTAACAATTTGCATTTATTGTCTCTGCAGGGTAAACTAAACAACAATCGCGTTTTACTATTGTTATAAATAATAAAAAAGAAAAAATAAATTAAAATACATACTTAGGAGTTTTTTGTAGTTTCGTATTTTTTAAGCGTTTTAAAAAATAGGTAAATTTAAAAGCATTTTTTTAGAATTTTAAAACTTCCATTCATTTTTTTTTGTTCGGAGGACCATATACGAAGTTGCAGACTTGATTTTGGGCTTTTGTTTGGGTTGATGATGCAGTTACTTGGCGCTTAGGCATGTTGCGTGCTAAACCCAAGTAAGGCAGAGTCTTTGAAGGAACTACTTGGCGTGCTTGGCCCAAGTAGTTTTGAGGTGTGATATATTACTTGGCGCTTAGGCATGGTGCGTGCCAGACCCAAGTAGTATAAGAAACGAGCAATCGGTGATTACTGATTTTTATTCTGAAAATGTCATGCTTATAGATGCAAATGTATGCAAACATTAGGAGACGATTCCTTGGTTAAATCTAAAATAAAAGTAAGGAATAAATTTTTTGTCTAACATGTTCCATTTTTGATGGAGGTGTCAAAGTTTTTTTATTTTTTTAGCCTAACCTCTAAACCGCATTTTTTTCGAAATTTGGAGGAAACTCTAGTTTTTAAATTTGTAAGTGAAAGTGCACTGTTGGGTTTGGGCGATGAAGCTCTCATAGTTTTCTTCTCTTTTTGTTCGAAGCACCATGTACAAAGTGCTCGTTTTAACACTAACCTTGTTTTTCTCTTTTATACGAAGGCCATTTTTTAAACTTTTTAAATTTCCAATCATTTTTTTTGTTCGAAGGACCAGATACGAAATTGTAGACCTGATTTTGTGTTTTTTGTGGGTTGGAAACTTGGCGCTTAGGCATGGTGCGTGCTAGACATAAGTAGTATAAGAGAACGAACAGTCGATGATTACTGATTTTTATTCTGAAGATGCCATGATTATATACTAAAATTATAAAGAAGTTTGTAAACTAGCTCTACGTCATTTAATAAAATTAAACAACCACGGTAAATCTAGTTTAGATGATAGGAACAGTAAGCAACCTTGGGCTAATCGCTAGTAGAATTGCTTATGCATATTTTGGACAAATGAAAAGTGAGTTAGCTAAGATAATTTTAGGGCTTTTAATTATTTTAGATTAAGTTTGCCGGTTTTATTTGGAGTCGTGTATTTACAAAGAAACCATGCCGATGCGCATTTCCTATAATAAAAATAAAGAACCAAGGTTGAAGATGCACTGGGGATGCATCTGAATGGACTGTTGCATCACATCTTGTAATTGCAAAACATTAAGTTGTTGATATTCGAATTTTAATAACCCAGCTGAAAGTTTTTCTAGTGTTTATATTATTCCCTTGCTTATAACCAAGAACCTTGAAAGAAAATAGGTAGGATATTAACAAACTTCAGTTAAGTATATGTGTTTATATGGTAATTACACAAAGCACAGTACTGCAGATAATAAATGACGCCAGTGCAGAGCCTGCGGACTGCAGGTGTTAGGGTGACACAACTTGCATTACGTGGGAGTGGTTCTTATTGCCTATTTTACGACGTGAATATTTGTACATGCTATATTCATATTTATATAATACAAAAAAATGTTCTAATTTTATTAATTATAAGTAATTGTAACATAATCATTGTTGTGTAGTGTTGTAGAACTCGTACAACCGATTGTTAAAATCGTGTTCATCTAAATTAAATTGCACTTTCTCTTAATCAACGTAAATAATAAAATGTAATTATTAAGGCCAAAATGAGGTTTTTACATGAAAACAAACTCAGGCCTGTAGTTAAATTACTGAAATTAAATATTTATCCAATCAATTTAAGAATAACACGTAATCATTTGTTTCAAGGTTAGAAGGGTAAAACGATGTTAAAACTTAATCGTCAAGGTAAAAAGCTATATTGGTAATCTCAGTTTTAACAGCAATAAGGATAAAAGGGATCACTCCAATGCACTACACAACAGGTGCGGTCGTGTAACCCAATTCACCCGCGCACCCTTTAGAGCTGCCCTCGTTAAAGTCTACCTGTTATACATGAGAAATATTTCACATGTCGACGTAAAACATTAAATATGCCCTTTATGGCTCGGCTGACAAGACGTGAGTTTGCCTTTGAATATATGGGTCGCATCTGGAAGAAATAAACATATCGCGGATCTTTGTATAGATTTACATTTGATACCGCCAACCGAGACACCGTTGCAGTGCAGTAGCTGCTTTTCTCTCCGAGCGTAAACTTCTTTTTTGCTATCTAAAAAGATTGATGAGAGAACTGACAGCTCAAAACACAACACACGTGGTCAGTTTTAAGGGTTTTCAGCTCTGATTGCTTTACATTCTAAAACGAGATTTACGAGTTATCCATCAAACATTTTCATCTATCATTTCATTTATAATAACGTGTTACACTTCGAACCTTAATTAACCTTATTGTGTTTGTTATACAAATAATCATGATTATTGAATAAATAATAGGTTTAATATTTAAACTACTGAATGGCTAGATTATAATTGCGATATATAGACAGCAACTGCAAGTATGTAAAAGACATAATAATTACATTTCAATGTTTGTAGGAAGAAAGCACGAGTAGAATTGTAAACGTGGATCAACTATTGGCGTCAGGCTACCTGTGGCTGTGCATTAGAATAATAATAAATATAAAGTAAGGATTCTATCAGAGTAATAGGTGTACGACGAAAGGTTGCATGATTTAATAGAAGAATGACCAGTCTGTATTGTCGTGGTCAACCACCTTACAGGAGCTGTTGCCACATGTTTCATCAAAACAAACGACCAGTTATAAGTAGTGGGTTGGTCGATTGTACCTTGCAACGTTACAAATCATAGTTACAACTAGATCTACATAGATGTTCGGATGGATTAAGACTAGCCACGAAACATATGAAGTACACGAGAATCAAAGCGCTCTTGGATAAGAGGCAATCTTGCAGCACCCAAGTATCGCTTTTTCTTCGTCCATTTCTTGGCTGACACCTGCAGCATGTTTAAATGCGGGGTGAAGGGATACGGACCTGACAGCAATCCGTGCACTCGCAAGATGCCCCCGACTCACGTCTTGGTCCCCTCCAACCGTCACATATCCCCACGACTCGAACGAAGATATACACACTGTAATCATCTCCAACACGTAGTTGCCAGATTTCAAGCTAGGTCTGCGCATTTAATCGAACTTGGGTGCATCAGAAGAAGACGGTGGGGGTGGTACTAGAACGTGATCTCCATGACGTCACCAAGAGGACTTAAGTACCAAAGTTATATTGGATGGACAGGCATTAGAACTGCGGTGAGAGGAGGGAGGAGGATGATCCACGTGTTCATTCGGCCGAACCCGGGTACGACCGTGTCGTGCTGTGCAGACTCCAAGCTGTTGTAACAACGTGGCCATACTACGCGACCCAGAGATCAAGGACAGTTTTACGAGCCCCTGCATGCATGCTCTTGTGCTGCATTAGTAAACACTCCACTCCACAGCATGTCTAGTTGCGCTTTGTATAGCTCCAGGCGGACTCAGCTGCAACCAAGGCCACGACAATCATGCCTCGATTGAATTAAGAGTTTGATTACACAAACATAACAGCCATTTACGAAGTATGATGCAGTTGACAATAGAAATACTCACCTTGCAATATTGCATTAAAACCTTATTAATTAATTCTTAGCTCTAATCTACGTTACTAAAATAACCCTTAAGAAATCAATTCCTCGTTTATGTTAACCGTTGCGTTGAGATCTCATTAGCTTTACTACAAAAAGGCGGGCTTGGTAAAAAATTAATCAGAGCAATTGGAGAGAATCCTGTGATTGAAAATGCAAGTTATAGCATCATTTAGCAGCACAATTGGCTTCTATAAACTTTACGGAACAGAAGGGAGAATAAAGGGTACTGTGTCTGTGACTTGATTGTGGCTCGGTCTGGCCGGTAAACAACCAGCGTACACAAAGATCTCAGGGTAATGCCCCCTAACCCGGGGGCATCGGCGAGTTCGAACAACCCAGTCAGCACCCCCCGTTGTATCGATTACAACATCTGCATCCTAGCGGTGCAATGTAGGTCAAGATTCTATACATACACCAACTCGATTGTTCCTATATACATGTCTTTTTATGTAAGCGTCGTATGCACGCATCATTTTAGAAGAAAAAACACCGTTTACTGAAAAACAAAAACTCTGCACAGCAAATTAGATCAATTCAATTTTATTATTTTCACATCAATAACCATCGCAATCTTAACAATTTGTATTACTTAAAATAAACTTAATTAAAGTTTTAGGTATTCTTTGTTCGAAATAACATATTTTAATCTGGAAGAAAAACGTACATATCTAAAGTAACTACACAATCTGCTCATTAAAATATTGCCATTAATTTATATAGTAAAAACTAATTACTACCACCACTGTAACTCCAAGAAACTTAGTTTTCAATAGTATTAACTCCTCTAAACTTAAACACCACATAATACATAGAATATTAGTATCCAGTTGGAGTAATATATTCCTTTGTGTGGAAATTAATTAATATAAAATATTTATTAAGGTATATTTCTAACTACTTAAGTAAATTGATGATGACTGGTCAATAACAAAGAGAGGATTCTGATCGTAGTAATTTAATTAAAACAATAGGATCAGAAATGTTAAATCCTGAATATTTAATTTAGATAAACGAAGGCTAATTTCAAATATTATTTGCTGACATTCGCCTCGAGATAAAAGACGTAAACACCATGTTTTAATTTCGGAGAATGTGAGCAACTGAGAATAGTCATAAAATTATTGTTGGCTGATGGTTTATTTTGCTCATAATTTCCGAAATTAGAAGGTGGTGTTTACGTCTTAAACGATGTTCCAATCAATGGAAAAATGATCTATTTATTACTATGTTTACGTACAATAATGAAATCTGATTGAAAACGCTATGATTACTTCTGATTCGAAGACGTATTTAACAAATCAATCAGAATCGGGAATAGCGTTTTCAAAACTGCACATCGCATCGTGGTAATTGATAAACAATTTCTTTTATCTCGAGGCGAATATCAGTATTTGTAGGTACTCATCTCCAAGTTACCAATCGTCAAAATTAGAAACTAAAACAAATCCCATTAATAAAATGAACCGATGTTATCGTTATGGGTATTGAGAAGCCAGTCGTTTTATTTTCTCTTTTTCGTGATAAAAACTTCATAACAAATGATTTAATCAAGCATTTAAAAGCAATGCAGTAAAAACTGGATTTATTTTAGGTTCCAATTGAGGAGCAAACAAGCAAAACGTGTTAAATCCACATTTAGTACATTTTCACTTTTTGATACTTTGTTTATCTTTGGTATGAGCTAAATCCATTGGTGAATCCAGAATTAATCTATCTAGATTAAATCATATAGGAAAAGCATGCCAAAAAAACTATACTACCAACTTGGAAAAATAAAATTTACTACTCAGTAACGCACCGATAGCAGTGCGGTACTGGCTAGTAACGCACTGCTATCAGTGTGTTACTAGCGACTAGTAACGCACCAAAATAGAAAAAAAATATTTTAAACACACGTTGGATAGAGGTATTGCAGCTGCAAGAACAAATTTGGAAAGCACCAATCTTGAAAGTTCTTAGTTTGGTTAGAGGGTTGGATAACTCTTTGTAATCTGCTGTGTTCCATAAATCTTTCCCTCTCTCTCGCTATTGATACTTGGAAAAAATAAAATAAATATGAAAGACCATCATCCGTTATTGAGATATTACCCAAAAACGAAAAGGTAAATTTGGCTACTTTGGTGCAGGTTTGTAATTAATGGAAACTTTAACAATAGAAAGTAACATAGAAATCAAATATTTGTAATTTTGTTCTTGTACCTCTACGCAAATGTGTACACGGTGTCTCTTGCAACTTCCTCTGTATTATCATGGGCTTCATCCAATATTTTCTGCCTATCTCATCTGTAATAAAGATGTACTTTAAATATTTTATCTATCTGACACTAACTAATTAAATATTAAAAAGGTAAAAAACGGAACGAAAATAACAAGAAACATGAATCAAACATTAAATGGAGCTCAAAACAACAGAAACTAATTGAAAGTAAAAAAGTTGAAATCAGAAACGTTCCAAAAACTTAAAACTTATGATAAGAGAATTATTTTTTTCACATTTATCTTATGTGTTTAATTAATTAATTTTTAAACACTTTGTCCACTTCGATTGAATAGAGCGGACCTGCGTAAAGACCTTTAGGGCCCTATTTATGATTTCAAGAGCCCTTTAAAAAATGGTCTATCAATTTTCTATTCTTTTGCAGATTCTTTTTTTTATGTCTCTTTTCCCCATTTTTTTGACATTTTTAAGTTCAAAAAATTAAAAAAGTCAGTTACAATTGAAAAATGTTCCATTGAAGGTATACAATATTCTAGTACTTAAATATTTTCTCAAAATCTTGCGAAGAAAAGCTTTTCTACGTGCTAAAATACTTCAAAATCCAGAAGGTACCTTTATTGGGTCATAGAAATAATTGAGTCAGTAGTGAATGCCGAATATGAAAATGTTTTATTTTTAAATTTTTATTTTTATCGCATATTTTAAAAAAGAAAACTTTAAAACCTAAAAATTAATTTTGAAATTCCCTAAATTTTCTAGTCGCCAGGTAAGTATCCAATTTACCCAAGTTTGTCTTAGTTTTGGCAACTCATTCGCCAATTAATTGAAATACTGTTTTTGTCCTATTTGAAACAGGAAAAAATATTATTAGCAACATTTAAAGAACTTTTAATTTTATAAGAATAAACAAATTGTTATCGTTCAATAAATAGTTACTTTTAAGTAAGCTTTAATATAAATAAAAATAATTTCGAAGTCGGGCTCCAAATTTTTGGGTCCTAGGTAAGTGCCTACTTTGCTCAGTGGGTAACACGGCCCTGGAATAGAGAAAATTATATTTTTTTACCCAAACAAGTAAACGTTTTTCTTTTTTTCGCGTAATAAATATATTATATTTTAAGATTTTATTGATACAAAAGTAGAAAGCAACAATAAAAATAGTACTTAAATAAGATTTCACGAAGGAAAGAAACAAATATGCAGGTTAAATTATTGAAAATTATTATTTAAAAATCAAATTTTTAACAACTTTTTTAACCATCAAAAAAGATTACTTTTGAGCATCAATACTTAGCGAAATCTTATTTCGCGCACACAGTTCAAAAACCAATAATAAAAACACGAGTAACAACCAAAACTCTGGCAGAAAGCTAACTAACAATTTCACTACAATTTACTTCTAGGAATCTGAATATAAATATACATACGTCATAAACGTTATTTGTTTCTTCAGAAAGACTTTATTATTAAAATAAATCCACAAAGTGTTTTTTGTAATTTTGCAAGGGTTGTAGAAAAAATGTTGTGTTCAACTCGTGCGCGAAATGTCTCTAGTGCTCTCAAAAGATATAATTCTCGATCACCAAATTATCATTTCACACATCAACAGGTTAACAACATAATTATTAGCTTATTAATATAAATGAAATGCAGGGTTTTCAACCTATAAAAGAATGTAAAAATCAAAAACTTACCTAAAAGGGTACTTATTATATTATGTCTCTCTTTGGTGCATCTAAAGTTTATTAAAGGAGGTGGGAAAATTTAGGGGATGTCCATCATTTTCTTACTTTCCTTTCTAGGTTTTTAAAAATAATAACATCAGCGAATTAGTGTTCTTACAAAAAAAACCGGTGCTTTTGCTTCAGCGTCTTGTTTTTTAGTACAAGTGAATTTTATACAAGGATTACTAATTGCTTAACAAGGTGTAATTTTGATATTTAATAGATTTACCAAATTTGGTACACCAAGTTGTTTCTAGGGAACTTGAATGTGTTGTGTGTAGATCCTGCCTATTATACATATCACGTGTAATTTTACTTTAGTGATCCTTCCAATGATCCTTTCTTCTTAAATTTTATTCTAAAGTAATAAAACAAAACCGCTTTAATTATAATAATAGTTATTATTATTTATGTCCAATTATATTAAAAAAATATGAGTAGGGATTTTGGTATTTAAGGACAATTAAGTAAAAATAATTATATACACATCAGCTGACCGATTTCAGTTCCTTTATTAAACCTTCATCAGAGGTAAAAAATAACGCACATTATTAAACAAATGAATAAATAGTGTACATAAAATAAGACAAACATCAAAAACAATATATACAGTGCTAAAGCTACTTAACAATTATTAATAACATGTAGTATTATTTTTACCTTTTGTGTCAAGAAATTGTTTGACGTCAATATTTGAAGAAAATATTCGAAGCTTATAATCAGTACTCTATTTAATCCACCAAGGTATCATAAATTACGCTGGATGATCAATACACAACAAAATATGAACGGATGCTTATCATTGATCCACCATCAATGATTTTTGATTATATTGACATATTTTTAATTATAATGTGTTTTCTTACGCTTTTTTCAGACTAATTTAGAATTGCGTTTTATTGATAATGTTTTGATAAAAATATACTATATCGAACCATCAATCATCGACTGTGGTCCTTATTATTGCTATGTTGATAGATTTGACTTTTTTCAGTTTAGGACAACTTTGTTACAGGCAGGTAAATAAGAGCAAATAGAGTGCACTCTGCGTAACTAATGAAAGACCAATCAATACCTTTAGTGTCAAAATGTTTCGCATGCAATAAAATAAACAGAGGAAAGGTAGTGAAAGCTTCGGTTGCCCTTTTGATAATCTTGCCATTTGTTCCAGGCCAGTGAAAATGTGTAATTTCCGAAAAGTATTTTGGGCCAGACAAAACAATCTGGCCAAACGGGTCACAAAAGCAAAGACGGTAACTGTAGGAAGGGTGCCACCCAGAAGTGAACCATAAACCCATAAATAAAGTAATTGAAGTTATTTGCGTCGAGCCAGTGCGATTATTGCCGTAAAGTTATACTTCCAAAAAGGTTCTGAGTATGAATGTATAATAGATCCGTCAGAAGGAGAATATTCAATAACAACTAACGGGCCTCATCAAAGACACTTAATGATAATCCTTACTTTATTTAAGTATTTTTAATGCAATGAAATTTTTCACATCGCTTTATTTTGGATGACGCCGAAGTAAGGATTAAAGATTACACAATAGATATTTCGAATAGCTGCACACACATTAACATATGTAGACGAAAGAAGCATTAGAAGCGTCCGAGCATTAAGGGACATTGTTAAACTTTGACAGGAATGTATTGAGACGATCTGCATCATTTTTTTCTCTGCCCAAATCACTTACGAACGATCTCAAGTAGCGGCGTCGTTTCGGTGCCGAACAGGAAAAAATGGTAATTTATTTTCAAGCTTCTGCTATTATTCATTGTTCAAAATGATATTTTATGAGAGTAAAAGTTATTTATTAGTTTATTATTTAAATAAACAATAACCGTTTTAATGTAATTGAATATCAATTATGTTATTTCAATTATTTACGAGTTTGTCATATTAATGTGCCATTTGGAGTTTCAAGCTACGGTGAAGTGCCTGAAGCTCTTAAATATCAACATTAATACTTCAAGTATGCATCGATATTGTTAATATTACCTACATCATAAATTCTACTTTATATATAAATATAACCTGAAGGCTTGGGGGCGTCGTCATAGCACTCGATTATGTTTCGCGGAAGGAAAATAATGGGGCTTGCAAATTACACGTACCGTTTACGTCGCGAACCAAGATGCAAGTCAATTTCCTTCGATTTATTTCTGATTTTTTAGAAATTGCCCCTCGGCCAAGAGAATTACAAATTCAAACACAATAATGATATAGTTATCGAAATACGTTTAATGCAAATAGCCTCTAGCTGCCAAAAAAATACAATTTATCCACTCAACCAGAAGGCTCCAATACGTCAGCAATTCAATAATTTCAAGGTGTGTATAATCAAACAGTAAAACAACAAATTTGCAAAACTAGTAATATGTTTGTTGTTTTAAAATTATTTTTTTACCAGTGCGATAAAACTCCTTACGTATTTTGAAAATGATTTTACAAAAATGCAACAGCAGTTTGTGATAATTCTCAAATGGTACATACATTGTTTTCCATAATACAACCGGTTAACTTGAAGTGGCTACTCTGCATTTTACAATAAATCTTTTTAATCTGATTTATCTCAAAAGCGTGAAGGCGTTATCCAACATCAAAGTCCTAATTTTATGTTAAATCACAAAAAGATGCTCTAAATGACAAAATTTGAGATGTAAATCTTGAACAAGAAAATGTATGCCACCTTTGGTTTATAAATGTTACATAGTTGTTAAGTGTTACTCTACCAACTTTACAGAAGCTTATATTTTTTAACGGTTGGAGGTAAACTGTACACCAAAGGCAACAGACCACCAATGTATTTTAAATGTAGCATTTATTGCTTTTGGTGTGCAATTTTCGACCAATCTGTGGTCAATTTTCATTTCTTAAGTTCGATTTTTTGTTATCTACCAATTTCTTTATGTATGTAGTAGTTAATTCAGGAATAATAATTAAATATTTCCGTTTAAAGTACCATTTATTTCTACTTTCATCAAGGGCGGATTTATATACGTTCTAATAGAGCTGCAACCCAGGGTCTCATCTCTTATTGGGGCCACTCCAAAAACCTAAATTGCAACTTTAAAAAATTAAAAAATGTTAATTTTTCGGGATGAGATCAGTTTTGTAGTATCCAAGGACCCCCACAGTAATTTCCAACCAGATCCCCCAACATGGGCTAGAGCTGCGGTTCACACACCATTTAAAAATATTACTCCTCTTTCTAAATAATTAAGACTAGAAATGTACATAGGTTTTGTGGACATGATAATAATAATCTATTAACGTTGATGAATATTGATTTAGCTGTTACAGATAGTTAACAATAAAAAAAATAGAAAAATTGGTGATATTTGAACTGTTTTGAGTAAAATCAATGAATTATTTATAAATGACTAACATTTGAAGTGCAGTTTTATTTTAAGTCTTATTTAAAGAAAAAAATAATTTATCTTTAAAATTATTTTCCAACATAAAAATGGCGTATAAACCTTTTTTCATTGCAGAAGTTTTGAAATGTGTCTAAATAAGCACCAGTTTTTGACAGGTTCAATAAGTTGAAGTCCTGACGTTTGTAATATGAAAAATGCGGAGGTCGTGGATGTACAAATTTCGGAACCTACAGTGAACTCATAAACAACTTTATATTTTTGTAATAAAAAATGGTACCATTTTAAAATAATAATAATGAGCGAAATCAGTGAAAAGACCTAATGTTAAAGACATAAAATATGAAATATTATACCATATACTCCCGAGATCAAAATTTAGACCATCAAAGTTTTTGACAATATTTTGTTTTTTTTAAATTACCAACAATCGGTTTAAACGATCAGGATAAAATTTGGTATGTCATCAGCATACAAAATGTCTTCTTCCTTTTAAGTGGGTGAATAAAAATGCCTATTTTATTTGTAGATAAACAGGTTAATTATAAACATTTTTTGTCTCCTATACAATTTTTATATCTACCTTACTTTGGACAGAAAAAATAATTTTCACTTGATGCATAACCTAACTTTGATTGTAGTAAAAATTTAAAATTTCAGGGGAATCAAAATACGCTTAAGACATAATTTTATATTTTTCAGATTTTTTGAAACCTCCTATGGGGTAGTTTTAAGGTTTTAAGCGTTTTTAAGGTTAACATAATATTTGTTTTCATGATAATAGTCCTTATTTAATTTAAGACAAAAGAGGTACCTATACCAACTCGAATTTTGAGAAAAATACACTTAACCGTTCACGTGCCGAGTTCTAATGATGGTGGCGACAATATTTCGAGGGGTGTAGATCCCATAGGAAGTGAAATCTGTCATATGTTTACAGAAAGTTTTTTTCGTAAAATTAGTTGTAGAATCGCCTTCTAAAATGTTGCTGCTCAATTTCTAGAGACCCTGTATTCTGCTCTGCATTCTTGCTAGTCATCACTTCGCACTAGTGACACGTAGAAACGTAAATGTTAAATAAAACGGGTTATCTTTATATAAATACAATATCATGGTTAAATTCATATGTCCACATTCGCCAAAACAAAAAGGTGGTGTTTGCGCCTAAAACGTTATCCCAAATAATGGAAAAACGATCTATGTTTAATAAACAAACAATTCCTTTTATCTCGAGGCAAATAACAGCAAATGTGATTTGTTATTCAGAACAAACTACCTAACTACCTCTAAGTTACTTTTTCAACGCAACAAGTAACTTATTTAACCAACCCTTTAGGAAGACGGAACACTTCAGATTTAACGATAACTTTTCTATTTTTTACTATACATAATGAGTCATTTTCTCTAAAAAACTAATGGATTAATAAAAAAAAATTAAATAAAAACCGTTTGGTTTAAAGGAGGAAAAATAATTGATAACCATTGTTATACACTATAACTTTTTTACCAGCATTAAAGAATGTAGTTTCTCGGTGTGCAATATATAAATGGGTTAAACAAAAACGAAGAGTTGACGGTTTGGGGCTTTTAATTGCACATTTATTTAAAAATACAGGTCGACTAGTTTCGGTTTATGCCATCTTCAGGACAATTTGTCAGTTTGAGGTACATCAAAAATCAACATGTTTTTTTTAAATAAATGTGCTATTAAAAAGCACCAAACCGTCAACTTTTCTTTCTTTTTTGCCAATATAAATTAGTAAACGAAATTCCCAAAGTTTTAGCTTTGAAAAAAAATACTCTTACTTTTTGAGATATTATTGTTTGAACTCTTTCAAAAATATGCATAAGCGTTACTCGCCTAATATCCTGCATTACTGGGAATTTATTGTTAATATACGAACTTTTGCCATTTGCAGCTTGGGCCCAAAACCCCATTTAAAGTTAACATGGCCTTTGTGTGAATATTTTTTTATTTGGCGCAGCGTTTATTTCCGAAAAACGAAATAAAGCAAATAAATCATGGTAATTCTCAATAGAGTATTGAATCAAAGCAGCGACGCTGATTTTTTCTACCTGTGCTCAAGGGTTATAGTTGTAGTAAGGACTACTACTACTACCTGGAGGTTGTAGTAGGAACTACTATTAAGGGCAATTTCCTAAACGGTAAATATAGTGGTTTAGTTCTGCAATCATAAAAGCTAGTACGAACAACATTTTTGTATAATTTTTTGTGTAGTTGATTTAGAAGTCATTTCTTTAATTTTTGCCAGTAGGAAAAAAAATTGGAAAATGTACAAAAAAATATATAATGATCTAAAAGTATCTTAACTTTGGACCCCTCTAATCTAATTTTCTGCTAGGTTGCAGAAGGTAAATCTCTGGCAGGATGTAGCCTAATCAATTTAGATTATAAATCTGAAAAAAACTTGAAAATCTAACGAGGGAAACTTGAGTTATGAGTGCAGAACTAATGCTCGATTTCATGATTTTTCACAATTTTTCCTCCCAAACTCGCGCGCTCTCTAGGGATTCGCATTAATTATCAGTTATTTGGTTATAATTTGCAAAGAAGCTTCAGAAAAGTGGGATGGATTTTCTATACCTTGTTATTATCTCCAACGGAAAATTTTTCGCGGGTGTCTAGGAAGATGCTCTTAATACAACGCTCCAGAATGGGAAAGAAAATTCAGCGTCGATAATTTAATGCAATATCAGTTAGGTTGGACTTCCTATTTGCTGATCGATCCTACTTTAATACACCAAACTTTAAAAAGCAAAAACTAATTACTATTAAAGATTTCTTTTAGTAAATTGAGTGGGGAGCATAAAGGTTTTGTTCAGAAATAGCAAAATTAGTTAAATTGGTACATATTAATTATTATTTTGCAATGTTTTTAATAATCGTGTCCACTTTTTAATAAAATTTAGCATACGAGTATTCTTTAAAAGGAATATACTGGTACATTCGTTGGTAAGTGGGTGAAAATTAAACGCGTGAGGGTTGTTTCAATTAATCAAAAGGACAAATTGTCGTAAAAGGACGTACGCATGAGGGTGGTACAAAATCTTATTTTGAAGCTCTTTGTGTCGAGCTCGACATAAATGTCAAGAATACATGGGAATCAATAAAGTTCTGGAAGCGAACGTAATGACAACAATAAGGACGAGAACTGTGCAATTCAGGGTTGTTTCGCGATTACATTTCCCTGTTTATACGTAACATAAATACCGCGGGATGCCAGCAGGACGCCGACTAGAAGTGCATGTTCCATGTCTGGCATGGGGTGCACAACTAAAAGCTAGTTTGTAGTGTCGCCTTGAAGAGAGCACTTAGCCCGTATAGCGGGTGGACTATTTTCGAGGCGCCATAAAGGACAAATCACGTTTTTCTTAAGGACGAATGTGCCAAACTAGACATATGCCATTTCTTGAAGATTGCGGCTTCTCTATTCAGTTCAAGATTTTATTGCATCTTCTCCCTGCCGTAAGGCCGTTACTATTTTTATTGATATGTTTGTAAATAATCATAAAAATGTGGGGCATCTTGTTTTGCTGCTGCATAAATTCGATGTAGCGGAAATAATTACTGTATGAAAGTTTGGGGAACGCTCGAGATAACCATCGTTAAATTATAAACTAATTTTTCGGAATTATCCCTGCGGACACGGGTCATGCGACTCGCCGCTAATGTTTGCTAATAGCAATTAAGGCATAATTAAAATAGCACGAGCTATCACCCATTTATGAGAATACGAATTTTCATACAGATACATCATACATATATATTATGTTGATAGGTGTTATTCAAACGGGCATATTTTAAAACGGATTGAATAGCAAATGCAATAAAAAAGTCTTCGTAAAAGAGTTATTGCTGCAATAGCCGTTCCAGTAGAAATGATATATTTGCTGAAAGCGCGTTTATTCCGAAAGTACCTGGAATTGTCGACGGATTTCCAAAAGAATTTACTACAACAAAAAAGGCGCAACTACAGCACAATTTACAGCAGTAAAAGTGATGTAAATCAATGCGCTTTCTGAGCGGATCCCTCCTCGGAGAAAAATATTTGCCATCTTATTGTTATTTTAAAAAAACATTCCCCTTGCTAATGCATTGATACCTTGCAGTTAACAGTTTTCAGCAATTCGCAACGATTTATAGGTTTTTAAGAAATGCATTAGTAAAATATAAACGCTTAAAATCCATTAGTAGACGAGCTTGAGGAAAATTTGCTGAAGTGCGCACATCCCTAGTTGACTCAACAACTCCCCAAGGTGTATGCTAATAGTATAAATCTAATATTTTCTCCACTTCTGTTGGATTAAACACCATTTATACGATTACGACCTGCTACACGCTAAATTCCAGACCGATATTATGATCAGAGAGATACTTTATGTACATAAACAAAACTACACCATTTTAATTTGCATATAAACTCACTCTTAATGACTAGTTTATTGCTTCTACTTACAATTAGATAGACACAAATTTAAATTATGCTTTTAATTACTTCACTTTATTAACTCTTTCAAAAAATTTTAAATTTCCCAACTACTCTAAGTAATAACTTTAAATAATATGAATTTTATGCAAATCTTAACAACACTTATAAAATAAAACCTATAAATTCAAGTTATTTATTTCAATCATTGCGTATTATTTATACTACACTTGTACCATATTACTTTAAAAATATTAGTACGTTAACAAAAGTTCCCAACTCCCAATATTTTTTACTTATATTCATTTTTAATTATTTTAAAACATCCAATAAAAACCAATTTTGGACATTATTTATAATTATGCAATTCTTATTGTTTATAAGCAAGACTTCTCTATATATAGTGGAAAGTATATCGGCTTAAAAAAGTTTGTCAAAATATGTCGAAATTTGATAAATTTTATACATATAACATGCCCGAAAAAAATTAAGAGCGCGTTAAATTTTCAAAAAACAAAAAAAAATCATTACATTCTTTAAGGTAGTGTTAATCCAAATATCAAAAAAATATACAGAGTGTTCCATTAAAAAAAAAAAAGTGTAATAGCCTGCACTCCAACTACGAAAAACCCTGTATAGACAAAAATAATGTCTGGATATGCGCATCCATAAACCATGCAATTTTGTAATTTAAGTTTTTTTCCTATCTATTAAAATAAAAGATAAATCTTCCGATTTCGCACTAAAAACTCACCCTGTATATATTTTTTGAAGATGCTTCAAATGTATGTTCTAAATTTTTTGTTAAAAAGCAAACTAAAACGCTGTGTTCTGAACTCCCCTATGTAAGCAATTTAATGCTGTACTTAACTTACAAATGTTTCACACTTTAATTCTATTTAATTTATTTATTTTCCGCCAATCCATATTTATTTCATTTACAGCAGTTGGATTATATTTCATTATTTTTAAATTAATTTTAATACGTCTTTTAATAGTTCTACATATAAGTGTAGATAGAGTGTTATGCATTTAGTCAATGAATGTTTTATATACAGGGCGTGGAGGAACCAGAGAGTCGAACCGAAATTTTGGCGTTGAGTTACGGTACAGTTTCTATTCAATTTCGGATAAATTAAACTGAGGTAAATGGGTCCAGGGAGTAAGTAAACTGCAAAATTGTGTAAGTATTTTATGTTTTTGGTATTGTCATCTATGTACACACATATTTACTATATAAAACAACAACTCCAAACACGTTTTTATTTCTATTTCTAATACAAATACAGTTGAAAAAACGGATTTACAATGTGGTAAGTTAAAAAGTTTGGATTTTTTTATTAACATGCACCAATTATTTTTTGATATTGTTTAGCTTAGCATAAAGTCTAAATATAACTGAATTATTGCATGTATACAGGGTGTCCCAATTTGAGTTGCATTACTTGAGTATCTTTGTTATTATTAAAGGTACAGATTAGGTTAAATGGGCAATGTTTTGCAGTTTTTTATACTTATCCAGATACCATTTAAAAAATCAAAAATTCCGAGCCATTTCGAAGATAAACGGAAAAAAACCGAAAAATGCAATTTTGTAGAATTCGATTATTTCGTTTAAAAGTTATTCGATTCGTAAAGACGGATTTAAATATGTTTATTATAAAAATATCACAAACTCGGTTTTCAAGATATTAATAGCAACTTATTGAATATTTGAACAGTAAAATTGCATTCTTTTTGCCTGATTACAACGACGTATTACAATCCATATTCGAAGTAATACACTACGTAATACTCGATATTACTTGAATTAAATTAATTATGACTTTTAGACAGGACTTCTTTAAACAAATGACAATTCGAGCTATTATTTTAGATTATTGTATGGGATATAAGTCCAGAACTTGTCATTTTGTTCATTTAGTTAAGGGAAAGGTTGCCGTTTGTAAATAATTAATCAATCACTAAAACTTATTATTTCTAACTTGATGTGCAATAAACCGATATACTAATCTAAAGTGACAGCTTAAATCATTATTTGTTTAACGAAGACATGTCAAAAAGTCATGGATTACTAAATTAATTCAAATAATGTCAAATATTTCATAGTCTGTTATTTCAAACATGGATTGTAATACATTGTTGAAACCAGAAAGAAAAATTCAATTTATTTGTGGAAAAATCCAATATGATGCCCATTTAGAATAAGAAAGTTGCTATTGATATCTTGAAAATCTAGTTTGTTATATGTTTATAAAGGACATACTTAGATTAGACTTTACGAACCAAATAACTTTTATTCGAAACATTCTTTTGTAACTTTTTTAGTTAATGAAATAATCGACTTTTTCAAAAATTGCATTTTTCTGTTTTTTCGTTTATCTTCGGAATGGTTTGGAATTTTTATTTATTTTAGATGCCATCTAAATCAGTATAAAAAGCTGCAAAACATTGCCCATTTAACCGAATCTGTAAAACTTTATTAATAACAAAAGTACCCATGCAATGCAACTCAAATTGGGACACCCTACGACCCTACCTTATTATTATTATTAGGTCCGAAGTCGCTCGAAGTAAACAAAACCAGGGATGGAATCACTTGATGATTCCTAATAATTAGTCGCTTTGTCAACTATGTATAAATATAATTTTACTTTATTTTATTAGGATGTCTACACTTTCTTCTTTGCATTTCCTCTTTATTAATTGAATTTGATAGAGCTGTCTTGTGTTCATTCATGTTAAAATAAAACGCATAGTTGCGATTTTTACAGATTGCTTAAATATTCGGTAATAGGCAATAGGTCCAGATACCTCAAATTAATCTAAAGTCATTTTGGGGAAAGATTCATGAGAGGCAATAGGGCCGCCCCATTTCCATAGACTAACCGGATCCTGAAGGGTCTTTTTATTATATTTTTTTAACCTTAAAACCGCAAAATTTACCTATTACAAAATACTATGCAAAAAACGTAATCAATAATTGAAGAATGTACAAAATACTCCTATAATTACCTAAAAGTACCTTAATTTTGGACCCCTCTAATTAAATGTGCTAGGTTGCAAATGGTGACTATCCGTTAGGATGTAGCCTAATCAATTTAGATTATGAAACTGAAAATCTAACAAGGAAAACTTGAGATTTTACTGTAGAACTAATGCTCGATTTCATGATTTTTCACAATTTTTCTTCCCAAACTCGGGCGCCCTCTAAGGATTCGCATTAATTATCAGTGATTCGCTGAAAATTTGCAAAGAAAATCCAGAAAAGTGGAATGGATTTTCTATTCCCTGTTATTATCTCCGACGGAAAATTTATCTCGGACGTCTAGGAAGATGCTCTTAACGTATTTGTAAAAATTCAGTTCATATCATAAGGGCATAAGCTTCTGGTGGCTTTAAAGTCAAGAACTCTGAAATGCCGATGTATGTTACCCGAACTTACCTTATGAAATGAAAATTGTTAAAATTATAAAACACATAAATAAACACTAAAATTAAATTTATAACTTAAAAAGTAAACACACTAAACTGGTTCATAATATTCCTTGATAGAATAATAGGGTGATTTTTGAAAGAGTCATTGTATTTTAAGTGGCTCTGATTTCTTGAACGTTTCTGGTATCGTGCTCCTGCAGATTACTATTCTTAACAAATTTGTATAGATGTGTTCTGACATATTACTTTTGTAGATAATAGTTAGGATTTTTTGCGTTTTGAAGGCATATTTCGGTAGGACTCTCTGAAGCAAAGGTTGAACATGGTGCGAATGATTATTTTCTGAATGAATAGGATCCTTTCGTTTATATTACAGGCATTCCCCCATGATATGATGTTGTATGAGATATGCGAGTATGCAAGTGCATCGAATACTGTTATAAGAGCTTGAGGACTGCCTTGTATACGCTGTTTAGTCTAGAGGCCACCACCTGTATCTGCGCATTTCATGATAAAGTTTTATCAACCGTGGTACGTGGAATTTAGTACTTGCTTCTGCATTATCTATTTGGCAAGGAAGGGGTGTCCTATTGTAGAATTATACTGCAACTGTTTTACTAGTGTTGAGAAACAGTTTATTCTTGTCACACCAGCTTGAGATTTGTTCCTTAGCATCTGAAATCTTACAGCTCTTACTAGGAATATGCCGCTAGCATAATTGATCGATCATCAGCGAAGTTGAATAAGAATCTCTCTTAAATGAATCTAGATAAATATATTCATATATATTAGGAAGACCAGTGGGCCTAGTATTGATCCTTGCGCTACTACGTTATCAATGGTATGTATGTCAGATCTCTTCGCATTTGTTTCTACATACACTATATATATAACTAAAAGAAACTATCCGGTTTACTGCATTTCCTTGGATTCCAATTGCCTGGAGTTTATTTTTCATGAATCAATGGTGTCGAAAGCTCTTGGCAAATCAAAAATTATGACCGCTACTTGCATATTAGATTCTAACTTTATCTCCTGGATAAACTCCGCAGTTGTTGTCCCCGTGGACCTTCCCTCTCTAAAACAAGGTGGACAAGCAAAAGTATGTTGTTCTTATTTAAGTAACCCCAGATTTGTTTTGCTATTACTTTATCAAATATTTTTGAAAAGGCACTGAGCATCGAGATTGGCCGGTAGTTTTCTATGCACTTAATATTGCCCTTTTTGAACACAGGAACAACTTTAGGCAGTTTGGGTGCACTTGGCAATGTCATGAGAGTTGAGATCGAGAGATTCACCATGTAAATGATAAGTTCGCATATATTGGTTGTGATTCTTTTTATCATCTTTATTGACATCGTACCCCACATTGTTCTTACTATTTCCAAATTTCCATGATGTTACTATTTGTTACTCGGTGGGGAGTTTTCGCCTGAAATATTCCATGATTTTCTTTTCTGTAACCGTAGCGAAGTTTTTGCTAAATGCTTTTGCTACAAATCTTGGGTTGTTTAGTAATTCATCAGGATTAAATCCTTACGTGGTCTTTACTTTTCTCCTTTGGCAGACAAGTTCATCATTAATACTTTCCCATATCTTCCTGTGTTTATTGCCAGCTTTGTTTATCATCCCATCTATTGATCGATATTTTTCTGCTATTATAATTTCCTTGTAGATATTCGTAATTTGATTTGTCATTTTTAGTCCCGGATACTTTCATCATCCCAGGTTTTGGAAGGCATTTTAGGATTGGGTCTTAGCTTTATCATTGGGAAAGTTATGTTGACATAATAGTTGATATTTTCCATAAATTTATCAACATCGATATCGATGTTACCGGTTTTGATTTTTAATATGGTCCCAGTTATTTTTGCAAGATGTCGAAAGACTACAACTGAGCAAGAATCATAAAATATTTTTAATCCCGTACGTTATTTGAGCAAACTAATTAAATATTCTTTAAATGATATACGTTATCTGAGCAATTTTGTGTTTACGAAAATCGACATAATGGATTTGGTCGTAAAGGCTAAAACCTCTTCTGATTTCTGTTCTACTTTATATTTACATATTATAGTATGGTTATAAAATTTGCTCAGAAGTCCATCCCAAGATGTATATTGAGATCTGCTATATTGTCATCTCTTGTCTCTTCTTCATGGATGTTGTTCATCAGAATTTCTGATGTTATCTGCTTCATTCTTACTTCTTATTTTTATCTTCATTATTTGAGATTTGTGATCAGATATAAAGGTGTCTAAAATTTCACATGTAAAGTTTTGTTTAGGAAAGTTAGAAACTATACAATCAATTTCTGTCTCAGATGTTCCTGCCTTAGATATGTGCACTCTTGTTGGTCGATCGTTCTTGTTTATTAGATTGAAACTATCGAAAACGTTCTTCCTAAATTTAGAATTTTCTAATTCTGCCATTTGGTTAACATTTATATCACCACACATCGGTGCCGTATTTAACTTTTTGGAGGCATGAGGCGCAAATCATAATTGAGGCCCCTCGGTATAATTATGTTTTGGGGTTAATACCTGTATTAGTATAATTTAAAAACAAAATATCTTCTTTAAATTTATACATGAAAGAAAAGAATTGTCAACAAGCTGATGCAAAAGTCTCTTCAACAAGGGGCGCTATGAACACAACCCCTTAATTTTTAAATGGCATGATAGGATAAGTAATAGTTCATTGGAAATTTTTTTAAATCTGAGTAGCATACAAAAAACATGTTAAGTTTTGAATACTTTTTGTATGTGACTGTAAGTAAAAATATCTTTCGAAAGAGGTATTATATACTTATCCTATAACGCCATTTGAAATTATAGGGGTGTTTTCTACGCACAATTTTTTCCCTATCATGTTACAATAACATAATTTTAAATTTGCTGCAATTTGTTATGGAGTCTAAAAATACTAGTAACTAGTTCATAGGAATTTTTTTGCTCAGATATCAGTTGCTGTCTTATTTTTTTTAAATCATTTACACATATCTGGTATTTTAGTCAGAATAAAATCTGTTGGAAAATTATCTTTTTCCACGACTATTGAATAAACGATTCATTATGTTTGAATAAGTAATAAAATTCATTACTAAATTTTTGCCAGTATTAAACATGCTCGGACCGTGTGCGGATCAATCACAAAGCTGCATTGGGTAACCAATTCGGCAATGAGCAATGGATTATAGATAATTTTAACCACACAATAAAATTTACCTTGAAGAAATAAAAAAATGTAAAAAATACGAAAAATAACCTCAACAAATTTGCATAAAATTAAAAAAAAGTCGTGGAAAAAGTACAGTATTCTACAAAGAACATATTTTAATTGGTATCTCTAATATTAAAAAGAAAATCTTTTTTTATATTCTTCAGTTCATACTATTGTCATATACTTTATCTGTTTATCTACTAAGAATTGAGGTTAATCTGACTGCGTTTGACAATTTTAATTTTAATTATCGAATTATTTATTTCATTAAAAATATATTTAGCTTGGTTATAAAAGTAAATTATACATAGTGTATTAAAATTATCAAATAATTGACATATTTTTTATTAAAAAAAAAATAAAACGCATTTCAAATGTTTAGGAGGTTTTTCGTTTTCTTACTAAAGGAACCAACTTTAATTTTTTTATTAGCAGGGGTATGTCTTTTGCATTTTTAAAAAGGTTTATGTTTTTATATTAAGTTATGCTTCTAAAATACGTATAATATAAAAAGTTAAAACATTACTATTTTCTTGAAAAATACAAAAAATTACTTGAACAAAAATTAGTTATGAATAAAATATAGATTGGTAATTCATAAAATATATCCGATATTTATTAAGGTTTTATTTTGTAACCAAATTTTATATTTTTTTTACTATCATAAAGATATCTTCTTTATTTTTTAATATTTTTAAATGCAATAAAATTGAATGAAATCTTAAAAACATTGTCTAAATAATACCTGAAACAAATATTTAATGTTATTTTGTTACTTTTAGCCCAAATATTTCCTTAAAAATAAATTAAAAAATAAAACAAACCAGCTATTTTTTAGACAATAATTATATGATTTCATTCCATTTTATTGCACTTAAAAATATTTAAAATAAGAATCAGATATTTTGGCAGGACGGTTACATTGTAAATGTGCAATAGTTTAGAGTTATTGGTATGCAAAAATTTACCATCATTGCCATTTTTTATTTAAATTTTGCGTTTAATCGTTAAAATCAGCGCACTGTGTCTGCGGTGACTCTTATTATAAAATTATACAGGGTGTTTGCTATCTCGATGCGTTAATTTTTTGTAACATAAATACATACCTGATGTCTGAGAAAATGTTAATTACAATTTTGGGTTCCAACGTTGATATTTTTACTAGCAATGTTCAATGATCATAAAATCTCTCTGGTCGCTAACCTTTTAAAAAATGTATAAACATTAAAAATAGGGATGGACGGTTTTTAATAACCGGCTTTTAAAATAAATTTGTCACATTAAAAAAATTCAAATAATATGTAAAAATCAGAGAGTCCAACCAAAATTTATTTGGTTTCATAAATATCATATATTTCTTTGAAAAAATGCTCAGTTTCTAAAATTTAAAGCCATATCGAACTGAAATGCAACAGAAACTATACCGAAACCGAACGGAACCGAAACTAAACCAAAATCGAAACGAAATTAGAGTCCGAATTATTTGTAATTAAATTATAGTTTTAAAAAAACGAAAAATAGATTCTAAACCCTCATTATTCGTTATCCATTAATTTTGTACAAACTGAAATTAACCATTAATATTTCGTTCCGGATTTGGTTTCTGTCTCAGTTTATTACAAAAATTCGAAAACCAATTAAAACCAAATCCAAGGTTTTTGGAAAACTAGAATTCGAAAACCGGTTTTGCAAAAAGTTGGTTTTTGTACAAACCCTAATTGAAAATGTATCCTTCAAATATTTCTTCGAGCTTTTCTATGATTTTAATAATGTTTTCTTCATTTTGTAAAATGTTGTCAAAGTATTTGATTTATGAAATGTATGTATATGTTTAAGTTATAGAAAATATTTTTTTCCAAAAGATATCAACTACTTATTAGGCATTTGGCAAATGGAATAAAATTGATAGTTATCAAAATATTACAAAAACAATTGAAGACACATGTGAATAAAGGTGTCATGTCACATTTTTTTTTAAATTGATTTTTTCGGATAAAATGTCACAAAGTATGCTATATTTTTAGTCTATGATGATTCTTCTTGGTCTATTTCAAAAAGCTTTTTATGATGAAATGTTTTTTTTGAATACAGGTATCATGTACTGATTTTTTTCTTATCCTATTGGAGTAAGTAAGTAATTTTTGCTAAAGTTTTAAATATAAGAGTTACTTTATAGTCCTTAACAGAGCAATAAAACAAAAATTATCAATTTAATTTAAGAAAAAGTTTCAGCAGAAAATAGTGACACAGTGTAAAACATATGACACACTTACAATTTTAAATTTGTATTTTCTTGGATGAAAAAATATAGGGGTGAAATAGAAAAAAAATATTAAGTTATATTAATATTTTTTATTGGTCCTATGAATATTTTGTTATTCATAATTTTATTGCTTCCTAATAACAACTCGGATAATAAGTAAAGTTTTAAGAACAATTCAAGAGGTTACTTTCAATCATTAAAACCGCAAATAACGCTTCCGTATAATAGTATGGTTTACCTTACAAAAATAAAACAAAAAATGAAAACCGCAAGACTTATTTGAGTGAGTACTGAAATGAAAATTTAAAATATATCATTAGGTACATAAATTATAATTTAATGTTGAAATTGTAGCCGTTGAGTTTTGATGTTTAAAAAATAAAGATGTTCTTTTTGTTTTTAAGAAATTAATACGTTAGGAAAGTTTATGAAAATGGAGATCATATTTACTCATAAATATTTATAAAAAAGTGATCATTCGAAAAGTAGGAAAGAAGATTTATTAATACAGTTTAGCCCTGATAAAACATGGTGTTTTCTCGCCGTCAAGAGTACGCTCCTGATTTATCCGCCTATCTCATTTCCGCATCTCTTTTAGCTCCCGCCGCCGTCGTTGGGCCTTTCCTGTCGTTGCTTTTACTTTTGTTTTCATCTTCCCGAGGGTAATGATGCTCGAGCTCGTCATTTTTTATAATTTACGTTTTCCTACCGCTGACATTCCGTCAATCACACTTTTTCGTATCATTTGCGTTGTTACGACAATACTCAACGGTCGTGGAGCGGCAACGATACGACAGATTTAATTTTTCATTCCATATTGCCAAAGCACTTCTCCACAGTTCATAAATCGGAATGACGGTTGTGATATTTTATTCGTCCTGTTCGTGCGCAAACCAATGACCCGAAAATAGGAAGCGTAAATTACCACTCGTCTCGCAAATTAACAAATTCTATACGGCATCGTGACGTTTTCGTACTTAGAAAAAGCTTTTAACAATTATAATAAAAATTTATTAAGCATTCAATTTAATATGTAACTATAAATAATATCTGTATTTTATTAATTTTATTACCATATGTGGATTAAAATATGGTATACAAAGTAAACTCAAACTGTTAAATCTTTACACCTGTGATTGCAATTTGTGGGTATTAAAATAATAAATACTGTCTGGCTAAAATTTATTACGCTTAAAATATTAAATACAATTTATTTTAATAGTTGTCGATCGTTTATGGTTTTACCGTTTTGTGGTTTTGGTTGAAAATCCAGCTGAAAACTATCAATCTATTCGGGTACGCTTACAATGTGCGAACATGTATAGTAGATGTGGCTGTCCACGATGTCCAGTCTCTGGATTGTGGCTCGATTACTCCGGTAATGAAGCACCAATATTGATAAATATCCAATAATAACTCATTGTTAATAGCAGTTCAGGTGAGGCTGCAAATAATGTCGGCTTTACGCCTCTATGCTGATATATCGGCACGGTCATACATGGCCTGCAATCTATCAAAGTAAGACCACAATAATTTTGCAAATTAAGCAGTAGTGAATGCACTTGATAAATAGGGTATCATTATATAGTCACACGATTATTATTTTAAAGAGTCTTCTGTGCGCTCTAAACGATTCAAGTAATTTGCATAACGTATTTTAACGAGAAAAAATAGTGATAATAGTTGAAGTATAATCATTCTTTGAAAGTTGTAACAGAAGAGGTGAGGGCCAATTTCTGCCGAATAAATTCCAGTTGACAAGTTTCAATAATCCGTTCTCTATCCGTAAACAAGCTTGTCACATATTAAATTGGTGCATGTCGGCTTCAGAGGTGCACTGGATGGATTTGCATTGTCACAGAAGCGGCGCTATTGGTATTGGTATTGCCATTGCCTAGATTCAATTTCCAATATGCATATAGGGTGCGCGTCCCGGTTTAGGTGGCATTACTGTAGTGATCGGATTTCCCGTTCCAACCCTCGACCCTAAAGCATGACCACTGTCCTCTATAACCGCTATTCAACTCTGGAATCGCGCTATAGTTCTGCATTTGTAGTGGCTTCGACTTGCTTGCACATACGCATAATACACACATTGCTCGCTATATTTCGATCATTCAAAATTTAATTGGTTTTGATGCCGTATTTCGACATATTACTACCGGAATTAATATGGAAACTATGACCGGAATCTATATGACCACTCACAAACTTTAATTAGATACTGCTTTTACGAAAGCTAACGGATCATATTAAAGAATCACACACACCATAAAATGCCTAATCATCGCTGTTTAAACCATTTCATCTTTAATCTGTTACAAACTTTTATGTCGAGCTTATTTCCCCACAAATTAACGAGACGTCGTAATACAAGTGAATTTCATAACCGATCGTGTTCATTGCAGCGCATTAAACCAGAAGTACCTAATATCCCGACCCTATTCCTTCATAGCTCTTGCTTTTAAAACCATATTTTTCAATTAAGTTTTTTGGTACTACGAAGCATCATCTACCCTTCAAGTGTAGGCTAATAACCCTCCATCCGATACGATCCAGTGCGCGCTTGACGCGATCTTCTTCAATGTTTTTAATGATCTGACATGATCATCTATTCTCTGCTAGGCAATTTTCTACTTGCATAATTTTAAAATTAATCACCATTCTTACAGAAATATGAAAAATCATTTGAAAATAGATACCGCAATAAACTGCTCCTCACTGCTCAATTATTTGTGGATTAAATAAAGCTTAGCGCATAGACCTATACATTAAAATTGCGGTTTATAGGTACACTACGAAATTTGCTTCTTTTATGGCAGTCCAATAAATGCTGCTGGATTGTGGATTGCTAGGTCGACACCAGTAAAACATAATTACGTAGATGGACAAAGTCCACCTTATTAAGCCGTCAGTTTATCACAGCTCGATTGCAGTTGTAAAACCCGAGGATTTATCATTCCACATCGCATCAGTTTATCACTCAATATGCATGCTACACTACTGCTGAACATGAAATATAATCCAATAAATAAAACACATCTACTGTTTTTAATTCAATTCAACTATCATATTGATTAATTACTACTGTACACTTAACGCATATTAATTTTTGCTTACTCTAAAATAAAATTATTGTATTTTTAATAGTACATATTTAATAGCGTTCCTGTTAATCTACAGGGTATCCCGAAATTGGCGCCAAAGCTTTGTTGGTGACCTTTTTGTAGAGTACTGAAAAATAGTTAAAAAATTTTTTTTCGCTATTTGATATGAGAAATATTTACGTTCAAAGTGAATCCCAAGTAACAGATCATGGGAAATATCCCTGTGCTTAAGTAAATTTTACCTAATTAGGGAAAATTTACGTAATATTGCCCAAAATAACGACTTTAAAGGCATTTCGTTGGGCATTAGTTAAGGCATTTTTACCTGGTAGACATTTTTACCAATAAGACGAATACTAGGGAAAATTTACCATTATTTAACCTACTTTATTACTAATTGGTCTTATTTCTTCAAAATTGAAAATAGGGAAATTCTAAAGTAAAATTTATTTTACCTAACGTCGCCTTTAGAGTAAAAATATCCTGTTAGTCAAATTTATAGTAAAACTTACTAAAATTTTACTTTTAAAATGACTATTAGGGAAAAAATACTTCATAGTAAAATTTTAGTAAATTTGGTTGCATTTCCTATAATTGTAATATTTCCTTACTAGTCGAAATTAGGGTTATCATAGTCAATAATTTTAAATTAATAACTTTGTGGTCAAACTTACTAGTTTGGAGGACTTTAAAGGCATAGTTCTTTCTAGGCAATTTATGTAGTAGTGGATGAAGAAAAAATTACGTAATTTAGGATATTTTTAATTCAAAGTTGTCCACAACTACTTGTTGATGTTTAACATAATATTTTTATAGTAACATTATGTGTACCTTAAGATTATTATTAAATCTAACGAGTTTAATGTATTCTGTCTCAAACGCATAGCTGATTTATCATGATGGGAAGAACTTTCATTAAATCATATCGGATGTTTACAACATATTATTACTTATAAAAAATACTACCAGGGGATACAAAAGGAAATCAAATTGATTCCACATCTACATTTATAATCTTGGTATTCTTCACAGAATTTAAATGAACCTTTAAATTTAAAAGAGACCACTGCTACCAATTTTTAGGTTATATTTTTAGGTTATAGGAACTTCGCGTTTGATCTCAAACGTTCGTGTCCTATTCTTGCCCTCAAAGTAAAATTTACTTATTCAGGACAAAAATACTTCAAAGTATTATTGGCTTTGAGGTAAAAAGTTTCAATTAAGGGCAAAATTACTATAAAGTCAAATTTATAAGAATTTTTACCAAGTTTCAAGGAAAAGTTACCTAATTGGCTAGAAAATAAGTAAAATTTCCTATTAGGTAAATTTTAGCAATGTCGCCATATTTATTACTAATAAATTTTAGGTTAAGTATAAATTTATCAAAGATTAATGATTATTTATATATTAAAATAAAGTTATTTAAATAAAAAGTTAACAAATCATACGACTGTTCTTTAAATAAATATTTAAAAATTGAAATTACACATAGAAAGCTAAGACCACAAAAAGTCTAATCTAATTAATAACAAAAATTATTTTTAAACAAAGATTTTTGAATGGGGAATTGTATTATTTCAAGGTAAAATCCATAAGTTTCACAGAATTTTTTTTTATCGCAACCAAATTTGAAGCATAGGCGAGTAGTTTCAACAACACCCCGAATACTACATAATATAATGAGTAATAAATATTAGTAAACCATCATGGATACTTTAACTTATAATGGAATTCATGTTCCCAACATATTTCATTCTAAGAAATAAAAGTTGGTAGTCTTGAGCCAAAATCGTTGTAGAACATCTTTATTATTGAGGTTGGGAAATATTTGGGAAATACGTAGTAAACTTTACGTCGGCATTACGTAAATTTAACGTAATTAACTTATAGGTAACTTCCCTTATAGGTCGACAATTAGGGAAATATTACGTCGAAACTACAGTCAATTTTTTCCCCTTTACGTAAAATTTACGTAAAGTTTACGTAATAACGACGTAATTCGTATAGGGCAAAACGACTTGATATGCCAAAATTACGTAAATTTTACGTAATTTTGACCAAAATTGTTACTTGGGATATTTTTGAAATCATAAATTTTCCAACCAATATCATTTTAAAACATTATGATTAAAGAAAAATGCAACTTAATAATTAAAGTAAATAGTGAAAAGTTTCAATTTATTAAGAAAAATTAGATTTTTTCTTTTTTTTTTGGTGAACAATCTCGTGAAAATGATCTGAGAAAAGTGTTTTGTTATCTAAATTTTAATTTAAAAGATCCAGTAAGTTCGTTTTCTCTTAAAGTAGGTAGATTTTTTAAATTGTTTTTATGATCATGAATTCTATAAATATAATTTTTCAGTGTAAGATAACTCCTAACACCCATCATGTTAATCTGAATTTAATCAAGAACATTAACTACAGTATGAGAAATATAATTTTTCTTTAATTTTCCAATACTCAATTAAAGGTTCTTAACAACGTAGAGCAGAGTTTGGGCGCCAATTTGGAGACACCCTGTATATTTTCCACTAATAAAAATTATTGAAATAATTCAGAGTAAATCTATATTGCAGTAAAGGGTGAATAATCTTAAAAATACTAATCGTGATATGGTTATAATGTTTTGGTACTAAAAGTACTAACAAAATTTGATCTATAAAAAATTATTTGGAAAATATTAGATTTATATTTCCTATTTTAATCTTATCTTAATATGATGTTTTTTTATAAGATATTTTATAAACAGCAACATTTTTTAAATTATTAAATTGACAAAATTATCGCGTGCAATAGCACAAGAAGTTTCATGTGGACACATATTTTTTTAGAATAGTTTAATAATTGAAGACACAAATGGCTAAAGTCTAGTTTTCATTAGTACAGTAAGTGGTCGAGTTAGTAGGGCGAGCTAATACTATCCTTGACTCACTTGACTAATGAAAACTAGGTTTAAACGCGCCATAGCACATTTTTTTTTTCAAATTGATATTTTTTTGATAAAATTTCACAAAACATAGCAGCATGTATTCAGCGACCGTGATGAAAATTTTAGAGACGTCGTTAAAGTTAATCACGTCTTTAAGAAAATATTTCTTGTGAAGAAATATTTTTTAATCACGTGATTAACGATAACGACGTCTCTAAATTTTTCATCACGGTCGCTGAATACACGCTACTATATTTTTATTCTGTAATGATACTGTGCTTGTTATATTTCAAAAACGCCTTTTATGGGCAAATTTTTGTTTTTTGATAAAGTTTTCATACATATACTGATTTTTTCTACTTCTATTGGAGCCAGTAAGTAAATTTTTACTAAAGTTTTCAATCTTAGAGAAAAAAAAAGTACCTAATAGAATAATAAAACAAAAATTATATATTTAATTTAAAAAAAAAGTTTCAGCAAAAAATGTAATTTTTCTTGTAATAATTAGTTTGCGACATGACACCTTTATCCACTTGTGTCTTCAATTATATTTGCTGAAAAATTGATTTTATTTATTTTAAAAACGATTTTTTGCAAAATGCATTCAAAGAAATTTATGAAATAAAAAAATAAACTGATTATTGCTAAAATAACTGCGACTAAAATCTAAAAATATTTTACAAAAATTTCAAAATGTAGGAGTTTTCGCCTCGTGGAATTATTTTTTAAATCCTGTGTATGTACCTACTAGATCTTAAAACAAGAAAATTAAGAAATAAAAATTGCTGTATGATTGATTAAAATTGTGTGATAGTAACTATGATAGTTATAACTTAGAATAACTTTAAAAAGTTGTCTTGGATCGTGGAGAAAGCATTACTTTTTCAATAAATCGATAAAATGATTACAAATAAATTTCCACGTCCACACAAAATAATCTTTGTTGTATTATATTTCGTCTAGTGAAATGTGTGGTTATCACTACAACCTAACTAATCTGACGTGGCGGCTTATTGACAAGTGCGCAATGTATTATGCACTTTGAGGTAAAAGCAGTCCCGGAAACAGTTTGTGAATATTGGAACTCCCGTAGTGTTTCAAACATACGCTGCTTGTACCAACATTGATGTTTTATTGTAATTTATATTCAACAATTATTTGGATTTTAACTGATCCATGGACTTTCTTAAGTTTATTAATTTTACCAACGTACCTGGAAATATTTCATTTGTTGACGATCACGTGGACCGAAAGGCTGTGTCAGTAAAATTGTCTTTCTAAAGACAACACCATTTCTTATTATGACATATTTGGTACTAAACTCAAAAGAATTTCCGTCCAAGCAGGACGGACTCTGATTATCTTAGTATGGAAATCAATGTAAAAATTCCGATATTTTTTATCATAAAATCAAGAGAACTACGTGGAGTGTATAATCTTGACTGATTTTTAAATTGAAAGAAATTTGGTACCGATATTTTTTATTTAAATTTCTTCAGTTTTTTGGCACAAAAAAGACTACCTAGAGGATCATAATTAGAAACGTCATGCTTATAAATATAACTTAAAGTGCGTGAAGAGTTTCCATGATTTCGAATCTGTGTAGGAATAAAAAAAAGTAATAAATTATAAGTAATATATAATTTGTACATAATTTAAGAAGTTCTTCAGTACTCTTTTTAAATGAGATGTATTCAAAAATATGTCTATTGCATTTAATTCTCCTAAAGTATATGTTGTTGTTTTTAGAATAAAGACCATTTACCATCGTATCCAATCAAGTTATACAAAAGTAATAGTAAAAATTTACTTTTAGTTTGGTTCATATTCTTAATTTTAATTTATTGTAATTAGATAAAAATACAATTATATGAGAATAGGATGTCAAACAGTTGGTTTCTGGTCAATATTTTCAAAACAGTTAACAGTGGAGGCTTTTAAATTTATTATAGGAATACATATTTGAAATTAACCTTCAGAAGTATTTCAAATTTTCTATCAACGCTAACGTTTCAAATATACTTTACAGTTTTCATTTTTTTTATTGCAATCTTTAATCTTTAACGTATGTAAATAGTATTTCTCTATGAACTAAAATGAACAGACAAAAGTCTCTTACTTTAATTATCAAAGTTGAAATAGAACTTGATACCTAGAAAAGGTGAGGAATATTTCTTGGATGAATTTTGATATAGAGCTGTGTGCGATTGTTGCTGAATTAGGAAAACCGCTTTGTATAGATTTTCATCGTCGAATAGGCTGTTTTTTGGCTTCATGATTATTTAAGATATTTTTCATTTAAGAGTAAAGTGAGAAAGTAAAAGATTTGAGATACACGTTTGAGGAAGAAGAATATAGTCTAAAGGTAAAAATCAAGTTTGTATATAGTCTTAATGTCAGAGATCGAATTATCATCTCTAATAATGTGAATTTAATGAAAGTTTGTTTATTAATAAAAGCATTTACCATCATCCTAAAGGTAACCATGTCAAATTAAGCTTATGTTTATTTCAAAGAACTGAAACTTTGGAGAAAGTAGGTAATGCGAAGAGACGAATAGATTAGAAGATCCCACATTAGGATTATTCCCTATGTAAAAGGGTTCGGAAGATACATTTTTCTCCATAGTTTTATTACTGCGTTGCGAATAACTTTACCATATTCTTCTTGCTCATATTCTTTAGTTTGTTCCTATGGAAAGTTTGCTCCCTACCCGTATGCTTTTCAAAAGAACTTTGTTTTCCTACAGGAAAAACTCAATTTTTCGCATTTTAAGTTTAGAGCTGAAACAAATGATATTTAAGTAAAATTTTATACAAATATGAAATAAAAATTTATTTTCAAATAAAAAGTGATAGATATTTTGCTTAAAACTTTTAAATACTTTATCTTATATTAAAGTTTTCTCCTAAAATTGTTCATCTTGTTATTTGTAATATACGATTCAGAATTTGGCCGATCTTTTTTGTGGACCAGATAATTGCTACTATAATTGTAGTAATATGTAAACGCGTTTAAGGGTCACTTCTTAATAGGCAAAAATAGCGGATTACGGCTGCCACTAGATATGCTAGTGCAAACAATATTTTTATTTTAGATTCTAGAGTTGTTCCACTAAATTTGGGAAGGGGGGGAAAATTGGAGAATCTATAAAAAAATATATAATTACCCAAAAGTACCTTAATGTTGGTCGCTTATAATTAATTCTGCATAAAATCACAACACAAAAACTTCTTCCCAGTTTTAGTTTAATTAATCTAGTTTACAAATCAGAAAGACATTTGAAAATCTGTCAAGAAAAAGTTGAGATACAGTGGGAGCCGTAATGCTCGATTTCATGATTTTTCATAATTTTTTATACGCAGCAACAAAAAACTCATAAACATTAATAATATGTACAATAGTTATTATGCAAAACTGTATATATTGTTGCTAGTATTTATTTAAACTGGGTATTTAATGTTTATATCAGTGCGCGGCGCGAGTAACATAAGTGACCCTTAAGAGCATCCCTATCCAGGGGAGTATCCTTTTATTAGTTTTTAGAGAAGTTGAGGAGACAGAAGCTAAAATGCTTCAAAATCGAAAGGCCAATAATTTCCCAATTAATTTGATTAAAAAACAATTAATGATTGTTATACCAAAAATATTCAACTACACTTGCTATCACATCAACAGCTCTCAAGATAAAGGTTCAACATATAAACTTTTTCCTTTGCCCCTTTTGGTAACATCTCTTCTAAATTAAAAAATATATTAATTAACCAAGATTTTAAGATAGCTTTTTTAACAACAGTATTATAAAAAAGCACTGGTTAGGTTAGGTTAGGTTAGGTTAGGTTAGGTGTGTATGAGCTAAGGTGTTTTTGTGGGTTGTACACCGTTTCATCGACAATACTTTTATAAACATAGCATTTTCATCGAATGCAAATTTATTCGTTTTATCGACACGACCGTTTCATCGACATGAACGTTTCATCTCCGCAGACGTTTCATCGACATAGCTAATTCATCTACACGGACGTTCCATCGACATTACTTTTTCGTAGACACAACCTTTTCATCGACGGGTATTTTTGTATAGACAAGCATGGTCCATCGACATTTAATACTATAAAAAATTACGGCAGAACCTTTTTACACGATTTATTTTCTTGTTGTATAATATTCTTTATTCCTTAGTATATTTGGGAAAATTTGAAATCGGCAAACGACGAACTCCGTTTTTTTTAATAATTAAAAAAATAATCGTCCTTTAGTGTTTTCACATTTTCCCGAATATTCTAATACTTTTGCGATTAAACATGTATTTGTCGACGAAGTGGTCTTGTCTATAAAAAGGTAGTGTCGATGAAACCTCCTTGTTGAAGAAAAGGATTGTCGATGAAAAGATAGTGTTGATGAAATGGTTGTGGATGAAAATGAACGTTTGTGTCGACGAAAAGGTTTGTCAATGAAAAGTTAGTGTCGATGATTGGTCGTATTGATGAATTGGTCGTGTCGATGAACTGTGTCAAGGTCATGTCGATGAAACCATCGTCAATGAAAATGAACTGATGATGAAATGGACTGTCCATAGCACGCCGTTCTTGTAGTAGTTTGTATATTGGCCAAACAGGCGGTCTTTCTCAACAAGAATCAAAAACCAAATTTTGTAAAATATATTTCAGATTCAGGGCATAACTTTGACAAATCAAATAAAATAAATTTTATAAAAATGTTTTTAAATAATAGAGCCAAATGTATTAATGATTGTTTGTTTGTGTTATGTTCAATTTTACATTCCATTCTTGCGTTGTTAAAAATCAGCTTCAGATTTTTATCACTATTTTGACATTTGATTTCGTCGATATATTTACTAATTGATATACATCTGATGATCGCAAGATCGAAAACACTTATACAGGGTGAGTCGAAATTAAACCGCCAAAATTTTTAGGCAGATTCTACGACTAATTTTAAGATAAAAAATCCATATAAACATATGTCCCTTCAAATGTGGTGTCAAAAAGAAGGTTATTGCACGTTTATTTGAAAACGCTTTGTACTAGAATTTTGTGTACACTTCAGATATGTTTTCATGAATTTTTTGAATTTTTTTTGGAGGCTTCTAAAGGGTAGTTTTTGACACGGTAGATAATAAAAACAGTCATAACTTTTTAGGGGTTCTTTTTTTTAGATTTTTTTTCTCAAAATAATGTTTACCAAAATAATTATTTAATTATATTTATTGAATTTAGTGGAACATTAAAGGCTATAACAATCCAAGATTATTATTATTAAATTAAATTAAAAAAGAAGCCTAATACTTATTTATAAGTAATCAACCTAATTTACTACAAATAAATGGCTTATTTGTATATGAACGTTTATTTGAGAGAAATAAATTATTTATTTAATTTTATAAGTTAAGTTTATTTCAAGGAAATACATTACATATTATTAATATACAAAGTTATATTCAATTGCAATATGTTTTAACAAAACTACTATATTTAGTTAAAAAGTGGTATATTTTGAAAATAAACTATTTATGAAATTAATTGAAAAATTAAAAAAAGACATGTGTATAGGTACCTCGTGTTTTATAGAAACAATTATTTTCATCTACTATTTGCATCAAACTGAGTGTAATGAACAGCTATTAATTCTTCATTTATTTTAACTCTCCCAACTTTTGAAATTGGAATAGGCTCTGAAAGTATAAATGATCCATTACATTTTATCAGCCATAAACCTGGTACATACATCATACATGTTAAACTAGCAGCAATGTTTTCTCATTATTCGGTCACTTTACATAGTTCATTTCAAGTTTTTATTTTTAAGAATTAAGATTAAGCATCAAAAGTTTATTTTACATACCTTGCTACGGAAATATTATTTTTTCCAATCTCCAGTCTATGTATGCTCAGATTATCCAAATTCTTTGTTAGCAATTATTACCTTTTCACTTTGCAGTTACTTGTGATTACACGACGCTTGTGATTAAACAACAAATGGCGAAACATCCACGATGGGTCTTTATCTGACATGCGCAATGTACTCGGAATAAACTTTATTTGGCTTAGACAAATCTTTTTTGCAGAAAACGAATAATTTATTTATTATAAATAAGCCTAGCTCAGATAAACTATTTAGAAATGATTTGTATTTTAAACTAAGGGTTTATTTCTTATAAATAAATTTATCGGTCACAAAGATATTTATTTCATAATATCAAAAGATAGCAAGTAAATTATTTATTTGAATCAGATTATAACATGAATATATTTACTTTAACCAAATTTATTTTACTCTAAGATATATTATTTGAGCGAACTATGTATATATTCGTGAAATCCAAAACTATAAAGTTTATTTATTAATTCATCAACGGGAATGACCTCCCTCCATAAATTTTATTATAACAATTTTACATGTTGTAAAAATAATAACAGTAAAAGTGCAGAAATTACCATCTATAACTTTAGTATAAGTAGATATACAAGAAAAGAAATAGGTACCAAAAAACAAAAATAAAGGTAGCATTTTTCATAACAATGTGGCGCAATAAATATTTATAAATAGTCCTCAATGTTTATATTCGCCAAATTACGCTTAAATTGACTTATTTTAGATGAAGACATATCGAAATGAACGTTAATGTTGATTGTTGATAGCATTAGCTATTCTAACTATTCTTGCTATTGTTGTGTGCCCATCCACATGTACCATGTGTGTTATTATAAACAATGTGTTTATTAACATTTTTAATATTAATCAGAGCCGGATTACTATGAAGGCTAATGAGGCTATAGCCTCAGGCCCTCCAAAAATTCGGCCCTTTAAAAATTCTGATTTCCTGAAAAATATCGAAATTCATATTATACCTTTAAAAAATACACAGTGCTTGAGTAGAATTTTCATTTCTATGTACGAAGTATGCCCGATTGTGACCGATTTACGTCGAAAATGTACGAACACTAATTACAGTCTGTCAAGCACCACAGAACACTGTACTTTATTAACATTTGAAGAAACTAACTTCATCAGACTCCAAATAACTTCTTCATAGTCTTTGTCTTCTGATGAGCTAGAGTAGACAATTTTTTACTTTGTTTTCTTGACTTTACTTCCGTTTTCCCCTTTGGATTTTTTGGGTTTAAGTTTTTGTTTTTCGAACTGTTACATTACTTGTTGATGGCTGTTCTTATGCTTCCTCTAAAAAATCCTTAATAGTTATGCTTTTTCCTGCATAGATCTTCTTCTTTCACTTTGGTCCACCAGTTTATAGATATTCGGCTAGTTTCTTTTCAAGCCAAAAGGGAATCTACGATAGTCATGATCAACATTTTTATTCTTGGGCTAGTCTATTAACTTTTGTTTGTTCAAAGGATGTATTCCACATTATTCAAACCCACCAACCAAATTATTCATAAGCATTAGCAATGTTGGAAACACATCTTTAGGAATATAACCATATTTGCTCTTTTGATTGGGCCAAAGAATATCACATCCAACGGTTGTGTAAGATGAGTGCTGTTTGGTAGCGGATTTATCTGGATAGGATTTTTACTGAAACTAGGAAATCTAACTCAACTAGTGGAATACTATAGTCACAGAGTTGAGAGTTTTATTAAATGTTCTCTTCCTCTGAGAAGATCTTTGTGCAATAAATTATGGTGAAGATAGAGCAGCACTGTAGTGGTGGCAAAAGATAGAACTACAACGCTCTTGGCATTGGAGTCAAGCCAGTGCTGTTAGCTGTAGTCTATCACAAGAATTAAGTCGATAGCTCTATTTGGTTAAGTTATATACCCCTTCTCCAACTCGATCTTTTCATGCAAGTTGTCATTTGAGACGTCTTTACGTGGGTTTTCCACTGATAGGATGATAGGATATTCCTACGAACCAATTTTGCGCAAAAGCCAAAAAACTACAAAAAATAGCTTTTTTTGTAGCCATAAAAAATTAAGTTAGAAGATAGTAGAAATGGTTCATAATACATCAAAAAATTTGAAAAATTAGGCGTCGTTTAAGACCACATTGAAGATAATCGGTCCCATACGAAAGATTTTAGACCCGGGTTAGATTTTTTTTAGTACACTTTACTGGAATCGTAATTCTAAACATAAAAAACGAGAAAAAAAGACAAAAATTTTGAATTTTCAAAACGCCATATCTCGAAAACTACTCATCTCACCGCAAAGCGACTTGTTCAGGAAATCGGGATAATTTTTATATGCAATCCTATAGATTTGAGTGCGCTGATTATAAATCAGTTTATTTTATTGCGAACGGATGAGTAGTTTTGGAGATATGGCGCTTTGAAAATGAAAAAATCCCCAAAAGTTCAAAATTTTTTTAAGTGCAAAATTTTTTTTAAACGTTTAAAATTTCTAAAATTTGTAATTAACTGTAGATCAAACTTTCAAAAAGTTGATTTAAAGTTACCCATATTAGAGAGCTCTTGCGGTATTTTCGGGACGCCCCGTATTAATATAAAAGAAAAATTGGAATTATTTATTTCGGTCTTTACTTTTTATTAGCCTCAGGCCAACATAACCCTTAATCCGGCTCTGATATTAATTTAGTATTTTGTATGTAATTTAGTTCTAAGTAATTTGTATATCCATTGCTATCATTTCCTTAATCCTTCTATGAAATGTCTACCTTCCACTTCCTTTACAATGACCTTGTTCCTGGAAGATTATCTTAAATCCCTAAATTAGGTATTTCTAGTATTAAGCAGAATTTTGTAATTGAACATATTTAATTTAAGTACCTGTGAGTTTAACCAATCAGAGAGATACTACGAACTACGAGACCATCGACTACGAGCACCCTTAAAAGGGCTGCACACGAAGAACTCTCTCTCTCTTTCACTCATTATCAAGACACAGATACACATTTCTCTCTTTCAAGTTACCAAGTTCTATTGAACAACGTCGTCGGTTAAACCTAGTAACTGTATATTTGTAAAACCAACTGTTAGTATTTTTCTCCAAATAAACTTGTTGTATAGTAGTTAAAGTTGTTTCTTGCAAATTTAATTATTTGTCACCTTAACTACGACGCCTATCGTCTTGACCGAGTAGGTACACAACACTATAGGGCTATTATAACCATAATTTGTCAAATGTATATTTGGGCTAAATAAGACCAAACGTACCTGGAAATATTTCATTTGTTGACGATCACGTGGACCGAAAGACTGTATCGATAAAATTGTCTTTCTAAAAACAACACCATTTCTTATTATGACATATTTGCTACTAAACTCAAAAGAATTTCCGTCCAAGCAGGACGGACTCTGATTATCTTAATATGGAAATCAATGTAAGAATTCCGATATTTTTTAAATCTACTGAAGTACGAATAAATAAAATGAAGAGAACTACGTGGAGTGTATAATCTTGACTGATTTTTAACTTCAAAGAAATTTGGTACCGATATTTTTTATTTAAATTTCTTTAGTTTTTTGGCACAAAAAAGACTACCTAGAGGGTCATAGTTAGAAACGCCATGCTTATAAATATAACTTAAAGTGCGTGAAGAGTTTCCATGATTTCGAATCTGTGTAGGAATAAATTAAAGTAATAAATTATAAGTAATATATAATTTGTACATAATTTAGGAAGTTCTTCAATACCCTTTTTAAATGAGATGTATTCAAAAATATGTCTATTGCATTTAAGTCTCCTAAAGTATATGTTGTTGTTTTTAGAATAAGGACCATTTACCATCGTATCCAATTAAGTTATATAAAAGTAATAGTAATAATTTACTTTTAGTTTGGTTCATATTCTTAATTTTAATTTATTGTAATTAGATAAAAATATAATTATATGAGAATAGAATGTCAAACAGTTGGTTTCTGGTCAATATTTTCAAAACAGTTTACAGTGGAGGCTTTTAAATTGATTATAGGAATACATATTTGAAATTAACCTTCAGAAGTATTTCAAATTTTCTATCAACGCCAAAAAACAAAAATAAAGGTAGCATTTTTCATAACAATGTGGCGCAATAACTATTTATAAATAGTCCTCAATGTTTATATTCGCCAAATTACGCTTAAATTGACTTATATTAGATGAAAACATATCGAAATGAACGTTACTGTTGATTTTAAGATTCTAATCTAACCATTCTTACTATAGGGCTATTATAACCATAATTTGTCAAATGTATATTTGGTCTAAATAAGACCAAACTTCTTGTGGATACCCCATAGGCAATATAAATTTTTCTTAGTCTACGTTCATTTTTGTTAGAAGATAAGAAGATGTTACTGTTATGTTGGAATTATAAGAGGATATGTTCAAGTATGTTAGTGCTTTCTATGGCAAGAATGAATGTTATAAATGGAATATCCAGGATTGAATGTGGTGCTTTTTTATCTTGTCGAAGTAAATCAATAAAAGCTTTGAGTAATGCAGTTTAGTTAAAAAATCACCCTGTATGTGTATATTTGTGTTACGCCGGTGAAGCGTGAATAGATGCATTAAGCAAATTCTGGCATGGATGAGTGACATTCGGGTGGTTGACGGCGCCGCAAGGGTCACACACTATGAACACATGTGCTGAGAGCAATAAATGCCATGGAATATCCCTGCAGTGCAAGTAAGGAGATCAATAGGCAAAATATAATCTCAAATCATATTTTATTAAAGCTTGAGCTATAAGCACATTTTATCACAGTTTTTATACTCGAACAAATAAAATTGTTTATAGATTGCGGAGATGGCGCTTCTTTTTACGGAGAGCAACACAAAGAAGCTTTTGCTAATATTTACATGTTTCGTCATCAAAGATAAAAATTATTTACGATCCGCATCGGCTTCCCTTTTTTATTATTACAAAGGTGATTCAGGGTGTGCACAATAAAAATATTTTATCACAGGCGCTATTTAAATTTTTGAGAGGCGCAATTTTATGCCGAGACCGTAATCTCCTCTAAGAGCATTTAAGAATTACGGTTTGGCGACGATCGTTTATGAGATGTTCGTTGAAATGGAAGAATAAGAAAGTGCGTCGTTAGGCGTATGTGGGCTTACACGCGTTTGCTTCACGCGCAAAGTGTTAATTCACGCATCGATGATCCAAAGTACGAGTATAACGCCAAAACAAGGGGGTCATGAATCAGCGACCGCGGCGTCTCTTTGCCGCGATCATACTATACACTACTTTAATTCGTCAGTAATGAATGAGACCAAAAAGGGTTGCATGATGAACAGCATAGGGGCGGAAGCATGGATAACCTTCGATATGCAAATTCATATGCAGTTATTCACCCAGTTACACACCCTCCACTCCACTGGCTGAGTTATGGGCGGCACTTTTAATTTTATTTACTTAACAGCGAAACTTTTTATGAACCATTTAAAACAGTTATTGTAGTGACCGATGTAACAGTGACTCCGAATCGTTGCCCATAAAATTAATTGGCCCTAACTCGTAAATCTATAAATTTATAATTTCCTGTAGTAAATGTGTGCACGGTGGCCATACAATTCATCGAATTACGGCCGAAACTTGGACGGAGTAGTGCAATACTTTACATTGTGATAAAACGGAATTTATAAATAAACTAACACAAACCGAATTAACATGCAAATTTGCTTTTAGCTGCATTGCCACTTGATATGCGTTCAAGTTAATTTGTACTAGTTTATATTTTGCGTTTGCAATTAGAGTTTGTAATAATTGAAATAGCCCAGATAAAAACTACCTCTATTGGTATAACCCCTTTCTTTATTATATAATAATACCCTCACCTATTATAGCTCGTTAACAGCCCCGGGGGTCCGGCGGTAATCTGTCAACGCAACCGTACAAAAACCCCAAATAACACATTATTTATTTACAAACTGCCTGACCCATCGATAGTGAACACTGAACACCCACTTACTATAATATTGCAGGGCTGACGGCCTTTGTATTACCAACAGCATTTCGCCCAAAGGATTCCATGCTCTGACGCTTTCCATTGAGCTTCCAACGAAATTCTCCAACAATGCATCAAATGGTTAATACAATCAGTTCCCATCACTGACGCGTTCAATGCCACAAATTGCAATTTGGTTAAATTAAATTGTTGTGTATTTTTCAATTATCACTAAAACCCCTTCATCAAAATTAATCAACAAGTGGAAGCCGCTCTTAATTAAAATAATTTGCATTTAAACTTCATAAGTTTCCAATCTACCACATTTGCGTACTAAACTGGTTTTTAATAAGAATTCAATTGGTGAAGGAGCCGGGAATATAGATATAACATGGCAGACGAGAATGTCACAAGAAAGGTTAACCCACGCCATAGGTGAAGTCAATAATCATTGGTCCTCTAAAGGTCGTGAATGATAACCTTTGAATCTAATGTCAATATACTGATAAAATTAACCGATTTTTCAAAAAATATACCTATACATACAAACACGAAATTAAAAATTACTAAACTGACAGCCAAAATAATAAATACCCAAAATTATTTCTGCAAAAATCGTAGAATTATTTAAGATTTAACCTCATGTTTATATTTCGTTGTACTATACAGGGTGTCTGGAAAATGGCGAATAAGCTCTCCAGTACTTTGTTGCAAACACTTCAGGGATACTCAGAAAAATAGGTAAAAAATTATGTTATGAAGGGTCAAATTGGAGAATTCAACTTCGTTATTATTATGAATTTTGAAAACCCGCTAATTGTCTCATAAAGGTTCACGTTTTTCATCGACTTTTTTAAAACTTGAAAATTGCCTGCATTCATTATAGAAAATTAATCTGGCTACAATATGTTTATATTAATTTCCTATTTTTCGCAAAATAATTATTGGAACAAAAATGCATTAAATATTTTTTGCTGACACTTTTTTCTTAAATTAAATTTATAATTTTTGTTTTATTATACTGTTAGGTACTGTAAAATAGTTTTTTCTCATATATTTAAAACTGTACTAAAAATTACTTACTTACTCCAATAGAAGAAGAAAAAATCAGTACATGACACCTTTGTTCACAGTATTAAAATACAGCATATTTTGTGATATTTTATCAAAAAAAAAACAATTTATAAAAATGTGGAATGCCACTTTTATCCACTTATGACAATTCGAATTGTGCAATTCTAATTTTGAAGTTTTTACGATTTGTTTCCATGTTTATAGTTATTTCGTTTTAATTAGTTCTTTTTCTTTTGTGCTTATTAAGTTTTAAGGTAAACATTATTGTAAAAATATGTAGTTTTTTATATTGGAATTAATATGTGAGTTTTTTAAATTGAAAAGTATTATTAGTACATACACAAATATGTAGCATATACGGAGCATAAAACGATATTCTTTGTGTATGTCCTAAAATTTGTGTTTAGTAAATTGGTGGATTTCGAATTTAGATACACTTTATACCCTTGACATGGCGATTTCGAGTAAAATTATTATTATTTAATTATGTCAAAATTATGTCAGATAATATCAAAAGCAAAAGTATACCTGGTGTATCTTTATTTACAAATACCTGATTTCAGGCAGCAATGTTGCCAAATTTAGAATTCAGTTTTTTATTAATATCAAAAAGGGAGGACGACAGAATTTTTTAAAAATGTATTTAAAGTTTCCTAAAGGGTCCCCAATAACATACTAGAGTGCTTATCTGCCATTTTTTGGACCCCCTGTATAATGCTAAAAAAAAAGAAAATGTGGCCTTTTGTGAATAATACCAAAATAATATATCATACCCTTCCTGCAAAAAGTCACTTACTTACTGGCATTTTGACAGGGGTAGTTGATTACGTGGTTTCTAAAAAACGTATTTTTGTTTATAAGAACCTTTCGGTTATACCGGAAGTTGATAATAACTTTCTTATTTTAAATGGAAAACCCTGTATATTTTTAGATGTTTTAAATCTCCGCGAAAAGCTGACTCAAAAAACCTACCATAGTTTTGGAATTACGGCAATTTGAAAATTGTATGTTTTGTCCAAAAAAACCTTAACCTAACCATAATAATCTGGAAAACAAATTCATCTTGTATTACAAATTTCAGTCCTTTAATCAGAAAGTTGTTGAAAATTAGAGACATTAATAAATCTTCTGGTGTAGCAAAAATAGTTTTCACAGAATTTCAAAAAACATACAATTTTCAAATTGCCGTAATTCCAAAACTATCAACCTTCTACCCTTACTATGGTACGTTTTTTGAATCAGCTTTTCACGGAGATTTAAAACATCCAAAAATATACAGGGTTTTCCATTAAAAATAAGAAAGTTATTGTCAACTTCCGGTACAACCGGAAGGTTCATATAAACAAAAATACTTTTTTTTAGAAACAACGCAATCAACTACCCCTGTCACCAAATTTTCAGAATAAAAAATTAAGCTGTTCAAAAGTTAGCAGGGAGGGGGGGGGGTATACTTACTTTTGGCGCGCACTGTATAATAAAAGCTGGGTACTAGGTTCTAGGTTCAATTAAAGTAATTTGGTACATTTGAGGAGCAGACTATCTAAACGCATTATGTCTATTTAGAAGAAAGTTCAAGAAATAAGAAAAATACAACTACATATTTGCTTGTTAACTTATGTAAGTAAATAAAAGTAACATTAAAATTTTTTCAAAAATAAATTTGTCCTTACGTATTATTTAGGTTTTTGAGGCGCTAGGGAGTTTAAATTTTTTTTTCTTCGAGGACCCTTTGTCATACATTGATGATAAAAAAAAATTACCACCAAAGTAAACCTAAAGAATCTTTTGGGGTAATTCGTTATTTCCAAAACAAACTGGAAGTACACGAAACCGGAAGTAACTTGGAAGTTTTGAATGCCAACCTAGGTCAAGTATGGTATTATTGGAAAAGTCTTTTAAAAAGAACTTGTATTAAAATATTTTTTTAATATCTTGCATAATTTACAAATTAAACGAAAGAAAATGTCTATCACATGCGTTCAAAACGTGGATGTTAATTTTTTTATAAGATTTAAATACGTTAAATTGTCGTATAGATTTTTTTATGTTTGTTTAAAGTTTATTAGGAGTTGTTGCACGCATGTGGTTTATATGCAAACAAGTGACAAGTGGGAATGAAATAATAGTACATTTCTATAGAAATTTTCCAAAACAACCAATAAGTAACGAGTATTTTGCTTGACCACCCCTTTTTTCCTATAGGATATTTTATACCCGAAAATGAGTTTACGGCCCCAGGTCTCTTAAATTATGGATAAATTAAAACATCATCTTCAAAATAAACTGCTTTTTATTTTTTTGATAAATACTTAAAGAGAAATACATAACCTAAAAAAAGTTGATTATTTTTAACGAACGAAGCGAAAAATGCAAAATATACAAGTTTACATTTAAAAAATCATAGTTGAGCCTACTACTCTCGCCTATTGAGGATGATGGTAGTGTTTTCATTTTCCATAATTTAAGAAACCATATTCACTTGTTTACTTTTTTTTCCCTTTAATTTGTTAATACTAATATGCAAGATATTAAAAAAGTATTTAAATAAAACTTGTTTATTTTTAATAGGTCTTTCCAACAATACCACACTCGACATTTAACATTCCAAAGTCAATTCTGGTTTCGGATATGTTTTGGAAATTACGAATTATACCAAAAGATTCTTCTACGTACGACAAATGGTTCTAGAAATAAAGAGGTGGTACGGGTGGTTTAGCACAACCTGTATAATTAATTATAAAAAGAATTAATGAAATAAACAATCTTCTAAATGTTACAGGCTTAACTGCCATGTGAAAAAAAAATTAAATGGATGGTTTTACAGGAAAGCAAGTTCCAATTTGTTGTCAATAGTTATCGCTTTAAAAATAAAAGGTTATTCAAGAGGTCGAGCTGCTTATTATTGTATTTTAGGATATTTAAAATATTTTTGAAATTTAGGAACTTTTTACTAAGAACTAAAAGGAAACGGAAATACTTATTTGGGTAGTAGAGTGAGAGTGAGGAAGCACACTAAATTTAATTTGATAATTAAAAAAGCCATTATTTTATTTGCAAAGAACAAATGCGATAAGATGATCATTATTAACAATTATATAGCCTGTAGATTTACCTACGATCAATATTTTGATTAAGTATTAATTTTTATTTTATGTATTTAATAGAAATGCCCTTTTTTAGTTAGCAGTTGCAGAACTAAAATTTTCGACAGAAACCCAACGAATCTCGTAGGTTGAAACTGTTATATTAAGATTAAAGGCGTTATTTGTACATAATTGTAAAGGAAATAAATAAAGTAGAAATAAAATGTACTAAGTAGTCTGTATATATCTTTAAATTATTACAAAAAAATGGTAATTATTTAGTGCATACGAAATTAATAAAGTAATATTTAAAGTAATATTTAAATTAATATTTTAAGACGTTTTCGAAAGGTTTTAGTACTGTTACAGCTTCCTATCAACACGATAAGTGATAAATTATGAGATCGTTCATTAATACAATAGATAATTAAATATTCAATTTGAAAATATATGATTTGAAAATTATAGCTTTTTAAAATTATTTTAAACGTAGAGAAATTATAATTGTACATTCCTCGTTTTCCTTGATAATGATAGGTTTTAAGCCATTATATTTCTCTGAAAAGTAACTACATCTTTCACAAAACTTTATAAAGTGACCGCTTATCTAATTTCCCAAGTGGCCAATATATTCTTACAATTTTTAAACCAGACTATATATTTTAATGTCAATGATACTACCTTTAAAAATTACTACATATTTACCGATTACCATATATGGCAAATATAAATTTGTTTTAAGAATATATTACAAAATGTAAATATTAAAAAAAATGCAATCAATACTGTGAATCTATTCTCTAAAGAAAAATGAATGGCTCCTTATATCTACCATTGAGTGGCAAGGCATAAAAAATTAAGTACAGTGTAGTACTCTCTAAAATGTGAACTAATTTTGTAGACATTTAGAAATTTGAAGTGATTTCTTTTATCCCATAACTTCTAAACACAACAAGTTATCAAAAAGGTTAAAGAGAGCAAATAGTTAAAAAAACGTGTAAAAAAGTGAATACTTAATTTTTTTCACTACTATGATAATGTACAAAAAATTAGAGAGGGTTCAAAGAGTTAATTCACCCGAAAAACTTCACCCTAACTTTTTTTTTGAAAATTTGCTAATTCATCTCAAGGCGGCTGCCAATTGTAAGGTATGTGCAAAATTTGAGCCAATTATTATTAAAAATGTAGATTTTATGTTAAAAAATTGAAAAGAATAAGTAAACTTCAATGCCCTGCACTTCCGAAATGGAGCATTTTAGCGCAAAAAAATTATTCTTACTTTTTGTCCAAAAACCAATTCCTAGATTATTCGACCCTTGTTCAAAAACACCCTGCACATTAGGGGGTAATTAGCTATTATCGGGAATCCAAGGAAACTAATAAGAGTGTACGGCTTCAAGAGAAAATTTGTAATGTACCTAAATAATCGCTACCAGCTTTTGGATATGTATCAGTTTACTAAATTTTTAATAAAAGTTTAAAAAGTAAATTAAATAAATGTTTGACTTTTTAATAAAAATTATTTGAGTGTTTAAATTATTGTGATTTTAAAGGATCGCTTTTCAACATGGAGTGAAAACGTTACTGCTAAAATGAACGAAAATAAATGTTTATGTGTAGAAATACATTGATTTATGATTATTTTTACCCAATACATGTCTCGTCCAAAAATGGTTTTAATGGAGCCTTTTTCAAGTTTAGATTTTGTTATAAGTAAAACGTAATTGTTAACCAAATTTATAAATTTTAATTATTGAGTATAATATTATTCAATAAAAATTTAATAAATTTTGATTTTCTTTATCTTCATAAGCTGCATTAATTTGATTCAACATATTATAATCCATAAAACCGCAATTTTGCAATGCCAATAAAATAATTGTAATTTTGGAAATTCATCAATGCACATAAAACTAAGTAATTAATGTACTAATAATGTTAGCGTTTAAGAATCCAATTTATTTAATTCATCTAGTTAACTCCTTAGCTAGTACGTCGTCAGACTATTAAGTAATTCCAATGATAAATGAAGACATTCGGTGAAAATAAAAGAAGTACTTATGTTGTATTCTCTGAACTGTAATCCAAATTATACGTCTTCGCTAATATCACTCAAGAAACGTTTTCTACACATTAAATTTTAGTTCATATCCATATAATATCTTCACTGACCACAAAAAAAAATAAAGTTGAATTTCGAAACTAATATTAATTTAATTAAGATGTGGCCGAAATCTTTATTGAGAATAACCTTTATTAATTAATATTTAATATTAAAATAAAAAAACTCACTCTATTTTAAAGATATTTAATGAGCCAGAACGTTTTAGTCAACTAATTAACATTATCAATGGCATTAAATTAGTTTTTTATTTTATTATTAAATATTAATGAATCCATTTTTAGATGGATCTATTACATATTAATAACCTTTGTGTTTAATTTTACATGTTATTTCAAAAATTTATTTATAAGGAATCTATACTTAAAATAGAAGGGTAAAATTTAAAAAAAATACTATTTTAATATATGAACGTTACTAACTGCAAAAAGGAACTTATCCCTTATCGTTCTCTGGGAGGATCGTGTTCCAAAGTTGATATTCATACCATATGTATAGAAAAGCAGTGCTGGAAAACCCCGAAAATTTTCAAAGGGTTCGGTTCTGGGTTCGGTTCCATTAAAAAAAAATTAAAGAGTTTGGTTCCGGGTTAGGTTCCATTAAAAAAAATATTGAAAGGGTTCGGTTCAGGGTTAGGTTCCAAAAAAAAGTTTGGAACCGGGGTTCCAGGGTTCGGTTCCGAAATGAAATTGGAACCCCGGTTCCGGAGTTCGGTTTCACAAAATAATGGTTCCAGATTTTAATATAGGTGTTTATGTTCTTAGCTTCCAAGTTTATAAATTATAAACAATCTAACTTTTTCTTTATAGTTTTTCTTTTGAGTTGAGGTTGAGACTGAGACTGAGACGTACCCGCAAATCGTACCCCATAAGAAAAGTAAAAACATTAGGCATCTGCTCGCACAATAAAAAGAAAATCCGCACGTGGGAGCTGCATCAAAATAAAATTTTAGACCGAAAATAAAGTGGTCGATAGTCGATATGATATAACAATTGGAACCCCAAAACCCAATATTTTTTAAAAGGTTCCGGTTCCGGTTTAGGTTCCGAAAATTTTTGATTAAGGGTTAGGGTTCCGGTTCGGATTCCGAAGATTTTAGATTAAGGGTTAGGGTTCCGGTTCCGGTTTTCAATTTTTGACGGGGTTCTCGGGGTTACAGGGTTCGGTTCCGGTTCGGTTTTCCAGCACTGTAGAAAAGTAAAATATTAAATTCAGTAAAATGTTGGGTCATGAAAGAATGCGTATGCTTCAAAAAAGGGTTTTGAAGGTGAAAATTTTTAACACCATTTTGCGCAATTCGGCATGACGGTATTATCTGTCAATTTGTACAATATTTGTTGCCGAGATTCTCTAAATATTTTAAAAATAATAATTGTTTAGTATTACAAATATAGCATATAGTTTACAAGTTTTATCGCTTTCCATTCACTAGAACATCGTGAAATTAACATGTTACGATTTTTACAGTACATTTCGGATTTAAAAAAAACAACATTGGAGCATTTTTTACCTGTTCGTTAAAAATATATCTACTAATTTCCAAACGTTTTTTTTAATTTTATTTGATTGTAAACATAAATACAGTGAGCAGCAAAATTATGGAATTAATTTATTAAAACCGAAACAATTGATTTAAAAGTTAATGATTTAGGCCAAAATTGTTTGTTTCTCAATGAGCAAAAAGATATTTGTATTTAAAAAAATAATTTTGACCATAAAATGACCTTAAAAACAAATTTAAAATAATAAACAAAAATAAGAGTCATTATTTTCGCATTAAATCCGAAACTTTTTCAAAAAAATCATGGTTTTAGTTTTAATGAATTTATTTCATAATTTACAAAATACAATTTTAGACTTTTGCACTAGGGCCTCTAAGTAAATCGCCCTTATTGTTCTGACAAGATTGTATAAATTTTTTCAATGTTTTTCTAGGAAGAACCATTTTGTTCGTCCCTTTCTTTAAAGAAATTTAGAAAAATTTTAAATATTCTTCGTTATTTTCTAAGCACGATTTATATCGATCTCTAATATACAATTCACAGCAAAAACAACTAATAGAAGGAATATTTAAAATAGTAAATCGTAATTGCAGTTTACTAGCATGTCTTTTTCTGACAGTAATTGTCACAATTGTCAAAATTTAAAATTTGAGTAGCTGCAGTTGCCAGATTAATAATATATTTTTGCAATACAGTTTAATTATTTTACAGCATCTTATAAACAAAATTCAAGGTGATATTTTATATTTAAAATTTAAAATATTATAGTTCGTTTTGGTATGTTTGATTTTAATTTCATTTCCGCTCAAATTCGTATAAGAAAACGATAAGGTCCTTTGTTTTCTTCACAAAATGAATCCTTTGTATACTATATCGTAACCACAGAATATAAAATATTTCATAACATTGCTTTTTATTAGTGAAATTTGGATGGAAAGAAGTTATTTCATTACTTTTGTGTTAAAAATTGCGAAAATAATATTTTATTCTGATATGAAATAATACTTGGTAATCCTATAATTCCAAAGTTAATTACTCATGCTCCCATCTAGTAATAAACACATTTCTCAGCAAATTTGAATAAGTCAAGCTATGGACTCATTAACGGGTGCTAAAACAAAATGTTTCCCCAGAGTAGGTGAAATGATAACAGTTCATTAAGGACCTAAGTAAGAGGATTAACTAGACTGACATGATTAATTTCTTTAATTACTCTCATGTACGAAAAAGTATGTTTTGATATTTATGGCTATGTAATTTCGTAGGGATGTAATTGTATAAAGAAAAAGTAATGAGTTTTAATATTGAATCAGTAGGATTTAATAAAAAGCGAAACGATGCGATGGTGCCGCATCTTATTTGCGCTTGTTATAAATGAGGGTTGCATTGGAACTCATAAAACTAACAGATTTCAGATATTAGGGTAGCTGTAAGTGGATAGATTTTGTACTGTGTCACCCTAAGCCGTATTAATAAATCCCAGTGACATTATGAATTCAAAACCTTGGCGATTTGTATAAAGTTCACGTTAGCTGGTGGAAATTGCCCATCTAGGCATCTTAAACTCACCAATATCGTAAATAACAGTGTAATTGCTATTAATCCTCTCCTGCCGAGGAAGCTAAGTATACCGTTATACCCTTTCTGTGGAAAAATTAAAAACGGCCCCGCTGCAAAGTGAACAAAAGAAGAACATAACAGTTTACCGGAATTGTGTTAGGGGGAGAATCGAGATGGAAAGCCGTGCCTCAGGTGGTCGCAAACTATTTGAACTGGATACTTGTTTCGTAGCGTTAGTTCTTCTTTCAAGTTAGAAAATGTATTCAACAAAGCAATTCGTTTTGAAATGTAGCAAACACACGCTATAAGTTAATTGCGCGGAAGAGTGTCACTCGAAATCGTACGTGCCGCGTCAAGCAGCATTACATCGGGGCCTAATTGCCCCATGACAATAAACAATTGCATTGATTCAGACCGTGTGCCTCTTTTAAAATGTACAGAGGGCTGACACGCGACTAGATGATGGTATTGCTATCCCGCCGCGACAAATATAAACAATGTCAACCCGAAGGCTTCGAAAGCGTCGGGAAAACTATTCAATCCACTACAAAGCAAAAAGTCAGCTTTTATTCTACCCATTTGATTATTTCATCGAATATAACGCTGGTTATTTTAAATTCACTACCAGGCACTTACAGCAAGTGTACAGTTAGCTCTAATAGAGTTATGTCACGGATGTACTTTTGTCGGCAATAATGGCTTCATGTTTTATCAATTGTAATAATCGGTTGCGCCCCACGAATGATTGACGGCGTTGTCATAACCCGTCGCACCTGTGCAAGACACGCACAGATTTTCCTCACCACCCCCAAAACTAGAATAACATTAACCCTTTTCATAAATTCATACGAACAGTAAATACTTAACATGTTCCCGGAACACCAAAATATAAATGGGTGATGATGCTCCAACAAATCTATATCGACGTAAAATATATGATACTATTTATATAAAATAATTACATACACTCTTTTTGGACCTATTTAAACTTCTTGATTATTTCTTTTTCACGAAAAGTTTTCATTGTAGAAACAATCAATTTCATTTAGTTTAAGTTTCATTTAGAATAAATACCTTGTAAGTACAACTTCTTTTTCTTTATCGATGTCAAGAATTTTTAAAGTGAATAAAACGATTTAACCCCTTAATGAATATGGGTTTACTGCACTTGATTTTTTTTGGTACATATACATATTTATTTAGTTCTATAATAATAAGTTGTAAAACCTGATACAAACAAAGTCATAATCAAAACTCAAGAAAAATGGTTCTTAAACCTAAGTAAAGTACAAGTACCAGAAAATTTTAAAAACGTCTGGGACCAAAATACAGTTTGGACAACAACAACAATCTTATGATCGAGAAAACAATTATTGACACTGAATTCATAATAGACAGACAACAATTGAGGAAAGAAGAAAAAGATATCATCAGACTAGCAACCACTAACATCATTACAAACTAAATAAACAACAACAAACACAATAAAACTATGATGGACGAGGATTACGAAGAGACAAAAAGCTTTCTGAAGAAAGAAGATAAAATAGTAGTGACAAAATCAGACAAGGGCAACAAAACGGTAATAATTGACACAGAAGAATTTTGGAACAAGATGGAAAAAATGTTTGATGACAAAGAAGTGTACAGCAAATTACAGAAGTACCCAATAAAGACGTACCAAAACAAAAACAACAACATAGTAAAAGAAATGATAGAAGGATACATAACTACAACCATAGGCACACATCTTATGGCAAAACGTATAATTCAATTACACCAAGAGCTTATGGATTGGCAAAGACGCACAAGGACACCAATAATTTAAAATTTAGACCTATAATTAGTGCGATTAACGCCCCTACGTACAAACTTGAAAAATTTATAATGCAAATATTAAATAACCTCATACCAACTCTTAAATTTAATATAAAAAACACGTATGAATTTGTAAATATTATCAAAAGCGAAACTGCACCTAAAGATCATAAATTAATCTCATTAGATGTTACATCTCTATTTACAAATGTATCTAAGGAATTGGTAGTCAAATCAATAAACAAAAGGTGACAGGACATTGGCCAATTTACAGAATTACCTAGAAGCATGTTTTTGAAAATCATAGACCTTATATTTGATTCAAACTTTTTTAGTTTCAATAACAAAATATACAAACAAAAATATGGTACCACAATGGGCCACCCAACATAACCCATATTTTCTGCACGGATGAATTAATAGAGAACAGCTTAAATAAACTCAGCTTTAATGTTGGCTTCTTATATATTTACGTAGATGAGATAATTAATAACAAGTTCACACATAATGAAGAAATGAATGCAAAGATTAATTTCTTGGAGACATGGGTAATAAGAGATGATAATGGGAAGATAAAAACAGATATTGGTAGAAAAGAACTTAGTTGAAATAAAATATTGAATTACACATCTAGTCACAATTTGTGTCAAAAAATAGGTATTATAAAAGGTTTCAAGTTCAAAATTGATAACATATGCCATGATGACTTTATAATTGAAAATTTAAAAAAGGCTCAAAAGATATTAGAGAAAAACAATTACCCCAAGTATATAATCAAAAAATATCTTTATCAAGTTGGTACTGGGAACAATAATAACACATTAAATAACAACATTAATAGTAAATATTATAGAATACTTGGATGTGGTTAAAAGTTTTGTTCAATTATTTGTAGTATTTTAATATTAACGAAATTAATTTTAATTCAGAATCTGTAATTTTGTAGCTCTGAAGAAGAAATTAAATAAATTTCGAAACCGGTTAGCAAAACTGCCTAGAATTTTCTTATAACAAGTCCTATAAGCCTAAAAAACCAACAAACAATAATAACAAAGGGACAAAAGCTGTGAAAAATAAGTTTTATAATCAAATTGTCATTTCAAAAATCATATTTGCAAGTATAATAAAGCCAAATCATTTTAAATTCCTTGTGTATAAATAAAATCAATGCACCATTTCAATTTGGAGAAGTTTACTAAAACAATAAATTTAAATTGACCGCCAATATTGCGAATATTAATAACTTTTAAGTTACGTTTTGCAAATTTCGTTAAGGTAAAAATTGATAAATCTAACATCCAAAAAAATAGTTCAAGCACATGTCTAATTTTTAGTGTTAGTTCTGTTCTTGTAATATTTTATAAATGTATTTTTGTAATATTTTGATTCGAGTGTGAATATTTTGTAATTGTATTTTTATAATGTTTTTAATGTGTTTTTGAAAAATACAAAAATGTGCCAAACAATTTTAACTATGTTGTAAAAAGTGTTGTTCCATTATAGCAATGATGATGATTCGATAAAGATCGAAACGTTTCTGGACGTTATAAAAAGTAAAAAATAAAGAAAATTCCTTATAAAAACTTCAAGGTTGTTTTTTTGTCTGTAAACATTTTTTGAAGATAGACTAATTTACACCTATCATGTCAAATTTAAAACCCTATATATTTTAACATCAATCGATGGCATTTTTTACATAGTGTCTATTGATATAATGTTTATATGATCGTATCTTAATGGTTGAGGAGATATTAATATCGAAATAGAGAAACATTTAAAAATCTGTCTATTTCTGACCCGTCTTTTGGTTACCATAAAGAATAGTAATCAATCCAAGAATTAGCGAATATTAACCGTATGCTTGAAAAATAGCGAAATATTACAAAAGAAAAGCTGCTAAACTAAAGTTAGGATTCAATAATAAAAAATATTAGATTTAATTAACATAAAAATGTTAATAGATGTTGAAAAATCTATCCATTTTACTCATGACAAATATTCAGTCTATATAAAAATGAACGTCTGACATTAATGAGAATATCCGATGTGATGAACTGAAATGCTCGTTTTATTCGGTCTTCAATGTCATCAGATGTTTTGGGCTTACTCTGATACACTAAAAATTGTACAGGCCCATTACTGCCAAACTATTTACTATCCACGTATTTAAATATAGTCTAACAATCTGAGGAAATTGCACATCTTGCTGAACCCACATGTTTCTTCTAGTGAATCTCCTAAAAACTTCTGTTAGGTTTCCATCAAAAAAGTGGTGCACAATAACATGGTTATCTATTATTCCTCCCCAAACATTTAATGACCATTCATTTTGATCATCAATATTACACACCAATATTACACACCCAGTGCGGGTTTTCCCTTTGCAATATTGTGGCTTCGTCACTAAACAAAATTTTGTTTATTAAATTTACATCCGCGGTCGACATGATTTGAATCAAAACAGAAATTTCCACTCTCTTCTCGAAGACATTACCATACAGGTGCAATTCAATATGATATGGATGAAACCGATGTTTTTTCAAAATGCGATTGACTGAAGATTTTGAAACATCAATCTGGGAGGATACTTCTCTTGTACTAATCGACGGATTTTCTTCAACCATCAATAAAACATCCAGAATTGGGACAATACTTTGATTAGTCAATAATTTTTATAGTACAACACAATGTCCGAATTTTTAAAACGCTGCAATAATTTTTTCATTGCTTCAATTCTTGGTTGGCTGCAGTTTGGATAACGTGCTTTAAAAATTCGGATAGCCAGTAGACTATTCTTTCACCTTCACCTTCACCAAGCCCATACACCATATTTACCATTTCTTCTTTAGAAAAGTTTATTATTTCGGTTTAGCTACTATCAAAAGTACAGAAAAGACAGTAAAAATGAAATAAGGGTTTCCTTGATAATATCAGTTGTTCAATTTTCAAAGCATACTGAGACTTAGAAAATCAAAATTGGAAACTGTCAGTTTGGATATTATTTGTGTTGTAAAACAACCAAGGACACAAACAAATGCTAGGCAAATTTGAAAAAAAAATCATCAACAAAAGTTATCAAAAGCGCTATTTTGTGTATTTTTCACTTTTTCTCTTTGGATATTAAACCATCAACATGCGACCATGCAAACATTATATCAATAGAAAGCTTGTAAAAAATGCCATCGATTGATGTTAAAATATACAGGGTATTCTATTTGAAAATTTCGTTTAATTGGGCAATTTGCGTTTCATGAGGCACCCTGTTAGAGCTTATCACAAATAAATTTTACATGATAGCTGTAACCAGACGATATTGAAAATTCAGAACAGAATTGAATCTCTTAATTTCAAAACCTGATAACTTCATTTTGATGAAATATTGGGAAATCGCAAAAAATTGTTTCATTCTGTTTGATTTGGTACCAAAATGAATTGGATTTGTCTACTTTTGAAACTAACTCCATATTATAATGATATTTTTTGAATGGTTTTGTTGGATTTTTTTAATGTAAAAATATGTAGCAGACAAAACCGCTAATATGAATGGATTAAATTGGATTTGTTGGGTTTTGAAACTAGGGGATTCAATTATCGCTTGTTTTAAAGCAATGATTTTTTAAAAATTGATATTTTTTTCGCATAAATGGCAAATAACAGCAAAACGAGTGAAGATAAAAGGTTATAGAAAGTATGATTAATTTTTGTCTGAGTGACCGGGTTTATGTTATTGAAAAAATCCAAAAAAAAATTTAATGAAGTTTCATTTAAAGTAAAAAAACAGTTATAAAAACAACATTATCATCAAGAAACATAACCAAATTTGACAAATAATAAACAAAAAAATCAAAAAAAGATGTTCAAAAGAAAAGTGGGATTTTTTAACATTCCGCGGGACGCGGGACAAATTTTAAAAAAATCGGGACTGTCCCGCCAAAATCGGGACGTCTGGCCACCTTACTTTACTACCTAAAAAATCTCTTAATTTGAGCTGTGTTTTTTAATTAAAATAAATGCGTTTATGTTTAGATTTTGTTCGTTTAATGAGTAATTAAGACATTGACATAATAAAACAAAAAAGACATTAATTTTATTGTGGGGTACAAATGTACCAGTATGCCATGTAATTTATTTAACTCAGTACGACGAAGGTTAAATAGGTGTGAGTAAGCAACAAAATGTAATTTTACAGGAGACAGAAAAGGCGATTATAAAGAATAATTTGAATTACAAATTTTGATTCATGTTAAAGCAAAATAATATTGTAACTACTTTTTTACATGTTTTGTTTAGTTCTTTGGATTCAATACATATTCTCTTATTGAACAAACTTATCAAATAAAAAATAATTAAAAAAGTCTTGAAGCCTTTTTCAAACAAAATGTTTATTAATAAGAATTAATTGGTGTCGACGTTTCGGGATTGTTCCCCTCTTCAGGAATTTTTCATAAAATTATTAATAGTCACAATAAATAAGTATAAAACATCTTCTTGGTATAAATATAAAGTAATAATATTATTAAAGTGGATTCAAATAAGACAATCATTTTTTGGCACATATACAGGGTGTCCCATTTTAATTAATCCAGCTGAATATCTTGAAAACGAATCTATGGAAAATAATAAGAAAGCTTTGGATGAAACTTTTTTTTCTAAAATTTTGGGATTTTCGATAAAGTTTTACTAGAAAACTAAAGCTTTATAAGAAAAATCGTAAGAGACAAAAAGTGCTTGAATTAAGGCAAGGATTAATGAAAAAGATTATTTTATTTTATTAAAAAAAAAATAAATTTAAAAAAAAAGTTTATTTTATTTTTATTATTTTTTAAGAAAAATATTAATTTTTTTTTACTTATAAAATTTAAAATATAGTCAAAGGTTGGAAAAAATAGGTGTCAAAACGGTTTTTCAATTTTATTTGCAATTTAATATGTTAAATAATATTTTTAAATTAAGGAAGAAGGCTTCTAAAAATAAAGGAATTTCATTTTCAGCCTACTTTGTGTTTCGCACATAATTGTTATATTGTGACAGATTAGTTTTTTGTAGAAGCTCATTGTTATTGAAGCCACTGTGATTATTTAAAATCAGTCTCTCATAAAATGGCTGATTATTCACCTAGAGAAATCGTGAATATTATAAATTATAAAAGTTTTGGGCGAATGCCATGATAACTATCGGCACGCAGCACGTCTTTATGCTGAGAGGTTTCCACAAATGCGTCATCCAAATCATACAAATTTTAGGAGGCTCGTGAAAAGAGCGGAAAACGGTTCTCTTAGAAGAAAACGTAGTAAAACTGGTCCTAAGATGCTCCCCTCATTGATAGCATTAGCTTCCGCAAATGAAGATCCACATACATCTACAAGAAAAATTCAGCGTCTTCATGGACTTCCTAAATCTTCTGCCAACAGAATTTTAAAACACCATAAATCACACCCATATCATGTTCATTTAACCCAATAAATTAAAGAAGATGACTACATCCGCCGACTTCATTTTTGCATATGGGCTACGAATCAAGTTAGAAGAGATCCCCCTTTTTTTTAATCGCGTACTTTTTACTGATGAAGCAAAATTTGACAACATGGGTGGAGTAAATCTTCATAATGCTCATTATTATTCTGAAAATAATCCACATTGGCAAAGAGATCATAGATTACAGTGGCGTTGGTCTATAAACGTTTGGGCTGGAATAGTGGATGAAAATCTTAACCAACATGTTTATTTGAATATAATTCAAAACGAAATGCCTACTCTTTTAGAAGATGTACCTCTAGATTTAAGACAGCGAATGGGCGAATGTGGTTTCAACAGGACGGAGCTAGACCACACACTGCCAGAATTGTTAAAATATTTTTACATAACCAATTCCCTAATATGTGGATTGGAATTGGTAGTGAAGTACACGAATGGCCAGCAAGATCTCCGGATCTTACAAAAATGGATTATTTTTTATGGGGTTACACAAAAGATAAGGTTTATGGTTTATGAACGACCAACTATAAGGAGAGGATATTATGTTACGAATTACGGACGCTTTTCGAAGTATCACTCCTGAAATGTTGAGAAATGTATCATTGGCTTTCCGCACACGAGTAAACATGTGTATTGAACAAAATGGAGGAATATTCAAACATCTTATTTAGACCAGCTCTCGTAATTTAAGAACAGATCCAAATATCTTTAAGTGTATTAATTAATTACCTTTGACTTTATTTTAAATTTTATAAGTAAAAAAAAAAATTAAAAACCCATGGCACTATTAAATGTCCCCCTCGAGTCGTTACAATTTTTGTCTGAAACATTTTTAAGGAAATCGCTTCGATTTCAAGATATTCAGCTGGATTAATTAAAATGGGACACCCTGTATAAGGCTAGACTTGTTGTACAAATAGCTAGGTAATATTTTATTGTAATTATATAAACGAAATTCACTAATTTAAAAGAAAACAACAAGAACCTGAAAATAAATAAAACATTTTTATTACTTATTGCGTTCATAGATAAAACTATTAAATATTATAAAACTATTCCATTATCAGTCCACTTTGTTGTTTTTAATGTTTACACGTAAAGGGAATGTGTGAGTGCATGATTTAATGGGAGCTGTCTATAAAAAAATTATGTACGCATGATGTTAATCTTAATGCAACTCAAATAAAATGGGTAGTTTCCGAAACGATGAGGTAATTTTGACAAGACACGCACGTTAAAAGGGCGTGACGATTTTTTATAGTAATTTACATAGTTAGTGCACGAAAATTCCGGTTGCGAAGTTGAAAAAGTGGCCCCTGGCATACGAGTACAAGAAAGAGCAGTTCGGATTAAGGGCAAGTGGGCGACAACAGGTCGTAAATCAACGTGTAGTTTCGTTTGCATTAAAATCAAAACTGAGGTAATTTGGGAAAGCGTATCAGGGTAAGATCTTCATGAAGCACATTACGTTCCGCAAATGTGCTAAGTGTTAATTTCCGGAAATGAGCATGACAATGTTTGACACGACGCCTGGTTAAGTGTCGGAGACGCGCAGCGGAAATTAATTAATGCTGGCAAAATGCAGGCGGCACTGTTGCGTGTATTCATTTTAATAATAGAGGCCTCTGCAAAATTTTTAATCAAACCATGCACAATTAGAATTTCTGCATGAAATTAAACAGGACATGTCGACAAAATTAAAAACTTTTTTGCTATTGGACCGATACTTAAAATGAGCATAAATAGCAGCAGTTCAATTTTAAGAGTGGAATTTCATTATTATTTAATTAGAAATTTCACGCGCGCTCGAGCTGCCTGCGGATCATAGCCCCAAACAAATCCGACAATATTTTATATATTTTTATGTAAACACTGACTCTGACAGTAATGTCAAAGAGAATCCCCCGAAAGGGTAACCGCTATGTTTGGGGGAATGCGAATTGTCGCTAACTATCCTATTTCATCCCCGTCGGTCTAGGCTCCATAATCCCCTGGCATTACGAGCAACACTGCTCTTGTACCGCTATAACCTCCATATTGCAATGCATACGCGACGATATTACTTCCCATTATAATATGACGGTGTAGGTTACATAGAAAATGACATTAGCAAATATCCAGTTCGAGCGAGGCGATTTAAAATCATTGCCGCTTTCCCCTGATTGAAACCAAACCTAATCCGTTATTAAATTAAATAAGAAAAAGCACCATCTGCTTTTATCGAGTTAATTTTAATTGATCAAGCCCTAACAAAAACTACTTGGTACTTTTATTTCAGGTCAATGCGTTTACTCTTATGGTCTATAAAAATACAAAAACCACTTCACTTATTTGTGGAAAAGTTGGAAAAAACATGTGCATACCGCTCCTTCTAAATGAAATGATTCCGACTAATTAGTGCACGTTAAAGTATGAATATTGCAAATAATATTGGAACTGCGTTGAACGGCTTCGTGTTTAAGCTAGGGGAGGTTTTCCACGATTGCATTAAAAAAAATGCAATAAAAATGCAGTAAATCCCCGCATAAATAGTAAATACCTGACCAATAGAAAGTAAATAAAAAATGCACAGATATAACCACACACAACTGCATTCTCTTTGAAGTAGCTTCATTTAATCATGCACATTTTATTTTTGTTTAATTTTAGAATTAAGAGAAGGATTACCAACATTACGATATTTTTTGTTGGTTTCAATTTAAAATATCAAAAAAAACGTATTTACTATTTTTCATCACTAGGTACTTTGAGCTTTTTAAACCATGGAATTTGTATTACAACAGGCCAGCTTAATAAATTTGTATTATATCGCTACATTATTTTGATATAAAGTGGTTAAATTTGTACCCCATATACCCACGAGTTGTAGTTTATGTATTGAATGAACGTTTATTTTAACACTTTAATAATTTGTCTTCTAAATTTCTATTGTCTTCTTCTGCGACATGGTCCTCTTCAATTCTATATTCTACTACCTTTCTACCTTCATCTTCAAATCTATTTCTTTTTTTTTCTTCTGGAAAAACATTAGCACTTTTATCATTTCCAATTCTTGAAATTCGTCCTAATCTTCTGTGCCAAAATTTAAATCTTCTTCTTTACTTGTTAATTCAGCTATATTTAAAATAATTTCAAAATTCAACAAATATAAAAAATTATATTATTAAAATTATATAGTATGATTTTTATGTATGGAACCAAAGCGGTCATGCCCAAATGGCAAAATATGGGGTCTTGGTAGATGTGGTACACCCCAGCCTACTTTTAGCCTAACCAATGTAAAGTTGCTCCCAGCTTGAAGTAGGACAAAGAATACGCGATCGTAATTACTTTTGTCCTACTTTGAGTTGGGAGCAACTGTACAATCAAACGCACTTATTATGCACTCAAACGCTCCACCAAAAGAAAGTTTTGCAGCGCAACATGAAAAAAGTTATAGCCAAAAATAAAAGTTAGGCTAGGGTAACGTTACCCCAGCCTAACTATCTTAAATTTTCGAATTTTATAACTATAAATGTATGTATCTTCCGTATTTTCAAATGCACTCAAACACTCCACCATAATAAAGTTTCTTACCTCAAAAATAAAAAAATAAAGAAATACTTATGTTTGAAACGTTTTTTCTGCTGAGGTGAAAAACTTTATTTTGGTGGAGCGTTTGAGAGCATTTGAAAATACATAAGGTACATTGGTCAGTTCTTCGGAAGAATATTTAATATTCAGTTGCTATCGAGCGTAACCAAGAAACCTTATTACGGAAGATTTGCACATATGTACTTGCCCATCCAGTAATAGACTTAGGTCCATTTAGGTTAGTACATTTCCTTTTAATTGCACCTTGACATCTACAGAAAACGTACCAAAAATATGAAACATGTAGCATACAACAAATCAGTTCTCTCCATTGCAAAATATGGAGTGAACTTAAGTAAGTGGTATGTGGTGCTCACAGTATAATTTCTATTACTAAAAGATTTCATTAATTTACTGTTTTTGCCTAGACGGAATGGATGCTCGTATTAAGTGTTCATTGTAAACCGTAATGCTGGTTAGGTTGAAGATGTATCTAATTTAATAATTGCCATCGTGCATATGGGAGGACATGTAGGCATATGCTAGTTTCATTTGATATGTTCCAAGGGTCAGATCTTGAATATCGTCTTCTGATAAAATAGGAAAATCTTGGAGTTCTTGGAATGCGTCTAAAACTGACATTTTAGATATGCCTTGGAGTTAAGTTTTCCTATATTACCCGGTTTAATAAGTTATTAGGCTGATTTAAAATGAAACATGCCAGTGGCATCTTTCTCTATCGTGCTCATACAAATTATTGCAAAACATCAAATATTTAGTTCACGCTCTGTAGCATATTAATGAATTGACCAATCTTGATGAAATTGCACACATACATTTGGAATTCTACAGGTCGGCTTAATCCAATTTTAATATTTAAGATAGTTTTATACCACTAAACTTTGTTTAAAAATGTTACTGTAAAAACCGTAAGAAACGATGTAAAATTTAAAAAAATTAAAATTGTATCAAGCCAACCTGTAGAATATTGTATTCCAAATATATATGTATGTGATGTGATGTGATCACGATTAGTCAATTCATTAATAGGCTACTTAGCTTGAACTATTTGATGTTTTGCAATGATTTGTGTGAGTACGAGAGAGAGATCTAATTTAAAAATTTTCATCTTCGGGACCGTTCAGAAATCAATTTTTTATCATAAAATCACTAATAAATTTTCTATCGTTTTTGTGTCATATTGTTGGAGGGTGTTTCTCAGAATACGATATATTTGTTTTGCAATCTACCAAATATTTTTTTTTAACCCATCTAAGCATTTTTATTAATACGAAAGTATTTCGTAGTCCAAAATTGTGTTGAATAGATTATTTAAATTATTAAAACGACTAAGGGCAGGCCCTAAAGACAATTTACCAGGTTTTCTCTTTTTGGAATTGAGTACCTCATCCTCTGTGAGGGTAGCCACAGAATTTGAATTAATAACTCCACACAGAAGATTTGAAGTTGTGGTACTATGAATATTTGAATATTCCTCCTATATAATATGATTGTAACCAAGATAATTAGAAACAAAATTGACCAATAAACTTCAAAAATCAAATAATGAAATAAATAAAAGATTTTTAACCAGTAATTTGATCCTTACATCCTCTAAAATCTCACTGATGAGTGACTTGGTGTAAGGCCAAACATCATTAATTAATTGCTGCGAAGGATTACATCTTAATTTCATTAAAAATATTCCATATCTTATTGGTATTTTCCAAAGAATTTACTAACATTTAAGAAATAGTGTGAAGCACGCCGATATGTTGATTTAATCAGTTAATGGTAGATCAGACAACATCTGATCTAATTTAATAATGAATTAAATTGGTTATTACACCAAATAGACAAGAGTAATCACTATCGTCTAATGCTGGTTAATCAAAATCTAAAGATTTTTTTCGCTCCAAGACATTAACTCTATTTGTTAATATGTTAATGCAGTAATCATTCTCTCACTGGTGAAAAAATTAGCAGTAGAACGTTGCTCTATTTGAATAATGAAATCATCTGAAATTATATTTTGAATTCAAATTTAAACTATACTGACAGCCGTCAATATGAAAATTATTTGCACTGTTGCCATTTAGGCATATACAGGGTGTTTACGGTTCACCCGTTTATCTTTGAAGTGGTGATAGTACAAGTGAAAATAAGTAGGATGACAAAAAATTATCTTAGTAAAACTTTCTTTATAAGAGAGTTAAAGTTCTTTGAAGATGCTGCCAAAAAGTATGTTTTTACGCTACTATTTCCAAACGGTTTACATTACACTTTTCAAATTTGGTACAGAAACTTTAGATCTATTATTATCATTTTTTGAGATTTTTTGGTAAACCCTAAAATGTAATTTTGAATACGGTTAAAGATAAACATTGTTTAAACTTGTCAGGGCTTTATTCTTTTAAGATGGGGAAATTGTGAGAAAGAGAGAGAGAAGTATAGCAACCATGTGTTATTTTTTTTTGCATAGTAACCATTAACAAAACTAAATAAAATTTACATGATCCCCTTCCTTATAAATAACTCTTTGGGTTCCAGCACATTTTTTTTAGTATGTGCCCCTGGAAGAGAGTTCTAGTGGAACTAGCACATTTTTTTCCACATTTCATCGTATTTCCACTTCTACGTTTTCACTGAATTCTATTTAGAAGAAAAATTAGCTAAAACTTAAAGTACTACTTCTAATTATAAGGGTCAGATAGTTTTTATTTATTATTTTTTATGATTTCTATGTAAAAATATTAAAATAACAAACGGTTGCTGTGTTTCCCTCTCTTTTTCACAATTCCCCAGTCTTAAAATAATATTTTTCACTTTATTTTAGACAAAAAAGATCCTCTTAGTCTATCTCGCTAGAATGCACCGTTTACCCAAAAAACACATTAAAATTTTGCCTCGCAGACGACCGAAACGCTAATCGGAATACATTGCTTAGCAACATGCAGCTCGGCGTTTCCGTCGTCATCAAATGTCGCTAGCAAAACGCATCTTAAATCCGTTTTTTGGGTAAACGGTGCATCCTAGCAAATTAGAATAAGAAAATCTTTTTTATCTGAAATAAAGTAAAGAATATTATTTTAAATGAATAAAGCTTTGATATTTAACCCTTGCAAAGTTTAGACAATGTTTATCTTCAATCCTATTAAAAATTACCCTTTAAAGGCTACCAAAAAATCTCAAAAAATTATAATAATAGGTCTTAAGTTTATAAAGATTTGTACCAAATTTGAATAGTGTAATGTAAACCGTTTGGAAATAGTATCGTAAAAACACACTTTTTGGCAGCATTTTTAAAAGGCTGTAATTCTCTTATAAAGAAAGTTTTACTAAGATGATTTTTTGTCATTCTACTTATTTTCACCTCTAGTATCACCTCTTCAAAGATTAACGGCCCAAAACCCCATAAAAAGTCGACATGGTTCCTTCTTTAATTATGCTGTGATTTTATAAGGGTTGGAGACTTTAAGATTAGCAGCTGATTCTGATAAATCTTCAGATACGAGACGAGTGTAACGTTTCACCACTTATTCCAATTCTATGAAGAAAACTAAATGACTTTAATTCTCAATTTCAAAGGAAAATAAATATGAAGGATGGAGGTTTGATATTGTTGTAAAGCTTTGTATGAAAACATTTTAGTAATTTAATATACTTAGTTCCTAGACTTATTATATTCTGTTTCTTGGCGAATAGTAAGTAATCAATCAAGTTTGTATGGTTTCAGCAATGACTAAGTTTACGATGTACAAATTAAAACGTATTCAAATTTTATAAAAAGTGAGTCTAATTGGTGGTTATTTTGTTGTTTTCAATTGAATTAATATACTGACCGCGTCGTAGGGAGATCATATGTCCTTGTTAAAGTGGCCGTGATACCTGCACGGGCTTGAACAGAGTGTAGATCCAATTTCCCCAATCAAAATGAAATCTGATACCGCGAGACGGACGAGTAAGCAATAGCTCGTATCAGAAATAATGATACGTTGTAGGGATTCCAATACGTGCTCGGCACGGTGCAGCGTAATAAATATGACATGGTCGAAATCCTTAGTCCGTATCTTTTGTGAGACGTTAATATCCTGCAAATTGGCACGAATACATGTGTCGATCCACAATGGACATCGTGGCTGGAGGCAGGGATGCGGTGGCAGGAATGCGGTGGTCGTGGTCAGCGGTCAGTTGGCCGCACAATAGCTGAAAGGGGTGACCGCCTGGATTCGGACGACCGTGACAAGCACACTCTTGAGGGATTCTCCAGATCGCGTATAATTGTTTGTTTTCTCACGCTTCGCATGCTACACTAATTGATGTCCGGCATTAAAGCTCACTCGTGTGCTCACTTTTCGATCACCGCCGAATCAGCCCTTCATTATTCCGCTCGAAACAAGAAATGGGGAATTTCACTAATAATAATCCACCATCTATCTTTACATCTCGTACTTCCAATAATATGTGACTAACAGTACACACAGGCATATAAGTACCATTTAATGCGTCGCTGAACGCGTGGGATCTTCACATAAATCAAATCCTAATGTAATAGACACCACGTGTGTTCGTACATCAAACAAATACTCTATTATCCACCTTTATTGACCAAACACTTACACTTACCAACACACCACTACACTAGATAATATAAACAAATAATATTTAAGTTTACATATTTTGTTTATTTTAATCTCCTTCCACTTTCCACCTCGGTTTCCACCAAGGAGAATAAAGCAAAAGCCTGAGACTAAAAAGTCCTTTAGCACCCAAATTAATCGAAAAAAATATACAAAATGTAAACGAAATCTATCTGATTTTTGGAACAAATCGTAAATAGGAAAACACTCGATGATTCCCAAGCTCCAACTTTATTGTCCAGCAACTGCCATCTTAACTGAAGCGTGGTATTCCCAAAGGGTCCAAGTGCCAACAAAATAGTTTAGAGAAAATTAAATATAAATATTAAATTTTATATAAACAATATACCGACAGAAATCATATGTTTTCAATAATAAAAGATTTTCAATAAAAGATACAAATTCTAAATAATGGACAAGCAAGCAGTATTATGTATAGGTCCGTTTAAATTGTTCGTTGCTAATACTGCATTCTCAACAGACGGAATTATAAAAGGTTAACAACAATTTTGACAATCACAGCATCATAACAAGTAGTTAAAGTCAGACTGTGTTGCAAAAGGTAACGAATCCACTGAAAGTTGATTTTAAGATATTTGAAGTTTTACTAGACTATTAACTATATATAAACGTTTCCAGAGTTCAGGGGGTTGTTTGACGTTTCATGGATTATTCCAAAGCTTGTATCGATTTTGCAAAATTTAAAATAGGTATTTAGCAATATGAATAATAAATATACAGGGTGAGTTTAAAGTAAAACGCATAAAAATCATAACTACCTTATTTTTTGGAATTTTCAAAAACGGCAAAAGACGTGTCGCATTGTTTTTAAAAAAACCTTATTTTGAACTCAAGAAAAAAAAAATTCGGATGGCATGACGTCATCAATTTTTTTAAACGTATTGATATGCTTTTTATATCATAAATATACCTTATTAAGAGTGTTTTACAACGGTGTACCAAAAACTTTGAACTAGTGCCATCTAGATGTCATTTAAAAAATATTAAATTTCACATTAAACGATAGTTTTAAGTAACGCATAAAATTCATAACTACCTTATTTTTTGGAATTTTAAAAAACAGCAAAAGTCTTATCACACTGTTTTTGAAAAACTTTATTTTGAACTCAACAAAAAAAATTTCTTAGTTGACATGACGTCACTAAGACGTCATAATTTTTTTTAAATAGAATAATATTGTTTTTATATCATATAACAATTGTTGAGTTCAAAATAAAGTTTTTCAAAAACAGTGCGAAACGTCTTTTAAAGTTACTTAATCCTTTAAGGTGAAATTTAATATTTTTTTAGTGACATCTAGATTGCATTAGTACAAACTTTTTGGTACCGTGGTAAAACACTCTTAATAAGGAATTGTTTTATGATATGAAAATCATATCAATCCATTTAAAAGAAAGATTGTTGACGTCATAGTGACGAAATGAGAATCGAAAAAAATTTTTTGTTGAGTTCAAAATAAAGTTTTTTAAAAACAATGCGATACGCCTTTCACCGTTTTTAAAAATTCTAAAAAATAAGGTAATTATGATTTTTATGCGTTACTTTAAACTCACCCTGTATATGTATAATAAACTGAGTTTCTGCCAGTCTGTTGGTTGGTTCCTTTTTGCATAACAACGTCCAATTAAAATACTAGGTCATTCAAAGGTATGGAATAAATTCATTAATTCCTAAATATGGAACTATTGAAAAAAAAATGTATTCCATATTTTTTGACGCCATTGAATGAAATTTTAAATGGGAATCTCCAGCTTGTGACATATCTTTTGAAGGTATCCCGCCAGAATAGCCCTCGTCACAATGGTCCTCTCTAAATAGGAAATAGGTCCGCCAGAAAGTGCTTATTACAAAATTGCTAAATAAAATTTCATCTTAGTAATGACAAAAGATTATTATGGGTAATTGCCGCTTTTTCCGAAGAATCAATTGGTTGAGATGATAAGCGTTAGATGTTAGATATTTCTACTAAAGAAACAATTAGCATTATAATTGACAAATGCTTTTATTATTTACACATATTCTCCAATTTATATTTAAAAAAATATACAGAGTGATTTTTATGGATGGAACCAAAGCAGTTATAAAAATTTTAATTTTGGTGCCGTCATTTGGTGCCTTCGTACTTATAAATATTTTAAAACGAAATAAAATGTGAGGAAAAAATTCAAGGGATCAGGGTAGTTATAATATATTTACAACTGGGGTGGTAAATTGGGAGGAATCGACAATCAGAAAATGCTGAATGATAAAAGACCGACATGGACATACGCCCTACTAGAAGCAAAGACCGAAGGAGAACAGGCTGATACGGACAAAAGCTGAAGGAGGAATGACCGAATTAAACAAAAGGCCGATACAGACAAAAAGTTGACAGAAAAATGATCGAACGATGAAAGGCCGATGAAGAGAAAAGACTGAAAGGTGTAAATATTTCCGAAACTAAAGATTGTATGAAAACATATTTCTACTAAAAAGTATTTGTTTTTAAAGGAGAAACAGAATGAACAAATTTAATTTAATGATATCAATTTTTAAAATAAATTTTGAAGTTTCTTGTAAAATTATGGCATTTTTGGCAAAGAAATTATCATTAACCTTTATCAGGTACCAAGTCGTCATATATTTTATACATTTTATTTGCAAAAAAAATATAAAAATTTTCGAAATCAAACATTTTTTGTATATTTTGTTTACATCAACTTTAATTATTCGGTTTCTTTCTATCGACCTTTTCTAAGCGTTGCCTTTTATCGTTCGGATTTTTTTTATTCGACTTTTTATCGTTAGGCTTTTTTCTTTCGACCTTTTGTCCATATCGGCCTTTTCTTCAAGTTCCTAGTCGATCTTTTATCGTTCGGCCTTTTGTCCTAGTCGGCCTTTTTTCTTTCGGCTTCTTATCCTCGTCGGGCTTTTGTCTAACAATAAGTCGGCCATATGAGTTTTCTACAATGTAATGAAATTCATTACACCACTAGTGATTTCACTTTACCATTACACTACAGGTTGCAGCTTGCAGCCAATCAGAAAGGTCTATTTGTTAAGTGAAGTTAGCTAAAGCCGACATGTGTCGAAATTTAACGAAAAAAATACGATTGACTTGAGTCCAGCGCTGTCCACTGTCAAATTAAAATTAATAATTTTAGGACATTTGGATCTACAAAAACTATTTTAATGCAATTATTTATTGTAAAAAAGCATTTTTTGGAAGTTTCAAAGGCATGTACATTGAAAATAAAAGGTGTAATTATGGTGATTAATAAAATATCAAATAAGATAGGTTATGTTTAAAAGAACTTTAACTGGTAAATAATTTTGTTTTTAAAATAAAAGTAGCGAAAACATTTAGTCGTAGATAATAGTATATTATTCAACGAGCGAGTAATGATAGCCATTACTCACGAAGACCGAAATTGCGACACGAGCCGGCAGGCGAGTGTCGTAAAAGGTCTGAGTGAGTAATGGCTATTTAATCGCGAGTAGAATACTATACTTTATCTACGACGATTTTTCACTTTTAGATTCCTATCTATTATTGTCATTTTGCTGGCCGTTATTTTCATTAAACACCAAAGTTTACTCTAGATTTTTGTTCTATGGCGTAAAATTGACAGCCCAATTTAACCTCTAAAATCACCTGACACCTAATTATATTTTTAATGTTTCTCCAATCTATAAAGGCTCTGTATGCCATATTATACCTGTCTTTTGATTTATTTGGTAATAAATTTTGGGTTGTTGTTAGCGCAGTTTCTAGTATTTCTGGGGGTGTGCAACTTTCACTTTCTGAATCCACTCACGCTTTTTATTATTTTTGTAATTATATTTTTTAAGAAATATGTTTTTAATTTGCAATAAATAATTACTTTTATTAATATAATGTAATTGTAAATTCACTTTGATTCACTTTCTTTAAAAAATTTATATTTCAAATTGAAATTATTTTGACAGCGGCGCACGCAAGTGAAGATGGCGCCGTCACATTCTATTCGTGTAACCTCGTTACCGGTCGGTTTTTAGCCAACTTCAGCCCGTTTGTTACGATAAATGTTTTGAAAATGCTGTCTCGTGATTGGTTCCAGCTAGTGTGTTATGGAGAGACATTTGATTTAAATGGAGATATAACACACGGCTAAATTGTAATGATTGTCATTAATTAATAAGAAATGGGTACGTAATTAACATGTTATTCAATAGTCGTAGATAAAGTATTGTATTAAACTCGCGTATATTACTATTACACACTCGGATTAATTACGACACTCGCCTAGCGGCTCCGTTCATGGAATAATATACTATTTTCAATTTCTAGAGGAAATACACTCTTAAGGAAATATTTTGCCCATGTCTATTTTATGATTTGTTAAATGGAAATTGAAAGGTGCCCAAAAAAAGTTTATTAATTTACTAAAAGGTTTTGCAGTGTTTATTTATGACCTGTAGTAAATGTTTATGTCATCAAGTTAGTGTTTGTTATACATATTATATTACGTTTGATACTTGATATCCCAGGTGTCTTCGTGGATTATTTCTTGGTCTCTTGAGGTTAAGCTGCTAAAGTTATTAATAATTGAAAACTAGACTGCTTGTCGCCAGAGTGTAATTGTAGCTGTGGACGTTAACGTTGGCGTCGATGTTGACGGCTGACTAATGTATCTTTAGCTGTCGTTTTGAAACGAAGTTGATAAAACTAAGTGTCACCTAAGGTTTTAGAATTGTGTGTTTTCGGATAAAGTCAGCCACATTTCCAATTAGACGACTTTGTTTGGAGCGTCACTTGATGCCAGAAAGAGGGAAGGAAACCTGTCACGCACGGGCCAAGACAAATTATCCTCATGATTGGGTGCGCTGATCATTGCACAGGTTTGTAAGGTTTATTAACACAACAGAAAATCCCTGGATATTGAAAGCTTCGCAAAGATTACTGTCGCCCTGCATACGAACATTACGTTTCATTACGTAAAATTTATGTCAATCATTACCATTTGGTGTGACGTGGGGATATGATATTTCACAATATATAGCGCTTTAGCAATGGCTATGAACTTGGCCGATTATGCGAAACGATTGTAAGCGTGCCCGCTTATCCCTGTTATCGTCTGCTTGGGAGCAAGTACACCTGAGCGCCCCCATAAACCCTGCGAAGTATATTTACGTGCACCTTCTGTTTTTCGCCAGTACGCTATTTCCCTTCGTCATTACGTAAGTGACACAAAGTCTTGTTAAATAGTACTACACCCAACCACCGTTCCTGATTTAACCTCGCGTTGACCGGGGTTGAAATAAGCAGCTTAAAGTTTAATTAAAATGCCCCGGTAACAAATGAAGATGTACCATCATAGATTTTTGCATAGGGAAATCGTTAGGGGGAATTAACTAGGCAGCGTAATTAACTCTGAATCCCTACGCTAGCCTTGCCGACAATGTGACAGCTTCGAGGTGACTTTTGCGACGCGTCTGATCATTAATTTATTTTACAAATCAGCTTATTCAGACCCTCAAAGCTGTTCTACATTTTTTTCTGCCTCTCGTTATAAGGGAGCTCACGATAATCCCTTATACGTCACCTAATTACTAAGAAATTTAACCCTTCTTCCTTCAAACTAATAACAAAGGGTAATAACGATCCAGAATCGTAAGAAATTACTTAAGCTTGAACAATTAAAAATAATTGTTCAACGGGTAACAATAAATGATAAACGACTCTCTTTTAAATCTAATTATTCAGAAAATCGAATTAAATGATAAGAAAAAATATAATTAATTAGAGCAGTTAAGGCTTATTTATTAACATTTTAGCTGTTTCGTATCAATGGTCCTCCCCATTTCCATTTGCATACGTAATCAACTGGACGAGTCCGGCTTAAATTGGGTAAGCATTGTTGTCGTCTTAAATCCGCAAACGGCCCATTCGGGAATACAGTGACCGAACGATGTTATCCAACGGTCACCATTAACCGTTTCATAATAGATGGAGGTGTTGATTGGAAGATTTAATTACCCCATCAAGCCCACCCGCTGTAATGCTTTAGGCTTTTACTCCATCTCTGCGTTCATCTAATTGACCCACACTTTATTAGATGGTATTTGTATCGAACTAATTAATCACCGATTGTAAAGAGGGCGTAAGTAATGTTTCATGAACAACGTCCAACACAATCAATCATTCTCATCCCTTCACATCCTGATTCTTCCTGGTCCGTTGCGTGATATATCAGGATAAAATCTGGAATCCATAGCTGACCAGTGCATAACGACTTCAGGTAATTGCACATATTCGGACCTATTAAATCAGGGCTTCTTTGTATACTCAACAGCTTATAGGGGGAATTTTAAACTTGCCATCAGATATTTATCACAGTTGCACGCACAATAAGACTGTTTACTTTTTATTAGACCCTCTACAGCTTCCACAATCAAATGAAAGCATACTCTAACTATTGGCCACAAATTATATTTGATACAAAGTAAATACTTTCTCACTCCAAAATTTGTCACACAATAAATACTTATATATTATATAAAATATTTTAAAAATAAATAAGGGACGTAAATATAAATATTAAGTTGTAAACTACTTGAAAAGTTTCTTTTTAGAGTAAACTGGTTTTTAAATTTGTTTTCGCTATTAAAAGTTTTATTAAAATAGGGGAACCTGGGGTTGAAGAGCAATTTGTTATATTTTTAGGTGAGAAAGTATCAACAATGTATGAATACACAAAGTTCAAAGCATTAATATCCTCGTTTTATGATGTGACAACGTACTCTCAACGCATCAGATTCGAGAGTTCCTACTCATTGTTTGTATATTTACATCTCGATTTTTACTGCCAAATTTTGTACAGGTCATAAAATCTAATAAAAGTTATATTATGCCACCGGTTGACATTAACATTTTTTCATTTAAGTGTGCAACATTGTTACAAATGGTCCTTATATTGTCCTAAGGTTCACACGAGTCCTTTCACTAGATACACCATTTTTTACGTTGCCTTTTGTAAGCAAACAACGACATAATATTTAATATCTTTATAATCCCCTTGTAGAAGCGTTACAGGTCAAAAATGCGTGTCCAGTTATTAGACAGTATAAATAATTTTTAAATGACATGTCCTAACATAATAAATACTGGCCGAAAACTATTTCAAATACCCTATTAGAAAAATTATTTTAAATCACTCGAAGGGATTAATGATTTGGAATGTCCGTTGTTCTGTAATTGAGTATTGTGTTTTTGTCAGAGGTAAATTTGATTCGTTATTTTTTGTTGGACGGTTTCTATAGACGGGCAAAGGGTGAGTGCACTCACTTCTATGCATACATAGGATATTATGTCACTCACATGCCTATAAAAAACAAATGTGCATATAAATTATTAACACGCAGGGGTTCTTTAGGTTTACAAGAAATATTAGTTGTTCACAATCTCCAAGGTGATAAATAAGTAGCAGCATAATGCACGTTTGTAACTCGTGCCATCATTTCAGGAATTCTTCCACTATTCGTTTTAAAATATCCATCATTAAGGTATTAATAAGTTAATTAATGGAATAAGGAATACTTTACATATTTTTTAATCATATGTAGCTATACTAGGTATATGTATATGCATGTATAAATGTTCTATTGATTAAGCTCTCGATATTGCCCCAAATATTAATAATAGCTCACTTTTTTATGGGCTATAGCACAAGCATGTGCTGGATTTTCCCATCCTGTTAATAAATAAAATAGATCATATTAAGGTTAGCATCTGCAAATCACTTTTTTGCCAGATCAAAAACTAGCACAATAACATTATGCTTTATTTCAGAGATAAAATATGCTATGAAAACATACATGTTTTCCAATTTTGTGTTACAATAAATAATCGAAGTACTATACAGGGTGCAATAAAAGGTTTTCTGCCTTATATTCAGAAGAATTCACATTATTTTAAATCTTGTAATTTAAACATTATTTAATTTATTGGTAATTTTAGTTTAACTGAAAACCACAAGTAAACTAAAGTGTAAATATTTTAACAATAATCGAGTTACCATGCCAATATTCAATTTAAAAGTGTTTTTATAAAAGTCGTAACAAAATATTATTAAGGTGAATCAGGTCAAAGTGACGTGTGAAAACGAAAAGAAAAGTATTTTTCCATTTTCGTGATCAAAAGTCGAATTTTTTAACTAAGTGGGTAAAGCTAAAGCATGTCTTTTAATCACAAGTGAGCTAAAATCTTTTACCCACTCAAATGAGTTGACAAAAGTGCAATGTTGGTTGCATAACAACGCACACAAAAATCTTCAATTGTAAATTTGAAACGAATTTATTATTTCAAAGGAAATATACTTATATAAGTTATAAGCAAATTTTAATTTAATTTAAATGTTAAGTGCATAAAACTGAAACAAGTAATAATAAAGTATAATATTTAATAATTTTATTCAAACAAATAACAATTCTGTGGTTCTTCACACGCAAAACTAGGTTGACATCACCTAAAATTTTGAAATTTAATATCAAGTTTTTTTTGTGTTACAATTTATTTAATATAAAATAAATTGTAAGTACTCCTCCTGATATTTTGGAAATAGGAAATAAAATTTTCCAAAAATTAGAAAATGTAACTAAAGTACATATTATTTATTATTTTAATGAAAATGGAAAAAATCGCCTTTCGCCAATTTCGAACTTTTAATTTCAATTTCTATGAAAATCGTTGATTTTTACCTAAGCCCTTTTTAAGAAACTTGAGAGAATTACACTTTGTTTTTGGCTATGTCCAATTGCTTTTTTTTGAACACCGAAAAGCTTGTTTTTAAACTAAGAGGAGCATTTTTAATTTTCTTCACTAGGTAAAATTAATGTATTTGATGGGCTTGAAGTTAAAGAAAACATCTAAAGCATACTGTGAGGATACTTGATTTAAATAAAAAAATCATAATAAAATGGAATTTATACAGGATGTCCTTCTAAAGTTTTAAACCCTTCAGTACACGCGTTTTTGTTATGAAGCAACTGGTGTACGAGACCAGGACAAAATGTTGCTTTTCTATTTAATTTTTATTTAAAAAAATGGTACCTTTATTTAAACTAATGTAATTTAATTGAGTTCAATGTTCAATTCAAAACCGTGTCTTTGAATTTTTGAAAAAAAAAAAAATAGGGCGTTTTGCCTGGTCTCTCACACAGTGCTATGCGTATTGGAGGGGAAAGAAAATTCATGTGAAATTTATGTTCAGCAGCCTTATTCTTGAACCGTTGACACAATGTGACCGACCAGTTTTATCATTCTGTCCTCTTACTTTTTCATGTAAATGAAAAGGACAGAATGACATAAGTGGGCGGCCACATCGTGTCGACTGGTTCAAGAATAAGGCTGCAGAACCACATTTACTATCAAGTTTTGCAGTAAAAAAATGAGACACCCTGATATTATTTTAATTTAAAAAATATTTAATGCCAAAAAAGGCGCCTAAAACCGGATTTGGGCGTCAGGGGGTGAAAATGAAAATCTTTCAGCTTCACCAAGCGCATACACCGTATTTACCATTTCTTCTCTAGAATAGTTCATATTTTGGTTTAGCTATTAGCTCTTATCAAAAAGGTAGAATATGGTTGTTGGTAAATTTTCAAAGCAAATTAAGTCTTAGAAAACCAAAATTGATAGTTTTGAGTTTGGATTTTATTCGTGTTGTAAAACAAAACAAAACAAAAACTACTATTGTGATAAAACAGCATTATTTAAAAAGCAAAATAGAGAAAAACACAAACAAATATTAGGTCAATTTGAAAAACAATCCTCAACAAAAGTCACCAAAAGAGCTATTTTATCTATTCACATTTTCGCTGTTTAGATATTAATATCTCCTAAACCATTAACATGCGACCATATAACAATAGAAAGTTTGTAAAAAAAGTCATCGATTGATGCTAAAATATACAGGCTGTTTCATTTGAAAATTTCGTTTAATTGGTCAATTTGCGTTTTTTGAGGCACCCAGATAAATGTTTATCACAAATTTGACATGATAGCTGTAGCTATACGATATTGATTTTTTGTCAAAATTTCAATCCAAAACTGTCATTTGTTTTACAAATAAAAGGTTATACAAAGTATGATTATTTTTTCATAAGGAATCCAAAAATGTCATAATATACTATATAAAAAACGAAACTTTGGCTCGCCATCTTGGAATGGGCACCCGCAATATAATTTAAGTATTTTTACAGTGTGCTCCTAAAAGTATTGTGTATTCTGTCGAAAACCGCATCTTGATATCTTTTATCATTTTAAGAGCAATTTAGTAAACGGAAAATATAGTGGTTTAGTTCTGCAGTCATAAAAGCTAGTACGAACAACATTTTTGTATAATTTTTTTTGTAGATGATTTAGAAGTAATTTCTTTAATTCCTGCCAGAAGGAAAAAAAATCGAGAATGTACAAAAAAAAATATAATGATCTAAAAGTACCTTAACTTTGGACCCCTCTAATTAATTTTGTGCTAGGTTGCAGAAGTTAACTCTCTGGCAGGATGTGGCCTAATCAATTTAGATTATAAATCTGAAAAAAAATTAAAAATCCAACGACGGAAACTTGAGTTATGACTGCAGAACTAATGCTCGATTTCATGATTTTTCACAATTTTTCCTCCCAAACTCGCGCGCTCTCTAGGGATTCGCATTAATTATCAGTTATTTGGTCATAATTTGCAAAGAAGCTCCACAAAAGTGGGATGGATTTTCTATTCATTGTTATTATCTCCAACGGAAAATTAATCGCTGATGTTTAGGAAGGTGGTAATGTTACTTCCTTGCAGCGCTCGGCCACCCTGTATTTTTGGAAACGTGTTACTTTTTTGGCAATTTAAGTGAGTAAAAAACGTTCTGAGAGAAGAATAAAAAGTGCAAAAATATGATTATAACAAAAAGGTTAAGTGAAGCTATTTAATTTGAATTTATAAAAATTCGATTATTCTTGTGTAAGTATATTTTCATGAAATCTTCGGATGTCCATTTTGAAGAGAGAGGTATTTTATGGTGTTTGGAAAATGTATACTTTTCTCTTCGAATTTTTTATATTCACAGACCGGTTTGGGCAGTTACGCCATCATCAGTGTGCACTACAAGAAATAAATAAATAGTTACAAATATAAAAAATAGTTAAACATGTTATACATATATAAAATTAAATTATAAAAAAAAACAGTTAAATACATTATACATTATACATATTATATAAAATCGACTTGAGACATCTATTGAATACTACGAAAAACTTTAAAAGAATACAATATAGTACCTGCTTATAAAACACCATATAACATTGAAAAAATGTTTGCTAATATAGAACCCGAACCTATAGAAAACCAAAGTGGAGTATATTCTATCAAATGTGACGATTGTAACGCCAAATATATTGGACAAACAGGCAGAGCTTTAGGCATTAGGAAAAAGGAACATCTAAGAGATCCCAAAAACTCTAATGTTGGCAAACATCTAGAAGAAAACAATCACAATGCCAAGAAAGAAGATAGTTTAAAACTAATACACAAAGTAAATAAAGGTTTCAAAATGGATCTCCTAGAAATCCTTGAAATTGAAAGGACACTAAAAGACAATAACTCACAATGTCTCAATGATCACCTAGACATCAAATTCAAACCACTCTTTAAATACCTCAAATAACAACACTAATACTATCAACTTTAATAACAACTTTAATTAATTATTTACGTCACACCCAATATCAAGAAAATCTACAACTTAGTGAACACCCTATAGTATCTTTGAAAATTATGTCATAGAACCACAACACAAAGACCTGACTTAACGCAACTCCCACCGCAGACAAACATAACCCCAAAGCTAAAGCATGTTTTCAATTAATTAATTTATTATTTAAAGAGCTAAAATAAACTTTCAACCTCATTTTATTATTTTATTATTTAACAAGCTAAAACAAGCTTTCTAAGTTTAATTTTGGCATATTTTTCAATACAATTAAATGTTGACACCGTTCTTGATTTTGGGCTTCTGGAACATTTGACGGTAGGGAAATAATGAATACTACTACTTTTATAACTATTCAATAGATGTCTCAAGTCGATTTTATATAATATGTATAATGTATAATGTATTAAACTGTTTTTTTTTTATAATTTAATTTTATATATGTATAACATGTTTAACTATTTTTTATATTTGTAACTATTTATTTATTTCTTGTAGTGCACACTGATGATGGCGTAACTGCCGAAACCGGTCTGTGAATATAAAAAATTCGAAGAGAAAAAGTATACATTTTCCAAACACCATAAGTATATTTTAATGTAAATCTTAAAATTGTGATTTTTATAAAGATTTTTATAAATATAATAAATAAATTTTAATTTAATTAAGAGTCTTAATTATTTCCTTATAAGGAAAATTCCAGTCTCATTGCAAATAATGTGCATTTTTATGCTAGCTATGCATAAGTTAAAGTTAATACCTATAATTATGTGGCACGCTTTAACCTTATTAATATGCTTAATTATAAATTAATGCGTAGTTGATAATGAGAATGAATCATCAGGTGATTTATTATTAAGTATTTTAGTCAATTTAATATATTTAAGAGCGTAAATAGGCCGTGAAATGAACGCACGTGCAATACTATTTATTTTTAAACTCTCCAGTGTCCAGCAGAGTGACGCTTATCTTTATAAGCATCGCAATTACCAACAATGCAACGTTCGTGGAGTCATTATGCGCATTTTTAGACAGCTACTACGCATAGCAGAAGCAATCAATTTGGGAGTTAATTATAGTCAGGGAAAGAATAGCTACGCATCTGATAAAGTTTAATTAGAATCTGTTTGCGATGGGGGCTGCATTGGTGCCGAAACTGCTGGATGGACGCGCATAATTTATCAAACGGACGAATATTAATATTCCGATGTCACAGTGACCGTCACGGCCCCGATGGATATGCGCCTCATTTGCATGACCATCAACAATACACCGAAACCCGCATTGCTACTAAAATGTAATTGGCAATGGCGATGACCAGCATAAGTCTCCCGTGCATCTTCCACGTGCTCCACCGAAGTCTCTGCCATGTCAGTTGGATGTCTATCAAGTCACAAAGAGATCAAATTTAAAATACCCGGTATCCGATTACATTTATAGCATGCTACCACTACTCCATTCAATAACTACCCTGGGAATAATAGCCAATTATTTAAAATACGCGCAAAAGCATCTACTCGTTTCACTTTAAATCGAAAATAGATTCTTAATAGGGAATAGGGAAGTGTTAAAACAATATTTCGCAATGAGTTCTTTACGAGAGATCCTCCTAAAAATAAATGTCTCCCGCAACGTAATGCAAACAAAGAAAATACCGAATTGTACAAAAAATAACCCTAGTTTCTCCTTGTTTTTACTATAAAGTCAACCAATTAGCCGTGCCTAAAAATTTTAACGTCTGACACTTATCGACGCTTCTTTATTTTTACAAGCCTGAAAGGTCTAAACGCAAATTATCTGTTACTTATTGCCTCGGGGCTTTACTAAAAAAACTGGGCTGCCACCATTTAGGTATTAAATTTCATTTTCAAGTCACTCTATTTATGTTCGCACAAAAGGCAAAAGTGTACCAACAAAGGGCTAGACATCTTTGCTTAATCCTAGACCTATACAAACGCAACAATTGCAGACCCCTAACAAGATAACTAAATCTCACCCATTCACCGAACAGGAAAAAATTATATGGGACAGGTTGCACACCTGTTACCCGGCATATACACACATACTAGAAAAATGATGCCAGCAATAAAATCGATTTACTTCCAACGGAAAATCATCCTGTGTGAATTCTACAAAGAAAAGGGGTTTATAGTAATAGTTCAAGTATTACAAAGTAAAAACATCCAGTCATTATTAACACTCACGAAGGGGACAGTCGAACAAGTTCTGGACAAGTTACATTTTTTGAAACGTAATCAAGACATAATAAGTACTAAACAGGGTCAATTTTATTTTATGTCTGCACTACACCTGGCAACTAAATTGCACGTGCATGTTTCTCTGTGCTTTAGGCTAAACATTAATTTAATAAAAAATAATCTAAAGGTTAATTATTATTTAAATATATAGAAAATTTATAAAAAAATATTTAAAATAAGTGAAATATTTTAAATCGAAAACCTCCTAGGCATATGCACTTAAAAAATATGTAGGTATAAAATAAAGTTTATTTATATATATGTATGAACCCAACCAGCTTTGAGGAAATATCTTTATTGACAATTCGCGATTCAAATACAAAGAAAATACTCACATTATACACTCACAATCCATGTATCAAAAATAGTAAAAATAATATACTGTCGTGTTCAGTATAAAGTTGAGATTCCATTTCCGTTTACAAAAGTAGGGGGTGCCATTTGAAAAAACAGTGATGATGGCTTATTAAGGGTGGTCAAAGCCAATAACATTTTAAGGATTGAATTTGAATGCCAATTTTATGCCATTAAAAGCCGTTTTTGATTTAATTTTTTATCTTTTCAGCTAACGATATGGGCTATAAACTGAATTGTGGATACCCTGTATAATATTTCCTTTAAATAGATTTTAATTATTAAAAGGCTCTTTTTTCAATGTATGTAAAGTTGCTATTGACATTTGGGTGTTAATTTCTTTAAAGCAGTATAATTACGGAAAACTTGTATTACAATAAGAAAATAGGTATAAACAATAATGATCAATTTGAAATATATTTGGTTACCCAAAAGATATTTTTTAGTAATAATTTCAGTAAAAACATTTTATTTGCGCCACCTAGGTTGTACAGGTTCCTGCAAATTATTTTTGCTGATATTACTTCTAAAAAGATCTTTTGAGTGACCAAATATATTTCAAATTGATCAAATATTGTTTATATTTTTTTATCGTAATGCAAATTTTCCGTAATTTTACAGCATTAAAGAAATTAACACCCAAATGTAAATGGTCGGTAAGGCAACTGCATATACAGTGAAAAGAGAGCCTTAATCGCTAAAACATGTTTTACTCGTATTTTTCATTAAGATAGTTTATGAAATAGGCAGAACAAATGATAATTATTTAATGTTATGTGCAAAATATTGCATAACACGTAAAATAAGCAAGTTTGCCGAATACCGTAAACTGTGGTAACTTTGGTAAAGTGTAAATTGATCCAATAAACAAAACTAATCAGTTATAGGATGAGGAATATGTAAACCATACGATAAATACCATGGAGGCAATAAATAAGAATGAGTTTATGTAGAAAAACCCTCAGTATTATATGTATAAAAAGTACCTTTAAGCTATTAAATTTTGCTGGAATAAAATTAGTATCAAAAAGATAAAAGAATAATGAATAGAAGCCATGGGCATACGTACCGCTTCTAGACATAAAGGTGAGGAAAAACCTACATAATAGTTGCAGAACATTTCTAGTAGCGAAAACGCATCTTTTATTTACCATATGGAAGTAAAACAACTGTGAAATGTAAAATATAAAGTGTGAAGAAAACAAATTTGAATTTGTTAATATTTTTTAAATATTGAAATATTTTTTCGTTGCGAATCTCTATATTGTTCTACTTTTACAATATTTTGTGTCTGATGAAGCCACTGACATGGCGAAACATGTAACACAATTTTACTGTCAGATATCAATAAATAAATTGGATAAAGGTTTGTTTCTTTACTTTTCATTATTTGATTAATATCATACCGAGTATCATACGAGGTGAATCGTTTAACTTGAGATAAATAAATACCCGAAAAAGGTTTTGTAACAAAAGTTTCATATAAAAGTTTGTTTGATTTAAACAGGGTAAAAGGGATGGTTCTAGTTATTTTTTGGTCAAGGGTCATCTTTGTGTTAATTTCAATGATAACCAAGTTAGTGTTAAATAAAAACCTAACATTATTTCAGCAGTTTTAAAATTTACTCAATAAAGCAAAAAAATCATTTTGTCTAAATTATTATTTTATTTGGCGGATTTTTAATTTCAAAAAATTTAATATAAAAATTTTTCGCGCTTCACAAAAAAAAAATCTTTTCTTTATTTTCCCCCTTTAAACCAAAACAATTTTTTCTAAGTCATTTAGTTTGTTTGATATTTATTTGTATCAAGTTAAATTAATCACCCTGTATATTCAAATCATCGCAAGATTTTATTTCATTTTAGCGTAAAATTAATAAAAACATTCGTTAAAAAAAATATTTAAATTTATAAATTTTTATCTAGAAATGTAAATTTTCATACTAAGTAAGCTCAATATGCACGAGTCGACAGGAGACAAAATGACCTCATTTGTAAGACGGGAATGAGCTTATTCAGGATTACTCCAGATTTAAAACATTAACGTTGTTAAAATGTGCTGTCACTTGATTTCCCTGTAGATAATAAATAGATAACAGTAATTAGTAAACACGTGGAAACTTAATTACGGTTCCAATTTTTAAACTTGATTCGCATCTGCTTTAACGTCTTTAAATATGACACATTTTTAACAAAAATCATTAATTTTCCATTTGTTTTTAAATATTATAATTTCAACAAAGCTTAGAGCAAAAATTATGCCATGTGAAAATCAAAAGGAAGTTTTCAATACGTAATATTGTCTTACTGAAATTACTTAATATTTTTTCTCGAATATATTTGAACATATCTTGTATTAAAAACTGGAAAATTTTCAAATTAAGAAAGAATAAACTAAAAATAATATTTTAAGAGTAATTACCTCGTTTTTTGTTATTTAAAAAATAGTTCGACACAAACTACCTTCAAGAGCCACTGGTCATTTTTAAATGTTAATAAAATGACTTATTTCTTGAAACACCATTTGGTAACTTGGTTATTACTAATTTATTAAAATAAAATTTGCAGGAAAGAAAAACGAATACATATATAAAAAATTTAAAACAAAAATTTTAATTGGATTTTGATTTAAAAAATCATCACTTAAAACTCACATAAAATAAACACATTAGCCTATATTCGGTGACCGTGATGAAAATATTTAAAGATGTCTCTAGATTTTTCATCACGGTCGCCGAATACAGTCTATAGATTACAAACTAACATAATAAAATAAAGTAAGTTAAATTACAAAATATTTTTTTTTTTTTTTAAATGTCTTGTTGAAATTAATAATATAATTAAAACTAAAGTATTTGCTTGCTGATTATTATTTATTTTTTATAGTATTCATTGTTTAAGCAAAATTTATTTTTATTTATAATATTACAAAAATCAATTTTACATAATTTTAAATTTTTACAAGGTAATTTTTATCAAAATATTATTACTGTACTTTTATTTAACTTGTTTAATAACCCGAAGATGGTATAAGTAATGATCGAAAATGCATTGCCGTTTTTATAAATATGTTTATATTTTATAACAATTATACCACTGTTTTATTTGAACTAGGTATAGCTATAAATTTTAAAATACATTCACTATATAAATACTTATATTATTGATAAAAAACAATAGTTTTTCAAAATGATCAACATTTGTTATCTGTAAAAACTATTCGAAATTAAATAATTTTTTAAAGTTTGCAATGTCATGAATGTTTTAAAAATAAAGAGAAAATTGACAAATTCAGATAAATTTGATCTTTTAAAAAATGTAAAGGGATTTTAAAAGGAGCCACCCTAAAAACGCGAAAAAATAATTTAATAAAAAAATGCAGACAGATTTTTATTTTCAGGGGGAACATGTTTACACAATGAAATAAAAGTTGTCTTTGCAACCCCTTTCCCCGCAGTATAACCCATTTGATTACTTTAACTGAGAATGTTGGTCGAGTGACACATCATTTTAAAGATCTTTTTTTTCATGAAAATAAAAATATGAACTGATTTAGACCCATTTAAATTTGCAGGACACGATAAAAGAGAAAGGTAAAAAGAAAGGAGAAGGTGGGGTACAGTGTACCGTGGTATACAGTGGATCATCGCCTATATCTCTTTGACTATTGACTACACACACATAGAATATCGATGAATTCTATTACTTACATTTTCCTCCCACCAGAACTCGTCATACTGTGGAAGGAAGCGTTACCATCATTTTGCTTGCGATAGGTACTAAATCTAATTTATTAAATGTTTTTTACTACAATTGTCTTAAAATTATTGCATTCCCTAAATAATAATTTAATAAACTCTTGAAATACAGACTTTGACTTTTCATACAGATTGTGTTAATAGTAGAAATTACATTACATTTACAAATATGGCGTGTTGGGGAACAGTGGACCGTTTCCTTATGGACCACAGTGGAATGCGATTAAAGTAATTACGATTCTGAAAACTTCCATCCTCTTGAATCTAGTCCCATTTAACACTTACATTGAATCAGTCCACCGTAATAAAAAAATTTAACTTCAAAATAAAAAGTTTTTAAAAACAATTCGACATGTTTTTTACCATTTTTGAAAATTCCCAATACAGCAAATTCTCCTAAAATGCAACTTCTTTAGAAACAATTTTTCTACGTTTCAGTTATAGGAAATGGTTGCTTTAATGGAGTACCAGGAATAAATGTTTAAAAAACATATTTATAGTACATTTAGTTGGATGTTTTCATAATTTTTTAATTTTTTATTATTAGAATTTTTTTATATTACTTATTAGCCAAAAAGTTCATTAAAATATAAAAATATTCACTTATTTTAAATAGAATTTTAGAAAAAAAGTATCCACTTTAAGTTGAATTGAATCTTGTATTATTGTACATATTTAAGATTGTTATCAATATATTTATAAAAAAAATTATTTTAATATCTTCGATTTGGATACTTACAATCTAAATATTACATGGTAGTATGAATTTGGAAAGAGTAATAAAATAGTTATGAATTTAATGCCTTACTTCTTACTTAACCCCACCCTGTGGCCTAAGGCAAAAAAAATTGCAACTACTTGCTGAAATGACCATTTGCCTACGACATATACCGTGCAGTCATAAAGTAAATCCCCCCCCTTGCTAACTTTTGAACGGTTATGTTTTTGATTCTGAAAATTTGTGTACTGAGGAATCTAATTGCGAACTTTCTTATAAAGGTATTTTTTATTTTGTGGAACTTCCGGTTATACCGGAAGTGGATGTCAACTTTCTTATTTAAATGGAACACCCAGTATATTTTTGCATTTTCGTGTTCTCCATAAAAATACCATTAAATTGACCTAGCCTAGTGTGGTCTCCGATTAATACTTTCGGAATTACGTCCATTTGAAAATCGTATTTTTATGCAACTTCATTTACACCGGAAGTTGGACCCAACTGCCCCAACTTCGTAATTTTAAATAAAATATTTTGCAATTAAGTTAATAATATTAAATTTAAACAAAATTATGTTTAATAGTAAGTTCGTTAATTTTACTGATTAACATAACCACCTTCCACGTCTTGACAGTAATAAAATCTACAGAAAATCTCTTGGATAAAAATTTTGTTTAAATTTAATGTTCTTAACTTAATTGCAAAAAAAATCATTTAAAATAAGGAATTTGGGGCACTTGGGTCCAATTTCTGGTGTAAATGAAGTTGCATAAAAATGCGATTTTCAAATGGGCGTAATTCCGAAAGTATTAATCGTAGACCACACTATGCCAGGTCAATTTAATGGAATTTTTATGGAGAACATGAAAATGCAAAAATATACTGGGTGGTCCATTTAAAATAAGAAAGTTGCCATCCACTTTTGGTATAACCGGAAGTTCCACAAAATCAAAAATACCTTTATTAGAAAGTTCGCAATTAGATTCCTCAGTAGACAAATTTTCGGAATCAAAAACATAACCGTTCAAAAGTTAGCAGGGGGGGGGGGATTTACTTTATGTCCGCACTGTATGTATAATAAACTAACTGGCTTAGAAAAATAGTTTAAAGAGGGAAAACTAAAGAACACCTGATTTTTTTTTCGTCAAAAATTACATTATCGTTTTCCTATGAGGGTTTGGGCCAAAATAAACAATGCAATAAACTTACCAAAATGAACTAGAATAGTCCCAATATTGATTATAGATATACCTAATTTCTTCAATAATTAAGTAGATTTATTTGATTTTACATTATTTTAAATAATATTTTTTTACTCGGCAAGAGCGAATTCTAAAATTTCAATTCGACAGGTTTGACAAAAGATCTGTCAGAATAGTATATTGTTTTATTAGGAGTAAAAGAAGTACTTTTTGTGACGAGCATGTAGGTTTGCGGGACGAGCTCTGCGAGTCCCGAGGATACATGCGGGCCACAAAAAGTTCTTTTACTCCGAATAAAATATGCTATTTTTTCTTCAAACGTAGACATTTTTTGAAAAAAATTGATAAATAAAAAAATTGTCGCTGGGCCGAAAAAAGTAAAAGGTCTGTGACTTTCTTATTTTTCGAAATACAATATGGTGTTTTTCTGATGCAGTAACAAAGCAATAATGACATTCAGAAGAAAATTAAAAAAAAAATGATAAAAAATTGTCGCTTGGTCGAAAAAAGTAAATAATCTGTACCTTTCTTATTTTTCCAAAAATGGTATGTGTTTTTGATGCAGTAACAAAGCTCTAATGAATTTGAGAAGAAAATTTGAAATAAATTGATAGGTATATAAAAAAAATTGTCGCTGGATCAAAAAAGTAAAAGATCTGTAACTTTCTTATTTTTTCAAATATTTGGTGTTTTTCTGATGCACTAACAAGCACTAACAAAGCACTAATGACATTCAGGAGAAAATTTGAAGAAATTGATAAATAAAAATAAAGGCGCTGGGTCGAAAAAAGTAAATAATCTGTAACTTTCTTATTTTTCCACTAATGAAATAGAAAGAAAATTTATACAAAACTGGTAAATAATAAAATTGACGTTAATTTTACTAATTGTTGAACTAAAGAGCACTAACGAATGTACTGAAAAAAACCTAAATGCTTGACGCACCTGGCTCCAGAGAACTAGAAAAATATTTTTAACAAATAATTGCAAAAAACGGCAACTGTGTAATAATTGTTTAATTTAAAAAAAAATAATTTGTGAAAATATCCATTTATTCGAAATAAATTAATTGTGAAAAATTAATATACAACCAAATATCTATATGTATTAAATTGAATATTCTTTACAGTTTTAACGTTGATAATTCACAATAAACACATGACATAGGCAACCAAAATTACATTTGATAGAAAACACTGACATCGTTTACAATTGTATATTTACACACTTTTATACCTAGGTATAAGTTTCATTGCTGGACAAAATTTGCACAAAATCCGATAAGGTCCTTTATGAAATTAAAAATCTACCAAATAAAAAGATAAAGTAGATAAAAGTTACTTATTTCTTTGAGTAGACTTTCAATACCTTAAAAAATTTATAGGTTTTCATATAAAAAAAACTTAGTTATTATTAAAATTAACACAATGCTGATCCTTAACTAAGAAATAATAAAAACCACCGTTTTTTCCTTTTTAAACCAAACAACTTTTATTTCAAAGTTTTTTCTCTAAGTCTTTCAGTTTCTCAGATATTTTTCGTCTCTAGTTAAATGACTCACCCTGTACCCTGTATATCATAGCAAAATTTCAAATTTTTATTATCATAAAAAAATTATAGAGGTGTTTCGTTGACACGGTATTTTGACAAAGGTTTTACAAAACGCCAATGATTTGGATGATATATTTATTTTAATGTAATTTCACATTTTTGGGTTAATTACCAAACTTTTAAAGGGCATTTAGGATACATAAAAAAAATTGAGGATATTATTTATAATTTATTATAAATTTGTAATTGATTTCGTTTTTTAAAATTATTAATATTCATAATTTCTGGTAAATTAAATTATGAAGTCCTGGTTGGTATAGAAGATCAGATTGATACAAGCTGTCAGATTCAATTAATGCAGTAGTAAGGGCTTTTTAAATGAGGCGTTTCTTTTGCCTCTCTGTATTCAGGAAGTTTCCATTGATGTCATCGCGATTAAAAATGAGCCATTCTCCTACCAAATTATACATTGACACTTAACAAATACCTCGGCTCTATTGTAATAAATATCATAATCCCCCGTTTTAATATTGCAACCCCGTGTCACTTGCTTAATTATCGTGTCCTAGTGTAATGGGGTGATTAACATTGATTCATTAATTCGGTTTATCTAATTTACTAAGTGCAGTTTGTATGCTAATAATTGATTCATAATTGTATCATCACAGTACCGGATTTTCAAATATTTGCATTAGTGCCGTTTAGTGTATGCTCTATGATCTACGGTCATTTTAGCATTCTGTTTGTACGCTTTATTATTGATTTGCCAAAAAGGCTTTGTGGCGCCCGTGGCACCGGAATGGACTGTGAACACTCGGTAGTGGACGCAGGTCGAGACCTCGGAAGCGCAGCTCTACACCGTCGATGTCATACACAAACTTGGCCCCAGGCCGCGTCAACTTAGATAACAAGATCCAATCTCGTCATCTGGTTTTGTGTACACAGATCATACAACATGCATGTGGCAGCAAACATTCAAAGTGAATCGAGATTGAGATAAATGAATTATTTATAGATTCGCATCGGAGGTAAAGACGGGGTACAATCATATGAAACACAGTAACCTCAGGCATATTTACTTCTATTAATAAACTGTTTTAGATTAGATCACTCATGTTTATAACGTTTAAATGTTAAATGATGTGTGTTAAATGTAAGGCGCATCGCGCATCTATTCAATGCAAACAGTTAAATAAAAGCTTTAGGTAAATGTTAAAGACCCGAGCTTGAACATGCATTACGTTTTCCCTTAGCTACAAGCTACAAGTCCTTCCCTATTTGCTATTTGTCCGCACTTATCTTTCCAAAGTGTCCTCGGGAGAGCCGCTTTAAACCACCAGTTAACATCTTAAACATTACATATTACATAGTCCATCAGGCTAGTCCCAACGGACCCCGCTGGTCAGTGATTGATCACCGGCTCGTATTGACCCCGACAGTAGCCCACTCTGCACCCTAAAAAATGCCCCGGCAGAAACTTATCAACCCTGTCTTGTGCGTGTGTTTTATAAACTTCCCCAATATATTTATATAAGATGCGGATATTTTCCTCTTTTTCCAGAATGATAACAATACCCAAATGGCTTGGATACGTATTCGCATTTCAGGGAATTTGTTTCGGTGCGCCTCATTAGACCAAACCCTGTTCGGTCAGTTGGTCAATATATGAACCTTACTTGACAAATATACGCATTTCTTTAGGAAAGATTTCCTGTAATCATTCAAATATGTAAATCTAACGAATGCGATTCATAGTGAGTCTTGACTGCGGCTACATAAGTAGTAGCGATAGATTGGTGTCGCCTGATGCGATTTTGATGCGCCTCTATCCATCATTTGTGACAGCGATTCATCAGGGTGCTATATCTTGCTGCTCCTAATCAACCATTCAATTGCAAATGCTTAGCGATCGAGATCGATGAATATCCGGCGGCCGCGGAAGGGTTTCCGGCATCTCGACACCCTCCATTTCCATGAGTCACGATCGCTATGCATAAGTCGATGAATGTTGTTAATATTTTCGGTGCAGTTGATTAAAACTGGAGCTCTGACGAACTTTTGTTAAATTCAGATTCAGAGGGTTCAAAGGGTGCCTAAGAACAAAAGATAAAACTACGCCGGTCATCCGAGCTCTTTGTGAAATTGATTGTTGTTTTCGTTATTCATGCGTGCCCGTGAATCCCTCGGGACTACGCTGGAACGTCGGTTGTAGGTTCCGTATTCATGAAGTTCTCTGCGGTCGTATGCAAAGTCCAGCACATTAACAGCTCGATGGTTGGTTAAGCGGACGCTGATGGATGCCGGTAGATTATCTGGAGCTAGGCTCTCAATTCCAGAGGATGCCTATTCGCCGTCTGGAGTCTGGACGACACGGACACAATGCTCGTAAATATATCAGTGGATCTCCACGGTCAATTTCAACGTCTCCAACAATCCACACGTAGCTTTAACTAATGGACGTGCATTTGATAATTAAATTGCCCCGGTCGTTACTTAAATACAGTCTCGAGACTGTACACTTTAAGAGAATCACTTTCCCGGTTATTATCTTACTCTCGTTCTGCTTTGTCATACTCTAAACAATACCCAAACATTAAGTTTCCTCATAATCCAAGCACATTAAATTAATTTCAAAACAAACAAATTACTTTTACCCATTAATATCAGTCAACATGATCATCATACGAATTTACGTTTATTAAATACATAAAATAATGTTTGTTATATTCAAGTCATAAAACTAAAAAAAAATACTTTTAAAATTTGAAAGGGAAAAAGAAATTAATTTCAATTAATACGAAACTTTATCAATTTAACGACCAAGATTAATGGCGAAGAAAATTACGTATAAAATTTCAGTGTCACTATAAATTGTGACATTGGAAATTGGGTATAAATACAAGTCTAATCAACTGCTATCGAATCCCATAAATGTAGATAATCTTTTTAGTTCAAGCCTACTACAAGAACCAGCTCATTTTAAATCAGGCGCTCGCTCATAATAATTGTAAACTTAAATTACCGAAAATTCAATTTACACAAGTTTCCACTTCAGATGTCACACTAAAACCCTCTTATATTGTCTCTGCTGATATTGATTTATAATAGTTTTAAATCAATTCATGACTAAATTAAACGCAGAAAAATAACTATTAAGAGCAATTTCCTAAACGGAAAATATAATGGTTTAGTTCTGCAGTCATAAAAGCTAGTACGAACAACATTTTTGGATAATTTTTTTGTAGATGATTTAGAAGTCATTTCTTTAATTACTGCCACAAAGAAAAAAAATGGAGAATGTACAAAACATAATATAATGATCTAAAAGTACCTTAACTTTGGACCCGTCTTATTAATTTTGTGCTATGTTGGAGAAGGTAACTCTCTGGCAGGATGTAGCCTAATTAATTTATATAGATTATAAATCTGAAAAAAAAAATTGAATATCTAACGAGGGAAACTTGAGTTATGACTGCAAAACTAATGCTCGATTTCATGATTTTTCACAATTTTTCCTCCCAAACTCGCGCGCCCTCTAGGGATTCGCATTATTTATCAGTTATTTAGTCATAATTTGCAAAGAAGCTCCAGAAAAGTGGGATGGATTTTCTATTCCTTGTTATTATGTCCAACGGAAAATTTATCGCGGGTGTCTAGGAAGATGCTCTTAACATAAGTCATGCCTTGAAGGACAAGCCGATTTTGATGTGTCCAGTGCCTCCAGAGGTGTTAATTATAGGCGTATCAATGGCAAAATCAGCAGGCAGCCATGGTTTAAGAATATTCCCTTTCATTCAAGGGATTTTATAACTTTCTGTAGAATAAGATTGGGTCATACTTTTTCAAATATGCATTTGTCCAGAATTGGAGTAGCTGACTCCCCTAATTGTACTTGTGGTGAAAATCAGTCAATTGATCACATCTTTTTTGGGTGTGTAGATAATGAGCAAAATGTGAATATGTTACTTCAAAGTTTAATTGCAATGAATGTCCATTTACCTACAGACTATATTTCCTTGTTACATGATCCTAATATTAAAGTTTATGAAGCTATGTATAAGTTTCTTAAAGACTCCAATATTAAACTCTAACATTTTCTTTTAAGGAATCACTAACCACTTGGGTATATGTTGAATGTTTCCTGAAGGCTTTCTTTTTCGGTGTATAAGTCGATCAGGAGAAGGCCCTAGATCGTGAACAGTCTTTACCTTTGTTTGTTTTGTCTCACCTACCACTGATTAAAACATTAATGAGCTTGTGACTGGAAGACACGTACCGGAAGGTATAGAGTTCCATCGTCGTTGGGTTAAGAAGAAGAAGATAAGTAAGTCATGCCCCAAGGTGCTTTCAAAAGGTTAAATTCTAAATCATATCTCTGTGAAAGTGGTTAAGATTTTAAATATTAAAATTTGTAATTGAAGCGTGGTATTCCCAAAGAGCACAAGTGCCAAAAACATATTTTAAAGAAAATTAAGTTTAAAGATTACATTACTTTATATTTACTATATTACTACATTGCAGTATACTGACAAAGCATATGTTTTCGATTATAAAAACTTCTCGATAAAATAATTTCAAATTATAACACAACTAAGCACTATTTCCCGTTTTTAAGCAAAAAGTGAATTTCCAAAATTTTGGCACATAGACCCTTTGGGAATGGCACGCTTCAATTTAAAAAACAAATAAAACATTTCTCTAATTTTAACCACCAAAAACATAATTTTATATTTTAGTATTTAGTATTTTTAGTTTTATACGATTGTCAAATAATCGACTGTTATTTTAGCTTTTTTCATAATATTTATAGTTGATAGATTTGAAAAAAAAAATACTGAAAGATACATAATTAAGAATAATATTTTAATCTATGTTTTTTATATTTTATTTATTTGATGTATTAGTTTAATTTTTGAATACGTTTTTACATTTGAATTCTTATTTTTCAAAAATAACCTATGCCTACCTAAGTGAAGAAACAGAAAAATAATAAATACATAATATACCTACATTATTTTTGAATAAATGAAAGAATAATTGTTTGGATATTATTAAATTGAATCGGACATTTTAAAAACTACTTAATTTTAATTTTGAAGAAATTAATAAAAATCTACATGTAAACGTAAATTATAATAAAACTTATAAAGGGATTACGAAATTAAGCAGCCAAATTTTAGTAGGTGATTCTACGCCTAATTTTAAGTCCAGTTTTTGGGAAAATGGTGCGTTCTACCGAATTAGTGTAGAAGTACGTTTTTTGTTCAAAATTAAATACGGAACAATATGACAAAAACGTTAACCAACATTATGATTCACACCAAATTTCAAATCGCTTCTACAATCCGTTTTCAAATAAGGGTTGTACCTCCCATAGAAATCGAAATCGAACATATTTTGTCGAAAGAAACGTTTTTTTAAACTAGTCCTAAAATCGCTTTTTAAAATTTGGCTGCTTAATTTCGGAACACCCTGCATACATAGACTTAAGGAAAGATGAAATGTTATAACCAAATCTAACGCGAGCAATCTAGTATTTTTACTGACTAACTGATATTTAAGAAAAAGGTTGTAGTTTTTGAAATGATCGATCCTATTAGAATAAGAATTAGCTATCTTCATACAAAATCTTTTGGAGGCTATCTGAAATTGCGATCTGCTATAATAGTAGTTTTTAGAAAAGTTTTTATTAAATTAATGTGTTTTAATTTACAGTGTTATACGATTTTATTGGTCGGAAAATTATAACGTCTTTTTCAGTTTATTATTAAAACGCGGATGAAATGGCTTCAAAGATTTAAAGACTATCAATATACAGGGTGTCCCAAAATTGGCGCATTACGCATCTCTTTAATTCTCCAAAAACCATCAGAAATAAAAAATATTGGAGAAGAGTTAATAAAATGTTTAAATTTTCATTGACACTGTTGCAACTGGGACCGCATTTTTGATTTTCCAATCAAGGCTTAATTTGAATCCATTGTCATACCGTTTTTTTTTTCAAGTTGAAAACATAAGTACCAACTGGTAACAAACATCTTCAAGTATTTCGCTGTTATTTTCTGAAATATGTGTTTAGAGCTCGTACATACACCAGTCATACAGGTCCACAACAAAACTGACATAAAAATAAAGAAATTATCATTATCCTTGACGGGGTGTCAGCCATAGTTTATTGTTGATATTATTGTAGAAATAATAATCTACCTTCGGGCCAAAGGTCTTCGGGTTAGATTCACGTCGCCTTCCGTGCATAATGACCTCTACAACGATGCTCTAGGTACATAAATAACTATGAAATGTTAAAGAAAAAATCTGGCATCGAAGTTTGAAAAGTTATTCCGACTATCTCCATCGAAATGCAGTAGCTTAAATATGATTTGATAGTTAAAGTCAGAACTAATGCATTCTTCATCTTTTGTATATGGTGCAGATAGAAGTAGATGTTGCCAAATTTATCATTTCTTTTTTGACAATAACTAAATGCATAGGTACTGTGAATCGATTTATTAAAATACTCTATTAACGGTCCACAAGAAGTTACCGAAGAGCTTAGACGTGCTCTTGGCTACACCCTGTATATATTTTTTGTTATCACTTTTTATAGATATGCATGGGTTTTTACTCTGATTCATCTTACGTAATTTGATACTGCTACCATTATTTTCAATAAAGATAAAAAATAAATTAATCACGTTTAGAGCAAGTCATTGTAGACAGTGTAAAATTTAAAATCCTAAGTGATGAGGTTGGTGAAAATGCGATGAATCCGTTGAGATGAACACGTATTTGAATACTTCATCATATATACCATGCAGACAAAGAAGATATAACTTGATTTATAGTCGAGAACTAAATTTAAATAAATTGACAGAGTTCAGAAAATGTATCAACTTTCAGTATTTTTATATTTTTAATTCGATCGGACGAAGGGCAGCTTACTGTATTTTAGATAAATCTGGCTATTAATCAGTCAACGTCAACTAGCTTTGTTTCTATGGTTGACATACGAGTTGGAATAACCTATTTAACCCTGCGCTTACAAACTGAATGATTAAATTATAACTAACCCTAATTTATTATTTATATTTATTGCAAAAGTGTCAATTAGAAGGTTTTATATGATAAAAACTGAGCAAAACATATCAGATGTATAGGCGAGAGTGTGCGAAAGAAGTGATTTATAATTCAAAGAAACAACAAACAGGAGAAGAAAACGAGGAGAAAAAATGCTTTTATCATTCCGTTGTAATTAGTTTCTGTAGCGTAAATGTGTATATAAAAAGAGAACGCCCGAACACTGGATTAAGGGTGACTGTTTTTGATTTATGAGCTTCCCATCGAGGAAGTGACGCTGCCATATACAGTTAAATTCACGAACGGCGATCTTCTCTTGCGAGAGCGAAATTAAATATGCGAATCTAATTCCGGGGTTTAAAGTACTTAATCAATCACAGTGTGGTTTCGTTGGATTGCAAGGCGGTGTTTCTATCTACCCACTAGCAAAAGGGACAAAAGAGATAACGCGTGCAATACGCTTATATACAATACTTGGAATTACTAGATGACATTACTAATCATGAAGTCAAATAGGTTGGTGTCAACATGATTTATGAAAGGATTTATGCAAGATGTAAAAAAGATAGTAAGATGAGTTTATAATTATCTTGTTTGTATTATTTACTATTTAGAAAATATAACGTTAGATACAAAAATTAATACCAAATGTAATGCTAATATAAATAAGGAATGGAAATCTTTTGAGAAGGGGTAGGCTATATATAGTCTACCAGCCTAACCTGGCTACGCCACTGAATTAAATTTAAAGATTACATTTTAAGTACATATGTTTTCGATTATAAAAACTTTTCACTTACACCCTTTGGGAATGGCCACTAAACATCAAAATTAAAAGCGTTCATAGGCGCAATTATTATTTATTAGTGAAAATCAAGAATCGATGCTGCCACGTAAAATCATTGGTTCAAGTTTAAATCTCCCAACTACTAACTCATATAATAATTTTTACAAATTCTGATGTTATTTTAAAGCGGCACTCTTTGTTCAGAAATATTTTTGAACAATTCGTAAAACCTCAAGGTATTTGCCACATAAAATGTGGAATTTTAAAAGTATTAATCTTACAATTAAATTTCAATTTAAGAATTGTCTGACAGATGTCAAAATGGAAATTTTAGAATTCGCTGTTGGCGAGTTAAAAATTATTATTATGCAAAATCAAAGAAATCACTTATAGGGCTTTATTATTGAAGAAATTAGGTACATAATTAATATTATTGGGACCATTCTAGTACGCTTTGGTAGGTTTAGTGCATTTTTTATTTTTGCTCACAACCTTATAGGAAAACAATAAGGTCCTTTGGCAACAAAAACATCATCTGGACATATTTTAAAATATATTTCATTTTAGCCAAAACTATTAAGAAAATTTACCTTGATCCCTGTCAATTCTTGAGCAGTGTATATTAATGATGAGTAAATATAAAAATATGTCAAATATAGCAAAAAACCGAAAAATAAATATAATTTATTTTTTCTTATAATTTGATTCGTTTGGATATTTATTTTACGTTATTTTCTGCGATTTTTGAATCTTTCTTAATTTTTGTAATTCTGTGTGATTTTTTGTGATATTTTGTTTAAAAATAAACTCCATAAAGAAAAAAATACTTACTTTTTTAAAGCGTAAACATAAAATGAATAAAAAATCTCTTTGATTAATCTTGGATCTTGACTACGCCTATGATTTAATTATCTCTAAATTATTTTTTGACACTTGGATCCTTTGGGAATACCACGCTTCAGTTGTTTGAATTACTGAATTGGGTATATTGTTTTTCCGAACTTTAATACAAAATAGAAAAGAAGAAATAAATGCTTATAGCTTATAGTTTATAGTGTACTTTTCATTTGTTAATTTATACCCGATACTTGATATATATTTGATGTAACAGCAAATAATTAAAGATCTTATGCAATTTAATAGAATAACATGTGCTAGTGTCCTTAACCCAAATATATGAGTGTGAGAATCAATTAGAACATTTTTTGGGGATTTTTCAATGATGATCATTGAAACGTTTTCTTGAAACCTCCTAATGCCAAAGATCTTTCGATTAAGAGGATAGTTTTCCAGCGGAGCTTTTTAAAATTTCTTTTTTTGGTATATAGAAGAATTTTTTAGCTATCAATTTCTTCATTTTTTGTTTTTGTAAGTCAAACCAATAATCATACGGCATCAGTAAAACGAGCTCTTTATAAAAACACCTTCGCTTAGCGGCGCTTACAATACAGATTATAAACTGTTTGAAATGATATTTGTCTTTCAATGGCAGCAATTAGTTAAGATATAAACGAAGAAATTGTATAAATTGTTTTTTTAATTTAAATTTTTTTTAAACTTTTTGCAGCGCTCTAAAAATTAGGTAAAATTTAAAGAAATGTTTGGAGCGCTGCAAAAAGTTTAAAAAAAAATTAAATTAAAAAAACTATTTATACAATTTCTTCGTTTATATCTTAACTAATTGCTGCTGTTGAAAGACAAATATTATTTCAAACAGTTTTAAATCTGTATTGTAAGGGCCGCTAAGCGGAAGTTTTCTTATAAAGAGTCCGTTTTACTGCTGCCGAATGATTATTTGGTTTGACTTACAAAAACAAAAAATGAAGAAATTGGTAGCTACAAGATTCTTCTATATAACAAAAAAAGAATTTTTAAAAAAGCTCCACTGAAAAAAAATATGTCCAAAGCCGCAAATATCAAGCGAATTTCAAAATCTAGCGCTCAAATTTGCCGACTATCCTCTTAAGTGAAGTTCGTTCATGAAAGTAATCACGGTTACTAGAATACTATGATTGTGTAAGTAGTAGTAGTGGGCTTACAACAAATGACAAAATTTTCATTGCAATAAAAGCAAGTGCGAATAACAAACAATAACTTCATGTACCCTACCAAATTAAAGTATCAGATATTAGGTTTTATTGGATATTTTTGTTTAACAAGAAATGGTAACTTTTTAGAGAATTAAAATAGCAACATGTGTTTTGCGGGAATGTGTGTCTCTCCTTTAGCCTGTATTCAGCAACCGTGGTGAAAAATTTAGAGACGTCGTTAACGTTAAACACGTGATTAAAACATATTTCTTGTCGGCTGCTGAATACAGGCTAATGCTTTTAAAATGAGCTATACCTTATCTCGAGCTTTTAAGTGGCTATGAACTACTCTGAACAGTTCGGAACAGTTCCAGAATATATTGCGCATTTTCTTTTTGACCAACTTGTATATTCCAGAGCTCCTAGATTTTATAATCCCCCTTGCTTTTGGTACACCGATCTAAAATCTGGAACAAGTTGTACCTTTTGACACGGGGTAAGTAAACAATCCAATATGATATTGATTGTGGCATATTTGTAGGTTAGGTTAGCAATTGAACGCGGTCGATGTACTTGGCGTGTTCTTTTTGATGTGCAAATTGTTCAGAATAGTTTAGGACTGATTACACCAGGAACATTTTACTCTAAGCACCGGATGAAAGAAAGCCCTTAACTCTTTCAAAATGAAGAAAACTTATGCCACCGGTTCAAGATTTTTTTAAGATATAAATTTTAGTAAAATTGTAACGTTTAAGGTTATGAAAAATAGACCAAATCTTTTAGAGAAATTATAATTATAATAAGAATATGGTCATTTTATTTAACCCTAGGATTGATACTCTGTTTCTTTAGGTTTAGATAGTTATCCCATGCAACACTCATTTTCCTGTTGGACAGATATGACTCAATTAGGGTGCTCACTGGAGGTTTGATTCCATAATAATCGACTTTCTCTAAAAGCATATGATGAGATATTATGACAAAACCTTTTGACAGATCATATGAAATAATTTGAAGTTCACTTTCGGAATCTAGTACTTCTAAGGAGGTTTCCAGAATTGAAGCCAGTGAGTTCGTTAGGAAAATGACCTTCCAGTAAACAGGCATATACAGGGTGTCCCAAAATTCGACCGACAACGATTATTTGGAGATAGTAGACCTGAAAGTAAGTTGATATGACCCTATTTATCTACCTGAGCAGTAATAAGCCTCCAAATTTGACTTCTTAAAATAGAATTTTAGCAGAATTTACACTTGAATTTCTCCACAAAAGAAAATAAGTTTTAAATAAAATTTTAAAATACTTAAAAAGTATTTTATGCCTTCTTCTTCCATCCAACACTATTTACAAAAGAGCATCCAGTATTCAAATGCATGTATACAAAATTTCATTAAAAAAATCTTTACTGCCTTGGGTGCAATAAATAAAATTTTATTTTAAAAAATCAACTTTGGAGGCTATTAAGTGCTCAGGGGTGCATTTTTTGGATATAGATAAATAGGGTCATATCAACTTATTTTTAGGTCTACTATCTCCAGTTAATCGTCAGAATAATACCTGCTATTGGCGCTATTATAATTTTTAGGAGGTGCGTAGTCCAGCCAATTATATCTTTAGACTGCTTTAATTTGACGGCTATGTTAGGTTTCCTCCAGGCAATTAACTAAAAATTAATTCTTTAAATCTATTCCTCCTAGGGATAATAAGGGTCCATAAATTCATAGATGGGTTCCTCCCAACGCTAAAGCGAAAGTGAACCTTGTCGACTTAGTAATAAGGATCTACTTAATTTATACCTGCCAAGACTTTGGGAGGAAAAAAATCAAGGGATTAAGGTAGATATAATATATTTACAACCGGGGTTGTGAATTGGGAGGAACCACCAACCAGCCGATTTGACGGTTGGAGTAGATTTGTACGCCAAATAAAATAAATCTTTTATGATACGGCAGATTTGGACGCTGACCATTTTCACCATAAACAAGGGTAGGTAAATAGGTTTTCTACCTACTACCTACTACCTACCCTTACTAAGCATCCAATTTTACCTTCAAGTCAAGATAAGGATGTAATTATTTTTCAGAAATACATAAATTAGCGTTCAAATCTAGTCCAACCGATTTGACGACCCTTTCTTAAAACATTAGTAAGAAATTCCTACTTATTTAGGGGCAACCTAGGCATCGATATTAAGGATTAAGAATAATGACAGGAAAAATATTTGAGAATAATTTGACTACTCATATCTCATATATTAACTTATAAATATTTATATTCCTCGTGCTGTTTTAAATTTTATTGTGTCTATTTAGTTGAGCGTCATAGAGTGCATACTGTATCGAATAAAAGTTTCATAAAGTGAAAGGAAACAAAAAATCAGCGTGAACTTGAGTTATAATCGTAAGTCCAGGCACGTGCCTTTCGTGTGCTCTACGCGAGAACTGGACGCCCGGGGTCGAGCATAACAAGACCCAAGACCCTCCGCACAGCCGGAGGCCACAATTCCAACGGCAACCTCGCCAAAGCTACTGATTGCCACATCTAGTCCACACTTGTTACACTTTATCGAACGATCGACGAAGCCCGAGGCCTAGTTTTAATGGTGGACCCTCTTCAGTTTCGTCAGATGTCTTTTAACAACAGTTCTTTTTGCTTTTCTTGTCTTAGGGGAGACAATAGATCGGTCACTTGTTATCTCTTACGTCGTTCCCTCAAGAGACGTTCTTATGATCTTCCTTCCTCGCCAATTTGTCTTATTAATTTTTACCCTCGCTCTGATTCAAGCACGCGGACTTCGTTTTATATTTTATTTTCCTGGAGTTTTTTGTATTCGCATAATTTTAATGGCCCATATAATTTGATGCTTTTTGCGATCAATTAATCTTCGCATTCATCAAAAATGCTTCATCACGTTGGTTCAGGCGAGTGCTATAGATTATAAAATGTTAATTTATCTTCATGTAAATATTATTTAAATTTAATTAACGCTTTGATTTAATACTATAAAATGAGTGAGGTTGTGGTTAGATCCTCCAGACTGATGATGGGCGGTTTATGTTTAATAGTTGTTTACACATTTTTATGTTTATCAATGAATTCGACCACGAAATGGTTAGTGGAAATCAAGTAGCAGTGTGGTGTCTGAGTGCGGTTTTATTTATGTATTGTTCCACCCAAAGAGTTTCGTGGGAAATTCCTCGGACCGTGACCCATATGGTTCTGGACCAATCGTCTTTCTTAATACGAAGTATTAACTCGTTATCAGTGACATCTGCCACTTACAATCAAGTTTCCCTTAAGCAAGCCTAGTCTTTATTTGTTTTGTATCCTTAATTCGTTAAATACGTTGCTTATCTTAGATGTCAGAGGAATTGAAACGTAAAGGCCATTTGTTGTACAAGTCAACTGTCGTTTGACCCAAAGATATCAGGAGTCACTGGAGACGGTTTGCTTTGGGCCTTTTCTTTATAGAAATTTACCTACGAATGTTTACTCTCGCATTTATTTATTTTCGTGTTTCGTAAATTTTGACTTATTCAAGAGAGCGTACTAATATTTAAAGGAATCTTCGCATCTTTGTTATTTGTAAACAACTAAGATTGAAAAGATGCTTTGATCTTCGGTAGCAACGTAGATATCCTACCACGTGTAAATACTGCAACTTCCGCTTTAAAATACTTTCCCTCTTGACGGTAATCAGCTCGCCACAGGATTATTTCGCCTCATTGCTATTCCTCTGATGTGTCCATTTTGCGGCACAAATGAAATGAAATATTTTAATAAACCGCACGAATGTATGAACGGGTGTTGTAATTAAAAGCCTAACGAACGAGCTCGCACAGTTATCGCGTATTACGGCATTAATGAACTTCTACTAATTCGAGGTCTCAGTACGGTGAACACCTCATCCACACTAAATGAGCCACAGTTGCTGTAAATCACATTATATTATTACCTTTTAGATAACACCAAATTTCCGTTTGCTATAAACTTAGGTCCACAATATCTATAAAAATACGTTTATTAAAATTATCACACTTTCATTATTTTATTTAAAGTACCAACAGTTTAGCATGTCATAAACCTAATTAGCAAATTTCGTTACCCTATATGTGTCAAAATTTGAAATTGTTGCTCCATCTGCTATCAAATGCGAACCAAATTTTAAAAACCTTTTACTACATTTAAAGATGAGTATAAATAAATTAAATGCAATCAGTTTGAAACCTTAGGATAAGTAAGCTTTTTTATTTTTATAGACTTGTTTGTCGAAAAATTCACTTTAAAATGGCTTTTTGACTAAAATTCCGAAAACAGAGTTTTTAGGTTTTAACGCTAGGGTCTTTCCTTGTCATGGCATGCTTATGATGCCAGATAGCAGCACCTGTTCTTTGCTAAAATCAAAGCGATTATATGGACCATATCAATCGTGAACCAATGACCAGCTAAAACTTGTTTGCCACACTCAGTAGTAATGTCGAGTGTACACGACACTAGAGCCATTCTTTATTTATCAAAATAAAAAATTATTGAATATTATTCAATATTACTTCCGGTTTCACCGGAACTTACATTAACTTTCTTATTTCAAATATAACATTGGTAAGTTTACAGTATGTTTGTGTTAAAAAAAATTGAATTTATTTTTGGTAAAAAAAATTAATAAAACCTATTAAAACTACTCTTAAAAGCTGCTTGATGATTCCTCCGAATTTAAAAACCCGGTTGTAAATATATTATTACTACCCTAATTCCTTGAATTCTTTCCTCTCCAAGTATAAATTAGGCATATCCTTATTACTAAGTCCATAAGGTTTACTTTTGTTTTAGCGTTTGGAGAAACCCATCTAAATATACCTTAGTGGCCATTTTTTAACGTTTTATCACAAAAACAACTCACTGAGTTACTTCATCAAGCTATCAAGAAATAAAATTCATTATGTACAATATTATCTATTTGTAGCAATTGTAAAACTCCTTTAGTTACATAATGAATAGTTTATCATTATTTTGTATTTAGTGAACTTTTGCACCTCACGACGAGAATGGAGATCAGTATACTATGGTAATTGTCGGTTTAAATATACTCAAAATGTTTCGAATTTATAATGCTTACTGGGAACTTGTGGATTATAAACGCCAAAAGGATTACAGTGAAAACAGAAACACCCAAATCGCGGCTAGTGGAAGCGAAAAACTTCGAGTAGCGTCAAAAAATATTATTTCAAGAATTCGAGTGGAACTGTTCTGGTTTTTTGCAGTTTTTTTGAAAAAAAAACTCCGGGCAATCCAATAGACCAATAATTTGCAGAAAGTTCTTCATTTGCTTTCAGCAGATATAGTGCAGTTCTATTACAGAAGAAAATTGCATGTCTAAATGGCTTACTTCCAAGCAATAATTTGGTCACATCTTTATAAATATTAATTAATTTCAAACTATATCATTGAAATCATACATAGAACTAGTCCGGTAGATCGGTAAAAATTTGAAAAAAAAATTATTAACTTCGCTAAAAAGGTCTAAAAAGTAGCATATTTTTGTACATTTCAGGATTTTTTTTTTACAATTTTGAGTAAAAAAAATAGAAAAAAGTGTCTTTTATCGTACTAACACAATAAATGTTCTTTTTAATGCAATTAAAATTTTTTTATCTTGCTCAATTAGTAATCTCACCAAATGGTTTAAAAAATCACCATTTTTCAATACTTTTGCGGGCGAAATGCGAAGTTTCATTTCACGGAGTATCCTATTAACAATTTACGAAGGAGGAAAATAAAATAAGGATTACTGCTTCCGTTGGAATGAACTTAACGGTAAAACAGGCTCAAATGACATCGCAACAGTACTTTTGAAGTGCATAGATAATAGATTGTATTCCTAACATTTCAACTCATTTTCAGATAATTCGCTGTGCTAGAACAATACTATGACAACTTAAGTTATACCTCTGCATATAAGTTATCTTAGTATTGTTCTACCACAGCCACTTGTGCGGGCCAAAACAGAAACCACTAGTTCTCTACATGTGTTCGAGCCCATCGAAAAATTAAAGTTAGGGTTAAAACATGGTGCAGCACCGACTTCAGGATCAAGCGACTCAAGCAGCGACCCTATACAAGAATCAAACGCGTTTGTTTTTCGGTGCGAGTAGCGTAGGTCGGCGCCTGAATTCTGCGTTCTTATTGGTCGTTTCACCACGTGTGAGTTATGTTCAGTTTATTCCCTTTACTTGACAACCTGTGTAGGTATTTCAGTTTTTTTTAAATATAAAATACTTTTATTACATATTATCACATTATAATTAATATGCATACTATATTAATAATATTTTACTGGTTTTAAAATTTTAATTTTACAGCATCATTCGCAAATAAGTCTGAATCTGCATCAAACCACGTTTTAAAATTAAATTAAATACTTATAACACTTCACTCTAGCATAGGTAAACTGAAAATAAAGTGAAAAAGTCTTGAATCGTGCCTGAGTTGGTGCTTCACCATGTTCGCCCTAGGTCGCGGAATGAGTCGGTGCTTGGATTGGTGCTTGGGGCGGTGCTTGACTCGCTTCTTGAGTCGGTTCTGCACCATGTTTCTACCCTTATAGAACAAACATTTCTAGAGTCCGGCCATTCTTACTTGGATTATGATTTTATGCATACAGCGATTGAAAATGCTAAAATATATATATATCAATTTTTCTTATGAATAATTGGAAATAAATTTTTAGAAGTGCAAGTTCCAAAAGTAAAACCAAAGCAGAACCTTATGAAGTAGTTGAATTAAAAATATGGTGACATTTTCGATTTTAAACAATTAGTAAATAAATTCATAAACAATAAAAACCAAGGGAGATGATGGAAATAAAGTTGAATCACGAAAATTAAATTCATTAAATTTGAAAATAATAACCTGAATGATATATAAATATACTTAGTCACAATTCTGAATTTAAAAGAATATCTGTAAAAGGTAGAGGTAGACCCCGGCATTCGCAACCTCACATTCTGAATTGGGTATCTTATCAATTGCCATTTCATGAAAATAAAGAGTCCCAAGTAAGTTATTTCCAAGAGGATTATTAAATAATTAAATATTTTTTAAATACCTATATTTTTATTTAAAAATGAAAATAAAAATTCTTTATCATAAATAATAACAGTAATATGAAATTAAAAAAATATAATTACAAATAAAATCTAAAAAAAAATTTAAAACTCCTAAGAACTAAAAAACAATAACAAATATCTCTTAAAAAATGTTTAAAAAATTAAGTTAATTTAAGCGATAAATTTCTTTGATATTTTTGAAAAAATGAAGAGTGACTCTTCTGCGAAATCTTCCGCCACTCGTTTTCTGTGAAGACTTGAAAAACACAAGCAATTAATAAGGGTCTCATAAACAGCTCGAAAAAACACACCGGCTTAAAAATGACTCACAATTTTCTTCATTAAAATGTTCATTTTTTACTTTTCGATAAATCATGCCATAATAAGAACTCCTCCCATAATTTCTCTACAAAATGTTGTGAATCATTCACTTTATTTGTATATGAAATAATTTTTAATGCAAAAGATGATAAAGTAATTAAAATACTCAGGGATCCCAGTGGGGATTCCTTATGCATAGACATACATATTTACATTTATTTTCCGATTATGGTGATATCCAACATGAAAGTTTAAACCTTATTTTTTTAGCCAAAAACAATCTAAATTTATTTTTTTTTAAATTTGTTTTATTGGGAACATACTTTAAGTTTTAAATATCCTGTTGAGTATCACTATAATCGGAAAAAATCCTGAATCTAATTAGGTGTGGCCCTACTATCATGTCTTTGAAAATATAGATATTTGCAAATAATGCATCTTAAAAATTAATATCTTAAAAACGACCGATTGAATTTTATTACAATTTGTTTCATGTATCTGTATTATTTAGGGGTAGTTTTAATAGATTTTATTAAAAAATTTTATCAAAAAAAATTTCATTTTTATGGTGTTCAATTAATGTGTTTTCTTAGCCCATTTGACATACTAAAATTTAATTTCGTGGTTCGTGCACACCCGATATATTACTATTATTATTCTACATCGCTTTTTAAACCTTTAAGCTATACTTCGTTATTTTAAGATTTTAATCTACTTATAACATAAATAAATTGACAAAAAAGGTTGATATTTTTTTATTGTTCCGAATTTCGTTGATTAATTGAGGAGCAAACATGCATTAAATCTCTAATCCCTTTTATTCTTTATTTGAGTAAATCGCAAATAAAATTAATATGTGATAGATCCATCTAAAATTAATTAATTAGTACTTAATATTAAAATAAAAAACTCACTCTTTTTAAAGATATTTAATGAGCCAGAACGTTTTCGTCAACCAATGTTGACATTATCAATGGCATTAAATGACAGAAAAATACAAATATGGTTGCTTAGGAAACAATTTTAGAAAACTTAATTTGGAAGAAGAAATATAATAAATATATCCGAAAATACAGGGTGAGTTTAAACTACCGCATAAAAATCACAACTATCTTATTTTTTGAAATTTAAAAAAACGGTTAAAGATGTGTCGCATTGTTTTTAAAAAACATTATTTTGAACTCAAGAAAAAAATTTTTTCGGTTGGCATGACGTCACTATGACGTCATCAATTTTTTTTTAAATAGATTGATATGGTTTTTATATCATAAAATAATACCTTATTAGGAGTGTTTTACAGCGGTAGCAAAAACTTTATACTAGTGCTATCTAGATGTCATTAAAAAATATTAAATTTCACCTTAAAGGATAGTTTAAAGTAAAGCATAAAATTAGTTTTGAAAAACTTTATTTTGAACTCAACAAAATAAATACATCTAGATGGCGCTAGTATAAACTTTTTGGTACCATTGTAAAACAATCTTAATAAGGTATTGTTTTATGGTATAAAAACCATATCAATCTATTTAAAAAAAAGTTTCATGACGTCGTAGTGACGTCACGTCAACCGAGAATTTTTTTTGTTGAGTTCAAAATAAAGTTTTTATAAAACAGTGCGATATGTCTCTAACCGTTTTTTAAAATTCCACATACTAAGGTAGTTATGAATTTTATGCGTTACTTAAAACTATCCTTTAAGGTGAAATTTAATAATTTTTTTAATGACATCTAGATGACATAATGTATAAACTTTTTGGTACCGTTGTAAAACACTCTTAATATGGTATTGTTTTATGATATTAAAACCATATCCATCCATTTAAATAAAGATTGATGACGTCATAGTGACGACATGCCAATCGAAAAAATCTTTTATGCGTTACTTTAAATTCACCGTGTATAAATATTATATTTTGCGCCTACATGCCGACTTATATACCGCTAAGCATTCGCTCAAGGATCCAAGGAAACCTGTAGAAAAACTTGGACCTAGCAGTCTGGTTCAAAAAGAATATCTAAAAAGCACGATTGGTAAATATCAATTTGTTCGTTCATTAAAGGTACATTTTCTTTTTGACATTTAAGAATTTCTAATTGTTCCAGAAAATTGAAATTAAATTTGAACTCAAGTTCGAGTTCGAGTTCGAGAGCTACTTTTTATTTAATGTAACAGTTTACAATGATTGCCAACGTTTCGACTAATGGTTATAGTCTTTATCAAGGCTAAAATGAAACATAAATTATTATAAAAAGAGTAACCGCAGTTTAGTTATTGACATAAGAGCTGTATAAGACTTTTTTTCTTCCCTATTGATATTACCGACGAACGATATTCCACACATATTAAATATAATATAAAATATAAAAATTTTAATTAGAAAATATTATTTTTCACATATCAACATTAAACACTCCACGGGAGACGGGAGTTTTCCATCGTTGGTTGGTTTATTTTTTTAATTATTTGTGAGTGGTTATACCAAATCTGATCAAATGGTTTTGGCCATTTCCAGCGATTGTTAGTAGTTTTTGCCATTACACTTACTTCGTATTGTGATTCTTCTTCTTCAATACATTTTATTATACCTGGATATAATCTTTTTTCGTAATTTACAATGATGTAGTCACCTATGCTGAAAATACCTTTATATTTGTCAGATATTTGCAACAGTTTTATTCTTTGGTTTTTGGTTTCATTCTTTTATTTAGGGTTTCTGTAAATTTATTTGCGATTTCTCCTAATTTACTTTTTTTCTTGCTTCGATTTCGGTTTTTTCTGTTGTCTTTTTAGTTTTCTTTTCTTTCTTCATTTCCAGTTTTAATTTTTTCTTTATCTATTTGAAATTCTAGCCACTTCGTCGAGGCTATTGCTAAAGGCATTACTGAATTCGTTTTTCGTTTTTCCACATTTTCGTCTTTTTTAGAGTAATGGAGATGTTTATCCCATATCTTATCATCGTTTTGAATAGGAGCTTTCTTAAAAGCATCTTCCTAGACACCCGCGATAAATTATGACCCAATAACTGATAATTAATGCGAATCCCTAGAGGGCGCGCGAGTTTTGGAGGAAAAATTGTGAAAAATCATGAAATCGAGCATTAGTTCTGCAGTCATAACTCAAGTTTCCCTCGTTAGATTTTCAATTTTTTTTCAGATTTATAATCTAAATTGATTAGGCTACATCCTGCCAGAGAGTTCCATTCTGCAACCTAGCACAAAATTATTTATAGGGGTCCAAAGTTAAGGTACTTTTAGATCATTATATTTTTTTTGTACATTCTCCAATTTTTTTTTCCTTCTGGCAAAAATTAAAGAAATGACTTCTAAATCAACTACAACAAAAATTATACAAAAATATTGTTCATACTAGCTTTTATGACTGCAGAACTAAACCACTATATTCGCCGTTTAGGAAATGGCTCTTAACAATAATATCTGATATAATAATAACTTTTGATTTTATTTGAACGTTTCAAACTACATTATCAATAATATTTTCCTCACTTCACATCTTGTTTCATTATTACTAACGATTTTATTATCACAGAGCGTTTCAGTATCACATATTATTTCTATTCATATTAATATCACATCCAGTTTCATTGTCACAGTTAATTAGTAGAACAGTTTTTCTTCAAACGTCATTAAAGTACAGCTTTACGAGACGCTTGACAGGGTTTAATAAGTCATTTTTATGTTCCTTGATTCTATGGTCATGTTCGTGCATTTCCGAAGTAAATCGGTTACAATCGGGTATCTTTGCTTTGACAAGGATTAGAAAGGTGGAGTAGAAATGCATTTTAGGCAACCCAATATACACCAAAATTGTATTGTGTATTGCATGTAAATTAAAAGTCAAATTTTAAAATTATTTTTAATATTACTATTTTAAAAATTTCAACGTTTGAAGAACAAATATAGTAGGACCGGGCAGCAAACAGGAATTCCAACCTAACTGACATTGAATGAAATCAGCAACGCTGAATTTTCCTACCAATGCTGGAGAATGGTATTAGTAGTAGTCTCTACTACAACCCTCTAGCTACTACTAGTACTCCCTACTACAACCCTGCAGCATGGATAAAAATTCAGCGTCGCTGATTTGATTCAATCTCAGTTAGGTTGGAATTCTTGTTTTCTGAGCTGTCCTACTTTAGCATGTTTTATTCGGAGTAAAACAACTTTTTGTGGCTCGCATGTATCCGCAGGACTCGCAGAGCTAGTCCCGCAAACCTACATGCTCGCCACAAAAAGTACTTCTTTTACTCATAATAAAACTATATACTATTTTACCATACTAGGCATTACATTCATCTCAGTTGTACCATATAGAACTCCATTTATTTCAAATGGCAAATCTTCTAAAAATGATTCTGGTAAATAAGTAGAAACATCATTTGAAACTGCACTATTAATTGTTGCAATATCTTCAGTACAATAGTTTCATTATTGTCAATACGATTGCTTTTATTGGTTTCTTCAAACTCCATTTCATTAGTTCTGTTAAGAGCCATTTCCTAAACGACGAATATAGTGGTTTAGTTTTCAGTCATAAAAGCTAGTATGAACAACATTTTTGTATAATTTTTTTTTGTAGTCGATTTAGAAGTCATTTCTTTAATTTTTGCCAGAAAGAAAAAAATTGGAGAATGTACAAAAAAAATATAATGATCTAAAAGTACCTTCACTTTGGACCACTATAATTAATTTTGTGCTAGGTTGCAGAAGGGAACTCTCTGGCAGGATGTAGCCAAATCAATTTAGATTATAAATCTGAACAAAAATTGAAAATCTAACGAGGAAAACTTGAGTTATGACTGCAGAACTCGCGCGCCCTCTAGGGATTTGCATTAATTATCAGTTATTTGGTCATAATTTGCAAAGAAGCTCCAGAAAAGTGGGATGGATATTCTATTCCTTGTTATTATCTCCAAGGAAAATTTATCGCGGGTGTCTAGGAAGATGCTCTTAAGTGTTGCTATTTTTAACTTACAGTCTCTCCAAACTCCAAAATTATACATATTATCTTCATTTTCGTTACTGCCATCATTTACTTTGTTGTTATATTCATTTAATTTTGTCACTCCAAGGTACTGCTCTATTACTTTGATAGTTGAAACTAAGTCTTCTTTATAAAGATTAGACTCGTGTTTGTTAAAAATTTAATTTCTTTTGTTACAAATACATTTTGAGTAATCTACAGCATCTGGATTTAGACTTTATAATAGAGGTCTGATTCTTTTTCAGGACCAGAAGTAATTTCGTACATATTTTTAAAATTTCTATTAGTTGGTTCCAAAACTAACCCAGATTTAACACAAGTTCTGACTCCTGTTTCAACAGCGTTGTATACTCTTTCAGGATCATTAAAGATAACTCAAACATTTTCTTCTTCCAAGAATGTTTTTAAATTTTGAAACCATTCTTGATTTAGATAGAAATTGAAAAAAAAAACAGAGAATCATTTATTCGCTGGTCAGCGTTCACTCACTAGGTGATTCACCCTACTCCTAAAATTTTAGTTTATTAATTGTCGATTCATTTTGGGTTTCCCAAATCACTTCGGAAAATCAAAGGCGTTAGTTTTTAAACGCCCAGTATGTTGTTGTCATCTAAATTCTAAGGGAATTTACGAAAAGGCCACGCATCTATAGTTCTACATTAAATCGAGGGTGTTTGAATCCGTAACGAGGCGTCGAAATAAACAAGCGAATGCCAAAAACATTCCAAGGGAAGCAGACGTGGAGTTTATGGATCATTGGAGCAGCATGATGACAGGAGTTTTACGAGACGCGAAGCATTATCATAAACGAATCTAGAATCTCTAACCGAGTATGCAAATGATGTACCTCTTAAACGCAACCCGAGTCGATCCGTACAAATCCCTGCAGTAAGGCGTAAATTATGTCAGCGAACAATCATGCGGTGTCGGAACTATTTCACCGGATTAACGGCCAACAGCACGGATTCTATAATGGCGAAAAGCGGCACAGGCAGACTTAAACTTTACTGCCTATCTAAGTTAAGTGCTTGAAATCTGGAGAAGGAGCGACCATCCCTTTTACAATGCAGGACTAAACCAAAGGAATACACTAATACATTAAGGCATAAATTACGTGTACTAATGTAATTACAAGATACATTGTAATCGCTACAATAAAGCAGATACGATTCCGCACAGCCGTATATAAGTATGCGTGAACATGCGCCCATTACACCCTTATCTCATTGTTAAACTCAACTGTTTTATAAGCAATAACAAATTTACTATTATCAACAAAATCAAACACGACACGGCTAAAGTAGCAATTTAATAATCAACCCGAAGCTCATTTAACAATTATTTTAATTGCTCATAATTACTTTGCTATCAGGGACAATGAATTATTTTTAAGTATGTTATTTCCTCGGCGCATTACTTATATTTGCAATTTCTGAACTTGGAACTGGCTCTAAATAAATGTGAGTTGTGAGTTCATTTAGGAAGCAATTTTCATATATTTGATAACAGACAATCTTATCTTTAAATTGGGGTTGGACATGAGAAACTTTTGTAAACAACTGCAATGAACTTAATTAACCTATATAAAAGTTTAGGTTGTTCAACTTGTATCTGTCTGAGAATGTAAACGAGGTGTAAGGAATAAGTTGCTATGACCCCTTTGGCATCGCATGGCAAGTATCAACAGTTTCTCCCTGATGATTCACTGCTGCCATAATTGGTCACTTCCGACCAAGCTCACCTGAATATGTTAATAAGAACAACGAAATCAGATATCGTCGTTCCGATCCGCGCTGCGTAATATTTCACGGTTCGTTAAATTCAGCTACTGACTAATTGAACGCGCCTGATCTTGCGCCTGCACATTTTACCTACTCTATCACTCTCCACAATCTTAAATTTACATTCATCACTCTTTCAAATTGAAGGGACCTTAGTTTGGAATACACAAAATGAAATTATTGGCGTGGGAATCTTCGCTTTATCTCCCTGAGTGATTGTCACGAGATTTTCGAATAAATTTAAATATTGATCAACATTACTTAAGAGAACGTCAGGTAGGGGATGAAATCGTGTGAATCTGTTTCCGGTTTTCACTAATGGGGGCACATTCCTAATGAGTAATACACCTTTGCAGCGAGTGGTCAACGTTCGATGAATCATAATTGAAACGTTTTTATTAAACGAATTCATACTCATACAACAACGATGCAACCTAACGGATATGTTTGTATGCAGGTATCATTAATCGTAACGATTCTTGAAAATATATTATAGTTTTTCGTATTCGAACTCAATACACTTAATCAAGTTACTGCTGAGGTCAAAGGGTATTTTCATAACATGCTGCTTGAAAAAAAATTTGTAGTAATATATTTTTCATTATGTTTTTTACTGAAACGATATTCAAATTCTGGTTTTTTTTTAATTCAAAACATTTCGAATCTAACAGCTTTTATTTAGGTAAATTTATAGCCCAAGTATGTTTTTGCAGTTTTATAGGAGTAATTGTTATGGTTGCGAGTAGGGAAAGACTTCAACTGAGCAAGAATCATAAAATATTTTTAAACCCGTAAGTTATTTGAGAGAAGAAATTAAATAATCTTTAAAGGATAGGTATACGTTATCTGAGCAAATTTTGTATTTACGAAAATCGACCTAATGAATTTGTTTGAATTTATTTAAAATATATCTACTTGCCATTTTGTTTCTAGTGCTTGCTGTCAATTTTCTGTAACACTACATTATTTTAAAAAATTGCAAAATAATCAAATAAACAGTTTCTTTATAAAATATAAAAAAGTGACTGATTTTTTTCATTTTTCGTTTAATTTTTTAACTCCTAGTCTGATATGGAAGAAAAATATTTTTACGTAGGGCTGTGTGTTGTTTTCGATTAAAACTATAAAATCTGAAAAATTTTTTACTCCTGGTCTGATTTAAAAAAACTTATGTAGTTTTACGAAGGAATGTATGTCTAATAAAATATAAAAAATTGAGCCCTTATATTTTTTTGGTTTTGATTAAATAAATTAAATGTAAAAAGTGATTTTTTTTCCATTTTTTTTTATTTTTTTTTGACTTCTGGTCTGATTTTGAAAAAACTTTTATGCAGTTTTACTAAGTATGTGTAACAACATATAAAAATAATGAGCCTTTTTTAAAAATAATAAGCCATTTTTTTTTGTTTTCGATTAAAAAGATATGAATGTAAAAAGCCTTTCATAAAATACAAGTGAAATCTTTGCAAAATACATTGTATGTTTTAAAAATAAAATTTTTAGAGACGGTAAAATTTTGCTATTAAAAAAAAGTTTAAAAAAATATTATGATTAAAAAATATTTATTAAATATGGTGTTAATTAAATTATTGCAATATTCAAAAAATAATTCTCCTAATCTTACAAAAAAACTAGATTAAAATGTTTAACTTCTAACCATTACCATATTGGTTAAATAATAATAGTTAAATTCATATTTTATAAAATGTTCATAAGGGCTAAAACTTCTTTTGATTTCTGTTCTACCTGTAATTTATCCTTTCTTCGGATGAAGTGTTCCTGTATAAATAAATATTTACATATTTCGATATGGTTATAAGTTATAAAACTCGCTCAGTTGAAGTCCATCCCCGAGTACCGGCTTGGTGTTTCTTTTAAAGCCGATAAAAGACGAGACACCTCTGTCAAGATTTCCGATCTTTTCCCAATTTTTTACAAGCTGTCAAAAAATTTCTTAACATTTTACCTAATTTTTGAGATGCTGTAAAACGTTTAAAAATATAGTTAAAATAAAAAACGAAACGTCGAACTCTTCGTTTATACCTTAACTTATTCCTAGCGTTGGAAAAAAATATTATTTCAATTACTTTCTTATTTTTGGGGAAAACGCCGCTAGCGAACGTTTTTTGTAAAGAGCCCGTTTTACTGCTGTCGTATGAGTATTTGGTTTGACTTATAAAAACAAAACAAGAAGTAATTGGTAGCCACAAGACTCTTCTGTGTACCAAAAAAAGAAATTTTAAAAAAGTTTCAATATAAAAAAAAATTACGAGCAAAACCGCAAATATCAAGCGAATTTCAGAATTTCAGAATGTCAGAAAATCTGCCCGGCCAATTTACAGGCCAATCCAAGGTCCAGGTAGCCAATTATTTAAATGTTCTCTAACAATCCCTTAAAAATGCACAATACACAGGGGTTCCATCTTGTCAACATTTTGTCAACATTTTCCAACAATAATGGTAGTGCATCTTTTAAAAACTCGAAGTACAAGGGTTCCATCAAACACGCGTGGGCCAAAAACATGTTTCTTCCCCAAACATGTAAGGACCATTTATTTTGATAATCAATATTACGCACCCACTGCGGGTTTTCCATTGCATTATAGTACATATTATACCTGTTGACAGGTCCATTATTTTTTAAGGTGGTTTCGTCACTAAACAAAATTTTGTTAATTCAATTTATATCCACGGTCATCACATTTTGTATTAAAACAAAAAATTCCATTCTCTTCTCGAAGTCATTACTATCATTACTACATTGATATGGATTAAACCGAGTTTTTTCTAAATATGTACGTTTGATTGAAGAATTGAAACAACAGACTTGGTGGATACTTCCCCTGTACTAATTGACGGATTTTCTTCAACCATCAATAAAACATCCAGAACAGAATGGGTGATACTACTTTGATTAGTCAATAGTTTTGTTTTATACAATACCCGAATTTTCAAAATGCTCCATCAAGTTTCTCATTGCTTCAATTCTTGTATATCTGGAGTTTGGATAAAGTGCATTATAAATTCAGTCAGAAGAGGATTGCTTTCAGCTTCATCGAGCGCACACACCATATTTATCTACCATTTCAAAAAAGTTCATTATTTCGGTTTACCTGTTATTAAAAGTACATAAAAGAGCATAAAAATGAAATTCGACAAAATAAGGGTTTCCTTGGTAGCATCAGTTGTTAAATTGTCAAAGAATACTAAGACTTAGAAAACCAAAATTGATAATTGTGAGTTTGGATTTTATTTGTATTATGATAAAACAGCATTATTAAAAAAAACGAAATTGAGAAAGACACAAACAAATTAAAAAAAATCCTCAACATAAGTCATTAAATTTTGTCTATTTTTCACTTTTTCTCTTCTTGGATATTAATATCTCCTAAACCATTAACATGCGATCATATAAACACATTAATAGTAAGCTTGTAAAAAATGCCATCGATTGATGTTAAAATGTACAGGATATGCCATTTGAAAATTTGCGTTTCTTAAGGCATCTGGATTAAAGCTTATCACAAATTTAAATTTGACGTGATAGCTGTAAACTAAACGATATTGAATTTTTTTTGATAAAAGGACCACGCACTAAATACATTGAAAAGTGGTCACAGTCAAATTCGAAATTAAGTGGGGGAAAACATAGTTTTGGGTTCCATAACAAAACCACGTTGCCAAAAACCACAATTAATGGACAGTTTTTCGAGTACGCAAATTTTCGAAAACTTCTTGAGTACGCGAACTTTCAGTAGATAATTCATAACTCGCTTATTAAAAAATCGAATCGACTTAGAAAAAAGACGTATTTCCTAAATATCTCCAATCTAACTAGAAAAAAATACTTTGATTTTTTCGGAATCGAAAAAGTGTTTCATTTTTGGCCTTAAAAATAAGCAAGTTTTGAGCAACCATATGAAATACTTTTTTTACTTTAAAAAAATTAAAGTTTTTTTTTCTATTAGATTGGAGATATCTAGAAAAACCTATTTTTAAGTCGATCGGATGTTTTATAAGCGAGTAATGATTTTTTGAGTGAAAGCCTGCATTTTCTAGCTTTTTCGGTAGTGGAACTCGGCTGGAAAATTCGTACCTCGCTTATAAAATGTCGTATCAACTTGAAAAACATATATTTCCAAACGATTTTTATTCGAAAAAAACCGAAATATTTTTCGACGCACCTATTTCTAACTACTTATGATTGTTCGGAAAGGACTAGAGACTAGACCAGCGTTTCCCAAACTTTTTTGACCGCGGCCCGGTACGAGGTTTTAAAATTTTTTGCGACCCACCTTATGAAAAAAAAATTATTTAGAAAACATATTATATTTTTTTAATAAAACTCAAGTTATTTGTTTGTTTATTTCACAAACAAAAATTTTTACAATTTTTGCCGCGACCAGCAGAATTTTTCCGCGACCCACACTTTGGGAAACGCTGGACTAGACCCTTCTAGAAAATCACGGAAGAGAAGAGGCGTGTACTTAGACGTACTCTTAGAGTTTTCCACACTTAATTTGGAATTTGACTGTGACCACTTTTCAATGTATTTAGTGCGTGGTCCTTTAACCCAAAATTTAATTTTGTTTTAGAGCAATAATTTTTCAAAAATTGATCTTTTTTCGCTTAAATGGGAAATATAAGTAGAACGAGTGAATACAGACCTATAAAAGGTTACACAAAGTATGATTATTTTTTAATAAGGAATCCAAAAATGTCACAATATACTGGGTGTTCCATTTATAAAAACGTAATTTTGGTTCGCTATCTTGAAATGGTCACCCGGTATATTATTAAAATATGTTTTGAGTGTGCGCCTAAAAGTATATTCTCTCTATATCCTTTTTCATTTTAGAGTAATGTAACTCCCTCGCAGTGCTGGGCACCATGTATATCTGAATAAGTTCATTGGCCGTCTATCGGTTACTCTTTCAACAATGCATTCTACAATTTTGTTTGCATTATCAACAAGAAAATTCTCAGTCAGTAGCCTGTATTCAGCGACCGTAATGAAAATTTTAGAGACGTTGTTAAAGTTAATCACGTCTTTAAGAAAATATTTCTTATGAAGAAATATTTTTTAGTTATGTGTTTAACGCTAAAGACGTCTCTAAATTTTGCATCACGGTCGCTGAATACTCGCTAGTACTTTTACAAAAACATTTATATCGCCTTCATTAAGGTCATGTACATCATTCCAATCCAAATAAAATTCTTTGTCTGTAATTTTGTTTGGATTTTTTGATTTTACTAACAATGTATTTATAATTCCAAATTTTGTAAATTACTATAGAGCGCTAAAAGTTTATTGCACTTAAAATTAATATTGTGTGGATAAAATAAATTAAGTTGATTACAGGACTTTTAATTTTAGAAAAATAACTAATTCTCGTCGATAAAACTTTTGTCAGTCATTAAAAACATTGTTATATTAATATTACATTAATGATTTCTGTCATAAATGACTATCAAGACGCCAGGCTCTGTAAATGAATATCAGAAAATATTAGCGTAATTTTTTAATTTTTTTTCATCCGTTCAAAATTTATATCCATGTCCTGCCACTTATGGGGCTTTTTATTAACTTTTTGCATAATTAATAATTTGTAACCTTTGGGAAAAATTTAGATAAGCTCATACTAATTTTTTCATCTGTTTCACTTTAATTAATTTAATCAATGCGATAAAACTTTCTTTTATTCTCAGAATAAGTTTTCCATGCGATGAATTTTTCTCAAAGAAGTTTTTCACGATGGATATTTTCAGCGATAAAATTTCTTTCAATTAAATTTATGAAAAAAATATCTGAATAACATTTTTTTTCTAACACTAGATAATTTTACGCCAATTATTATAATTAAATAGAGTTAATCCTGTTATTCCTGTTCATAAAAAATGGCAAAATCTTAGCTAACAAGTAATAAATATTTTTATTTTGTTTTAAAACATCGTTACAAAAACCTCAAACTGGCATATTAAAACTTCATTGTAATACATATTAATTTTTGAAATAATAAAAAAGTGAATATATAAGAATTACATGAGCTGTTTATCTGCAATTAAGTTCCATGTAAAAGCTATTTTTGTAATGGGATTATGAAGTTTGTAAAATACCAACTTTATTATTAAATGTCGTTTTAAATACCTTATGACTTAAGGATTATTTGTGCTCCAGGAGTTAACAATCATGCAGTTGGAGTTGTAGAGTAGTAAACGTGATGCCTTCTTGAAAGTCATTAAGTGTAATAATCTCTAAGTAAGCTGGGGGGCAGTCGCGCAGATTTTGACGTTTACAACAGCTATAATATCAACAGCAAACCTTGCACTTGCCACATACTTGTCACCTATCACAACGTTCATGCCGAGAACTGTACGTTTTACGGCGTTTTTAATGAACAATTCGACACGCACTTCAGGATATTAGGACGCAACTTTATGACCAAAACCAACCAAATTCTTAATAAAAATTTATGATCGGTAGCGAAGGATATATTTTCGGGAATTATGTGTACGAAATAATACTTTTGGAATTGCTTATTTTAAGGGCGTTGTCTAAATTTTAGTACAAAGGGTTAAAACGTATAAAATTGTAAGCAACCCCAATGTTCATTAATTAGTCGTGGATCTAGTATTTCCGATCCGCTCATAACGATCGAAGAATAATTAACAGAGAATTAAGTTAAGCCCAGAAATCAACAACTGTTAACGTTAAGGGGTTATTTTTCTGATCAATGAATACTCCCCCTGACTTCAACATTAGCTTCCATTAAATATGCAGTGTGCAAATGCATCTGTTAACTTTTTATAACGATTAGTGAAGATAATTTCTGCTGATAATAACCGACAAAAATACCTGAATGGAATTATATTTATAAAAAGGCGCCCCATTTAATCTCCGAAACTAATATAATAATTATTTATAATACCAACTAAATCGTAAATGAATCGGGGGAGGGCTAATGGATTTTCGTTCGTTTAAATCGAATGAAACTCTTACTCTGACACTCAACCTAATTACTGCACTGAATGAATTCAGATTGTGTGTGTTTTGATGGAAGGCACTGCAGGCCGTAAGTCACAAGACTTGTGATCAATCATGATCCTCACTTTAGGGAAAATACATCTGACGGATACTTACAAATCTTGACAAATCGCTTTCGATATGAATAAGGAATAATAACTAAACTAGTTTAAATTAAATTCAAAACGTAAATCTATAAATCTTTTTTACAATATTCTAAAACACTACGGGCAAAAATATGAAATTTTAGTTTTCATATATTCCAAAAGTACCTTGATACTAGGGTATACATATTTGACGTTAGACTGTATGGGTATCTTATTATGGGTTATTATTGGAAATAGAAAGAGATTTGTTTAAATAAATAAATCATTTATTGGCACAAACAGTATAAAAATAATGAACAAGTATATATTATAATAATAATAATATCATTGTACCAATTGGGTCCATATCAGCTAATGGTACATAAATACCCTAAAAAAATAGAACAAATATAACAATAACACACAGTAACATATACAGGGTGGTCGAGATAAAGTGAACAGTGGATATACCATATCTCCAAAACTAAGAGTTTTAGAAAAAAAAACGATTCAAATAAAAATTATTTGGTTTTAAATGGGCCACAGAATGAGAACAGTTATTTTTCACCTGGAGGACTTCTGCATGGTCATTCTAACCCTAAGTCAGTTTTTTCAAATGGAAACCCATATTTTTTGAAGATTTTTTGCTGGATTCAGATTCAAATAAAATCCATAACAATATGAACTTTTGTTCAATATAGTACAATTTTTATAAGTATATTTGCCTCTCTAGGATATAGCCCCCTAAACATATAGGTAAGTCCGACCCTGTAATATACAGGGTGGCCCACGACGAGCTAGCCAGGGCATATCTCGAAAACGATTAATAAGATCTAAATGAAATTTGGTACATTACTATAGTTTCAGACAGGGTCCATTTTAGTATAGTTATAATTTGCTTCCGGTTTATTGTTTCCGGTTACGTGAAATCAACTTTAAAATATTTAATGGATCACCCTGTATATTAATACATTTTTGAGAAAATTATTTCAATATAAATTCAACGATACCATACACTCTATGTTTTATTTTAAGGTAATGGGAATATTCTCATTAGTTTAAAGAAAAATAAAAAATTACTTTATTGTTAAATAAAAATTATTCAAAATAGAAAAAAAAAATATTCTAACTAATAATTATGAACAAAATGTTACAAACAGTACGTACTATAAGAGATGTTCAAATTGACTTCCACCTTCTAGTATGCAATATTCGAATCATGACCGAAGGTTCCTGGTGCAAGACGCTGTAATCATATTTGGTGTAATTCTTTGACATGCTTCCATGATCCTGTTCTGTAAGTCTTGTATGTCAAGAGGTTGTGTGGTATACACAATTTCCTTTAAGTATCCCCACAGAAAAAAATCTAGGGGTGTAAGATCTGGTGATCTCGCAGGCCAATTTATAGGACTATAACGGCCAATCCAGCGTTCTGGGAAGGTAACATTAAGGTATTCCGTAACTTGACAAGAAAAATGTGGGGGAGCACCATCTTGTTGCCACCACATTTCAGCCCTTTCATTTAGTGGAATATCTTCTAGCAATTCTGGAATTACTTCTTGGAGGAAATTTAAATATCTGGCATCAGTCAATGTACCATGGTAAAAGTAGGGGCCAATAACTCGGTCATTGAATAAACCACACCATACATTTATACTCCAAACTTGCTGGAAATTTGTTTCTTAGACCCAGTGCGGATTTTCGGGTGACCAATAGTGCCTGCTGTGGCGGTTAACAGTACCATTGTTATGAAATTTGGATTCATCTCTCCATAAAATATTTTTAAGGAAAAATGGATCATGTTCAAGTTTAATTGATATTTCAGCAATAAAATTTAATCTTCGTTCGAAATCACCCGGTATTAAAACTTGCACCTTGTGTTCACTTGAACATAAGTCAAAATATTAATGATGTTGTTTTCCGTTTGAATTAATTGTCTTCTAGGTGTTGCCAGTTTGCCATTTGGTAGCGAACCATTTCGTAATTTATTTTCGATGTGGGCAAAAGTATTTTCATTTGGAGTTATACGATTTGGATATCGAATTCTATACACATCTCGAGCAAGTCTCTTATTTTTTCGGCATTCGGCATAAACAAGGAGCATGTCTACATATTCATCATAAGTAAAATGAGTAGGCATTTTGGAATAATTTTGAAAAACAACAGAAGACCACTCGACAATCCAACGCCAACGATACCAAAAATAAGTCAATGCTCATGTGCACAACAGCAACATGAGGCAGTTGGGAATGTAAATTTCATCTTTTATTTATTTTTATTTGTTCACCTACATGTAAATTCCAGATTGGCCAGTTTTTGTTCATAGCTAGAATATTTTTTTTTTGTATTTCAAACAATTATCATTTAACAATAAAATATTTTTTTATTTTTATTTAAGTTGAGGATATTCCTATTACCTTAAAATAAAACATAGAGTTTATGGTATCGTTGAATTTGTATTGAAATAATTTTCCCAAAAATGCATTAATATAAAGGATGTTCCATTAAATATTTTAAAGTTGATGTCAAGTAACCGGAAACAATAAACCGGAAGTAAATTATTATTATACTAAAATGGACCCTGTCTAAAACAATAGTAATGTACCAAATTTCATTTAGATCGTATTAATCGTTTTCAATATATGCCCTGGCTAGCTCGTCGTGGGCCACCCTGTATAAAATATAGGATACTATTTTTCTCTTTAATATTCTTTTAATTGTTCTTTAAATGTTAAATGTATATGTTACGGGTAAAGTCAGTAATGTGAATAATCCTAGGTTTACCCGGGCAAAACAAGCTTTATCCGCCCACTATGGGTAAAGTAAGAAATAAAATAAAAAAATATTAACATCGGGTTTTATCCGGGTAAAGTGTGAAGTATTCACACGCTTCCGGGTAAAGCATGTACCTAACCAATAAAAGCAAATGCAGAGCTTCAGGAATTCTTTGTAGTTCTAAATGTCACTCGAGTTTGTCCTGCTTTCAAATTTAATATTTATACTTCAATAGGTTATTATAAAATAAATAAATGTAACAAAAGTTTACACTTTTCATAGACCTTTCCATTATAGTCCGGGAGGTAGTGTCAAATTTCAGTGGGTGATTTGAGTAAAGTTGATTTTCATATCATAGATTGTCTATTCCTCTTTTGAGAATCGAGTGTCAGGTGGCGGAGGCTAAGATTGCGGGAGGATGCAAAAATTGTAAAAAAAAACTGTCGTCATTTATCTATATCCAAAAATGGACCCCTAAGAAGTTATAATAATTATAAGTCTCTGAAGTTAGGCTACTCAACATACAGGAAATCCAGTTGACAAGTTTTTAGTTTAAGTTGGAGCTGTATCTTGTTAGATGCCTAGCTGAAGGTCTTTCCATCATCCTAATGCCAGCTGACAATTATTTCGATGTTTTTTAAATCATTAATAATTAAATCAATAGATTTTCGGCCTTTTCATTTTTACAAAAAGCAACTTGAAAAAATGTTAGGTACGTTTAAATACCCCAACAGTATCAACTGCGCATGCTTGCATATCGTGCATCATCTCTAAATGGCCGCCGAAGCCAAATTTGGTGCACCATATGTCCAACTCGGAACGCGTTTTGTGCTGCATATGCGGCATATGTGAAACATGCAATGCACCCAGCGTTCTCTGGGTCTTTCTAGCGATGTGAGGCGATTGATAAGCTCATAATAAACCTAAAAAACAGATAAACTCAAAACTGAAAAAATGGAGTTACTGCCTTTTAAGTTAGGACGGCAGTATTCCTACGGGAACTAATTCAACAAATTACTTTAATTTTCTTTAGGCTTTACCCAGAACATTTGGATAAAGCGAACTTTGCCCGAATAATTCTAGGTTTTAGGTTTACCCAGTTTCCGGCTCTACCAGTAACATTTACATTATTTCCTTATGTTTAGTCTACAGCTACAGTTTTTTTCTTCAAAAATGCAATCAAACAGAGACCAAATTAATAGTCCAATTGCGTTGAATTGCATTGAAACAAAATTAATGAAATACTTTTATATAGGTCTTTGTGATGTACTTTTATTTTTCTGACTTAAATAAATATATTATTTATTATTATGGTTTTACTATAAATTTCGTAAATAAGATTAAACAACTTTTTAATTTTAAAATATAGTTTTTTTGCAAGTTTGATTAAATTTATTCACCTTTCTTTTTACATATTTTTGGTGACCTCATGAATGCCCTGGGTAGTATATTTTATTTTAGTTAGTAACTCTCATTATAATCAAATATTACGAAACAAAGCTTAATTTAGAATCGATAGGTTTTTTACTTTCAGTTGAGGATAAAAATTAAAAGTATGGTTCTTTTGTTGGATCTTAATTGACTTAAATTTTTATTTTGCGTGTTTGAAGTTAAATAAGATCGGTAATGACAAGTCGAAAAGATTTTAATGCATTTTTAAGGCATTCGGGGATTTATTAAGATTAATTTGTTCATGTGTGTTATTACGTAATTGCATAGCTATTTTTAAAAGAGCAATTTAATGCGTTTTTAACCTTTGTTTCATTTAAAGAATTTTTTCGATCCGCCCTTAAAAATTTCAACCTTAACCGTATTATTACCTATTTAATTGAGGGTGACTAAAGCGGTTACATCGTTATTAAATACTCTTGAAAGTGATAGCATATATAACAAGCGTATGGGAGACGAAACAACAAGTTTAATTAAACATATTCGTTGAGATGAAGAGTGAGAGAGGATAATGCGATAATTTTAAAGGGGGAAAATGTCAGTAAATGTCGTGTAAACGGTTTATATTTCTGTTTTGCGCGATCAAAATGCGAATATCAAAATATTTTATTACCTTTTAATGCCTTTCAGTATACAAACGCATGGTAGTACAACATGGATCCATTGTAATTTGTGAAATTAATTTAGATAATGCAAGCGAAATTTCACCTTCTGATTACTTTTAAGATATTGCAGTGTAAGTTTTTCAAAGAATAATGCCTGACAAGCATACAATTTGTTTAATATTCATTCCTTCATCATTGTTCCAAAAACATAGAATTTTTATTTAAGTCAAATTATAAACTTCAAAATATAATTATGTATAGACCAAATCATGAAGTATAAATATGTATTGAAATTTAAATTTTCTTTGTTTTGCAAATTTAATTTTGACTAATTTATATAGTGGTCAGTAAATTTTCTTGACAATAGAGCTTAATTTCCATAAGAGGTTGGGATATTTTGCAGTTGAAAACAAGTTACCATTACGTTTGGACGCAATTACCTTCGTTTGTATAGCAAAACTTGTGAGATTTTTCTTTGATTCTTAATTAAAAGTCCCCTTATATCACAAAACATCATTGAGTATATAGTCTTTCTAACCCTTCGTATATAAAGTGCAGAGGAATACAGAATATTAAGTGCAATGCAAGGTTGGTGATAATCGAGTTTTATGCTGCGTCGTTGTTATATGCCATTAAAATCACCTACAACAATCAGTTGTAATTGCACTGGCCTATAAAGACGAGATGCGTGCATTAAACCTACAGTTGATACAGTCATCTCCTTTAACTTTATAACACGCTACGAATTTACTTGTTTTTATTGCTCATTCTAGTCAGCGAGTGTCTCAAAATTTATCTTCATGGAACGCAATTTATGAAACACTGCCACATTATTGCGGCCAACAATCTGTCACGTGAGCCATAGAAAATGCGATAGATCATCTGGCCAGCATGAAGCATGACTCAAACAATTTAATTATTAGATGAGGTAGTAAACATCAAACACTACAGAAAATTTAAATCATAAATTTGACCGCAAATATTTTTCATACAAAATTCCTAAAGCATGAAACGAAATAATCAAATTAAAACATATAAATAAATAAATATTTAGTAGGAGTATGCTACAACTTGAAATCATTTTGACTGTGGAGGACGTAAAAGAAAATTAGTTAGAGGAATTTAATCTCCGCCAATGTAAATGCCTCTGTTGATTTTCGATCAAGTTGTTGTAGTTACTTTTGGAGGGTGGTTAGATTTCTTCCCCAAAAACAATAAAGATTTAAGTCTGCACGTTACTTGATGGCGATCATTTCGTTTTGTTTTAATTGCTCGTCAAAATTTGATTACAGGAAGTTTCTTTATGTTCTTGGTCATTGCTTTTACTTACACGTTACGTACTCTATGTATTATTTGAAAATGTCAGATTTGCTGGTTTAGTGGGTTTAAAGCCAACCAATATAAGCGGCACTTTTTATATTGGTCATCAGAGATATCTACAATCTAAAATGGATCTTTTTAAGTAGAAAAGCGGGAGGGAGTAATATAGTTGGTGATGAATAATGGATGTACGAAGCGATGGTGGTTTGCGGATTTACTGTTTCTTTTATTTCATCTTCAACATTTGTATAGGGTGTTAAGTAGTAAATCTCCCCATACTGTGAGCTATAATGGTATTTATTGTAACCGGCATTAAATATTTAATAGATTTCATCCTAATGCTACCTTCCTCAGTAGCGTTAAATTAATAACCTTTTTATGGTAGTAACAATTTTCGGTCATTTGCATATTGCCTATGCGGGCCCAGGGGTTGTTATAATTTTAACGAGTGCGCCCGTTTTCGCATTTTATAGTTTATATTCGCGTTTAATGCTTTTTGAAATTGTATTGTTGCATTATACAGATTGGGTTATGTTTGCAAATTCTCATGGCTCGCTTTATTATCTGTCACTTTTAGGAAGATTAATGACCGTTGAATACTCGAATTGACGGTTGGATACGCAAATCTACACACCACTTTATTCATACCCATTTCACTTTAATTTTTGCGTGCATATGTTTAATAAAAGTCGAACCACATTGTTATTTTTATCGCTCTAATTACACACTTTACATAACAATACTCACCAGTAATTTATGGAAGGCACTTAGAATTGATTGGTTGGCGATAGCCGTGATAATTAATGTAATTAAATAAATTTGCTCCCGCCCAAAAATCAATTAATTGATATTAACTGTAATTTCAATCTAATTACCTTAAGTAAATGTATTTTGGGGACTATTCAATTATTCGTGAAGGGATAGAATAAAATTTGCGCAAATAATCGTTAAAAATACCCCAAACCAACAAATAACAAAACATTGAGCACTTAATATTCGTGTGCTTCGCATGGCTGGTTACTGTAAGTGAAATAACATTTTAATTAAACGCAATGAAAAAAAGAGTGGTAATATCATCGGGGGCTGATGCTCCAATTTCCATATTTGATGGGCGCTCGACAGACATTCTCTTCGCTATTGTGTTTATTAATAGTATGTGAAAAAGTGCAAGGGCATCCACTAGACACTGATTGGTGTTCCAATATCCTGCCAACCAGTTACCCCTCATACGGAAATTCCACCAAAAATCCCACTCATTACTGAACTAAAAATGTATGCACACATATGCACCCCATCACTTCCAATGCTTTCTATGGACAGTACTAATATGTTTACTTCACTCATTCTATATATAAAAGGAAATTCTATCAATTGTATCAATTGTATCATTTTATTTCAATTTTTAGATTGCATTTTATTATTACTTATTTTCAAACCCGGTGAAATATTCACATCACACAACATTAAATATTAAAATAGTTCAATACTCCAGAAATTTCTTAATCGTCTCTTTTCGAAACATAAAAAATCATAATTGTGTAATGTTTACCATGTTCCTCAATCAATTTAAAGAAAAATTAAGTATTACAGCTGCCTTTTCTTTAGACAATGTCGCAACTGAGGTACAATCATTAATTTTTTGAAAGAAGCATATTTTAGTTTTTTGATAATTTTATTACTTCAAGCCAAAGTGGCATTAAGCAGCTTTATTCTACAATTTTTTTCATTTAAATTGACTAAATAGTTTATAAACTATAAAAGAATTTCTTGTTTTTGTTTTTTATGTACTTTTTGAACAATGATAAAAACGCATTTTTTTATAATTGTTCAAAAAGTACGCCCCTATCATAGACTCTACATGAAAAACAAAAATTCTATATGAAAACTAAATTCAATTTGAATGGCACTGGGTATCGTTTTTGTTAAATTTTTGATTACAAATACCCAAAAATCAATTTTTCTAGCTAAAAGTACGCTTTTTAAACATTTCGCCGACTATCTTCTTAATTCAGCGAAAATAAAACATTCTATATACAGGGTGGCCCAGATTTTACTTCCCAGGAAATATCTCAGTTATTTGAAGAGATAAAAATATAAATCAAAAAGTTCTTTGAATAGCAGCACTTATACCTCATAATTTCATTCTAAAAGAAATGTTTTTATTTACCACTCTTAAGACGCCATCATCACCTTTTTTTCTTTAATTTTATCATTGATATTGCATCTACAATTAATTCTAGAAACAGTGATATGCTACACTTAGTATTATAAGTACATTTTGTGAATAAAAAACAATTCAAATATTGATCGAAGTAGTATGCAAAATTATTTATTAAGTATTTTTTAAGATTTTTTTTTAAATCTAAACTAACTTAACTTAACCTAATCCAACTAAACCTAACTGTAAATTACAAATTTTGTTAACAAAACTAACTAAAAAATTGTGCATAATACATACTTCGATCAATATTTTAATTTTTGTATTCACAAAATGTACTTAAAATACTAAGTGTAGCATATCATTGTTTCTAGAATAAATTGTAGATGCAATATCAATTATAAAAAATAGGGTGTCCCATTAAAGAAAAAAAAATGATGATGGCATCTTAAGAGTGGTAAATACCAATATTTTTTTTTAAATGAAATTATGAAGTATAAGTGCTACCGTTCAAAGCACTTTTTGATTTATACTTTTATCTCTTCAAATAACTGAGATATTGCCTGGGAAGTAAAATCTGGGCCACCCTGTATACTGCGATGAAGAAGTGTATGTACAACTCAATTAGCAAGATTTATATAGTTCACTAACAACAATGGACCCAAAATTATAAGATATACAAAAAAATCCTAAAACGTTTACAAATAAAATATTATTGGCCAGAAAAGAAACAAATTGTATTAAATTACATCAACAAATACCAAACCAGGAAATACGACAGAGAACCACCACAATTAGCTTTAATGCTCACGGAAACGTACCAAACACCTTTTCAACATCTTCACGCCGGCACGTTTGGAGTAGGAGGAAAAATATTCCTGACAATTGTAGATACATTTTTCAAACTGGGACAAGCGATTGAAATAATAATATTCAACTCGATATATAATCAATTATTTATGTCAACTATTGTAGCATCATCTACGAAATACTTATATCTTTAGAAGATGATGTACCCTTTGCAAGAATAAGTGCACTGTACTACACACGTCAATCATAGAAACTGACGATCTTCAATCTCCTAGATGACCTAAAAGAAAATCAAGAAATTTGAAACCACCGATGCAAAAGTACCGTATGAAACCAATCTAAAAAATGACCAACTGTATGAAGGTGCATTGAAAATGAAAAGTTACATCGAGGAAAACAAAATTGTATTCGTTAGTACCACTGGTGGACCCAAAATCATTCGATTATTATCAACTTTACCCGCTTCCAGTAGTCCAAGCATGCAATCGATCAAAATGTGAGGAGATAAACCGAACAATGTTTCAATGTCACAAGATCTTCTACCAGATCACATCTGAAGCACCGTGCGAGGTAAACCATATACAACATACAAGGGCGTATGTAAGATTTCGTCTTGGGGAGAGCAAAATTATTGATAAAAACTCGGAATAGGGCATTTTTTTCGAGGTCCCAAAATGTTTTCAAAAATCCCAGGTTAAATTTAACCTAACCTTACATTTTTCTCTCAAATAGTGTGTCCCAGAAACAAGTTATCAGAATATCGTAGAAAGTAGACGTAATTTCATAAGAAAAGAAAAGAACGCAGTAGTCAAGGTCACAACAACACAGTTTTTTGGCAGGTCTTTTATATTTTTTTTACAGAAATTGTTCTTTATTGATAATCAATAATTATTTGGATCGATCAAAATATTCTTTCAAAAAATAAACGAGAATCCACTTTTCTTCTTTAAATTTTCGCTCATATCTTTGAAATATGACTCATAAAGGTACCAGGTACCACCGTTTTAAGCCAGTAAATCTTTACAAAAAATTCAATGAATTTAAAGTATTCAGTGTTGGTACCCTTATAACGTTAATTTCAAAGATTGGGCGAAAATCAATAAAAACGGAATTTTTATATTATTTTCGCCCAGAGCTTATGATCTTGGGGTGTTGCTCCTTCAGCCACCCTCTAAATACAAGACAACATATGCATAACTACAACAACTGCAATCCAAAAATAGTCGTGATTGAAGAAAAGACGATCCAGAAGATACAAGATAGCGCGTGGATTTCAGTTTTTCCCAAAGAAACGACCGTCTTGATATCAGGTGGAGACCACGAAGAAAGAAAAACACTCAACGGAACGTATATCCTGAAGACCGAAGAAAATTGCAAGTTACAAATTGAAAATACCATTCTAAAGTCTCATCAGAAGATTGGGAAAGAAGTGCAGATTGTATCACTCCCGAAGTCTGAAGACGTCTTCGAAAATAATAGAAGAAGAATGGAGATTACCCAAATCAAGTTAGTAAACACCGATTTAAGCGACATCCATCTACTTCTGGGCCAGGTGAATCTACTGAATAACGAATTAAACAACAGTTCCCCAGTGATACACACGTCACTAAGTATCTGGACAATTTCAATATACATTATTATTTTTCTTGCAATCCGTTTCATGATCAACAAACGACGCAAGCAACATCCAACCGAAAATTGTTATTTGTTTAAGAACAGTGATTGAATTCAAAAATCTCATAATATACTGGGTGTTCCATTTAGAAAAACGTAACTTTAGTCCACCATCTTGGAATGACATCCGGTATATTATTAAAAAAAAATTTAGGGTGTGCGCCTAAAAGTATTGTATTTTCCGTCGAAAACCGTATGTCGATATATTTTTTCATTTTGTAATGTTTCTTCCTCGCAACGCTGGGACACCCAGTACATAGATAAAATCAAGTTTTGTTAAACTATCAAAATTACAGTTCATGTTTTATTAATCTCCATTACGTGTACGCTAATTTTAAATACATCTTGGAAATTAATAAAGAGTTATAAAAACTAAAGATTAATAATTAATAATTAATTTATACAGTAATTAAAATTATTGATATATGACTATTATCATAGTAAATAGATAATAAATAAATAAAATATTTAAGCAATAAGTAATGTGCTTAACTTCAGGTCTTTATTTTATGATATTCTTTTGTTGTAACTTGTAGGTAATAAACTTTTTAATTACATTGTAGCGTTTGAGCTCAGCAATTACCGTGTAAATGTAATTTACTTCAATGTGATTTATTTATTGCAACCTTGTTTGTGCATAAAATTTTTATGCACTGCAAAATTTTATTGAGACAAGTGGAAAAGTAATATTCTAAAGAGACTTTTAAGAATGTCTTTTTATGATTTGTTGTTTATTCCGAACATAAAAATAAAAAAGGAAAAAAGAAATGGTTGCAATTAGATATATGAAAGAATTTCGAAATTGTCATAAAAATATTTATGCACCATCCATTTTCATTGACACTCAAATTTATATCGAGTAAATTTTCTTTAACTTTTTCACATAAAAAATACATAAGAGCAGTCGTCATTCATTCGTAAAAATACCTACAGTGCTCGCTATTGCACATTGACTTTTTTATATTTATTTGCAAGAGGCGCATTTATTGAATGCTTTCTTTATTTTTTGAAGATAATAAACTCTATGACGTTTATGCTACTGATTTTTATTTTATTAAAGCGAATCTGCTGTTTTATTACATCCATTTCACAAGCACCCCATCCGAAACAATTGTGCAAAGTATACATATTAAGCAGAAGTGAACGTATTAGTAGGCAAATTGCTGAATAAATTAGAGACGATTTTAAATGATAAAAAGAACAATTATTCTTACAGATTGCCTTACACGCCGGATTATGCACGGTTTTGTGGCCAATAAAAAAAATGTGTAGCGTAATAAAACTGAGGCACAAGTAATTTGAATAATGCCTTTGATATTTAGGCCTTTCTATTTATTTTAATATCTAATAAAATGAACGGAGTGGATTGATGCGTAGTTCGCGAGGTATTATTTTAGTGCCTAATAAAACGCGCTTCCACATAAAGGGCATGATTACCGATCCTCCAAAACACAGATTGCATACATACCAGCCGCATTTAGTTATAATCGCCTAAATCTATTCTATTTATTTTATTAGGTAATAAAAAGGGTTTCTAATTTTAGATAGGTAAAAGCAAATTATGTTTTATTTTATACCGACTATTGTTATGCTAAGTGTTTGCATCAATTTTGTAAACATATATATAGGATGCAAAATGTTGCCAATGAGCCTCATGAATTACGTATATTTCAAACATGTATCTGCAATACGGCTTAAAATGACAGTTTTAACTAGTAATATAAATAGATAACAAATTTCATGAATTTTAAAAAAGCTTGTCAAAAAAGATATAAGTGGCGTGAAAAAATTAATTTATAGGAAAAAAAATCCAAAAAACTTACTATTATAATATTAATTGTCAAATTAAGTTTATACATTGTCTTTTTTGAATATCTGGAACTTGAAAAATGATTTTTAAATGCAATGTGAAGAATATTTTAAATTTCTTTACTAACATTTTGATATGTTAATGGAATTGAAAAACATCTATAATAAGAATAACTAAAAAAAAGCCAAATTTTTTCATACCAATCAATACAATGTTGATCCGTTTGGGTTGGCTTTTTATGAATTTTAAATGAAAAATATTATTATCTGATCTACAAATTAAAATATCTAAAAATAGAATGCTACTTTTCTAAATGATTATTTTTTTAATTGATTACAGTATTAAGAAGATTCATTAAAATATTTACATCGGCTTTACTGACTATTTTTCTAATTGATTAAAGTATTAAGAATATTCATTAAAATATTTATATCGCCTTTTTCTTTAATACTTAATACATAAATACTCATTTACATATCTTACCCAATAAATAAAATTTTGAGAAAAATTTAGAAATAAGAAGTTTTCTAAATTGTCCATAAAAATATTCTGCATTAGTGGTAATAGTGGACTGGCCTTGGGTTTTTTGAGATTTTTAAATCGAAAGAAATTTTTTTCAAGGCATATACTAGTTAAATCTATTACTGCATTACAAATATCATCACTTAAATTAGAGCCATTTATTAACTTGATACTTCTTTAATATATTAATATATATTTTTGGAATGGATGTAAATAAATTGCTTACGTCGAATGAAAAAAGAACATATTTAGAATAATCGATTTTGATATTTTGTAATATCTGAATTCAGAATTTTTTTTTAAATTCATATACAGGGTGATTCAGACCACCCGTCCCACCCATTTATCTCGAGAACGCGTTATCGTAGACGATTGAAATAAAAAATTTCATTACCAAAGCGAACTTAAAGAATCTATTGCTGAACTTATTTTTTTCCGGAACAATCCGGAACCGGAAGTAACTTTGTTTTTTTAAATGGCAACATAGGTCAAGTTTGGTATTGTTTGAAAGGTCTTTTAAAAAGAAATAACTTTTACATAAATGTTTTTTTAATAATTTGCATATTTACAATTTTATACGAAGAAAACAAAAAAAAATTCAAATTCAAATTTTGTTAAAAAATTCAAATACGAAATAAAATATGATACTTGAAGTAATTAAATAATGTTTAATTCGTTATTTTGTTCCAATAATTTAGAAATTTGCAGTTTATATCCGCTTTATTATTTTTCTAAACATCCCGGAACTGTCCGGAACTTTGTTTTTTAAGTGGCAACATAGGTCGATGTTGGGATTATTTGGAAGGTCTTTTAAAAATAAATAGCTTTTACTGAAATATTTTTTTAATAATTTACTTATTTACAATTTTATATGAAAAGAACAAAAGTTATTATTATCAATAAATAATGCTAATATATAACAATGTGAATTTATAAATGTAACCACTGCTCTAGTCGGAAAACTGTCGGTTAAATTCAGCGCATAATTTGACATTTTTAGTTTTTGTACATCTTTCTCGATTTTCTTGCTAAAGCAAAAACTATTGTTTTTCAAACAGCATAAGTACGTTTTCTCTGCACCTTTTAAAAGAGCCCTTTCTTGTGAATTCGACAATGCTATATTATAATAATAAAATGATAAAAAAAATTGAAAAAAAATTATGGGTGTCCCATTTATTAACCCGCAAAAATTTATTTGTATTGTAAATATCATTCTCAAAAAATAATTTCTTACGGGCTAGAATTTTTTCGACTCCTTAAGAAGTTATGGTTATCCCCATTGGGAACTTTTTCTTCAGAATTTATTATATTTAATTTTTTTAAATAGCAGTGCCAAATACAAAAAATAGCTATTTTAAAAAGTGCATATAAGACATTCTAATGCTCAATTTGGTTGCTCCAACAACAAAATAGAGAAAGATGTACAAAAACTAAAAATGTCAAAATATGCACCGAATTTAACTAAAAATCTTTTGTATTTCATATTTTTATGTAACTCTTTAAATTAAAAAGATACGGCTATTATAAGTTACTTTTGTTGCACCCTCTATAATTTTAGATTTTGATATTCATTAATTAGTTTTTTAAGTTTAATATCGAAACTATTGAGTTTTTGAAAAATTATTTGAATTTAAGAATTCGTTAATTTTATTTACGTATTCGTATTTCTTCGTAATTACTAACAGCTTCAATGAAAAACAATTCATTTGTATTTACATAGTTTGAGTTTAATTGAACATTCTTAATTCAAAATTTATAGATTTAATGACATGATTAATTGCAATAGTTAATAAAGGAATAATGAGGGAATCATTAAGAATGAGATGAGAATTATCTAAAATAAAAGCTATCTAGAGATTTTAGAGAATTAAGTTTTAAATTTAAATCTGGAGAAAATTTAAGACTCAATGATAATAAATGTTTTTCTACATCATCCAAAATCACATTTTTGTACAATTTTTAATTCTGACATGAAATATATGATTATTGTAATTAAATGGATTAAGATTGTTAAAATTGTAATGTAAATGTAGGTTGAATATTTTTGTTAAAATTAACTGTGAATTTTGATCATGTAAAACATAAATTGATTTGTTACAAAAATTAATAATGTTATTTAATATATTATTTTCTGAATTAGTATTAATATTGGTTTGGTCATGTACATCCAATGAAAAAGTTGAGATTTTGTTGGACAATAATATGTATCTTAAACATATTTTTTGGTGTTACGTAAATTTCGTTTAATTCCCATTACATTACTTTTAACTTTTGATTTTTCCTATTACTTATTATAATTTAATGAAATATTGTCGAGTTTTTTTTTTTTGACAAGTTAAGTCTTATTTCAATTCCGTATTCAAAAGACAATTATCTAACGTAATAATCTAATATATCCCATTCAACAAGATGTAAAATTGAAGTAAAGTAACAGTGCAATATTTTTAAATTATAATATATGTAATCTCTTTTTCTATATGGAGACTTTACTTAAAAATTCAACCAACAAGTGTATACTTGATTCAGTGCGTTTTGATGATGATGTTGGAGATTATTTTATTTAAAATGAAGTTTTCTTATATTGAAATTGGGATAAATACCTTCCTTTTTGCCATTATTTAGAATTTAGAAACCAAATATTACACTAGCCTACAAATAAAAAATAAAAAAATGCAACCGAAGTGGCTATAGGTGTTTCGTTATATTTTAAGGTTCCTTAGTTCGGATTTGATATTAGAAAAATTCTATCACGTATAAATTTTGAGTTACAGCAAAATAATGTTAATATTTAAAAATGATCGTGTTTATTTTATTTTTAACTGTTTATTTTCAACGAAGTGATACGTACATATAACTATTGTAACCATATTGTAGACTTTCTTTTTTGCAAACTTTAGAGATTTTTATTTAATAATTTTTCTTCCTGCAGCCGTGAATACATTTATAACTACCAACCAAACAACAACAAAAAAACAGATCATAATTCAAATGAGATACCAATTAGTTGCAGACACAACAGCAAAATTGCTTATTTTTTCGTAAAAAAATTTAAGTTCGAAAATCTAAAAATTTTACGTATTACAAGAAAAATTTTGTGCATTTGAAATTAATAATATCATAAACGCTAAGGTCTTTTTTTTTGAAAAACAAAATTTCTAAGTTTTCTGCCAAATTAAGTTTTTTGCCTTCATTATAAAAATGTAAAATAGAACAAAAACTCTTAGGATCAAAAACTTTGATTGTTGTCATTAATACCACTTCTTTGCATACAATAGAATCTTTGTTTTTATCGAAAATATTTTGGAAATTTTATTTTTTTTAAGATATAACAATTTTATCATGAATGGTTTTCAAAATATTTTTAATATTGTAAGAAACTTTCGGAATAAAAGGTATAGAAAAATATATTTTAAAAATCATTTTTTAAAATGAACCATTTTTGAGCATTTTAAAATTAAAAGTAATTATATAAATACATTATAAAATAAATAATGGATTACATTCCAATATTGAAGATAAAATATATATTTCGATTCCTTTTATTCCGAAAGTACTTACTATAAATATTTTGAAATATATACCTGAAATTGATATATCTATTGGGGGTCAATAAAAATCAAGTACACTTAGGTAACTAAGGAGAATTATTATTATGGTTATTTAATTAAGTGTCAGTTGTATTTGTTATTTTATTGTAATAAATAGAATCATTTAATATTTGATTGCTACAATTTGGTGACCCCGACGAATCATGGCAGAACCGCACGTAGATGAAAAAATTGGTGCTATTTCGGTTAAATTGCCCACCTATTGGTCCACAGATGTGTTACTTTGGTTGTCTCAAGTTGATTCAACCTTCACCGTCCAAAGGATAACTAACCAACAACTCAAATATCACCATCTGGTTTCGGCAATAGCTCCTGAAGCGGCTATTTTAGTCAAGGATATAATTTTGAATCCTCCTGTCAACAATCCCTATGACGTTCTTAAAGAGGCATTGATTTCCCGCACGTCCATAAATGAAAAAGCGAAACTTCATCGGCTCATGTCAGCAGAAGAACTTGGTGATCGTCAACCTACCGAATTATTGCGGGCTATGAAGAATTTACTCGGTGACAAAGTTATGGACGAAACTATTTTAAAAGAACTCTTTCTTCAACGACTTCCTGTCCATGTTCAACGCATTTTAGCTGCATCTCCTGACACACCCTTAGAAGGTTTAGCAAAACTCGCAGATAATATTATGACCGTTTCAAACACATCTTGTAATGTTGTTTCTGGTATCAAATCAACTCCAAGTACTACACTAGATGATATCAAAGCTTTACTTATAAATTTGACATCGTCACGTTCGAGGAATGTTTCTCCCACTTCAAGGAATAGTTCTTCACAAGCCTGGTCACGTTCCAGTTCTCCTTCTACAAATAGTACATCGAATTTGATTCATCGAAACTCCAGAACTTCCAGATCTTCTTCTCAAAGTCGGTTACGAGATGGTATTTGCTGGTTTCATAAGAAGTTTGGTGACAAGGCTCATCGATGCATTTCTCCGTGTAGATTTTCGGAAAACTAAGTTGTCGGCGGAAAATTGTGACATCTTTCGCTGACTGTCAATTTTCAAAAAGTCACACTTTCCATATTACTGATTCGACATCAAATTTGAAGTTTTTGGTCGACACCGGTGCTGATAGGAGCATTATTGGAAGTCGTTTCGTTAATACCTTTCAACCTGCATCGTGCACTACTGATCTACGCGCTATCAATGGCACATCTCTCAAAGTTTTAGGTGAGCGTTCCTTTACAATTTATTTAGACCAACATAAGCCTTTTAAATGGACTTTTTTGATAACAAACGTATCATGTTCAATTATTGGTGCTGATTTTCTCCATCATTATAATCTATTAGTTGATTTGCGTAACAAACGTTTACTACTTAATGAAAAGTCACATGTGGCACATTTTACTGAATCTGATCCAAATATTGAAAAAATCCTTAAATGTTTTCCATCCGTAATTGTTCCTTCAACTAATTCAGTTCCGGTTAAACATAATATTACTCATCACATTCAGACTACTGGCCCTCCAGTCTTTTCTAAATGTAGAAGACTTGCTCCTGATCGTTTATCAGCTGCCAAAGCTGAATTTGATGATTTACTTTTACAAGGTGTTATTCGTCGATCAAATAGTAACTGGTCATCTCCTCTTCATATGGTCTCTAAGAAAGATTCTTCTTGGAGACCTTGTGGAGATTATCGGGCTTTAAACTTTATAACACAACCTGATCGTTATCCATTACCACATTTGCATGATTTTAATTCAAAAGTAGCTGGTGCTAATTTTTTTTCTAAATTGGATTTAAAAAAAGCTTATCACCAAATTCCTATTGAGAAAAATTCTATATCCAAAACAGCAATCACAACTCCTTTTGGTTTATTTGAATACCTTAAGATGCCCTTTGGTTTAAGAAATGCTGCTCAAACCTTCCAAAGGTTCATGAGTGAAGTGTTGTTTAATATAGATTTTTGTTTTTCATATCTGGATGATATTTTGATTTTTAGTTCCTCTTTAAAAACACATTATGAGCATATTAAAATAATTTTCGAACGTTTATCTAAATACGGAATTTTAATTAACTTAGAAAAATGCCAATTTGCCAAAACAGAAATTGAATTTCTTGGTCATAAAGTGGATTTTAGAGGTATATTTCCATTAAAAACCAAGGTTGAAGCGATAACACAATTTCCTCAACCTACGTCTCAAAGCGAACTTCGTTTATTTCTTGGAATGATTAATTTTTATAACAGATTTATTCCTCATTGCGCTCAATTACTTCGACCCTTAAATGCTTTAATTAATCATTCTGTAAGTAAAAGTCATCCTGTAGAATTCAATTCTTCGCATATCCGATCTTTTAATTCTATCAAAGAGGCATTTGCTAAGGTTACTTTATTAACTCATCCAATAGCTAATACAAATATCAGTTTGTTAGTTGATGCTTCTGATGTGGCTATGGGAGCCTGTTTACAACAAGAGGTTGATAAAAAATTTCAACCAATAGCATTTTTTTCCAAAATTTTTTAAAGTTTTATTTTCTGATGGACGAGAAGATCATGTATCATTGGACAGGATCAAGCCAGCTCTAGTGGAACATGTTCTGTCTTTTGCGGCCGTTAAACGTGTTTCTTTTAATTGAAATTTTAATAATTGTATATTTTGTTAAATTGTTATTTAGAACTTCATCTATTAATTTTGTTTGATTTTTAAAATAATTGTATCATTTTATATTATTATTTACACTCCTTTTATCAAGTTATGTACTTATTTTTATTTTCCCTATCGTTGTACTTCGCTCTCTGGGGGGGAGTATTATTGGGGGTCAATAAAAATCAAGTACACTTAGGTAACTAAGGAGAATTATTATTATGGTTATTTAATTAAGTGTCAGTTGTATTTGTTATTTTATTGTAATAAATAGAATCATTTAATATTTGATTGCTACATATCTTTTAAAAAACTAAAAAAAATTTATTAATATTTTCTTATAGAATTTCTTATTTTATTTTATATTTATACGCTGATGTTGTACATCAAAAAGACAATACTGGAAGAGTTATTCATATGATTTAATTATTTTACCATATTAAGCTTATTTATGATTACAAATTTTTTATCTCAAATACAAATTAGGATGCGTTTTCTTTACCCCGCAGTTTATGTAGTAGCTTTTAGTTTAATGTTATACTGTTGTGAAAGAATTTCTTTGTTTTATAAAAATACTTATTATGTATATTTATTTTGTTAAGATGTGGTTGCAGAAATAAAGTACGCGTGACGTTTTGGCTGTAAATTCTGTTGACAGATTCTTAAGATTCCTAAGTGCAATATGGGAGCAACGTTCATTCGAGTAGAACACTGCAGATCACCAATTTACCTCACAGATGGTATTTACACGCGCATCAATAAATTCACTTCACCCTCAAAAGTTATCCGCAGAGCCCATTAATGCTAGTACCTTTTTATTTATTAACTAAAATAGAGGCTATTAAATTAATACCAGACGACGTGCACCTAATAAAGGAATTAAGACGTCGTTAATGAATACAATTTATAATGTAAATATAAAGTTTGTTTTATCTCAGAGATAAAAATCTTGTTGAATCATTACTAATAAAATCATTACATTTTAATGAAGTAAGTGGAGAGATGATAATTCATAAAGTGATTAGCTTATGTATGTTGTATGTATTATGTATATCACGAGCTATTAAATGATAAGGTTTATTTTATGAAACGTGCAAGCGACAATTCATATAAAGTTTCATTAGTTCTTATTATATTGATAATTGATAAATAATCTTAAATTGGTATATTATTTAGGTGGGCCATTTATATTGGTTAACATTGTTCGTTATTCGAGTTTATTTGTCTTTATTGGATAATGAAACCAATCACGGCGCGATTAATTTATATTTTATTAAAATTTATTAGATAATGCACGTAACGACTCTAAAAAGCGGCGACGATAAAACTGTTTTCTTTTAATATCTCGTTGTTGGCAGTAAACGTAATAGCTGCATTAAAAAAATTGAGATTAGATAAAAGTTGCATAAAAGTGTGGCAAATTTTTATTTCCGATGGGATCTCATTACGATAAATGTCTTCTTTAATTTATTTTCTTTTACCTTTTAAAAACAATAAAATTTATAATGAACCATCTATCTTTAATTGAGAAAATATCAAATACCGTAATAAAAACCAAATCACTTGGAGTTTTTTTTATTAAAATGCCTGTTATTAATTTAATGAATTTTATCATCACAAATTATCATCATAAATTAACTAAAACTGCAAACTAATTAGCCAGATGTATTAAAAGAAATGCAAAAAGTAACTTAGGAAACTAAACATAATATAAGTGTTCATTTTATGAAATCAAGAAAATAGATATTTTAAATACAGGGTGGTCCATTTAACCTGAAGAGCGAAACTATAACAGAGTTTTATTTTTTAAATTTTAAATTTTTAAATAAGTATAAAAAAAATTTTTTTGAAAAAAAAAATTAAGTATAAATTGTTTAGTTTGAAAGAAGTCTTACAGTGGACACTGGACATGGTAATCTTTCACCCTTTTTCTTGGTTATTTCTAGCCCCAACTCAGTTTTTTTCAAATGGGAACCTACATGAAATCAAGAAAAATAGATGTTTTAAAGTTAGGGTGGTTCATTTAACCTAAAGTAAAACTTCTTCTATTTAGATTGAAAGGAGCCTCACAATGGACACGCGGCATAGTTATTATTCATATGGACGACTTCTTCTTGGTTATTTCTAATCCCAACTTTTTCAAATATTTCATATATTTTTAATAGAATCTGAATCCGTGAAAAAATACAATAAAGAACTGTGTTAAGTATTTTTCGTTTTGGCGATTAATTTTTACAGATTTAATTTCCATTTCAATTTATCTTGGCAATTTTTTTTTGATAATGTGAAAATAACAAACTCTTAATATGAATCTTATTCTTTATTTAACATAAAAAACAAACTAAAACAATCTAAAAAATAATAATTTTTTTTCCTGCAAATTCAAAAAATAATATATGTTGCCATAAAAAATACTGATATGGGGTTATAATATGAAGTAAAAAAACTATACCCATTCTCTTTCCCCTTTTATACCAACAAAATTGCATTGGAAACATTTTTTCTAAATACTTTTGGAGGTATTTCTACTATTTGGATTAAATGGACCACCATGTATATTTTATTAGATCTAAACTTGTTCCAAAATAAATAATTTAAAATTAAAAAACTTACTTACTTAGATTTTACAGGCTACATTCTTAGCACTAAAACATGATAGGATTTTTAAGTAAAAAATTTTTGGAGAGCTGTAAAAAGCTTAAAAATACACTTAAAACAAAAAACGAAACGGCAATTGCCTTTGTTTTTAGTAGATATTTTGAGTTTAGGAATACTCTAAACTATGCATTGCAAACTACTATACAGGGTGGTCAAATAACCTAACCTGAACAGTGGAAGTATATGTATATGTTACCGTTAAAACCCGAAATCAGTAAAAACTAGTTTTAACTAGTCAAAACTAGAAGTAACTAAAGACGTTTGTTCAAACTAGTTTTAACTAGTTAATACGCGATCTAACTAACTACATTTGTAAAAACCCGAATAAATTGAATCTTCAACATTATTTCGGGTTTTAACTGAGAGTTTCAGTCAAAACCAGTTTTACCTGATAGTTGATTTGTAAGAACTAATGTTGACGTAAGAAACAAGAAAAAACCCGAAATTCAGAATATTATTTCAAGCTAAAACATAATCTAAAATTTTATTTGTGTAATAAACATTGTGTGCTCAGATAAATAATAATATTATGGCAACTTGGAAACTTATTTATCAGAGCACACAATGTTTACCACACAAATAACTTGTTTATTTTTTTTTATTTTTTTTCAGTGTATAGTGTATAGTGTATTGCAAAGCAAAATTTTTCATTCATACTCTGCTTACACGACTTCCTTAGATTTTGTCTTCTTCTTCTCCTTTTTTTCGGTGTTGACTTCCTCAGTTTCTCCTGGAGTAACAGTAGTAGTTTCTTCGCTGTCAGATTTCCTCTTATTCTTCTTCTTCTTATGTTCAACTTCGGCTTCAGGTTCTTCTTCCTTAATTTCCGTTGTAATTTCATTACTTCCCAGTATTTTTTTTCTTTCTTCAACTTCTTTTTAAGTTGCTTTTGAGTCAATTCCGGTTTTACATCTTCTTCCATATTCTCCTCTTCCTTTTTAATTTCATCAAAATGCTTCCTCTTACTACTAGAAGCCATTGTATTATCCGCTGTTGCTGGATATTCATTGATTTCACTTACACCATGATATTTTTCAAATTTGGCTTTAGCTTTAGCTTTACCAGTACAGCTAATGCGACTAAAATTACCTTCTTGCAATAATTTCAAACGTGATTCAAGTTTAGCTTTGTGAGCAGGTCCTAATTCAAACGATCCATCTTCACCAAGAGCATCAACTCTTATGGCTAAAGCAGCTTTAGCTCCCAACATTGGAGACATTTTACACTTAAATTTAACACTTGACTCCCCAACTAATAAAATTTTAGGTTGTTTTGGCTTAAAATAATATTCTGAATTTCGGGTTTTTACTGGTTTCTTACGTCAAAACTAGTTCTAACAAATCAAGGATCAGGTAAAACTAGTTTTGACTGAAACTCTCAGTTATAACACGAAATAATATTGAAGATTCAATTTATTCGGGTTTTTACAAATGTAGTTTGTTAGATCGAGTTTTAACTAGTTAAAACTAGTTTCAACAAACGTCTTTAGTTACTTCTAGTTTTGACTAGTTAAAACTAGTTTTTACTGATTTCGGGTTTTAACGGTAACATATACATATATCTAAAACTCCAATTTGAAGCTTCAGAATGAATGAAAGTCAAGAATCGAGAGAGGCGAGCAAGACGTATTTTATGGGACACCTAATATAATAACTATAACTAGAATTACCTATCAAAAAAACTTGTAAATTCCCAAAAGATTCTTAAATATACTATTGCATATCAAAACGTTTGGGGACTAAACTCAAAGACGTAAATTTTCTAAAATATCGTAAATATTGAGAATCATTCCATAATTGCAATTACACAAACTTGGTTGTCCGAAAATCTTGATAGTAAGGAATTGACAAAATTACCTGATATACAGAAATGATATGTTGTATAAAAAAGGTGGCAGAGTTTTTCTATTAATAATACTGAATTATACTCGGAAGAAGTTTGTACTACTATTTGTATAGTAATTTCTATGCCTGAAATTGATCTTGTTGCACTTTATACAAGGTGTCCCGTAATAACGTGGTAACATAGTACAACGTGTTTATCACCTCAAATTGAGATGACAAGTTGCCCAAAAATGCTTCCCTGCAAAGTTATACCCAGTTAAAGTTCACTTTTCAAAAAATAAAAATCCACAAAACTTTTCTTCCCATGAAGCTATCTCGATAAGAACTGCCATGGCTGGCTAATTTTTAGTAAGTTCTTTATGATATTTTATTGTAGTTTTGCAATTTCTCATTCATTTACTACCAGTTTACCTAAACTAATTGTAAGATTAACACAACTTTTTCTGTTGTCACTTTTTGCAATATTAACGGAACTTTAATTAAGATCTTTAAAACTATTAGATTTATCGATTTTTAAAAGGTTTTTCATAGTACATTATCTGTTTTATGAGAAAATACGTTGAAATTGCAAAAAAGTGACACCAAAAAACTTATGGTAAAACTTATATTCTAAGTTTAGGTTAACTGGTAATATGAATATGAAATGGCAAAACTACAATACTATATTATAAAGAACTTAAAAGTACCCCTATGGCCATTTTTATCGAGTTACCTTCATAGAGAGAAAAGTTATGTGGGTTTTTATTTTTTGAAAAGTGAAATTTAACTGTAACTTTGCAGGGAAGCATTTCTGGGCAAAGTGTTAGAAAAAATTGTTATCTTAATTTGAGGTGATAAGCCTGTTCTACTATGTCTGTCCACGTTATTACGGGACACCCTGTATATCCGTACTGAACAATCTTTTAAAGAAATATATTATGGTATGTTTGTATGTACCACCTCAAACAAGCCTGGATAGTTTTCTTGATAACTTATTATTAAACGATCGCCCAGCTATCGTATTAGGTGATTTCAACATTCCCAATTTTCTTGTATCAACAAGGTCAGCAGTTAATTTTCCAGTATCTCAAGCATTTCAAACTTCATGGACTTTAACAATTTACAGCAGATAAACAATATTTTGAATCAAAGAGGATGGTTGTTGGATTTGGTATGTTCAACCTCGACCATCAGAATAAGTGTCTTAAAAGATGATACCCTATTGGTTGCAGAGGATAATTATCATCCTGCATTGGCTATTGAATTTAAAATATCGTGGGCTAGCAAGCAAAAGGCACTAAGTCAAAAATAGGGTTTCTAGGACAAAAATCCCCTGGACAAAAACTCCCCGTACATTTACCCCCCGACAAAAACCTCCTGGACATAAAGCCCCCGTGCTAAAAACTTCCCGACAATAACTCCCTGGGCATAAACCCCCCGTACAAATAACCCCCTCAACAAAACTCCACTGTACATTTAAACCTAACCTTACCTAACCTAACCCACCTGTATAGTGAGACTACCTAAAAAAATTAATTCTATTTTTCAGAGAATAAATTAAAAACAGTTTAGTGAAAAGAATTTCCGATATAGAAAGAAAGACGAAAGACATTGAAGGTTACATATATTAGGTTTTTTTATGAGGATTATTTGTCAGTTGTTGATTTTTTAAATGGAAGTAAATGTTTGGAAGTGTTATGTTTTTTGGATGTTGTAAATGTCTTTGTTTGGGGTTCTTTGTTGGGGAGGTTTTTTACACGGGGGGTTTATGTCCAGGGGGTATTTGCGGAGGGTTCTTTGTTGGGGGGTTTTTGGCTCGGGCGGTTTATGTCCAGGGTGCTTTTGTCCGGGAGTTTTCGTCGGGGGGTTTTTGGCACGGGGGTAAATGTCCAGGGGATTTTGTGGGTCCAGGGGATTTTGTAGAGGGGGGGGGGGGTAAATGTTCGGGTGGTTTTTGTCCAGGGTTTTTTGTCCTGATACCAAAAATAGGTTGTATATTTTGGTTTAGTTTTAAACTATTTATTGTAAAAAAGAATTAGTTTTGATTAGTCATCTAGAATCTAGATTAGTAGATTCTAGATTAATTTCAGTGTACCTTAGAATTATACAACTAATTTAAAAAACCACCATTTTGAATGTTATCAACCTTTAATATTCAAATTACGCAAATCAAAATTTTTGACTTTTTGCCTTTTGTTTGCGAGCCACGATATGTGAATATTATAACTGACAGACAGCATAGCATGACTTTATGAAAGGTCATTCTAACTTGAAAAAAATCAGAAAGTAGATGTGTTCTATGGTGATCTAAGTAAAGCTTTTGAGAAAATTCCGCATGGTTTACTTCTAAAATGAGATTATTTGGACTTTAAGACAACCTTATAAATTTATTCACATTATTTAACCAATAGAAAGGAGTAAGTGGAGTTTAAGGGAGTTATATCATTCTCCTATACTGTAACCAGCGGTGTGGCGCAGGGCCCACATCTGATTGTTTATCGGTCTAAATTGACATTGACTTAATACATAATTGGTGCACAATAAATGGAGTACAAATAAACAAATGTTACATAATCAGGTATCAAAGAAAAATAAATCCTCTCATCTATGTATACAACATAAATGGCATTGGATTGATGAAAACGAATACTGTAAAGGATTTAGGTGTAAGGTGTAAGGTGTAACATTCAACGGAGGCCTTAGCTCCGTTTATAATTTTTAATTAATACCCCGAGAGAAGTTATTCATATAAATTTCTTTTTTACGAATTTAACGTGAAATCAATTAAAACAATATACATATAATGTACAAGGCCTGAAATTTCTCCGTGGACTGATACATTAGTTACTAGAGCGTCTCAACTTCTTTTTACCAAGATTAAACAGCAGCTCGCGAATACTGTTTCATCATAAGGGCACAGTCCTATATTGAGATGTAGTTTCAACTACTCCTGGCACAGGTGTGATTATCTCTTAGATAGTATTATGAGTTCTTAGCAGGTTTAATGAACCTAGGATAACTTCTTTTTGCATGCGGTTTGTAAGATGTTTTGCGTCCACATCACCACGTGAAATCTTTTTTTATATTTTCAATAAATTGTGTATGCTGCCCATTGCTCCTATATGATAAGAATAGCAATTCATATTTTAAATTCCGGGTAAGTACTTTTTGCACTGTTCGATATCTACAATGGTGTTTGGAATACATGGGATGACTGAATTCTGGTCTATTTTGAAATTATGTTTTAGATGGAAATAAACGACAAGCTGTGCTCGACCGTGCCTATGAATGTACTTGTTTGGAGCATAGACCTATTATCAGTGGGATAAAGGTGTATTCTGGTAGAGTCTTCTTAACCTCAAATAAGTCTCTGTATTTTTCGATATTTTCCTATTGGTTTAATTTAATATTATTTTCAGCAGGACAGCTCATCTCAAGTATATACATTTTCTTATTCAATATGTCTAGCACTGCCATGTCAGGTCTGTTAGCCTTTAACTGTATAGTGGTATTGAAAGGAATATTCCACTTGATTTTGTATTTCTCATTAGAAATCACAGCTTCTAGTGCGCCTTCGATGTAGGCAGGTGCTAGAGTTTCATCGAATTGGTACAATCTCCTTAGGTGATTATAGACGACCCGTAGTGCTGTATCATGTTGGTTGATGTAGAGCGTTTACGCGTATTTTGGAATGGGCGCGAGGCGGTGCATTGTTGTTTCCTCGGATTGTTTGCAAGCGCGGTATTTCGCGTCGGATATCGTGAACCCTAGCACTCTTTTTCGGTAAGATAGACAGTTACTTGAGATCATATCTTCCTATATATTTTAATTTTATTATCTAATTTTTTTATTCTTCCTTTTAATTCCCCCAAGTATTTATTTAATGGTTTACAGTAGTTGATGCTGAGTGCTGCGGCGTACACCGTGCACTCCACTTTCCAGAGGTCCGCAGCAGGTGGTAAATATTTTTCTAATATTAAATTTATTTCTTCCAGGGTGTTAGTTGGGGTAAATTGCTCGTGGTATATTTTGTAGGGTCTCTCTTCTCTCTTCTGCTTTTGATTTTTCAAGCATGGAGTTAAATTCCACGTTAATTTCAGCGGGTTCATCTGGGTCTGGTCGTTCTTGAGAATCTGGTGATTATTTGTTGGGGATTGGAATCCTCTAGATAGAAATGAGACTGCCTGGTCTCTGAGGTTTTGGCCAGAGAACCTAGTAAGCTGAGGGTGCATATTATTCCAGGGTGTGTGGTCTTTTTATGTACACTCGCGTAGATGGATCACTTAAGGTGTAGCATGTCACGATGTCAAAGTTAAGTTCTTGGGTCCAATCAAATTTGGTGTTTGCTCCTAGTTTTGCAGTTTCTCGGTTGTTGCGCTGTTGTGTGCTGCTCCCAACTGTTCCTTGTACCGCATCCGAAACGGTATCATTGTGGGCAGCTTTGTTCAGTAGGTTATGTTGAACTATTTCTAGGTTTATTGGGGCAATTAACTCGTCGAAAAGCCGTCCAACTTCTTCTTGGTCCAACCTGTAAGGAAACTTTTGCCTCGGGAAATGCGGTGTCGCTACTCACCGAGAGTCCAGATATTCGATCTCCCCTGCCAGCAATAACGGATGATAACTACATTATCCAACGAGTTTAAATTATTAGGTTCCCTAAAATACGAAATTTTCCGAAAGAGCATTTCCTACCTTGCACAAAATATATTATATATTTTGTACTTATTCCTCTTCTTCAAGGTGACGTCACCGTATGGTTATACAGCCGATAGGCCTTTTCAACCAGTTATTATAACGTTTACAAAAGAATATTCACTTAGCTAAAGCATATTCTGTAAAATCTCAAAAGATTTCCAGTTCTCTTCAAGAAATTTTGTATTACGAACTTTGATATTTTTTTACTTATTGTATATAAATAAATTGGTATTCCTTTTGATGATTACGTTTTGAGTTATAAGTTACGTAGTAGTTAACTGCTCCTCTTGCATTAATTTTATTTAAAAATAACGACAAAGTAGCCTATCATTTATTTGGCAGACCCACTAGTATAAACTCTTGATTTGCACGATCTACTGCAGAATCTATTTACAAAAAAAACAAAGATGGTAGACTTTAATTTCTTGGATTCTAGATTTTAGATGATCCTTCTATAAAAAAAGAAATAAAATATCACCCAAATCACTATTCCTGAAAATAATACGATTTTTACATTAGCTTCTAGATTACCGGCGAGAAGTTAGCCATAAAATTTCCAGCCACAGTTTTTTACATGTATTTCTCCATAAGAAGAAAAATCATTATAACTTCTTTATTTTACATTTTATAACATAACTAATTATACCACTGGAAAGCTCAAAGAAATATCTATATAACAGTACTACTGTAAATGCTTGCCTCATAATCAGATACCTTAAAATATCAAAAACAATTAAATGGGTGTAGCTTCTATTAAAATAAACTGACAACTAAAATAAAATAATCAGTAGAATCTGCATAAATTCCCTACATTATCATGTATAAAACATTGTCAGCCACTAATTATTAACTTATTAATTAACCAAAAACGGTAATTTCTGAGTAATTTTTTATTCTAATGGCTACCAACAACCGGCCATAAAAATAAAAAAGTTATTGATTCCATTTCCAACGGTATATCATTCAATGCTAGCCTCACCACGATAATTAAATATTTAAATTTTTAATTAAATTCGCCGCGAAAACTAAAAAATGCATTTTGAGCAAATGATAGCAGAAAAAAACTAAAACCACTTTAGGAATCTATATTAGAAAATGAAAACAATGATTTTCAACACAATGCTAGCCACTAGTTATTGACTTTTTAATTAACCAAAAACACTAATTTTTGAATTATTTTTGGGTCTAATGGCTACCAAAAACCGGCCATAAAAAAGATATTGGTTCCATTTGATAGAAAATTTAATAAGCTTTCCAACAGTATATCACACAATGCTAGCCTCATCAGGATAATTGTTTATTTGAACTTTTAGTTTTTTTCTGCTATCATTCTCTCAAAAGTTACAGCGCATAATGAATTATTTAGTGTTTAGCGGTGAATTTAATTAAAAGTTTAAATATTTAATTATCGTGATAAGGCTAGCATTGGGTGATATACCGTTGGAAAGCTTATTAAATTTTCTATCAAAGGAACCAATAACTTTTTTATGGCCGGTTTTTGGTAGCCATTAGAACCAAAAATTACTCAAAAATTAGGGTTTGTGGTTAATTAAAAAGTCAATAATTCGTGGCTAGCATTGTGTTACACATCATTATTTTCATTTTCTAATATAGATTCCAAAAGTGGTCTTAGTTTTTTTCTGCTACCATTTTCTCAAAAATTACAGCGCATAATGTATTATTTAGTTTTCGCGGCGAATTTAATTAAAAGTTTAAATTATTAAATATCATGATGAGGCTAGCATTGAGTGATATACCGTTGGAAAGCTTATTAAATTTTCTATCAAATGGAACCAATAACTTTTTTATGGCCGGTTTTTGGTAGCCATTAGAATAAAAAATTACTCAGAAATTTCTGTTTTTGGTTAATTAATAAGTTAATAATTAGTGGCTGACATTGTTTTATACATGACAATGTTGGGAATTTAATGTAGATTCTACTGATTATTTTATTTTAGTTGTCAGTTTATTTTAATAGAAGCTACACCCATTTAAGTGTTTTTGATATTTTAAGGTATCTGATTATGAGGCAAGCATTTACAGTAGTACTGTTATATAGATATTTCTTTGAGCTTTCCAGTGGTATAATTAGTTTTGTTATAAAATGTAAAATACAGAAGTTATAATGATTTTTCTTCTTATGGAGAAATACATGTAAAAAACTGTGGCTGGAAATTGGCTAACTTCTCACCGGTTTCTAGATTTTATCGAACAAATATTTACTACTATAAGTACTATAAGTAACATTAAATATCATATTTTCCTGTAAAAATCGACCAAAAATATTTAAACACTATATTGGAATCAGTGCTCTCAATTGATGAACAAATGTGTGATTGGAAGTGTAAATTTTGTAAACTATTTTTTTATCAGATTCTCAAATTGTTTACCACTTTAAAATATACCAATTCTGGACAATAAAATTTATTTCCTAGACGATGATTTAGATTGAACAAAAATGTATTGTAATTAATATTCACGCGGTTAAAAGTGAATTTTGACAACACTTAACCTAAAATCTTGAAATCAATAATATACTTATGTTGTAAGTATTGGCTTCTTGTGTAATAGTGAAAATGACACATTATTCCAATTCTAATTATTTTAATGGAGTAGTTAAATATTACATAGATGTATTCGGTAAATGACGCTATATAAAATAATGAGATAAAGATATATGAGTTCATAAAGAGCGCTAAAGATTAATTGGAAAATTTAATTTTTATGGGACACGTGCGTTAAGTAAATAAGACGCCAGAGGAACATTGCTGGAGTCGAGTAATTCCGGACGGTAGTTAAAGCGAAGCAAATACGACCTGCACCTATCAGGGAGTCAATTATAGTAACCGAGATATTAATAATTTTATTGCTCTATATTACGAAGATAAAGAAATATAACTTAGTTTCATTTACGATTAGACATTATACGAATGGCGTTTTCTTTGTCTATACGAGCTGGCCAAGAATATACAGTCGATTTATATACCCAAGGAATTGATGTTAAGTTTTATGCAGTGTACACAACAAAAGCTCAGTGACATAAAATATCGAGCTTGGAAAAAAGCACAAAAAACATTTTGCAATACGTTTATTTTATATTTCGCTCTCATTAACAAAAGCGCAGTGATAAAAACCCAGTCAAGTTTATGGCACTTGGCATTTTCCAAAGAAGAATTAAAGAAGAGAGGAATCCATTGTGGTCTTTTTATTCATTTTGATACGACCCCCTTTTATAGTTCGATTTATATTCCAGAAGAAACAAAAATGAATATATAAGATTACTTTCCATTTAAACAGTAAAAATGTCGCCATATCGTATAAAAATAAAGTAATAAGTGTAAAAAACAGAAGAGAAAAATCCGGACGATCCATAAAATTCCTATCTAATATATCACCGTTTATTCTTTTCGATATAAATATTTTACAGCCACCATCTATAAAAGTAAACTTTTAAAAATTATTAAAGCCCATTAAAAGTAAATCCATCTAATGAATCTGGCGCTAGAAAAGGCGCCGCTTTATTTCTTCATTATTTTCGGACAAATAAAGGCACTAATATGTGGATGTGACAGACGAGAAGCTATTATTTCAGACTGCACACTGTGGCCCAATAAAGCATTATGTGAACGTTAATGGTTCCTGACAAATTAATCGAATACCGGCCAGGACGCACTTGGTTTATGTTTTCTCGACTCACTTCTTTATTGCGAAAGAATCAACGCAAATAAAAAGAAACATGAACGCTTATATTAAATTATTAACATTTTAGGATTTTCTTTAATTACTAAGCCTGCCACTTAACGAAATACGCATTAAAAAGTTGATTCAAAAAAATATTTGTAGGGAAGTTGATTTTAAATTTAATTTCTTAATTGCACGATTTATACGCACATGTTTATTTGAACATATTTTTAAGCTGCAATAAAATGTAGGTATAAAAATCCCTTTTTCTTTGTGTATGTATTATGCCTTTAATTAACTTTGCCAGGAATGCTTTTTTGCACCGCCTCCTTTTGCCACAATGGCATCTGAACATGTGACTCATCACATCGTAATCCTGAAAGTAACCCGTGACAAATTTTCAAGAAGAAATGTCCTGAAGTAATGGCGCCTAAATATTTTCAATATTTTACGATGGTTAATTTTTATTTTATGGTCTCATTAATGTTTATTTTAGATATTATGTATAAATTATAATGAAACTCATATGTTTGTAATAACGCATCCATATTTTAATTATGCTTAAAATCAGCACTAACTTTAAAAGTGTTTATCACGTCCAGTTTTTGTATGCTTTTAGCCTTAATTATAAATCCATCAGATGCAGAGTGTAGAAAAACATTAAGGAAAAATAAATAGCGACCACCTCTCTTTAGCTAAAGCGTTTTTAATCTTGCGATTAAGAATGAGTTGTGCACTAAGGATAAAGTAGAAATGTCGAAATGCCGTTTTTATGTATATTTTATGGGATGTGCGGAGCGTAGAGGGAGGACATCATCGAAAATTTTAAATGGTTCTATTTTAATGTCACGGTTATTATTACACCGTTCGTTAATTCTAGACGTTGCGTTGTTTCATATCTCGTTAGATATTACGTCGTTTTGGAATCATAAAAGATTTATTGGAAACTACTGCGCAGAATGACACATAAATATGGGATCTGTTCGAATTGAAACATTTAATTTGCTTCTGGGCCATATCGGTGTTAACCGCCACATTATATGTGAGGAAATTGTGAGGGTGCCCACTCTATCGTCCAGTGAATATGATTTTGCAGCACTTTTACGAGTATACCATACATCCTTCTTTTATGAATCTAGCGCACCGCCGATTTTAATACACGGTCAATATTTCCCTTACTTCCACACTTTTACTACCAAATCACCACCGACATGACTCAATCCGCACATTTTTATTACACACATATTTTAAATCGAATATAACCCGGCCAAATCCCTTATACGAAATTCCCAACCATTCATATTCGCCACACTATAAAATATTTCATTGTAATATGCAATTTCCTACACGCTGAAATGTCCTCGTAACCGAATTAAGCCCGCCTTGCGGAAAACAACCTTCCCAAAAAGGAAATTTTATAAAATACAACTCGCAATCTATACACTTATTAAAATGTTTCAAATACCCAAATTTTTATAGATTCAAAATATATTAAAATCATTAAAGAGGAAACCCTTTCTCGTGCAAATTTAGTTTTTTGTTTACTTATGTTTATTAGCATTTCAAATTAAATGTTTATTACAGCCCAGTATACAATACTAGGTACTCATTTCCAGTAAGACAAAGAGAGTCCATAATTTAAGTAAATAATAAAACAAGAATTTAATTATTAAATAAAATGAGCTTATCGTATTAGGATTGGAAAACAATTTAAATAGAAAAGATAACTTTTGTATTAACGAAATTGTCAAATAGTTTAATTTGATTGTACAATCACGCGTAAAGATATCGAAGGCACAAAAGAAATATTGTGACCCAATAGCAAACGATCCTTTCAAATTTCGTGTGATCTCGTGTTGCAATGTCTTGGTATTTCTTTTCTATCCTCGATATCTTTGCGCGTGATTGTACATGAATTTAAGAATTTAAATACAATAATTTAGTAAGAGTTAAAATGGGTTTAGGTTTCACCAGAAAATTTATGATTCGTGAGACGTTTAGGGACGCATTTACAATAATATTTATTAAGTAAAAATATTCAAGAGTTAAAAAAATATTCTTGGAGAAGTCACAGATGCGGAACCTTTAAACCAAAAGGAAGGTCCTGCACTTTATACATTTCAAAAAATCTAGTAACTCCGATAAAATGGTCTAAAGACTAGCATATTTTTGTACATTTCGAGATTTTTTTACAAATTTGGGTAAAAAGATAGAAGAAATTGGCATCTAGCGTACTAACACAAAAATCGTTCTTGCTCAATTTTTAATCTCTCCAAATGATCATCAAATTATAAATCATCTAAATTATAGTTCAAAATTTTGTCAAGTGTCCTCTATAAGGATTCGCACCAAATTCTGAAGTAAAAAATACAAAGTTCTGGGGCATAGCTGTTTAGTTTTTTGTTAGATTAAACTGTTCTACAAAAACATAGAAACGTTTTGGCTCTGAAATAAAAATACAATTCTTGTATAGGTTTTTTTAAGCAGAATTTAAATCTGTAACCAGATTTACTCTGGCAGATCATTTTAGAAAAATCTAAATAACTATTTATACTTGTACAACTGTGCAAGAAATTAAGTTTTAAAGACATGTATCTAATGAATAAACTATAGTTTATATTAATAAACTGACATCCCGGACTATTTGAAAGAGACAGGACATCGGATTTTTAACTTGAATTTGAATAATTTGAAAATCTGATCAAATAGAAAAATATTAATTGACGATTTGAATTCAGTGTACGTAAATCTATAAAGGGAATATTATATTGATTTATTTGAGTTAATTGTTGTAGACCAGTGTTATTTTTAATAAAAGTGAAAATGCAAGTTAATATAAATCTAATTTTACTGAAGAAGTTAAAGTATTGATTTTTCTACCAGATAAGTATAATGACATAAAGTGCAAAAAGTCTAATTCAGTCCTATAAAAGGAAATATGTAATATTTGTCGAAAAATTCAGGAAAAATTTAACAATCAATATGGAAAAACATATAAGGAAATGGAATTAAGAAAATCACTAAAAAGAATGCAGATCAACAGGCAGTGCTACAGGAGGTGGTCCTGCCGATTCCATTGTAATTAACAATCTTGACGAGGCGATATGAGAATGCTAACACCCAGGTAACTTGTGTATAGTTTGAATTCGATTCAGACATTTCAAACAAAAAGGCTATTTCTGAAGATATTAGTTTAGATCTCCTATGAACGGAATGCATCTAAGGAAAACACAATTAATGAATTGGCCCTCTCTGTACTATCTTCGAAAAACAATAGCACAGATTTAATTATTGACTGTTGAAAAAAAATTCCACAGATTATTCGACAGAAAATGAAAATTGCTCATCGTCTCGCTCATCGTGGAACAAATACAATTCTATTATCTTAAATAAATTAATTTTGAATCAAAAAGATGATCAAATAATACCACCGACATGGAAGTTAATGACGAATAGTTTATTGTTGCAAAAGAAAAGACCTTTATGACAATGAAAAAAATCCAATAAGAAAGTTGGAAAATGGAGAAGAAAAGCATGATGGAAGAAAAAAATAGAAAATAAAGCTTTCTCTTGAAATTTAAGAAAGGAAAATGAGCAAAAAAATGTTAAAGAAAGAGCCAGAGAGTTGAACCGAACTTTATTTCGTTCTGGTTTACAGTTATATTCCTACATAACGCATTTCATTCCGGTTTTGATTTTGGTATGTGTGAAAATTTTGATTAAGTTTCAGCTGCGGTTAAAGCTAGATTAGGGTATAAAATATTTTCAGAAGAAGAAAAGCATTATGATTTTATTTATCAAATAAAGCAAATAAATTTATTTTTATTATTTACAATGTTAGAAACATTTTTGGAACAGTTTGACAAAGTGTCGAATGCGAGAATTCAGCTTATGTATCGAGCGATCGCGCTTTTTGTAAAACTGTATTATTGAACATTTGACATCATGTTGCACACGGTATATGTATTTTAAGCGACATGTCTCGAAAACTGGCTTTAGACTGCCTATAGAAAATCGGATGATCATTTTAGGCAGATTTATAGACTGACGAAAGAAGTTGCTAGAGAACTAATAAATAATCTGGAAATTTTAATAATTATATCTTTTCGTTTTCGAGTTATAACTGAAAATTTAGCTAAAATAAGCAAAATCCGTTTACAGCAAAAATTCTGGTCTGAAATTTTTCACTTTTGTCAAAACAATTATATTTTCGAAACTATTAATCGCAGCCGTCACCTCCTCCACAAAAATCTGCCAAATATGTATAATTTTCTGTTAAGAATTACGCCGTTCAGGGCCGTATTTGTACCAAAATTTTTACGAAACTATGCGAAGTTTTTTCAAAAAAGCTAATCAATCGATTTTTATCTAAGATTTTTTAAAATACGTCTATTCATGGTGTTGGTAAAAACCTAAAATCGCTAACTTTTATAGTTTTCGAGAAAAAAATCGACCTCGCAAATGAAAGATAATGGAAAATGGAGGAATTGTAAGGGGTCAGTTGCCCTTTACACCCAAACAAAAATTATTCCACTCCAAAAACTCAAACAAATATTTAGGTAATGTACCTTACAAAGTAGTTGAATGTAAAAAATGTAATATGATAACATCGATAGTTTTTAGAAACTTATCTCTACGAACTTTTGTTTCTTTATTTTGAATATTAAGCGAAATATGATTTTTTAAATTAACATGTTCACCAAAATGTCATATTTTATATAAAATTCATAACCTTTGAAGGAAAAGTCGTAGACTTTAGTTTTTTTCTAGTTTTTTTATACTCTAAATTTAATTTATTAATTTTCAAATTGTAAATTTGAAAAACGCTAACTAGTATTATCTAATGCAAAACCGATAAATTGAAATAAATTTTATTCAAAATAAAGATTTTAAGGGTATATAGTGTAGCTGGCTACAAAAGTCACCAATTTACTAAATACAAATTTTAGGAGAAACAAAAAATGCCAGTTCCAATATACAGGGTGTCTCACTTTTTTCCAGCAAATTTTTTTATAGATAGTAAATGTCATTCTGAACAAAAACTTTCTTATGAACTATTAAGTTTTTTCGACTCCTTCAAAAGTTAGAAGAACTTTAAAGATTGGCAGAATAAACATTGTTGCCAGTCAACTTTAAAGAACAATTAGTGGTTTTTCAAAATTAGTAATAATAAAGAAGTTGAATTCCCAACTTTGACCGTTCATAACTCGGTAAATTGGAGAAGAGGACTTGTTTAACTATATTTCTGAGTATCCCTAAATGGTCCCCAACAACGTAGTGGAGAGCTAATCCACCATTTTCCAGACACACTATAGATTTACAAAATATACATGTATTAAGGAATTCCTAACTCTATTGTTTGAATTATTTATTCTTCGGTTCTGATTTACAACAACATTGAACGTATTACAAAATTTTATTCTATTTTTGGTTTAAACGGGGCTATTCACACCACGTAAGTATTTAAGGGGAAGTTTAAACCATAAGCTTAACCTGTATAATACTCAAAACCTTAAGCAAATACTGAAACTTAAAACAATTTAAGCTACAACTGTGCAACCAGGCCTAAGAGATTATAATTAATATTAATATTTAATATTCTATTAATAAGCCAATAAATATTATCTTTTTATATAACGTCAAAATTAGTATTGATAAAAGCGAAAATATTTTGTTATTATTAATTTATTAAAAAAAAATCAATTTCAAAATATGTTGTATAAAACAAATTAAAAGATTAATAGAACTAAATGTCATATTTATGAAAACTTTTGAATAGCAGGAACATAATAAAATCTAGTTTCCTAAGAGAAGCAGGCTATAAATACATCTGGGTAAAAAATGGGAAGATTTTAGCACGCAAAAGTGAGGGAGATAAGGTGATAGAAGTCACAAATGAGGAATCCTTAGAAGAGCTATGCAACGAGCACTAATTTTGTTAATATAACTGTTAATCATAATCAGAATCATACTCATTTCAATTAATTAATCATGCATTCATCCAAACATCAACTTTCAACTTTCACAATTGCTCATGTCAATATTCGTTCACTATTTCCTAGCATAAATCACATTAGAAATGTATTGCTAAATAAAAAATATGCTCTTTTAGGTATTACTGAAACTTGGCTATCACCCTATATACAAGATGTTGATGTTCATATAGATGGTTATTACTTATTTAGAAAAGATCACGGAAGTAGAGGAGGTGGTGTGTGTGCGTATATTCGATCGGATATTTCTTTAAAGGTAATTGACACTGAAACCCAAGAAGGCTTAGAAGATATTTGGCTTACTGGTAAATTTGGTAACGCATCTGTAAGTTTTGGAATAGTGTACAGGCCGCCTACAAGTAATATACAAAACTTTCTTTCATTATTTGAGAATACTATGTCAAATATCTTAACTATCTCTGATGAAACAGTCATCTTAGGAGATTTCAATATAAATCTATTAAGTGTCGATAATAATTCAGTTAAATTATTTAACGATTTCATTGAAAATGTAGGTCTTCATCAAGTAGTTAAAAATCCCACACGTATAACAAAAAATAGCAGCAGTCTTATTGATATTATTATGGTTACTAACAAGAACATCACTGATTCAAAAATAAACCACTTTGACATGCTAGAGTCCACTGATCATCAACTCATAGATTGCATATTAAATTTAAAATTAAACAAAAACCAAATAAGATTTATAGAATTTAGAGACTTTAAATACTTTGATATTAATGCCCTTATCAAAAGTTAATACGCCGAATGCGTTCTCTGATTTAAGACCAATAAGTTTGTTACCAATATTTTCTAAAATTTTTGAAAGACTTATTTTTGAACAGACAAAACAATTCTTGGATAAAAATAAATTGATTCCTAATAATCAATCAGGTCTTCGAGCAGGATATAGCACAACAACAGCTCTTTTAAGTATTTGTGATGATATTATTAATGCTGCAGATAAAGGGGATACTACTGCCTTAATTTTGTTAGATTATAGTAAGGCCTTCGATGTTATTTGTCACGAATTACTATGTGCCAAGTTAAAGTACTACTGTTTCAGTTCTGATACAGTGAACTTTTTTGAATCATACTTGTCAGATCGAACTCAGAGAGTAAGATGCGGAAATACTATTTCAAACGAAGTGTATGTAACCAAGGGTGTGCCGCAAGGTTCAATTTTAGGGCCACTTTTGTTTATAATATTCACAATGGACATTCACAATAACACGTATGCTTGTAGTCTGCATCAATATGCCGATGATACGCAAATATATATCAGTTTTAACAAAGAAAACTACGATCTCAAAATAAATTGCCTGCAGGAAACCCTCCTTAAAATTTCTGAATATTCGTTGTTAAATGGGCTAAAAATAAATGCTGCCAAGTCAAGTGTAACGTACTTTGGAAAAGATCAAAATTGGGCAACAAATTGTACTGTACTAAAAATTAATAATGACACAATACCGATTAAAACAGAAACAAAAAATTTAGGATTGATCATGGATAATAAATTACGTTTCCGAACACATATAGGAAAGATTACTCAAAGGGCCTTTTTATCTTTAAGAAATATTTACAGGAGCCTGGCATTTTTAAACATCCCTATAAGGAAGAAGCTGTGTGAAACACTAGTACTCAGTCATTGTAACTATGGTGACTGTATTTGGTCCATGTTTGGATAATATTTGCTCTAAACGGTTGCAAAGAATTCAAAACTCGTGCATTCGTTTTATCTTTAACCTAAAGGGAAGGGATCATGTAAGATATAAGTTGCCAGAGTTAAATTGGCTAAATATGAGTCTCCGAAGAAAATTTCACTTAACAACCTTTACACATAAACTGATAAAAACGGGTTGCCCAGTATATCTTATTGATAAACTTAATTTCAGGCATGATATTCATAACTTGCAAACAAGAAATCGTAACCTTCTAAATATACCCAAACACACAACCTCTCAATTCACGAAATCATTTTCATATGCAGCTTCTAAAAGTTACAACTCTATTCCTAATCAAATGCAATCATTAGCCATCAACTCATTTCATTCTCATTATAAAAAACATCTTCTATTCACGCAAAGATTAGATTAAATATTGTACAAGCTTGTGTAATTTAGATTTTATAATTTATTGTTGTACATTTTTATATTAACTTCTAATATTTTTTCCTTGCTGTTGAATTAGTACCATTCTGTAATTAATTTTATTTATATACCCTCGGTTAAGTGAACAGCATTGCTGGACTTCGCCGAGTTAAAAAAATAAAGCCGTTTATTATTATTATTATTATAACATTTTTAAACTTGATTTAATTTTTGACCAATAACTAAACTTTGGTTAAAAAAGTAAAAATCTAACATGATTAGGATCATGAAAATATATAAAAACATCTATTCGATTTTGTTTCATTTATAATATTAAAAAAAGTGGTAGTTATCAAGACAAGAATTTAAAAGCGGCAACTAGAATATAAGGTGAGAAATTATGTAAATCTGGATAATAATCAGAAAATGAACGAGTCAGATGTTTTATAGGCTTTCTAAAAATTATAAAGGAAAGTATAAAATAAAACAATTTTGTTACTCTGTGTCTAACATGTATATGTTAGAGCTAGAAGGGATATGGTAAACGGTCCAGTAGTTAACCACGAGATAGTAACCATATATTTGGTGAAATTAAGTATAAGCCTTACAACTGATTTCGTTAACCTAGCAAGAATTTGCTCAATCTATTCGGGAAAATTTCAAATTTGAGGATGTGGCCAATAATGTCTCGTTACTAACTAGTATACTATAACGTTGTAAGGTTTGACCGATCTGTGAAAATTCTCAATTCGTTTAAGTTTTTATCATACTTTTTTTTTGTTCGGTCTGGTCTTTCTTATGTACTTTTAAATCGTTTTCTTTTAAAAAATTACATTTATACTTGTTTTTGTTTAAATTAAGTTATTGCTTTTATTTTCTTTGAAATTTACTTTCTAAAGGCGTTTAAAAGTGTATTTTTCTAGTAACCTTATTAAAGCTGAAATTATTCATACCTTTATTGTGAATTTTTTTACATCCTAGATTATTGTGTTAATCTAAAATGGCCTAGACATGATCCGATTTGGTCGAGAACTCCCAACTTGATTGTCAACGGGCCTCCACACGGTCCAACTTGGCACCCGACCTGAACAAATTGTATCCGATCATTCGATCAAATCGGATCGTGTATAGGTTCTTTTAAAATTATTTTATTCCTTATACAAATTGGCTAATTATTTAAATATTTTATAGTCTAAAGTAAAATAATTTTAACGTATTTGGTTTGTTCTATGTATCAAATGTTGCATTAATAATTATATTTTGTACGATATTATACATATGTATATGTAATTCTGAAAATGTGCAAATATGTTATAATGTTTTTGGTGAGCGTTTATTAGTTTACACTTGGTGCAAGTCAAAACAATAAAATTAGTATAGTAGCACAGCTTGGCCGAGACTGTTATTAATGCTGTGGGCCCCAAACGATGAATATGTAAGTGATTTTGTTTGCAAATTGAAATCCGCGCGTAACATATTACAGCACATCGGCGCGTATCTGCTAATCTGCATGGTGAATGTCCTCGATCCGTTTTGTACGACATTTGGCTTGTTCCACCCTCATCCAATATACATATAGATTCATAGCTACGTGGATCTTCTACCGTATTTCCATATAGCGCGTAACCCCTTGTCAATCATCCCTGCTTGCTGACGGCGCTGCTTTTAAATATGTTTGTTCGAAATTGTTTTTATTTCGAATTTAAAGTGCCTGCTTTGTATGACATGATGGATGCATGTTTGGCAACCTCGTTTTCTTGTTATTTCGGTTTTTGATTTGAATTTTTTTACCTACCTCGCCATTCCCCAAGGACTTCTGTTTCTGCACTTAATGCGTTTTCCTTCATGTTATTTATTTTTCCTAAAACCTCGAGCAAATACTAACAACTAAAATACCCGCAGACCTTATAAAAATCAAAGCACTTAACAAAATAATACTCTTCTTTTAACAGTTGCTTATATGTATTATACACATATACATATATAAGAAGACTTCTTTTAAATATGTCTTATTAGTTATCAATACTTAAATATTTTTAAAGTAGTCTTCTGTTAGAGAGTGCCTTTGATACTAATGTAAATCATTGTAAAACAGTTCAAATACTGTAGCACATTAATGAATTGACGGACCGTGATAAAATTTCACAAATTCATTTGGAAAACCACATTTCACGAATCGACTTAATAAAATTTCAAAATGTTAAATGTGAAGACAGTATTTTAGTAATAGTGTAGTGTGAAATATTTAAGCTTGTAGTTGTACTTCAGGAATCCTTCAGCGAGCGTGATGAAAATTTATGTAGGGGTATTATTTTGCATGTGCCTGTAAAATTATTTATTTCTTAAATTGGAAAATACTAGCTGTTAAGTATCTTTATTACAGGCACATGCAAAATAATACCCCTACATATGGGGTACCAAAATAATCGTTATAAAATCCTCTTTTTAAAAAGTCGAATGACCCGGCATCATTGCATTTAAAAAAAGTGAGATATTTGATAAAATCTTCATTAACTAAGTTTAAAAATTAATAGTTCAAAAACCACTTGAATTTTTTTTCAAATTACAATTTCATTTAGGTATTTGAATTATTTAGAATTAGTTTTGGTACTTTTCACCGACTTTGAAAACCTTTTTTTTTTTTTTTTTAAAAAATTTTTTTACAAAAAAAATAAAAACTAATATCTCAAAAATACTTCTTTTTTAAAAGTATTTTAAGCCATGAATAAAAATATGGGATGTTACATTTAAAAAAACAAAGTTCATCGTGTTTCCGGTGAAACCGGAAGTGATTTCGGAAATAAAAAATGCACATAAAATTTGTTTTTTCGAACCATAGAACATAGCCAAATTTCAAATTTTTTTATTCATAAATAAAAAAGTTATCGAGGTGACCCGGTTTTCATTTCCACCCGGTAGAGTAGAGGCACCATTTATGGCTGCTACATAGTTTATCTCCACAAATGGGGTTAAATGCAATTATTAAGTTACGATAAAGCGAATGGGAATCTATAAATCCAAAAATATGTGCTATTGCTTAGTTAGATGTAGCTAATGACGCAGCTTTACACTTCAAACGCTATTTTATTTAACACATCTTGTCAATTCTAATAAAATTTGGTAAGCATTCTTATTATTTATATTTCTATTTCTTCAACTGCATCGTAAGTCTTTATGTAAAATAATGCTAGAATTAAAAGTAAACTATAGATATGACAAATCAACATTTAACATGATATGTAATAGGTGTTCATTTATCGCCACCAATGGCGATAGCTGGCAAAGCGTTAAAAATTGCAAGCATGGAATTTCCTATTGAGTAATAAAGATTGCCTTCTCATTCTTTCATTTTTTTTTAAAATACCAACATTAAAACACCGTTTGTTAATGATACACCAGGATAAAAATGGTATTATATTTGTACATCATATACAAAGGCATCCAGTGTTGTCCCAAAAACATCTATATTATATATACTCAATATTTCAACAGAGCCATAGGGACAGTTACTGAAGAAAAAAATAGAAATTGGTTTGCTGAAGTTTTAACATTATCAGAAGAAGATTTTGAACTATTGAATGAAGACATTTTTTAATATGGATGAGAGCTGTTTCTTTTCGACACCACAAGGAGGGCTTATCATTAGACCTAACATTAATTTACCTTAACTAAAATAAATTTATTACAACTGTTAGGGGGCATATGTGGGGAAATCATTTGAACATAAATATACCGGGTGTCCACGAAACTAGGACCATCCCTGTAAATTCGTTATTTATGAAAATAAAAATTTGAAATTTTAGTAGGTCTTATGCCATATGAAAATGCATTTATTGAAGTAAAAAAATTTTCAATTTCTTCATCACTTTCTTATTTTAAATGTAACACTCATTTTTTGTACTTATTATTAAACATTGGTAAGTTCCAAGAACGTTAGTGACAAATAAATTTTTTTTTGCTAAACTTTCAAAAAAAAATTTGGATTTTTTTTTTGGCAATTTTTTTAAATAAAATCTATTAAAACCACCTTAAAATAATTTAAATAGTTAAAATAAATTGTAAATTATGAAATTCATTCGGAGGTTTTTGAAAAATTAATTTTTATAATTTTTAAAATGCGTTTTTTGCAAATATAGTGGGGCCAAAACGGCCGAATTTCATAATTTACAATTTGTTTTACCTATTTAAATTATTCAAGAGTAATTTTAATAGATTTTATTTAAAAAAATTAAAGTTCAGAAAAAAAAATTGTAACAAACATACTTAGAACGTATCAATGTTTAATAATAAGTACAAAAAAGTAGGGTGTTACATTTAAAATAAAGACGTTGATGTCATTTCCGGTAAAACCGGATCTGAAATCGATTTTTTTAGTTCAATAAATGCATTTTCTTATGCCATGTAACAGTAAAATTTCAAATTTTTATTTTCATAAATAACAAAGTTACAGGGGTGGCCCTAGTTTAGTGGACACCGGTAGACTAGGTGGCCATACGTGGTTAAATTTACATTTCTTACAAGTTTTATACTTATAAAATTTTTACATATACAGGGTGATGATAAAGTTGGAAAAAAAATCATAACTGTCGTATTTAATTTTTTTGAGGAAATCCCTCGAACGACAATTTTTGTTTTTAAAATGTGCCTTTTTGGTAAAATAATATTGACTTCATCATTTAAATTTAAAACTTTATTCTTTTTTGATTTTCTTACATTTAAAAAGTGCCAAAACATTTGTTTTTTTAAATTTATTCATTAAGTTTTGTTAAATATGATGCGAATTATTTAAACATTAACTATGTTTAGTTATTATTAACTTAGATTTGTTATGTGAATTTAAGCATTTCAGATACATTTTGTAATTAGTAACTTAAAATTTATTTTTAATTTATTTTAAACCTTTTTTATTAGAAGTAAAATTTTCATTTTTAAAAGTAAACACTTTTTTTTCAAAAATTTGTTAAAAAATCTATAATTTTTAATCACCGTCTAAGTTAAAAGAATGTCTATCAAAAAGGAGTAAAAACTGTGGAAGTTTCCGTTTAAAAAAAATTGATGCTGACTTCATTTCGAAAACGCCAGTGATGTCATCAATATTTTGTATACCAAAAATGGCATTTTAAAAACTAAAATTAGTTATGAATTTTTTAGTTTATTTAGGTGAAGAAAAAAAGCTTAATCGAACCAATTTTTTCTGATGTACTTTATTACATAAATGCCGACGTTTCGACGATTTGCAGTTATGAATTTTGTTCACAACTTTATAATCACCTTGTATATTAGAGAGGTGTTAAAATTTAAAGTGCTTTAAACCTATTAGGATTATATCGCAATTTTTATTTAAATTGGGTGTTCCGTTCGTGTTTTACCAAACATCCAGAGTCAGAAACTAGAGCAAACTTAGAATCTAGATTTATCCGTTTTGATGCCAGTCATTTTAAACCTTATTTTATCACTTTTACGGCTGCTGCTTCTCCAAGAGGTTGGGGTAGATTTGCACGCTCAATATAAACATATTTTTGTTTATTTCTTTATTTTTCTTCTAAATTGGGGTACAATTCTGCTCCTACCTACATATCATTATATTTTGTTAGCGTACAAATACGCCTACCATTTTTTGCGGTGAAAATGGTCAGCGTAAAAATCTGCCCCATCATAAAAGATTTATTTTATTTAGCGTACAAATCTACCCCAACCCGCCAAGAAACAAATTCAAGCAGTTCTTCACAAATAGGTGTTTCGCAAAAGTTTACCTTGCGAAAGCAGTTTCTAGAAGCAATGTTGATAATTCTACATTTTTTAACCAACTTGTATTATAATGAAAAACAACTTTATGATTTGTAGCGGAAAATTCTTTATTTTCTGTTTGTTAATACATCCAGGAAACGTTTCGATTTACATCATCAGTCCTATAAACGAAGAACTTATTACAATAAATAATTACAAACGAAAATATTAACAGTTAAAACTTTCTTTACATTTTGTAGTTATCAAAAGATTAAAATATTACCAGAATTTCAATTAAAATTTATTACCTTCAAAATTGTCAACCAGAAAATATGTCATCTTTAAAATTATTATTAACAAGTCGTACATATGAAGTTGCATGGAGCGTCCGATACAAAAGTAAACAAGAAGATCCACCTTAAATTAACCATATGCTTTTTTAGAATTTTAGAGGTTAGAATCATAAACTATTTACCTTGATGAAAATTATTTGCACTATTGGCGAACAAATTGATTTTTTTGCACTTGGTAATTGAAATAGTTTATTTTTCTCAATTAGTTTTAGTTGTGTAATATTAATCGTTAATCGTCATCAACCAATGTGACTTATTTTGCATATACATTTTGACTTTTGACGTAACAACTTTATTATAGAAAATGTTGTTATAGACCAACAGTTATATATTTTTAATTCAATCTTTTATTTAGCAACCATGTTTACATATTATTTGAGTTGTTGTTAGATAAAATAACTATTTTTGTTATTTCTTATTAAAACTGCAAAATGTGAGGATATAACCTGCTCAGACTTTGAGTATCTTGTTTGAAATTTACTGTGTTGTTCTTATTAATATCTATCATTTCACTTAGTATTCTTTTTTATAATTATGTTCCATATCTAAAATGGTAACTTTATCAAAATCAAATTCATGACTGAGTTCAAATCTATGTTGACATAATGCAGTTTTTTCTTTCTTGTTAATGTTTTCCACCTTAAAATCCCTTGTATGTTGTTGTATCCTGTTTTTTAGACGCTGGGACGTTTGACCCACGTACGATTTTTACATTTTATTAAATAAACTACATCGCACTGTTCTAAATGACTGGTACGATCTTTGAGTTTTGAATAAATATTTTCTACTGTTTTGGTCTAGAAACCAACTATATCTGAGTTTTCTACCACTAACGATTTTTTTAATTGGTAATATAAACTGTTGTTATATGGTAGTCTAAAATATAATTTAGGTTTATTGTTGTTGATTGAGTTTTGTGATGTAGTGTTGTTGGTAAGTATTCTATTTATTTAGTGTGATATCCATCACACTTAATAAATTATCCAATGGAATTGTTTCAGAGTTTTTTCAATCAGTCAATATAATAATAATCGGAACAAAATTCACTTCTCTCAAATATTGTATTATAATATAAATATTTTTTTTTATATGTAGGTTTTTTGAGTAATTTAATTTCCTCCTTATTATAAGCAGTAGAGATTATGAAAGCAATAATAGGGTGTAAAAGTAATTAAGGCAGCTATTAAAGATAATTTACTTAGTTAACCATGAAAGTAATTCTGAACGCATTCTTTTTGTTGGATGTAAAGTCATGTGGTATGGAGTTAAGTTATTTACGTCCAAGTTAGTGTTGCAGTTGTCTAACAATCCGTGTAAATCTTGTTAAAATATTAGGCATCCATACAGATTTATTTTTAAACGCCTTATAAATGAGGGTGAACTGATATTAACATTGAATGAGAAATGGTATACTTTAATAAAATTATTATACATACCAAGGTATTACAAATGCAGAATGATAATTTTTATTACAAAGTTTTGGTTTTAGTAATTTTGCACGCAAATATTCGGATAAAATGGTTGAAATTAAATATAATTAGATGACAAACAGTGTTTTATAATTCTAGTTGTTAATAACGTGTGTGTAAGGTGATGGCTATCTTTTAAAGACATCGTGTATGTAGAAAGAGAACATTGTAAAAGTATAATCGTGAACGGTGCGTGACGAAGACCCATAATAATGTGTTTTGTTTTTCACATTCTTGGAAAATCGACGGTGGATTTTATTCCATTACGACAAATTAGAAGTAAAAATTTATATCTATAAATTATTCCACACGGTACATTATCAATGGGAATAGATTGGTTATTAGTATTTACATGAGCATATTGAAATCGCCTGAAAGGGTAATACCGCGTTAATCTCTACCAATTTAGTTTTATCGTCAATTTTATCACAACTCGTTAATAGCGTGATCGTTCAATCAATGGTTCATAGAAGACAATTTTATATAATTCCAATTTTTATCGCCCCTTTGCAATAATTCACCTTTATTATCTACTAAACCCCGTCGGAAAATTTATTATTTATAAGACATGCAAATTATTTTTCATACTTATTCTTAAAAACCCTCCTTAGAGATTGCATGATCTAAAGCTCACATATAAAATGTAAATTGATTTTTATTGGGTACAATTTTTTCCAAATTGCAGTTATCAGGTTATCATAATGAATGATTCGTTTTTACTTATTATTATGAAATCACTTCCAGGTAATTTCTTACTATTAAATAATGATAATGTAATTAATTAATAATGGTGGTGAATAAATAATGATTAAAATCGCGATGTAAGGATCAAGTGTTGAGCGGTCAAATAATTAATGGCAGTAATTTAGCCGTTAAATCGGAAAGATATGAGATAGAAGGCGAACGGTATAAAATGGAAATAATACGTGTTGTATCTTAGATCGGAAACCATATTAGATTTAAGAGGGTAGCAAGTAAGCATTTAAGGCCTAATATATTCGGAACAATTTAGTATTGACCCTCTTGGATGGGTCATTTTTCAACCTGGCGAATTTAATAAAAATCAAATCGTTCAGCTATTTCTGTCTAAACAAGTGAGGTATTCTTGAAGTATAAAAGTATATTATTGTTATTTGAAAAACCGTTATAGTATACCATATTCAATGATTAAAGTTTTATCCGGATTCGTATAAAATGATTGATACTCTTGTTGTTTTTCGAGAAAGAAAATGAATATATCTTATAAGAATGACAGTTTTAGACACAATGGCTATCAATAACAAGGTTTGCAAAAAAAGATTTTATCGAAATAATTTTTACGGTGTATGCTTGTTTTTAATAAAGGCGCCAGGGTAATTTATATACTGCCCATGCACGTGTTGAATTTCCCAAGTTATAGACATTTATAGCTATTTTAATTTCTACTGTGCACCACATGGCACTATTTCATGTACTAAACTATTCATGTTACATTTATGCCTCTCGGTCGTTTGTGCACTGACGAATACGTGATTTTTTGTAATCTACTAACAAATGTTAAAATAGGGAAAAAATGTTGTTTTGGGTGGGCAGCAATAAATAAAATTAGGGCCGGACTGATAGATGCGGTAGGATGTTGGAATTAGGGCGTTTTACAAATCACTTGTTATCTTTAAAGCAAATTCCTGAGCTGTGCATGGAACAAGAAACTGAGGTTCGACGGACCATGCAAGAAGGTCTTATTTTAATGTCAATTCACCCCCTAAATATAGGCACGTTTTTATTTTCACTTAGACGAGACCCCCTGTTACTAATTAACGAAATACAAGGGCTCTTTTTCTTCGTCGCATTTCATTTCCTAGTTGTGCAAATTTCTTGTGTAATTACTACTTTATTCTTGTAACAGCTAATTGATGCAACGAATAAAAATCTCTTACACGGAAAAAATTTTATTGCTGGCAATATTCACATCTTCCATACTTTATTTTCCCCCATTATTCTCTGAAAATCCTTACAATACTCGGAACTTATCTGCATATATTATATTTTATTACTGTGAAGTTACATTTGCACTTGTTTTAAGACGAATCACGAAAACATGCAAATTTATTTATAAATTAGTACACATTTTTATTTAAACCTATAAATTTCCAAGAACATATACATTAAATACTTTATAAAATATGCAAATACATACTAAAATTACACTTGAAATTATTTTGATAATTGTACTCAATTATTATTCTATACTTCTGACTAGGTTTCTTAAAAACATACTGCAATACTTACAATATGTAATATTGTTTCTAAACATAAACAACTACTTTGGGTTTCTCTTGACTAAGAGAATCTGCAACCAACTACACTTTCAAAAACTCAAAATGCATATTTCGGAATTTTAAAATAATTATTTTATTGAAATAAAAACGGACTAAAATATATCAATATATTATTATTAGTCTGGCAACCGCGGCTTAAACTTGACCAGTGGGATAATTGAAGACACAAGTGGATAAAAGTGTCATGTCGCAAAATAATTATTTCAAGAAAAAAGACTTGAAACATTTTTTGCTGAAACTTTTTTTTAATTAAAGGACCTCGTCGTTTTTATAGGGTATTTTCGGCAAAAATAAATTCACTAACTAGAACCTATATGTTTCAAACACATATTTTCTACTACAATTTTGTATAAATTATGCTGATAAATAATGAAACTGCATTACAAAAATAATTTTTTCATCTGGCAACTGTGGTTATAAAATTTTTTAATTTTGACAACTATTGTTAAAACAAGGCGTATGCTAATACCTGTAACTTGCGATTTAAAATCAATTTACAATTAAAAGCACGCCACCTGTTAGTCGTTTTTCCTGTGGATTATAATTTATCAGAGATTGGTATAAATCGTGCTTAGTAAATAAGGAAAAGTATTTTGAATTCTTTATGAATATTTATGAAGAACGAAATAAATTCATAAATTACTTGTATTTTTAATTATTTAAAATAATTTGTTCTATACTTGTGTTTACAATGAAATAAACATTTGGATAGATTGCATTTCTTTTTTACACATAGGTAAAATATTATCCAGAGTTGCCGCTGTTTTAGAAAATCGGAAATGTACTGTTCTTGACACAGGGATTTTTCCTAGCTCCTTAAAAGACAGTTATGTCATTTCTTTCTTTAAAAATGGCAACAAGCGTGATCTATGTAATTATCGACCAATAGCACATAACAACATTTTTTCAAAGATTACAGAAAAAGTCATTAAAAATAGATTTAACAAATTTGTACAGAGCAAAGGCTAAATAATTTTCAATATGGCTTTAAGGAAAAAATAGGAACCTCAACACCTATTACTGATTTAATCAATCATATAAACAATAACTTAGATCGAGGTAATTATGTATCTGCTGTTGCTCTTGATCTAATGAAAGCCTTTGACACAGTCGAGCATGTTACTCTTCTGAAATTACTAGACGATATGGGCATAAGGGGGGTTGCGAATATGCTTATTAAATCATTTTTAGAGGATAGAAGAATTTGCACTAAAATAAATAAATACATCAGTGTGCCTGAAATATGTAATATTGTAATTCCTCAAGGGTCTGTGCTGGGACCTTTGTTATATACTCTATATGTCGAAAACATAAAACAAGCAAATCTTAGAGGTAAGATATTAATGTATGCTGATGATACCATTTTGACATATTCCAGCAATATTGCAATTCAAGAATCAATACAATCTGATTTATACAAAATCCAAAATTGGCTAATCGATAACAGACTAACTTTAAACTCTGAAAAGTGTATCATTATCAACTTTGAAACTAAAAATAAAAAAACATTTCACATAAATGCATTTGTTAATAACGTTAAAATTAAAGTTGAAAATAACATTAAATATCTTGGTATGGTTATTGACAATAAGTTCAAATGGAATCTTCATATTGAAAGGATATAAATAGACTAAACTCCTTCTGCGGTGCCCTAAGTAGATGTAACTTCTTAAACCTTAAGTATAAAAAAATACTTTATAATTCGTTTATAATACCTCATATTAACAATAACACTACAACTTGGTTGCAAGCATGCTCTACTGCTGTAAATCAATTATCAAGATCGTTAAAAAAAATTGTTAAAATCACTTACTCGATTCCTTAAATTTACTAGAACCAAGGAATTGTATAATCTGACTAATACACTAAACCTTCAAGAAATAATTGAATTTGAGAATTGTAAATTTATTCATTCTATGAATACCATTGGTTTTTGTAACAACATCAAACTAAAAAAAATAAAGAAGTGCACTCCCATAATACTATAAACCTAAATAACACCTTTCTTGTATTTCTAATAATTATGGGAAAAATAACTACACACATGCCGCAGTTATACAGACAACAAACTAACGAGTGAACTAAAAACTATTAAAACCCCGAAAAATTTGAAGTCCAAATTAAAGCAGCACTTATTTAATAAACGATCGGCTACATGAATGAAGAATTTTCTTGATTAATAATTAATTTTGATTATATATTTTGACTGTTACTGATAAATTATTTTAATACTGAATTGTTTGTTTGCGCAATTACATGTTCCGTATCCCCAATTATTTTTCTTAAGTTTACAGATTATCCAAACCTCTTCATATTTTTATTAATTTATATAAAGGACCTTATCGTTCTCTGGGAGGATCGTGTTCCAACGTTGATATTCATACCACATGTATAGAAAAGTAAAATATTTAATTTTGTAAAATATTGGGTCATGAAAATATGGCCGGGCTTCAGAAATCGCTTTTGAAGTTGTGAATTTTTAACATCATTTTGCACAATTCGACAACGATGTCGGTATTAACTAACAACTAACATTGCATTAATGCAATATTAATAGTTGCCGACATCAACTAAATATTTTAATTTTCTGATGTTAATAATGTATTAATTATGTACTTAATTACTTATTTATAAATATTTTATTTTATTTTAATTATTTAGCGTATAGTTTTATCAAATTAATAAGTAAATTCACAATTAATTTTTTAAAATTATTTAAATATTGCAGAGTTCCCGTTTTTTCTTCAATTTTTACAAAAACTTGAAAAAAGGATTTGGACCATTGCATAAGACTATGATATTTCTATTACGTGATAAAATGGTATTAGTATTATAGTTTAGGAAAGTTTTATAGATGTCCATTCACTAGAACATCTTGAAATTAAAATGGTACGATTTTTACAGTACATTTCGGATTTTCTAAAACATTGGATAATTTTTCATCTACGTGTCACAAATAAATCCATTATTTTCCAAATGTATTATTTAATTGTAAACATAAATATAATATATCCAAGCGCAGCTAATTATTTTTAATAAGAAATACAATTTTTTGGAAATGAAAATAAAATTATTATCAATTTTTACAAGCGATTCCGGGCTCTGAGTTGCGCTAAGTTCTAAGAAAATCGCACTAATTCTTCTGACGAGATTGTATGATTTTTTTTATTTTATAGATTTATTTCTAGGAAAAACCATTACGTCCTTTTCTTCAAAAATATTTATTAAAACTTGAAATGTTCGTTCTTATTTTGCACCCACGATTTAAATCGATCTCTAATAATTCACAACAAAATCAACTAATTAGAGAAATATTTAAAATTGCAAATCGTAATTACAGGTAACTAGCATATGTATTTTTTGACAATAATTGTTATACTTGTCGAAATTTAAAATTTGAATAGCCGCAGTTGCCAGCTTAATAATAGATTTTTCCCATACAGTTTAATTATTTAACAGCATCTCCTACACAAAATTGAAGGTGATATTTTATATTTAAAATATTATAGTTCGTTTTGGCAAGTTAGATTTTAATTTCATTTCTGCCCAAATTCCCATATGAAAACGATAAGGTCCATTAATTTTTTTTTGTTTATTGTTATGTATCTATTTTATACCAGTTCTAAACTTTCTGGGATCCACTGACTAATTATATATTTTCTGTTAATTGTCTTATAATTGTATATTTACTTTTATGATGTATTTTTGTTATAATAAATAGAATAAATAAATAAATACTGTAAAAATAGTTACATTTTAATTTGAAGGGGTTCTTATGAATGAACTGCTATGAAACATGAAAACTACTAATACTTATCACCCGATAGGAAGTCATTGCGCAGGATTTTTATTCCGGTTTTTGTAAAAAATTCATAAAAAATGGCAACTGTGCAAGAATTAAATAATATTTAAAAAGTAATTGCGAATATATCCATTTTTGTTATAAATCTATGTGCTAAATAATAAAAATACATATAAGAATGTATTAATAACACAATAAAAGTCCATACTTTTATGACCCAACACTTCTAAAAATCAGATTCTTTCCTTTTTATATGGTTTGAATATCAACTTTTATAACGCTACGCCCAGAGAACGAAAAGGTCCTTTATAATTTTTGTTTAATATTTCTGTTAGGTACTGTAAAGTAGTTTTTTTCTATAATACAGGATGTTCCGTTCATGGTTCACCACACATCGGGGTTAGAAACTAGACCAAATTTAATCGACAAAAAACCAGAGGTGGGTAGTATTTGAAATAAAAGTATTTGAAATACTTTTAGTATTTTGTAGTTGGTATTTGAACAACTTTCCTAAAAAGTATTTTGTAGTTTCAAGTAAGTACCAAATTGTATTTCAATTACTTTTTAAGTGTTTAAAATCTATCTTTTGTATTACACATTTTGATCCAACCTTTTATGTCGAATCTTTAGTTTTTTAGAACAAATCGTTAGAATTCACGTACTTATTGCAGTTTTAATTTATTAATTATTCGTATAATACAATTTCTGAATAATTTTCCTATGTCAAAATTCTACAAAAGGCATTTCTTTCTGTAGGTTTTATATAAAATCAGAAAAGTTTCGTAATCTCATCTATTCATTCTGTATACCTTGAACCTTTATTTATTTGAAAAACTTTATAACTATGTATTTTGCTCAAAGCATTTCAAATAAACCTAAAAAACAAAGTATTTTGTATTTCAAATACTTAAAAAAGTATTTTGCCCACCTCTGCAAAAAACCAAAAAAGTTGGGGTCTAGCTTTTTTAGTTTTAGAGCTATATAGCCTTTTGAATTTTAGGTCACCGATTTTTATCAAAAATCGTTGCAGCCCCCCATCACCCCATAATTTTAAATGGCAACCCCCACTTGTGACACATCATTTCAAAGCATTTTAAAATCAGAATACACTGGTATAATTAATTTTAAAATCGGATCATTTCTTGAGATTTTATAAAATAAAATGTCAATGGTTAGAGGTCTCATTATTAATATCGATTTTAATAAAAAAATGCACTATATTTTATATTTTAGTAACTGGAATATTTGAACGGACCAAAAATTAATGTAATTTTATGATCAAAGGAAGGTAAGTGATACAAATTCAAAGATTCGGTTTTTATTGTTGTAGTTTGAGGGTTTTGTAAAGAAAAATTAACGTTGGTTTTAACACTTTATATTTCTGCATTAAAAAATTAAATTAAAAAAATGTTTATAGTAATAAAATAAGGTCAACATATCTAATTTTAATTATAAATGCTCAAAATCTTCACCATTATGTTCCAGACAACGATAGAGCCGTTTTTCAAATTCTCTTCTTACCACTAGTTATGGCCCTGCAAGCTACTATTATCCTATTTCTTAGGTTCTCTATGCTTTCAGGTTGTGTCTTGGATACTTCTGTTTTTAAGTGTTCCCACAGAAACAAATCCGGTGGAGCAAGATCGGGAGACTGTGCTGGCCATTCGATTGTACCTCTACTACCAATTCACCGTCCATAATATATTTTCTTTAACCACTCCCCACTCCCTTACTGGTAACCAATAATGAGGTGGAGGTCCGTTCTGCTGAAAGTAAAAATGTTCATAGCTGAGGAATAAATTCCCTTCATCGTCTCATTGATTTTCAACATTCTCCATTATAAGGGGAATTATTGATCCTCAGGCATTTATTTTCAATAAATAGTGGACTTGAAATTACCTTGAAAACTTACCTAACCCTTCAGTACACGCAGTACTGTCTAAGAGACCGGGCCAAAAAACATCTTTTTTCTTTAGTTGTAATAGTCACCCATTTTTTAAATAGAAATAATATCAACTTAATCAAAATAGATCAGTTTAAATAAAGGTTAAGTGGAATACCATAAGTGGGACACCTTTTGCAATTGAAAATTTATTGATGTAATTTTAATGTATGTATGTGAGTTATAGAATAATAATAATAAAAAGAACAGAACTATGGTATTAGAAAAGAGGAAAGTGTAATTTCCTTTAATTACTAAGCCTGTTGTTACGTTATTAGAATTAATGTTCATTCATTTTTGTGGTTTTAATTAACTTCTTAGATCGCCTCGTTTGTGTGAGACATGCTATTTGGGATAATTTGCATCGTCTTTTACACAAGCAGTTAATTAGTTAGTTACTTCAGATAAGTCACCTTACTTTTTCCGGATAGAAAGTGCCTACAAATTATATTAATTTATATTCTTTTATGTTATGGGAAAAATAAAGGGTATTCCTGCTAAGAGAGACACGTGTTAAAAATTAATGGTTCAGCCTTGGTTTTTGAACGAGTCCCCTTAAATTGCTATTCATTATTAATTCGAATCATAAACCTCAAATGCATCTTAATTGTGCCGCCGTCCTTTTATTTTGAACCCACCTGAATAGATTGTACAATGCGCGTATATGCATTTCCTGCTTCGCGAAATATGTTGCTAAAGCATTCACTTCGTATGTAAGCGAATGCGTGCCTTCATTGTGGACAATTTTTCTGCACATTATTGTTAGGTACAATAGACCCGGTGCGTATGTGGTCTTTACGCAAATTACCCATTCAAGTTGGTTATGTTTGCAGCGCCCCCTGCGGGCACAGGAATAGGAAGCGCCTCGCATGTTTTTGTGCGAAATAAACTAATTGTCCTAAAAATGCACTGCACACATTTCAGGTTTTATTTATAAAGTAAATGGTTTTTAGTACTTAAATTGCAGACTAACAAAAACTGACAGTAAAATCAGATAACTCACTTTATGGACATATAAAATAATAAAGTAGCACGTGAATATAGAATATATGGTTATATGAAATAGAATTTATTTCCTAAAATAAATTGCGGTTGCGTCGTATATCACGTAAAATTTTTTTAAATACATTTAATAAAACTCGCAAGCTTTAATAAAAACGAAATGACGAGGTGAACAATGCCTGTAATAAAAACACATAATAAGTTGTGGCATAATAATTATTTAAACACTTGCTTTTTATTGGAAACGCAATAAAGTTTAAATTGAAATAGGACGAGAGGTGGCTAATTGGGCGTGCAAATTATTAAAAATTGCCTGCGTTTGAGCCATTGAGCAAATTTTATGCACGGGGGTGCCGCACAATAAAGGGAGACTTCCATTTCTTCAAATGGTTTCTATTTGTTTATATTTTTTTTGAATTTTCTATCGCGGTTATGCAATTACGTTTTAAATTGTTTAGGGGAGGAAGTGCTTAAGAATCTTTAGAAGTTAAAGGATTTCAAACAAAGGGATATTATGTGTAATTCACCATCACTCTCCCTGAATCAAAGGCGTAACGGATAGATGGCTTATTAGAGCTTAAAAGCGTTAAAAGCAGGCAATCATTTATGAACACATTAGCTCTTTTCTAATGAATCTCTAGCCAAGTTTTTATATTGACCTACTTAACTTCTAACTTGGCCTCTATAATATTCTTCTATATTTTTATGGGAAAACATCGTGAATTAAAATAGCAAGGGCATCCTTTGTTAATCCTTTTTCAATAAATTTTCCTATTTTCGAGCAATTCCATAAATTTGTGGGTTTTGCATTTCCGCCGGGGTTTACAAGGACGGACTTGATAGGTGGCGCCTTGAATTTGAATACCGAATAAGGTCCTTTAAAATTTATCTTTACCCGGCTACCTAATACCTTAAACGATAAGATTAAAATAAGTTTTACATCTTGGATCCATGTAATTTTCGCTAATCTTCTTTAATAACATAGAGATTAACAAGTCTTTCCTAATGGCTTTAAGCTCTAATTATAATTTAAATTAAAAATTCTTATAACGTTACAAAAGAGAATTATAAGTTAATATTTACCCTAAATTAAAAATGACTTTTACATCAGTTTTATTTAATGTACAATGGTGGCAAAAAAAGTATGGAAAATTTACAAATATTTAAAATATTACCCAGTATCATGTTAAAACATGCCTCTGTAGATTAAAATAGAATTATTATGATTAAATATACTCATGCTGGTCATTAAAATTATCTAAATAACCAATAAGGAGTAATAAATTTATCAAACATATAAACACCTGGAAGAACCCATGGAAAATTTTATTTTTCTTAATTGAAGAAAACTAAAATATGAAAATATTTTATTGATCATCCTTTTGCATCTAATAAAGCTTGACATCTTTTGGGCAATTAGAAGATTCAAATTTACGTAGTGTGTTCAATTTGGTCACATTCTTCTTTAATCACTTCTTTATTTTTCATATTTCTTTGTCGAATGAGAAAATCTAAAATCCCTCAAAGGTGTCTGATTGGGTTTCGATCTGTAAATTGTGACAGCCATTTTCTTGGGAAAACCACTGTTTCACTAACTTGGTTGAGTGCTTCGGATCGTTATCCTGCTCAAATCTTCACTTCAGTCATATTTCTTCTGAAGGAAATGGTAACATCTGGTTTTGTAAAATATTTCTATACCGAAAATGATTCCTTATGACCTGTACTTGCGTAATTTGCACAACCCCAAATCAAGAAAAGTAACATCATGCCATAGTAGATCTGCTAGCATGTTGAATGGTCGACATTTGGTATCTTACGTTATAATTTTGGTTTATGGATCTCCGAACATCCTACCATATACCATCTGAATAATATAAACTTACTTTCATAGCTACAAAAGACCGTATTCCAGTTTCGGTCTATGTCGAATGCGATCTGGCAAACTCCATTCTTATATTTTTCTTGAAAATTACGGGATTTTCAACACCAACACTTACATTTAAATCTACATCTAAAAGGTGATATGTGATGGTTTTGGAAGTTAGCTGAATGTTGAATTAGTCCAAAAACTCCTCTTGAATTTGCCTCGACGTTTTACGAAAATCTTTTCGTATATCCTCTTGATAATTTTATTCATCCTGGTGATGGTTGATGCATGCATGTAAAGTAGGAGTATTTTAAGGGCCTTAAAAATACACTTAGTGTTAATATTTTTTAATTCTTTTGTCTGATTTTGTTCATTATAAATATTTTTTAATGCTACCTACCAAAATTTGGAACAAAGAAATAGTAGTTTATGAGTTATTTATGAGGGCGTGGCACCCTATTTAGCATACTCAAAAAAATGAATGATTTAATTCAAATAATATCAAATATTCCGTAGTGTATTACTTCAAACATGGATTGTAGTACATCGTTGTAATCAGAAAAAACTGCAATTTAACAATTTAACTGTTGAAAAATTCAATATGGCGTCTACTTAAAATAAAAAAAGTTGATATTGATATCTTGAAAACCAAATATGTGATATGTTTGTAATAAACATATTTACATTCGTCTTTATGAAACGAATAACTTTTATCCGAAATATTTTTTGCAACTTTTCTAGTTAATGAAGTCATCAACTGTTTCAAAAATTGAATTTTTCGAAATCTTATTTTTATTGTAAATAAACATTTAATAAAGAAAATATGTAAGTTAACAGGTGTTGAGTTTATGTTCAGTTTTTTAGAGTTAGCTTGTAAAAAAAAATAATTGATTATGAATATTTTTGAAAAGTTGTCAGAAAATAAAAAGATTTTTTCACAAGGGATTTATTAACTATTAGTAAATAGTATTTGAAGTAAACATTTGTGGTGACAGTGACAGTATACTAAATAATATTCGAGAACGATTAATGAAGTATTTAAAACATGTAAAATGTGTTCAAAGTATGAATCGAAACATTTAGAAACAAGTCCTTTACCTGTAAACCGTGTTAGGGATGCAAAGATTTTTGAAATAGTCGGTATTGAGTTGGCTGGACTTCTATATGTTAAAGACAATAAGGGATAGAGTTTTTAGAGCGGTACATTTAGAATTGGTTTCTTCACTCTCTTCACAATCATTTTTACAAGCGTTTCGTCCATTTATTGCTAGAAGAGGAAGACCAAATACAGTTTACAGTCATAATGGATCATATTTTGTAGGATATTAAATCAAATTTTCATTGATCAATTGGAATAAAATTCAAAAATATGCCACTGCTCAACGCTCAACGAATTAATTGGAAGTTTATTCCACCACAAGCACCTTGGCGGAGTGGATGGTGAGAAAGATTAATAAGATTAATAAAAACAACTATCGGCTTTCGGACACTTTATTATATTTCGAGTGAATCTTTGGTTGACGTTTCGCCTAGCGATTCGCAGGCTTCATCAGAACTCAGATAGGATAGAAATAATCGTCAAAAATACTTATACTATTAGCCAGTCATTGACATTTACAAACTTGTTGTATATAAACATACTCAATTTGGCGATGGATTGCTTTATTGAAAACGGATATTATTAGAATTATATCACCAACTAACGCAATTGTGTACGTGTACGAGAATACCATGAGTTAAAAGGATCATTAGATTTACAGGTTATGATGATAGAGCCATCAATTTCGAGAAATCAAAGCGTGTTAAGATCATAGAGTATTAAACGCATTCATTATTTATATACAGGAATCACACAATTGCGTTAGTTGGTGATATAATTCTAAAAAAATCCGTTTTCAATAAAGCAATCCATCGCCAAATTGAGTATGTTTATATATAACAAGTTTGTAATTGTCAATGAATGGCTAATAGTATAAGTATTTTTGACGATTATTTCTATCCTATCTGAGTTCTGATGAAGCCTGCGAATTGCTAGGCGAAACGTCAACCAAAGATTAACTCGAAATATAATTAAGTGTCCGAAAGCCGATAGTTGTTTTTATTAATTTCCAACCACGGACGATAGCTGATTTACTAATTAATAAGATTATTAAAGTCATTTTGTTAAGAAGTATTGGGAAAAGTTAATTTAAACTACGAAGAACTTACTACAACATTATATGACTCCAAATCTATAATAATAAATTCTAGACTTACCTATCCGATACCGATCCAGAGATTTTACCGTTATCACCGAATATGTTTTTACAAGAAATAAAAGAAGTTGGTGTTCCTGATATAGACATCATTGATTCTACATCAATAAATAAGAGGTACAAATATTTACAAAAATTAAAAAACGATATAAGAAGTCGATTTAGGAGTGAATATTTAGGACAATTTCTTCAAAAAATTTAATCAAAAATTGCAATGAAAGTGGGAGATATTGTTTTAATTGGATCAGATAACAAAAAACTATTAGATTGGCCTTTAGCAAAAGTTATAGAATTGATCCCAGGTAAAGATGGATATAATCGTTTAGCAAAACTTCAAACTGCAAAAGGGGAACTTCTCAGGCCGTTTCAAAGAATTTTACCTTTAAAATTATAAACCGAAGAAAGATCGTCAATACAAAATAATGTTTTATCAAATGTATAATTATTTTAATGAGTGTAATATTTTTATATACAAACCATCTCTAAACTGTGAGAGTATGTTGAGTTTATGTTGAGTATGTTCAGTTTTGGTTTTTTAGAGTTAGCTTGTAATAAAATATAATTGATTATGAAGTTTTTTCAAAGGTTGACAGAAAATAAAAAGATTTTTTCACAAGGGTTTTATTAACTATTAGTAAATAGTATTTGAAGTTAACAACAGGAATATTGGAGAAGTAATAAAATAATTGAAGGTTCCAATACTTTTATCCACCGCTGTATATTACAATTATTAAAATATTTGATTCATTAAAATATAGAATAATTCGTTTATGGGTGAATAATTTAAAAATACATATATAACCTTAATGATGTAAAAATATGTATACACAGGCACGGAAGTAACCTATTATGTGAAAAAGGATATTATAAAAATTTTATTTCTAAAAAAATTAGCACGATTTTTTTTTAATTTTCAAACTGTAATCAAATAGCAATATTTCGAATATAAATGTAAATATAAAATTTTTTGTCGTTTAAATTTTTTGTAAATGTAGTGTTCTAAATAAATTTAAATTAATATTTATTATATACGAATTGATAAATATGCTTATTATTTAGCTAATCTAAATTAAATCAATGGTGTTTAGTTGCACATTTGGCATTGCTATTTTTAATCAGTTATGATTAAATTTCAATTTGTCAAATTTACCTCGTCAGTCCCTGGAGTTTAACGCATGTAGCACCAAATTGCAATTTTAATGAATTTTCATTAGCCCAAATCAATTTATAGATCTGATTTGTGAAAATGCCAATTTAAATTGTCGTTATATAACGTGCATAGATTCATAAAAACAATCATAAATTAATCTGTAATTACATTAAATTTTATTTCCATTAAATTTGGAATCATCAGGTGTTTTTCAATTTCCAAGAGCTCTCGTAAAGTAATTTCTAGCAATCGTTACCTTCAATTGCCTTTATTGAAAGTCCGTATTTTATAGTTTAAAATACTTTATTCAATTAGATTGCATTGATATAAATTTGAGAAGTCAATAATTTGGGTGCAATAAGAAACTGAATAGTTTTAAAATTTAATTGTGTGAAATTTAATAACGTATTGGGGTTGTGAAAAGTACAAAACGTTTGCGTTGTCGCCAACTGCCACTTTTTATTAAGAGTGTTGTGTCATCGAATTGTTATAGATTCTTGTAAGGGTGAACAGTTGAGATTTAGCTTTGATGCGGTAGATCGGATGCCCACGAATAGGGAGGCCCAATCGGTTGGTAAATTTGTCTCTTAAAAAACTACGCGCGTTACTTTTATAGTTGTCACTTCAACTGGAAACTATTCGAATTTATTGATAACGCAATTATAGATTTATGGTTAATATTAAAGGGTTGCTACGTATAGTATAAATTTAATGGTTGGTTTAAAATTAAAATTATTATAGTTTCTAAATCTAATATCGTAAATTATATAATTCATCGTTAACTCAACGTGGGCGAATATTTGTTTCGTTCGTTTATGACCGCGTTAGGGTTTTGTACACATTCATTCATTCGTTGTCACGTTTTATTAATTGATGTCGTTATTGTGCAGTTGTGAAATCAAAAATTCGTTATCTCGGTTGCATTTATACAGTAAAACATTACAAATAAATAACATTACCCATATATTTACTTCTTTTCAGCTAAAATGGGTTATAGAAATATTTTTTATATAAAATTTTATAATTAAAATAACAAACCTTATACTTAAGAATTCTCAGCGTATAAGTCTGAAATGGTTAAAACATTTAAATGAATACTTTGTTTCAGGAAAGTCAAAAATATACCCATCGCATGCGCCATTGTAGAGGAAGTGGTGCAAAAGTGGAAGCGTGGTGGTAATGTGGAAACGTTGCCTGTAGACCTTGACAGGTGTTGCAATGTGGTGGCAACCGGTTAAACCTGTTGCTAAGTTCTATTTTTTAATTCCTAGGATTGCCGGCAATGGGTCCGCATGGTGTTGTCAGTGGAGTGTTCTTTCAAAGATTTTCTAAACTTTTCAATATTTTAAGGAAAGTTTTATTTTATCTGAAATTGGGCCTATGTTACCAAAAATACTTCTGCAAAAAAAGTTATCGCAATTTAAAACCGCAAAATAATAATAACCTATGGCGTCCGACAAAGGTTAAGAAAATTTAATCAAATTCCTTGCGCTTTACTGAAAATCAGGGGTGGCTTTAAAAAAAAGGCAAAAACTTTATAGATCATACTGTTCCACCAATTTTAAGATGAAAACAAAGAATAAATATTTTTTGCATAATTTAGGAACACACCTTATCAATTGATTAAATTTTAACGCCGTGTAAAGGCGAAGCATTTTTTTATGAAATTGCAAATATTTTTTTTATTTTAAATGAAAAGATGCTGAGTTACGTTTTTGAAATTAAGATTAAGATAAATTTAGAAAAATTTAATATTTTTTTCAAAAGAAAAACTTGACTATAAACTATACATCAAACAAATCAATTTAAGATGTTATTCCAAATTTAACTAATAACGAATAAAACTCATCAAACTTTCGAATATTTAGTTTAGATGAAAACTTACCTGTTAGACTTGTTTTTATTGATTTAAATTGACTGTCGGAACGGATACGAAACGATTACAAAAAGAGAGATAAAACATCCGAGTTCCCAGTGAGTGAGTGAATGAGTATGAAAATAGCAAATTGCATATTCACTCACTCACTAACAGGTAACTATTTATCTCTATTTTAGTAATCGTTTCGTATCCGTTCCGTTAATTGTAGACCAGCCTTAACTTGGTTTATTAACCCAAAACGACTTTTCCTAATTATTATTTTCATTAAAATAAATTCATTATTAAATAGATAAAATTAATTTTATATTCTTTTGGTACATGATAATTTGAAGTAATATGTATTAATATAATAATATATATTAATTATTATAATAAATAAAATAAACAGAAAATTCTTTAATATTATTTAATTTTAAGGATCCAAATTAAAAACGGCTTTTTCGAACAATTATTTTATTGGTGAACTATTGTTACCAAAAACAAGTCGACGTTTCGGTTATCGTTGTAACCTTATTCATGACTGAAACAATGTTTTTACAAATTATTCTACAGATTTGTAATTATTCATAAATTAAGAATGGTTTAAATTAACAAGTTGTGTGGTGACAATTATACAGTAACAATCATACAACATTCATATTATTAAAATTAAGACAATACGTCAATCACAATCTATCATTTATGAAAATATGAAAACTGAACAATATTCATCGATGAATACTAGCAAAAAGTTTCTTTGTATCCATACCTGTATTTGTATTAAAAGAACACCTCGTTGTATATTACTAAGTAGCATAATCCTAATTGTTACAAATGTCGCTTTTTTTCCCAAAGCGACAAAAATACTCGTTATTTTGTAAATTGATGGTTTTAATTTGCAAAGAGACCATAAAATTAACTTTTTATAGCATAAGATTTATTTTAATTATGAAGATTTTCCAGAAATTGACTGCACATCTATTTTACAGCTAAGACAAGATTGAGATGACCGAACTGTCACACATAACTACAGTGTACCAACACTATTAACCTACGCTATTGCCAACCTTATGAATTCTAAAAGACTTAACAAAATGTCAAATTATATTATTTTACAAGGTGTTACAGAAATTGATGTAATTTGCAAACATTATAATTTCGCTATTAGAAAAGAGTATACTTTACTTAAACTATCAGTGTCACGGATTCATTTTGAAATTTTTTAATGTGTATAATTTCGCTGATTAATCTTTTACGATAATTTGGTTCATGATCTAAGATTTTGTATTTATTGAAATTGAAATTATGACCTTCATCGAAATGATGTGTACTTAAGGCTGTTTTGTTAAGTCTTCCAGAACTCACAGGTCTGCAATCACACGTGTGGTTGTACAATCTTTCTTTAATAAATTGTTTCGTTTGTCCAATATAAGACTTACTACAATCAGCAGAAGGAATTTGATAAACTACATTCTTATGTAAATTATATGGTAAATTTGATTTTAACTTTGAGTACAAAGGTCTATTGGTCTTTAAATTATAGAATTCAATATCTGTGTTATCATCTATCAAAACTTTTTTGGTTCTATCAGAAAGCTGAGGTACATACGGTAACTTGTAAAATGTTTTATTTTTATTTTTGACAGTTGAATTATTATTATTCGCTAATTTGAATGAATTGAATATTGAGTTTATTAAACAATAAGGATAACCATTTAATTTCAACTTTCTCGACAGAATCAATTTATTTTTGGTGTGAAATTCCTTATCCGATAGAGTGTGAATTTTCTTTAAGTTCTGCGTTACAATGTTGATCTTTTGATAAAGTGGATGACTTGACTGGAAATGCAGCATCCTGTCCGTATCTGTAGGTTTACTATATAAATCGAATTTAATTTTATTATTATCACGATCTCTGATAAGAAGTAGATCTAAGAATGGTAATTGATCATTAGATTCTGCCTTAATTGTGAATTTTAAGTGTTGATTCATTGAGTTTAATACTTTTAACACTTCATTAACCTTTTGTTTAGGTAGTATAGCAAAACAATCGTCTACGTAAATTTTGAACACCGAAACAGTTATATTTAGACATTTAAGTGAATTTCCAATCAATTCATCCATCACAAAATTTGCCAATATTGGACTAAGTGGACCCCCCATTGGGCAACCAAATATTTGTTTGTAAAATTTCTTTTCATATAAGAAATAGCTTGTATCAAATATATTACTGATTAACCTAAGAAACAAATCCTTACTTATTTCTGTAAATTGTTTTATCTCATCCCATCTCGCAGTTATTACCTCCAAAGAGTGTTCCTTACTTACATTTGTGAACAAAGACTTGACATCAAATGATACCATAACTTCTGTATCATGTAATTTAATATCTACTACATTTTCCTTGAATAAAATAATATAATTTGACATTTTGTTAAGTCTTTTAGAATTCATAAGGTTGGCAATAGCGTAGGTTAATAGTGTTGGTACACTGTAGTTATGAGTTACAGTTCGGTCATCTCCATCTTGTCTTACCTGTAAAATAGATGTGCAGTCAATTTCTGGAAAATCTTCATAATTAAAATAAATCTTATGCTATTAAAAGTTAATTTTATGGTCTCTTTGCAAATTAAAACCATCAATTTACAAAATAACGAGTATTTTTGTCGCTTTGGGAAAAACAGCGACATTTGTAACAATTAGGGTTATGCTACCTAGTAATATACAACGAGGTGTTCTTTTAATACAAATACAGGTATGGATACAAAGAAACTTTTTGCTAGTATTCATCGATGAATATTGTTCAGTTTTCATATTTTCATAAATGATAGATTGTGATTGACGTATTGTCTTAATTTTAATAATATGAATGTTGTATGATTGTTACTGTATAATTGTCACCACACAACTTGTTAATTTAAACCATTCTTAATTTATGAATAATTGCAAATCTGTAGAATAATTTGTAAAAACATTGTTTCAGTCATGAATAAGGTTACAACGATAACCGAAACGTCGACTTGTTTTTGGTAACAATAGTTCACCAATAAAATAATTGTTCGAAAAAGCCGTTTTTAATTTGGATCCTTAATATTAACAACGAACGTAAAACTAGATAAAAATATTATTTAATTAAAATAAATACATCTATCATTATAGTATCAAAAAATATTACAATAAATGTGTTTGTTTCAAGTTTTGGCTAATTTCGTAAATATAATAACATGTATTCAGCGACCGTGATAAAAATTTTAGAAACGTCGTTAAAGCTAATCACGTCTTTAAGAAAGTATTTCTTTAATCACGTTAACGTTAACGTCGTCTCTAAATTTTTCATCACGGTCGCTGAATATACGCTATATCCTTTAAGGCTCTATTTTCAGTGTATATGCAGTTGCCTTACCGACTATTTACATTTGGGTGTTAATTTCTTTATTGCAGTAAAATTACGGAAAACTTACATTACGATAAAAAAATATAAACAATAATGATCAATTTGAAATATAATTGGTCACTCAAAAGATATTTTTAGATGTAATATCAGTAAAAATAATTTGCAGGAACCTGTACAACCTAGCTGGCGCAAATAAATTGTTTTTACTGAAATTATTAGCTAAAAAGATCTTTTGGGTTACCAAATATATTTCAAATTGATAATTATTGTTAATATTTTCTTATTGTATTACAAGCCAACCGTAATTTTACTGTTGTAAAGAAATTAACACCCAAATGTAAATAGCAACTTTACATACACTGAAAAGAGAGCGTTAAGAGTATTCAATATTTTATTATTGTTTCTTCAAATCACTCTTGTATCACTCAACGTTTACTTTTATTTTTCAGTAATCAGTGCCTTCTAAAGTTGGTAGAAGTAGCAGAGATCGTATTACTATCGATGCAATCGCATATAAATTTAACAATCGAATTCCTAGTAATCAAAGAATTAACTTAAATTTGGTTTTGGATGTTTTATTAATAGTTTGAAAATCCGCATTTGTGTAAATACTTCGAAGTTGAAAATCTTTAGTGAAGCGCCTGTTGAATATTATATTATTCCATCTACATACATATGAAACTCGAAATTAGCACCATCAGTATTGATATCCAAAATCAATGAACGTATCAACTAACTTATCATGCATTATTTTGCGAAAGAACACCCGCACTGGATTATATACAGGGTATTTCTAAATATATGTTCCTAACTTCAGGAATTTATTTTTTGACCTAAATTTGTCTTTAAATTAATTAAGTAGTTTTTATTTATTTTCTTTCGACCTGCTAGATGAAATTTAGTAATTTTTAGGATGAGTACTTCTCATTGGTAGGTCTTTGGATATTACTTTTATCTCAATTTAACATTCCAGTGGCCTTGCTAAAAATCAACTAATTTTATAATTTTAAACAAATTTAATTCAAATATACAAAACTAAAATGGAAAACTTTCTGTAATTTACAATTTTATAGTCCAGTGACCTTGCTAAAGTCCAACTAATTTTCAGAATTTTAAACAAATTTAAATCAAATAAACAAAACTAAAATTGAAAACTCTTAGCATGACTTTTAGATGATGTTTTAAATAAAGTTAGAAACACTTTATTTTAAAGTTTATAAAAAATGAATTTTTAACATTTTTCTGAAATTTAAAAAGTGTTTTTTTCTTAAATGTTTTTTTTTTATTTTAAACACCTACAAAAAGTCATACCAAGAGTATAATCTCCTTTATTATATCAATAAACTCAAATAAAGGAGATTAAAACGAACGGAAGAAAGACCACTTTTTTCAGGAGGAGCATTTTTTTAAATTTATTTATATGTTAAAATTTAGTGATATGTTAAAGCTTTCTGCATTAAACATATTAAATTTTGAACCGAAAATTGACTGTTTTCCTTGTAGTATAACCACATGAAACTGTAACCATCATTTTATACAATTTTTGATTTTCATGAATTTAAATTTGTATGATATTATATTGGGTATATGGGATTTTTCTTAAATTTGTAAAAAAATGTATGGATTTTTTAACCTAAGACCTATAAATGCTTGCATATTCAAAATACATTGTAATAAATTGTTAGTTTAAATGTTTCTAAGGGTTTTTAAAATCATTTTATTATGGCGCCTGTAAATGTTTATATAAAAATTATTAAGAATATTTACAGTAGTAAAATTTCATGTATTTCTACCAATTATATTTTTGGTAACAAATAGTATAAAATGAAACATAATAGCTAGTCGACCGCTTTATTGACCAATCATGGACTAGGGCAATGTAAATTTTATTACACCAACACGTTGACATAACAGAATACAAAAGCTATAACGTACAACTGGAACAATAATTATAATCTATATTTGTTTAGCTATACGCACGTTTTTAATATACGAGGTTTTGACCAATAATGTATATTAAAAAATGTTTCAGTGTATTTTCATGTATTTTTATTTTAATATGACTTTTTAAATCCATATGTATTTAGCGTTTAGAAAATGCTTTTGATTGAATGTTATTGTAGATTTTTTTTATTTCAACGAAACAAACATTTTTTATACATGTCGTTAAGGGTGCAAGAGAAAGTAATTTGCGAGTGAATCCGAACATCTATCACTTATTCTCTTGAGAGTTTTTATATTCAGGGATTGTAACTATTATAAGAGCAACCTCATCAAAAAAATCATTCATCATTAGTAGTAGACAGTGCACGCCTCAATATTCATCCAAAATAAGACTTGACAAATGGAGTGGTTCCGAGCATGCGTTGGTTGATAACGTGGCGCTCGTTAGACGAAATTAACAGTATTTCGCGAAGACATTATAATTAATGAAGAGTTTTGTATGGGAGTGACAATTGCCTGATAACGCCGGCGTTCTTATCGGACAATTAATGAGAAAAGAGATTGAGCTTCCGCGGTTTAACTAACGTACTTTCCTTCATTTATTAGTAAAGTATCGTATTTCACCCTTGAATGCTCTAATAACGCACAATACGTTCATTAAATACTTAAATAAAAACGTATTTAAGTTTTTTAGCGACTGTAAAGTATATTTAATAAAAATATTTTAACGGATAAAAGTATAAAAGAGTATTTTATTATGTAATAAATATCAGAGAAACTTTAAATTGACATTTTTTTGCAGGAAAAGATTTTATAGTTAGCCATTTTTAAAGCAGTCAATTTTATTAGGTACTAAGTTGCGGATATATCAGGGGTATAATTTTTTAATGGGTATCTTAAAATATAATCGACGATAATGGTGAATCCATTACGGCAAGCAATATTGTCAATTTTGATAAATGGCAACTCTTAGGATGCTTTAAATTTTGATTGGGGAGCCATGAAAGTAAATAAGTTCGCGCTCGATTGCACCCGAACTTACGAAAGTGTTGTATCGGATGAGATGATTCGATGTAAGGGTCGCTTTAAAACTTTGACAGTTTGACGTCCTCAAATCAAAATTAAACCATTAATTAAATTGAATCTAGTCGGATTTCCTGGCAGATGTCCTAACTGTGGCTACAATAGACACCATGCGACATTTCCGCGAAACCAACTTTAAAATTGCATTCATACGCACTTTAAAAATTGAAACTGTTTCAATGCGATTTATTCACACTACAATGGTCTGACAAGTGGGGGCGGTCTGATTCTGTGCCTCTACAATATAACCCCATCACTTCTGAGACAGCTCTAGACATCCATCCCTAATTTGAGGCGTTATGCTGCTGGTCCTTACCAACATTCGCACACTTACACCAAACAACCCCACAGCATAACTAAAAACTTATAAAAGACGAAAAAGATAAATACAAAAGAAGCCTTTTTATTTATCACGCTCTATAGATTTTTAAAATTGGATTCGTTTAAACCCTATTTTAAACCCTACTTTGTCATAATATTAGTATGGTCGGCTTGAATGGACAAAGTAAATAAGTAACTTATTTCATATTTAATTGCTCCCAAATAATTATTATTATCAGTTTATATTAGTATTATGTCAGTTGGGATAAGAATCATCCTTGTCTTTTTCAACATCATATTATTTAATAATTAAATCTTGTTCTTACAATAGTATTATTAAATTAATGTTCAAGTGATCATTTTAACACTAAACATGTCATGTCAAAAACTGTTAAGTAGATAAATCAGCTGAACAAAAAGTAATTATTAATAATCTCAGTAAAAATCGATCATCCTAAGTAAAATAGAAAAATTTACCAAAAATTCAACATCAAAAAATTATTAACAATAATCCAAACCATGTGTTTCAAAAATATATTTGACAAATGGGAAAAAACAATAGTTGTTGAGGTAGGTTTTAGACTAATGTTTCTATGACTAATGTACACCCACACCTCTGTCGTAACAGTGTTAATATAAAAAAAAAATTTGATGATTTTAATGTTGTGATAATTGTAATGTATTCGATAATTTTGATGTGTTTTATATTTAAAAAAAAAATTTAATGTACGTGGATGAGGTTAAAAGTTTTGTTCAATTATTTGTAGTATTTTAATGATAACGAAATAAATTTTAATTCAGAATCTGTAATTTTGTAGCTCTGAAGAAGAAATTAAATAAATTTCTAAACCGGTTTGCAAAACTGCCTAGAATTTTCTTATAACAAGTTCTATAACCCTAGAAAACTAACAAACACCTAATACATACCTTTCTACCATGGACGGTCAAATGACCGGTCTTTATGTTTCGTAAAAAGAAATCTAATGATAACCTAAAGATAACCTGATAAACTATCTACCAATACTTTTAGTTTTTGTTACATTTTCTTACACAAAAATGCTACTTCTTATCTAAAATTTTTGATACTTTCTCGAAATTTTAATTCACAGTTATTTTGATTGAACTAACAACGCAACAGTTTATGCTGAAATGTGCCACCAACTAAATGCAATATGTTGAATACACTTGTATATCAAAATTTCTGATCCGATAACCTTGATAAAATAATAAATTGTTCTCCCGGTTATTTGACCGGTTGTGGTAGATAAGGGTAAACCACAAAAGTATTTTTCAAAATAAACAAAAAAAAATTAAAAAACAAAAATAGAATATTGATTGTATATAAATAATAAAAAAAAGTCATGAAGCCAAATGTGCAAAAGATATAAGATGATATGCGCATTTTCTATACAAAAGTTAGTAATCGGTCAAAAGACCGGTTATGGTATGTTTAGTGTTAATAATTGCAATAATGTATTGTCAGAAATTACCTTTACGAGCATTGCTTCTAAACTATACTTTAATCTAAGCGTGAAATACATGTTGAGTTTAAAGTAACGCATAAAATTCATAACAACCTTATTATTTGGAATTTTGAAACATGGTGAAAGACCTGTCACCTTGTTAGTAAAAAAAAATTATTTTGAACTGAAAAGGAAAATTGTCCCTGTTGACATCACATCACTATGACATCAACAATTTTTTAATGGGTTAAAAACTTTTTAATACTGTTGTAAAACATTCTACTAATGGGGTCATTCTGAACAAAAATGTTATCCGTAACAGCGCTGTTAAATTTGAAATTTGACAATCATCCGATTGTCAAAAAAACGCTATTCTGTAAATTTTAGTATAACTTAACTGCGATGTAAAATAACATTTTCGGTGTTAAAATAACATCGATCCAAATAATAATATTACATTGATGCACAATATATTTTAGCACCGTAGATTTTATTTTACATCGCCGTTAAGAGCAATTTCATAAACGGAAAATATAGTGGTTTAGTTCTGCAGTCATAAAAGCTAGTACGAACAACATTTTTGTATAATTTATTTTAGATGATTTAGAAGTCATTTCTTTAATTTCTGCCAGAAGGAAAAAAAATTGAAGAATGTACAAAAAAAATATAATGATCTAAAAGTACCTTAACTTTGGACCCCTGTAATTAATTTTGTGCTAGGTTGCAGAAGGTTACTCTCTGGCAGGATGTAGCCTAATCAATTTACATTATAAATCTGAAAAAAATTGAAAATCTAACGACGGAAACTTGACTTATGACTGCAGAACTAATGCTCGATTTCATGATTTTTCACAATTTTTCCTCCCAAACTCGCGCGCCCTCTAGGGATTCGCATTAATTATCAGTTATTTGGTCATAATTTGCAAATAAGCTCCAGAAAAGTGGGATGGATTTTCTATTCCTTGTTACTATCTCCAACGGAAAATTTATCGCGGCTGTCTAGATGCTCTTAAGTTACAGTAAAATTTACAGAATAGCGATTTTTTACATCAGGGCGACTGATGTCAAGTTTAACAGCACTGTTACGTCTAAAATATTTGTTCAGAATGACCCCATTAGGTATTATTTTATGCTATAAAAAGCATATCAACCTAATTAAAAACATTGTTGTAGGCAACATAGTGACATCATGTCAACCGAGAAACTTTTTCTATTAAGTTATGAATTGTATGCGTTACTTATACTATTCTTTGACACCTCTCTAGATGAGTCTAGTAAAAAATTTTGGTACTACTGTAAAACACTCTTAGTAAGGTCAATTACAGCTGCAGAATTCAGTGATTATTTACCAGTCTCCAGTGTCCAGGATCAATGTTAAATCCTAACCTTGCTCTTGTCAATTCTGAAAATAGTTCATCCCTAAGTTTTTCATTCAAATCATTGCCTCCGAACAATATTCGACTAATCAAATAAAAACACATCGTTGTAATCAGAAAAAAATGCAATCTAACTGTTGTAAAATTCAATATGGCATCCATTTAAAATAAGAAAGGTGCTATTGATATCTTGAAAATCGAGTTTGTGATATATGTTTGTAAAAAACATATTTACATTTGTCTTTACGAAACAAATAACTTTTTATCCGAAATATTTTTTTAAAACCTTTCTAGTTAATGAAATAATTGACTTTTTCAAAAATTTAATTTTTCGGTTTTTTCCGTTTATTTTCGGAATGTCTAGGAATATTTGATTATTTTAAGTGGCATCTGAATAAGAATAAAAAAGGTACCCATGTAATGCCACTCAAATTGGGAGACCCTGTATACTCAAATTTTAATTTTGGTAAGTTAAGCTCTTATAATTTATCAATATATTTGTAAAATTTGTAAGTGATATGTTAGGTTTTTTAAAGCGTTTTATTTTCTGTGATTGTATTTTATATTTTGGCACTTGTAAAATACTATGAATTATTAATAAATAAAATTCTATTCTATTTTACTATTTCATGCTATAGAAACCATATCAAGCTATTTAAAAAAAATAGAGTCAAAATAAAGTTTTTCAAAAACCATGTATGTATTTTTCTGTCATTAAAAACCCAAGTCCAGCTATTTTTGGTGTGATTATGACAAGTTCTTTTAAATCAAAATTAGCATTATCAGAATATACTCAAAAACCAAATAAATTTAGTCTAAATCATTTTTATTTTGTCATATGTTAAATTAAAAAAATGCCATATTACAAAGTCATTAAATGCTTAGTCACTTCTAAAGGTTTACAACTTATTTTTTCCAAAGAAGACAAAAAAGATATTTTTCCAACGAAAGGAAAACTGGAATTATCTTTTTCTATTTTGGTTCGTTACTATGACTAGTAAAGCAATAAAGGCAATGCTTTCGGTGCTTTAGTGAGTAGTAAAATTTATTTTTTTGAAGTTGGTAGTACGCAAATGTCAATCAAAAATGAATAGTCAAGTGCATAATAAATCTTTAATAACTGTTTCTGAATCTCAATAAATAAGTTCAGTTGAATTATTCCCTGGAATTATGAATGTGAATGAAAGTGACTTTTTATGGATTTTGAACACCTTGGCTACCTTAAAAGGTAAATTTAAAAACGCCATAGAATAATGATATTAATAAACATCACTGATGATAAACATGATACTAACAATTTCAAAATTTTACGTGTTGATTTTAATTTAAAATTGATATAAAGAGTACAAAATAGAAAATAGATAGTATAGAGGTTAAAACGCTCCCCGCGTTAGAAATCGTTAGAAAAAACCCTTATGAAACTCGTTCTTTAATACCGGGTGGAAATGAAACTAGGGCCATTTTACATCCGGTTTATCAGGAAATGGCATCCACTTTCTTATTTTAAATACAACCCCCTGATTTTTTCTACGTAAAATCAAACATGTGTTAATTTTAAGTATGTTTATGACAAAAATTTTTTTTTTTTCAAATAAATTGATGTTAAATTAATTCGATAAAAAATTAATTACAGGTATAAATTTGAAACTAATACATACATATGGGATATCACAGTAACCGGAAAAAAACCCTCTATTTAATTAGGGGGTGACCTTTATATCATCCCATTCACTCTCAGAACTCTCAGATTTTAGTTTCCGGATAAGCATATTTTTTTAAATCAACCCTTAACTGCTTTCACTAATTTTAAAAGATAAACGGAGTGAAAATGTACAACAGTATAAAAATACAAAAACCCAGTTTTATAACAGTGCTATTATTTTGAAAATCGGTACACAAATTTCTAACAAAATTAAATTAAAAATTAAAAGTAACATTAATTAAGGCAATTACCCTCAGCGCAGGAAGTTTTTCTTGAAATTCATGCACCTATTTTTGAAATGAAAGGACTGAAGTAAAACTAGTTCTTCGTATTTTTACTGTTGTACATGTTGACCCCTTGTCTGTAAAGTTAATGAGTTAATATAGACTGCCCACTAGGGGTTGAAAGTAAGGGTTGATTTTAAAAATCTATGCTTATCCGGAAAATAAAATCCTGTCAGACAACTTTTCCAAAAACTGTAGTAAGATACTAGAAAATATTCATTAATTGATTACAACTTATAAAATGAAATTTTCTCAGCAAGTTGTGCACCGAATTTTAAAATAAAAGCACTATGGTAAAGCTGGTTTTTTGTATATTTTGTTTATATGAATTTTTACCCTTATTGCCATTTGAAACCATTAAATATACGAGAATACAAATCTACACATAAAACGCCAATTAGTATAACCCACAAAATGTATTTTTCGCAAGTATATAACATAGTTTTTATACTAAGTAATAGTTATTTATGTTATAAGGATCGTAACGTCAATCATTATGGTTCAAGTCGTGAATATTTGCTAACACGATGTGAATCATAATGATTGGTTACGATCCGAATTACATACAAAACTTTAGATGCTAGCATAAATCATGAAAAATTGAAATAAATTAAAATTTATTGACAGCTTAGTATCATCAATTTGGAGCCCATAAATTAATCATTGTGGGCGTTTTCCATGATTTGGTGCCTAATGAAATCGCTACCATAGTGATTTCCTTATGGGCCTCAAACCGATAAAGAACGTCATTATGTCAATCAAATTGACACACGTTAAGAGGACAGTATATGTAGTATGCAAGCAGATAAAATATTTATCAGAAAATAAATAAATTTTATTTTTTTCTAGATTGAGATTCTATTTAAAAATACGGGTTTTCATTTGAAAAAGTTGCTGTTAGAATAACCGTCAAGAGCCCACCAGGTGAACAATAATTATCCCCAGTCTGTGGCTTTTTTATACTAAATAATTAATATAAATATAATAAAACCTTATTGTATTAAATCTTAAGTATGTTTATTTTATTTTATAAAAAATGGTCAATCGTTAAGTAATTTTATGGCAATTTTCATATTTTGCTATAATGTGTAGTTTTTATGTGCTTCGCATAAAAATTATAGCCTGGAAGTAAAACTAATAAATAATTGAAAACACGAAAGAATTTTTATGTCAAAAATATTTTTTCGACAGGTATAATTCGTACTTGTTCAAATATATCCCTTTTCTTGTATGCTTAGTAAATTGTTGGGTTTATAAATATGCAATAAATACATACAAAGTATTTGCTTAAAACATTATGTTTCAAGTTTCTTAAATAAATACAGGTACGGAATAAGTTATTAAAGGGTTATATTTACATCGTCAGCGTCTAGAGGCCGACACTTAAAATAATCAATCTAGTTTTCAATCACGCGAAATGCCAATCAACTGTTATTTTACTAATGCTCACTTTTTGTCAATATTAAACGAACAAAAGTGGCGTTTAGTATACAATTTTTTTGTTTCACGCACATAAAAGTAAATTGCTTTAATTTAATGGTAAATTGAAATTGTCACCTCTTTTATATGCATGTGAAAATATAATTGAAATGTTTATATAGCAAATAATATTACTAAATGTGGTATTGTCTACCACTGATAATGAATGAACGTGACCTATTTACAAATCCAACCATAATTTATAAAATAATGTTTTTTATATGATGTTATTTCAGCCCCAGATTTGTATATATTTATACGCATTCCTTAAATTAACCCGCATGAAGCTTTAATGTTTCTTTTTTCAAGTGGAATATTAAAATTTATTATAGTGCCATCTATTTTTGCCTTATACATAAAATTTTATTACACATGTGTCCATGCAGAGCAAACGGATTGTAAGATACACATTTTGTTTTATTTCTCCCAAAAATAGATTAGATTAAAAAACTGCAGGTGTTAAAATCTTAGAAACTATTATGAAGCTTAGAGAACATAGTGAAAAAAAAACCTTTAAAAAGTTTGGTAAATATTTTGTAAGATTACAAATTATGAAACCTATTAGGAAGCTTGTAGAGGAAGATTGGCTTTCAGAAATTTAGAGATCATATCGTGCGATACAAACAAAGAATTAACTAAAAGCTTTGTGCAATGAACTTTATGTAAATTGAGCTTTTGTTTCAAGTAATATGGGTCATTTGTTATCATATAAATTTATGGATATACATTCTCAAGGTAATTTTATATATGATTCGAGGACAGTTTTATTAAACAACTCGACGTTTTATAGATTTTACTTAAAATGAGACTAAAAGAAGAACAACACTTTGGCGTTCTTTGCAATTCAGTTGCAATGTCAAATACTCCCAAAGAGAATTATTCATCTGGGAATCAAAGCACATTCCGAGCCATATTAATTTGCAGATGCGAAGCTAAATTAATTTAATAGAAGTTCATCCGCAAATTGATATCAATAAAAGTGCGCTCTGTACTTCCGCCTTTTTGAACTCTAAAAAAATTAATTTGTTTCACAGATAATTCGTTAGCTTTTATCATATTAATACATAAATAGGATTTTATTTTTACCCTTTCATCCTATTATATTTATCTATTTTAATTATGATCTTTCAAACGTGACAATTACTCAAAGGGTCAATTTTAATGCAATTAATTAAAATATAACTTTTAGTGCTCAAACGGTTTAAAATTTAATTTTGCAAGGACAATTTTTAATGGTTTGTCTTAAGCAATTTTGAAGTGTGTCAAATTATTTTCACGAGCTTAATTTATCAAGCCTTGTTAGTTAGGTAATAAATATTTGTCGTCGCAATTCGCCAGGCTGAAGCAACAAGACTCTCATGAGAAGATAAATTTAATGGGTTTCGTTTTGTTTTCATTTCGTGTGTTTCTTAAGAGCGTACAGCACCAAATAAGCTCCATTGGCTCCAGCTTAATTGAGCTTAAGCTATAAAATAATCCGGTAAATCACATATTTTATACACGGACTCGTAAAAATATGATTTGAAAAGCTTTTACATAAAAAATTCTTAAATGTTCTATTAAATCATGACATACGATCCGTTCAACTGAATCAAATCAAATTTAATTAGTTTAAATTTAGATAAGCCTTGTCAAGATTTATATTTATTATCGTTTTTATGCCTTCACAATATTATTATGGCTTTTATTTATGTATTAAGAAGTGTTAAAATTTATATAAATGATTTAAATTATCTACTGTAGATTTCTAATAAGGTACGCTCTCAGCAAATATTTTTAAATTTTGGATAGGTGAAGATTGTTGCTTATTTTATCGCAAAGTTTCTAAAAATTCTAAAATTAACAGAAAACTTAATATAATATAAACAAATCGACTAATACAGGGGATGGTAGTTTCTAGTTTTTTCATTTAATTTTATTTTTTTAATCGTAACCCAAGTTGCAAAATGGGGTTGGTTAAAAGAATTTGGAATAAAAATCATTAAACGAGATTTGTGGAAAAGGGGCGCACAAAAAACGGCCAAAGAAGTAACTGCGTTATTTTGTATCTGATTAAATAAATGGTTCAAAGAATAATATTATAAGATATTAAAAGGTTTTTCTTTTTTCCAAAAGCATCCAAAAAACGATATTGTTTTTCAAATAGCACCATGAGTAAAAAACTACAAATACTTTTTTATAATTTTGTTCAATTTATTTTTTATTATTTTTTTAAGATATGATATTTTTTATTTTAGTGTTTTTTATTTAATTTTTACTTGTGCAATTTTGGTTTATTATTATACAGGGTGTACCATTTTAATTAATCCAGCTGAATATCTTGAAAACGAAGCGATTTCCTTAAAAATGTTTCAAACAAAAATTGTAGCGACTTGAGAGGGACATTTAATAGTGCCGTGGGTTTTTAATTGTTATGGGGTTTTATGGGAAAACATTTTTTTTCAAACGGGAACCCCCATTTTTTATTGTAGATTCGTAATCTATGGAAAATAATAAGAAAGTTTTGGTTGACACTTTTTTTTCTAAAATTTCAATTTTTCGCCATATTCACCAAAATGAACACAAATTTTGGGATTTTCGATACAGTTTTACTAAAAAAACTAAAGGTCTATAAGAAAACTCGTAGGAGTCAAAAAGTGCTTAAATTAAGGCAAGGATTAATAAAAAATATTATTTTACTTTATTAAAAAAAATAAATTTAAAAAAAGTTTATTTTATTTTTATTATTTTTTAAGAAAAATATTATTTTTTTTACTTATAAAATTTAAAATGGAACCAAAGGTAATTAATTAATACACTTAAAGATATTTGGATCTGTTCTTAAATTACGAGAGCTGGTCTAAATAAGATGTTCGAATATTCCTCCATTTTGTTCAATACACATGTTTACTCGTGTGCGAAAAGCCAATGATACATTTCTCAACATTCCAGGAGTGATACTTCGAAAAGCGTCCGTAATTCGTATCATAATATCCTCTCTAGTTGTAGTTGGTCGTTCATAAACCTTATCTTTTATGTAACCACATAAAAAATAATCCATTTTTGTAAGATCCGGAGATCTTGCTGGCCATTCGTGTACTTCACTACCAATTCCAATCTACATATTAGGGAATTGGTTATGTAAAAATGTTTTAACAATTCTGGCAGTGTGATGTCTAGCTCCGTCCTGTTGAAACCACATTCGCTGTCTTAAATGTAGAGGTACATGTTCTAAAAGAGTAGGCATTTCGTTTTGAAATATATTCAAATAAACATGTTGGTTAAGATTTTCATCCACTATTCCAGCCCAAACGTTTATAGACCAACGCCACTGTAATCTATGATCTCTTTGCCAATGTGGATTATTTTCAGAATAATAATGAGCATTATGAAGATTTACTCCACCCATGTTGTCAAATTTTGCTTCATCAGTAAAAAGTACGCGATTAAAAAAAAAATGGGATCTCTTCTAACTTGATTCGTAGCCCATATGCAAAAATTAAGTCGGCGGATGTAGTCATCTTCTTTAATTTGTTGGGTTAAATGAACATGATATGGGTGTGATTTATGGTGTTTTAAAATTCTGTTGGCAGAAGATTTAGGAAGTCCATGAAGACGCTGAATTTTTTTTGTAGATCTATGTGGATCTTCATTTACGGAAGCTAATGCTATCAATGAGGGGAGAGGTTTTCTTCTAAGAGAACCGTTTTCCGCTCTTTTCACGAGCCTCCTAATATTTGTATGATTTGGATGACGCAATTGTGGAAACCTCTCAGCATAAAGACGTGCTGCGTGCCGATTGTTATCATGGCATTCGCCCAAAACTTTTATAATATTCACGAATTCTCTAGGTGAATAATCAGCCATTTTATGAGAGACTGATTTTAAATAACCACAGTGGCTTCAATAAAAATGAGCTTCTACAAAAAACTAATCTGTCACAATATAACAATTATGTGCGAAACACAAAGTAGGCTGAAAATGAAATTCCTTTATTTTTAGAAGCCTTCTTCCTTAATTGAAAAATATTATTTAACATATTAAATTGCAAATAAAATTGAAAAACCGTTTTGACACCTATTGTTTCCAACCTTTGACTTTATTTTAAATTTTATAAGTAAAAAAAATTTATATTTTTCTTAAAAAATAATAAAAATAAAATAAACTTTTTGTTTTAATTTATTTTTTTTAATAAAATAAAATAATATTTTTTAGTAATCCTTGCCTTAATTATGCACTTTTTGTCTCTTACGATTTTTCTTCTAAAGCTTTAGTTTTCTAGTAAAACTGTATCGAAAATCCCAAAAGTTGTGTTCATTTTGGTGAATATAGCGAAAAATTGAAATTTTATTTTATTTATTTTCCATAGATTACGAATCTACAATAAAAAATGGGGGTTCCCATTTGAAAAAAAATGTTTTTCCATAAAACCCCCATAAAACCCCATAACAATTAAAAACCCATGGCACTATTAAATGTCCCCCTCGAGCCGCTACAATTTTTGTCTGAAACATTTTTGAGGAAATCGCTTCGTTTTCAAGATATTCAGCTGGATTAATTAAAATGGGACAATGTAGATAATACAGTAACATTTAAAAAAGTTTTATTATTTTAAATCTTAAAAAAACTAAAAAAAAATTTAAAATTTATTTAAACTTTTAGAGGAGTCTATGCCGACGTATCGAAAGCGGGTTGCTTTCCTTTTCTGTTTTATGAATTCGCCAAAACTTCATCATTTTCCGCCAATTCCTCATTATTTACATTGTTCTCTTCGAATGAATGATGACATTTTGGCGATCCGCCGTAGAAACAAAATACCACCTTAGGACGTTTATATTTATTCAAGAATGAGTTTCGATCATCTTTTTATAAAAAGGTGGTCATGAGTCTTGAAAGCTTTTGATGGGTCTTTTGTGCATTTACTATTTTTGATGGTTAGGGTGAGTTTTAGTGCGAAATCGGAAGATATATATTTTATTTTAAGACATATTAAAAAACTTATTACAAAATTGCATGGTTTAAGGATGCGCGTCCTTAATTTTTTTATCGGAAATTTTCTATAAAATTTATCACATTTTGACATATTTTTAGAAATTTATTTTGGCCTTATTATGAATATTTAAAAAAGAATTTTTATGTTGTTTGTAATATCGATTTTAATGTATTTTTTCGAATTTTATTATAAATGGTAGAAATTTGATCAATTTTATGGAAATGCCCGAAAAAAATTAAGCACGCGTTAAAATTTTCAAAAATCAAAAAATAGTGTTAATCCAAATATCAAAAAATGCAGCAGAGGGGTGCACAAAAAACGGCCAACGATGTAGCTTCGTTATTTCTTATCCGATTTAAATAAGTAATATGTCAAATTAAATGGTTTGAAGAATACTACTATCAGATAATAAAAGATTAATTTTACGTTTGATAACAACAGAGGAGGAGGGGGCAACTTTTATTTTTCAAATGGCAACATATTTTTTTTCGATTGAAAAAAATCATTAACAAAAATAATTTAAATAATTATACCAATAATTTTTTTTAAATTAATTAAAAAAAAAATTTCACAAAAAAAAACAATTGAATTAAATTTTAAAAAAATTAATAACAAAAAAAATTTTAAAAATTAATTTTAAAAAAATTATTGGTATAATTGGTTTAGACTATTTTTGTTAATGATATGTTGCCATTTGAAAAAGAAAAGTTGCCTCCTCCCCCTTTAATGTTTTCAAAAATAAAATTAATCTTTTATTATTCCTCAAACCATTTAATTTGACATATCTAAAATCGGATAAGAAATAACGAAGCTACATCGTTGGCCGATGGACACGCTGTATATTCCATATTTCTTGTCTTTTGGTCCAAGGAAGTTGACGATGAATAACATTTAAAGTGCAAAAAAAATGTATTTAAACGTTTGCTCTAACATTTGTAGGAAAGCAAATTAATAGTTTTACACTACCTTTGATACGTGAACCAAATCACTAACATTCCATTTAGACAAGAGACCACATTTTTTCTGTAACTGTAAAATGAAAGATATTCCCATGGTTTTACTTAAAATGTGAACCCTAGAATTACGTTAAAATATTTTGATACATTTGCTTATTTTTATTATTATACCAATCTAAAAGAAAAATAGTAAATTCTTAAAAGTATATTATATTCTTAAGGTTAACCAAAAAAACTTATGAAATAAAAGGGTTATAAATAACATCTGGGTAGTAAATGTATAAAATGTAACGTATAATTAAATAATGTTATGTATATAATTTAATAAATATAGTTATGTAAATTCGGCGATTATCTTAAAAAGTACACATTAAATTTTGATTTCAGTTAAAATACTTAATTTAAAATAAATTTATGAGATTGCTGTATCACTAGTTAATTTTACTTTAAAATCTATTTTAGAAGCTCACGATCCCACCGTGTAATAACATGGGACTAATAATAGGGCTGCCCACCTGTATCTCCCATTATCAGTGCACGGATACAAATAGAAAAGTTATGACCACGATAAATAGTGTGAGAGCCTTTTCTAAATATCAAAAACGTTTTTAAAATTGTAGTTTGTTATTTAGTTTAATAATAAAAATCTATGTAAATATATGTATGTAATGTATGTTTTATCGCATTATCAAATATCGACATTAATTAATTGGCAATAGAGTTAGTTATTTACAAAATAATGGATGATTTATAGCCCCACACTTCAAATTTATTATTTGCAAATTCTACATGCTATCCAACAAATTATTGGCCCATGTTTCATTAATCAATACCACAAAGCAAACAAAACATATTCAATTAGTCTAGATTGCTAATAATGGATGTTGCAAATTAACCAAAAAATGTTTTTAAATTACATTTGGAATTTATATAGTTATTCTAAATAATAAATATAATTATAATATTTGTCCCTAAATTGACTTTTATACAATTAAAATATTAAAAAATAAAACGCGTCTTTCTTTTATAAACTACAAATTAATATAATATACTAAGTTTCTTACATTATAATTTACAACCACTCCAATATGCCTTTGTTGGTTTTTTGACAAATTTTGTGCAAAAGTTATTTTTACTTTAAGCACCGTTTACTTTATCTCTTGTGCTTATTGCATCTATTATTTATTTATGTATATCGTTTGATATAGTGGTTTAGTTCTGCAGTCATAAAAGCTAGTACGAACAACATTTTTGTATATTTTTTTTGTAGATGATTTAGAAGTCATTTCTTTAATTCCTGCCAGAAGGAAAACAAATTGAAGAATGTACAAAAAAAATATAATGATCTAAAAGTACCTTAACTTTGGAGCCCTCTAATTAATTTTGTGCTAGGTTGCAGAAGGTAACTCTCTGGCAGGATGTAGCCTAATCAATTTAGATTATAAACCTGAAAAAAATGGAAATCTATCGATGCAGAACTAATGCTCGATTTCACGATTTTTCACAATTTTTCCTCCGAAACTCGCGCGCCCTCTAGGGATTCGCATTAATTGTCAGTTATTTGGTCATAATTTGCAAAGAAGCTCCAGAAAAGTGGGATGGATTTTCTATTCCTTGTTATTATCTCCAACGGAAAATTATTCGCGGGTGTCTAGGAAGATGCTCTTAATGTTTTATGTTATTCTGCATATTTTTCATTTCTTTTTGCACATAGGCAATTGTAGAAACGTAAATGTTTGATGAAAATTTATAAAAAATAAATGTTTATCCAAGAAAACTTAACAAGGGCTTCTGTAAAAAAAACGTATTTTTATTTAAATAAACTTAAGGAAGATTTTTATATTTCTCTACCAATTTCGATAACCATTAGGAAATTGTTTTATTTTTTAAAGTGTTTCAAATAGGTTTTAAAATAGTTTTTCAAAATGCCTTTTCTAGTTATAATAAAAAAATCAAATTTGAAACTATGAACAATCACTAATAAAGGATAAAATATTTTTGGTTCGTGGGTGCAGTTCATACTACAGTTATTTTCTACCCAAAATGAAAAAAAATATTAACTAAAATTCTTTTAAGTAATACTCCCTCAGTCCGAAAATATGATATCCATATTGAAAAAAAGATTGGGATTAACAAAAGTAAATGTTTTTGGTCATATTTTTATTTCTAAACATGTGACTATAAAGCAACAAATAAACATATTGAGAAATTGAACATAAATAATGAAAGTTGTATTGAAATGAATAGAAGAAGTTCCAAATTGAAGAAATTAACCCTTAATAACCTGGTAATAATTACTAGAAAACGACTTAAAATCCTTTAATTTTGAAAACATGTTATTCTCATAATCTGATAAATTGTGGAAAATTAAGGATTTTAAGTTGTTTTTCAGTAATTTGTGTATTATTCTTCTATACTAGATTAGTTATAATATTTAAAAAAAAATCATTCGAATTACCTAAATTTTCGGACAACTAAATAACTCAAAATGTATACGATATTTCCGGACGGAGAGCGTAATAAATATTAGCTATATTTAGTGGTTGATAAAAACTATAATTTATAAGTATGTGATTTTATAGAACATGAATTCATTTTCAATTAATTTTGTTTAAATTTTTGTGTGCGAGGAATCAAAAAGTTGCAAAAAAATTCTTACTGCCATTATCAAAATAAGAACTGCATTCAAATATAACATCACTGTACGCCTTATATCTTTTCCAAAAATTTAAGGGGTGCAGGGAAGAGGAATGTAAGGAAGGGAATTTTTTCTATTAAATTATTTGTTCAAGAGTTATTCAGGAAGGTTTAATAAGATTGGATTTTAAAGAATGAGCGACAATAACAAGGATTTGTAATTACTGATAAACTTAAATAAAAATCCATTATTAAGCTTTTTAAAAAACATTAATAATTTAAATTGTCCTAACTGTTTAAGAAATTCAAGTGACTAAAATTAAATGATACTTCTTGAATGAAATCACATGTACCCCATTTGTCCAAAAACTAGTTTAATTTTATACAAATATTTACTCTTAAATGATAAAATCTAACTTACCTAATTTTATGATCTAAAGATAAGGACTTCTTTACACACTTAATAATCTTGACAAATATATTAGTACATAGAGATGTAAAATTTTATAGAAAATATCGTTGTATTCTTTAAGTTAGTGTTAATTAAAATATCAAAAAAATAAACAGGGTGTTCCATTAAAAGAAGGTGGAATAGTTTGCCCTGTATAGACAAAAATAATTTCTGCTTATACGCATCAAAAAACCATCCAATTTTGCAATTTAAGTTTTTTTCCTATCTCTTAAAAAATAAGATATAGCTACCGTTTTCATACTAAAAGCTCACCCTGTATAAAACATGGATTAGGAGATTTGACATCTTATGTTTGAAGATGCATCCAACATATCAGGCGAGTGATGTTGTAAATAATGTAAATGCACATGAAATCTTTGCCATTTTAATCCAACTAAAAAGCGATTATTAATATCAAAAATTAAAATTTATCGATTTTTAATCGTTCTTTTTAATCTACTTGTAACTATTAAATTACTATACAAGGTGTCCGAAAAATGGCGAAAAAGCTCTCCACTACTTTGTTAGGAACTCTGTAGGAATCCTCAAAAGAATAGTAAAGACAATTCTATCGAACACCCTTTGTAATATTTTAATAAATAAATAAAAGGTAAATTTGGCAACATTGTTGCTTGAAATCGGGAAATGGAATTTCCAGCGCCAAACCAGCCAGGGCCATTCAATTCAATACGTTAAAATGGGACCAAATGGGACCTGTTCACGTTCGCCTGTTCGCGTTTTCTTTAAGATTCAAGAATTTACACCAAATAAACCAAAATTTAACAATAAATTAATTATTACTTTATTGTATTGTTTGCCATTTTTTATTAATCATTAATCATTACTCTCAATAAATTTTATTAATTTTCATACGATTTCAGATAAAATAATTATAAAACTTTCATTGAGAAGAAATTATAAAAAAGCTTTAATAGAAAAAAAAATATTTTTAAATCGCAAATATCAAGCGAATTTCAAAATCAAGCGCTCACATTTACTGACTATCCTCTTAAGGATTAAATGTCTAAGAATGTTTATCACCTTTTGCTATCCAAATTTTTTTCGGAATTTAATAATTTATTTTAAATTTTTGAGTAAATTTTTTAACTATTAATTTATCCCATGTTGGCATGTGTCAATTTTTCATAATATTGCCACTTCTCCGAGTAAACACTAACAATAATGTTGTTTCAACTTTGAAGTTTGATCTATTACGACGAAACACCCCATATATGTCACGTGTTGAGATGAGTTTTTTTTCATTTATTTGGTCAGCATTTAATAAAATAATTAACCATCTACTGCAAAAAGCAATTTTTACAAACGAAAAGTACATTTTGCAAATATTTTAAACTATGAATTATAAATTTGAAACAACTAAATTTAAAATATTTTAAACACAAATCATTTGACCTAGAATAAAAATAATTTCCAGTTGAATTTATTTGTTTTTGTAACATTGCCCATCCAGCGTTTTATTAGCACATCCATAACATGTATTCATTTCAGTATAAAATTGATTGATGCTAATTGGTGGAAACGATAAATCACAAATTTTAGTATTTAATATTTTTGCAAAAATAAGCAAAAATATAAAATTGTTTTGTAATCAAAAAAGATATAGCACAAATCCAACTTTTACAAACATAATAACTCATAAAATGACTTACTTATATTTTATTTTAAGGACGGGCATGAAAGAGAACAATGGGTAACTATAGTGTCCGAGACAATCCCAGTTGATGTAGTGTGAGGGGTTGATCTTATCGCAGCAGTTGTAAACAGAGAGATCGGGAAGGTTATGTAGTTAATAACACTTTAAATGAGCCGTTCGCTTTCATTGTACGTTACTAAATGGTCAAAATGGGTAACTAGCCTTTTAACCATTATTTTAAAAAGGTTATAGGATACGGTCAGTCGATTAAATCTGCCATGGGGGTATTTTAAAATTACCGTAAAAATCCACCCTTAAAGGATACGTAAGCCCATTAAAAATATTTACTGTTATGGGGACACCTGGAGTGCTTTAAGTACCATTGTATTGTTTTTTTGTAAAAAGTCATGTATAAATTTATAATGGGGATATTGGTAAATATTTTTTATTTTAGTTATTAATTCATAATTTAAAGTCATTTAACGCCAATTAAAAGTTCTTACCTAAATTGTTGAATGTTAAATAAGGGCTGGGTTCCTTTTAAATCACTCTACTATCATAACCCCTATAAAATATGCAGAAGTTTTACGAGTTATGAATATAAACTGTGGCATTAAAAGCTGACAGTGTAGGTGTGTTGCGAAAAATATGAATTTTGCATGTTTGTAATTTATAAAAGTTTGATGATTTGCATAGGAATTTAACGTCTCGTGTAATTCATTTATTAAATAAAGTGTGTTAAGCTTTTATGTTAAATACGTAATGCGATAAAATTTATTGATAATATGTATCGCTCCTTCTACGCGTTCATATGTTATTTATTACTCGGTTACGAGTACAAACGACTCCTTTTATTTCAATCTTTGGTAATGTTTTCTGCTAAGACCTATCACCTACTAATAGTTGGAAGTATATGTTAAGAGAAGCCATTCCGTAATTTGTTCTATCCAGTTAGGCAGGCGACCGACTGGAACTAACGGGAGGACTTGCTCACAGGAAGACTGTTATCAAAAAAGAGCCCAAACACCCCCATTCTTGGTGATGAATTCAGGGCATTACTAAACCCAAATACTTATAGTTTATGTCGGTGCCGCGATGGCGCAGGTCATTACCAGTAATGCTGAATGTTAAGACGGTTTCTTCATTGATATTGCATGCCCCTAGAGTCTTCCGGAGGAGCACACTACTTCCCAACTCATTTGGATTAATGGCCTAACTTTACCAACAAATACTCCACATTACCATACGCATGCAATTGTTTTAGTTTTCAATTAATCAACCTCATTCCCACCCACCTATTCGCCCTGAACCAACAACTCGATGTTTACACTTGCCATTATCAGTAGCGTTTTGCATATAACTAAACACATGCATTAAGCACTAACATGCATTATTCGTTTCAATTGCAATCAAAGATTAACAAAAATAAATTGACTTTTCATTTTCATTACAATTACGATACGGTTATCAAACAAAATGAGTATTTAAAACCGAACTCTTGATGAGTACTAGTTTATTATGGTTATTTTAACCCTTTGACGACCTTTTAACAATCTATCATAAACGTTAGCCGAAAATTTTCTTTTAAAAAAATGCGTCTTTTTGATACCGAACTTCTGCTTCTTTGAGTATTTCTTGTAACGCTAAAAATCGGTTACTAAAACACTTCGTTAAATATTTAGAAAAATTGACCCATATTACAAATTTTACTTAGAACTAGATCTTGAAGTACTAAAGACTAGGGAATATTGAAGACTAAATTTACAAATCAACGAAATTCCGCAAAAAAAATGAATAAAGTAGAACCAGAATCATGGGAATAGCTCTGATCCAATTTTCAAGTCTTATCCCGTTTTCGAAAATTTTCAGATTTAAAGTCGCCAAAGCCAAGGATCTCAAATAAATTATATGATAATTAATTTTCAAAACCTATAATTATAAGCATAATAAGAAAAACCCAAATATACATTACATTTGAGGATTTGAATGGTGATTTATATCAATTATCCATTGTTCATTAAAGCAACATTCTTTTTGAATTTTCTTATCCAAAATGATTTATCCTCTATACCATTAACAAAATTGAGGGTGTAGTGGGGGAAGAGGAACCTTAGTGAGTTAAACCTGATTTTAAAAAGCAATCAAATATAAAATAAAATTGAATATTTTGACTTTATCAAGTGTGTACAAAGACAGTTGTGTAATATAACAATCAAATCATAATTTAAAAATAATTAATAAAAGAGTTGGTAGTATATTATGCATTATTTTTTGAAGAGGATATTACATGGTGTCAGGTATTAAAACGATGGATTTTAAACCTCCGTCCGAGTTAAAGTTAACTAGCAACATTGCCGTAAATTGGAACAAATTTTATCAAAATTTATGCTGCTTTGGGTGGTCTAATAATTGGACTCTTGGGGTTAACAGAAGAAGAGTTGTCTGCACTGGATACAGGTAAGAGCCCCAAATCGCGCATCGTGGTATGATGGTTAGTGGATGGTAAGTGTTTTTTGACATCTGACATCACCTCACATACTAATACCACCCGGAACAATGGTTAGTGGTTTGACATACCACGATCACTTACCACTTCAAGCAAAAATGAATAGTGTGTTAAAATCACATATCACGCGAATTTGCCTATATCGATTCTTCTTACACATCCAATATAAGTTCTGAGGATTCAGCATTGCATGCTGTGAAAGTTAAATTCTGGAAAGTGGTGAAGGAAAAATTATCCCAGCAATAAGGGTAGGCCTCAGATCCACGTGCTATTGTCACATAGGCAAGATTTTTCCAAATTTATTATCTATAACAAATTAACACTTAAAAGTATTTTCTTCCAAATTATCATTTAATAATAACCATTGTGTAAGTAGGGCAGAGCATGAAGGTTGCAATCGGTAATTGTTAACTTTGGACCCATTGCAGCTAAACATGTATGATTTTCGAAACTGCCAAACAAAGAATTTGCTGACAAACCGAACTTACGAAATCGCTAATTTCTTTTAATAAAGGATTCGAATTCGGACAACGGTGCCGAACAGTTGTACGGTTTTCAGGCGAGAATAAAAAATGTAGAAGGGAACCAAGATTGGAACATTAACCAGGTTAAATTTGGACGAATATCATGTACAAAATTAAAGTAAGATTATGAGAAAAGGATTTGTTAAATAAAAATATTAAAGGGTAAGTCCGTATGTATTATTATATTTCGTAAAATTTAGTAGTTAATAAATAATTTTGTTATCGTTAAAACCTCTATTTTCTACCTAGTCACTACCCCCGTGACACTATTCAGTTGTCTCTGAGCGTACTCCAATGAACACCTCCATCTGCTTATTGGCATTTTAAAGGCATATTATACCCACAATCCATCGAAATAATAAACAATATACAATCACTGACACCACGAGTCAGCCAGTCATAACTCCTCGTGGCACACATGAGAACTTCCTCTATGGTCATGTCTTACCAGTTATCGGTTTTGCGAATACTGAAGTAGCCGTTAGTGCTGAACTTTTCATATTCTTGTGAATCCATTTTGTCTTTTTAGTTAATCGTTCTGGTAGTACGAGTGTGGCCAGCTCCATGAATCAACTCTTTTCCTTGTAACCCGAAGAGTTCAATTATCAGTACACCCAAAGCAGCGTAAGCAAGGCTATGCCCACGTACTTATTATTTTTTAATTAATGAGCCATGTAGTGTTGGTATCGGTCTACACAAGCCTTTATCGAGCATGGTAGATGGTTCTCGAATTTCAACTAAGTGGATGCTCGTTTTGTGCTTTATAACCCAGAGCTGAAGGTGTATCAATCAACAATTCAAGGAAGCACTATGTGATGCTGATGAGTGCTAATAAGCACGAAACGCAGCAGATCTAAGGAATTCTCTTTCCAATTCGTATATTTATTGTACCTACTTATTTTTAATAATTTTAGAAATTTGTTGTATATTTCAACCACTGTATCTCGGTAACTAGTAGGTCAAAAAATACTTACAACCAATGAAATTTTAAGGAAATTTAATACTCTTCAACTGTAAATAGATGAATTTCGCCAAACCCGTTTGGTTTAGAAGTTATAAGCGAAAAACTGAAAAAAGTCCGAAAATTTCGAGATTTTTCGGGTACCTACCCACAAGTTAGCACAGGGTCCTTGATTTCGAAAACTCAGATTCTACTCCACAGATTACCCACAAACAACAAAAGATTAATAACTTCGGAATACTTTCCTGGCAAAAAGTGCCTGTGGGCTGGACTATTTACAGTATATTAACAAATGATATACATGTAGCAAACAATTGGGTATTTTCAAATTAAAAAATTATTATTCCACAAAGTTTAAGGAAGATTATGTTAGAAAAATTACATTTGGGTCATTTTGGTATAAAATACTAAAACTGGACCTCGTCAAATTTTTATTAGCCTAACGCATGACAGAAGAAATGATTGGCAAATGTACAATTTGTGAAAAATGGGTATAACTTTGCAAACGTTAAATAATATTTAATTTCTCATGAATTGCCAGATTTACCTCATGAAAAAGTAGGTATGCTTATTTTAGATTTTTGCTTTATTAGTTATATAATTAATTAAACCTATTTTTGCAACTCATGGAATGCCAATTAAAATTACGTGTGATAATATACCATTTACTTCATTGGAATTTATAAATTTTGCTATAAAATGGTATTTAGAATTAGTTACGCAAAATCTAATGGTTTAGCTGAAAAATCAGTAGGTATTTCAAAGGGAATATTAAATATCAAGAAAGCATGTTTCTACAAATTTAAATCAATTCCACTAGAAAGTGGAATATGGAATATAGAAATCCTCCAGTATCTGGATTAAATTTTAATGAATCGTAATCTTCGCATAGTAATACCAATGTATTATAACTTATTTAGACCTAAAAGTATTAATATTTATGATGATAAATTACTAGAGATTGAATTTTGATATTCGGCTGAATTATTTTATTTCATCATATTTTATAATTTTACCACAGAATAACAAAATAGTCTTAGAAACTACTAGATTGTTCTGTGATAATATATGTATGTATAAAGTTTTATAATTATTGCGATTTATCTACTGTTTTCTATTTGCAATTAGGAACTGTAGAGTTATGTCTTTTTTTTAGTCGAAAGTATTGAAAAAGCAAGCAAATCTGGCATGGATTTAAAATAGTCATTTTCAGTATAAACTTACTTTGGGATATAATAATTATTTATATAAATTATAATTAATTTTTTTAATAAATATCATTCTGATCAAAAAAAATCCTATCAACTAATATTTTTTTCGACTCCTTAAAAATTGCAGCAATTTTAAAATTTCAAAATTTTAATGATCTTTTTGGGACACCCTGTATAAATTACATTTTATTTTTATTTTTTTTTTATTTAAAATTAGTATGCTTTGGATTCTGATTTTATTTTTTGTTCGGAATGACATTTACTATCTAAAAGTAATTTGCTGGAAAAAAAGTGAGACACCATGTACAGGGTGTACAAAAAGTTTGGCAACGCCCGTTTTTCCTGAAATGAAGCATTTTTGAGAAAAATGAAAAATGAAGGTCAGGCGATAATCACTTAACTTTTTTTAAATAGGGGCAACCCATTTTCATTGCATAATATTATAGCTTCCTTTCAGAGGTTTACGGAACATATTTTTTATTTTTCTAAAGTAAATAGTTTGAAAGTTACAAGGGTTTAAATTTTCAGTACATAAAGTTCGGTAACGCTGCTTTATTTCGGAAATTTAGGAGGATAGCCGGTGTATTCGGTAGGGTCTTGTGTTTTTGATCATAGAATCTTCAGGCTATAATTTTTTGCAATTTTTATCTTTGTGAAGTAAAAATTCGATTTTTTCAAACTTAATTTAGAAAAGGATACCCCAAGAGATATTTTGTATTAAATTTAAAACATAAATATTGCATTATATCATCGTTATAGGCTTTTGAAATTTAGAAATTTTTTTGCACTTTAAAATATCACCCTAAATAAATATAAAACAAAAATATAAAAAAAGGGGAATCACGACATTCTCTTAAATGTCTGGAAAAGATATGTGAAAACCGATTTTGCTTTTTTTGATTTATATGGCTGTAGTTTGTCTTTAAAATCGACAAAAAATTACATTGAAATCTCCTATACCCAAATTACACCGGCTATCGTCTTAACAGAAAAATTTTTCAATTAAAAGTTGTACGATTCTTAGGGACACACTTTTTAGAAATATTGCTATGACTTTGAACAGCAAGTGAAGGTCATTCAATAATTTCCAAACTTTTTATAAATAGCAGTTACCCATTTTTATTGCGTATTATTAAAACTTGCTTTCAGAGGTTTGCGGAACATATTTTTTCTGGTTTACTAAAGTAAATAATTTAGAAGTTACAAGAGTTTAGATTTTTTTTTAAATAACCACAAACCATGCAACTTTAATATAAAACATTTTTTCTCAAGAATGCGTTGCCGAACTTACCTATTAAAACTTTAAACTCTTGTAACTTCTAAACTATTTACTATAGTAAAATAAAAAAATATGCTCCAGAAACGTCAGAAAGCAAGCTTTAATAATATGCAATAAAAATGTGTGGTTGCTGTTAAATTAAAATAAAAAGTTAAGTGATTGTCCCCTGACCTTTGACTTTACTTTTTTTTCAAAAATGCTTAATTTCAAAAATAAACGGGCGTTGCCGAACTTTTTGTACACCCTGTATATTATTATTTGAAGAGAATTTCAGGGACAACCGTTTTTCGCCACCCTTTATAATATTAACTTAATAATCAAATGGCTTCTTTATTAATTTAATTATTTTACTTTAATTGGAAAATGGTTAGATTAACAGGTAGTTAGAAAGTAAAAATTGATTTTTGGGCATTTGTAATCAAAAATTTAACAAAAACGATGCCTAGTGCCATTCAAATTGAATTTAGTTTTCATATAGAATTTTTGTTTTTCATGTAGAGACTATGATAGGGGCGTACTTTATGAATAAAAATAAAAACGCATTTTTTTATCATTGTTCAAAAAGTACGCCCGTATCATAGACTCTACATGAAAAACAAAAATTCTATATGAAAACTAACTTCAATTTGAATGGCACTAGGTATCGTTTTTGTTAAATTTTTTATTACAAATGCCCAAAAATCAATTATAACTAGCGAAAAGTACGCTTTTCAAACATTTCACCGAGTATCTTCTTAAGCGATGTTTGTAAATTAAATAAAAATGATTACAGTTCCAGAATGAGTTTATAGCTCTTTATATTGAGGTCAAAGTGGAGTTTAATATGTTTGCAAACACGAATAACCAGCAAAGTTTGAATGTGTTAATCGATGAAGCGATTGCTAATAAAAGATGCTTAAATTCATCTTCATAGGCCATAATAAAGACTTGCAATAAAAATAATAATGTAATGCTCGTATTAGTGTTTGTAACAGTATCCTGAAATTAAGTAATTTAGTTATGAAATAAAATCGGATAAATGAATTTTATTGCGTAAAAAAATTAGACAAAAAAATCGTTATAAATTTTTATTTGTTTCTTTGTAGTATACGATTAGATAAAATTGACTCAATAAAATTCAATCAGGGATGAATGAAATTTTTATCAAGAACTTAAAACAGAAATGTTTTATTATTTTTTCATTAAATTAAAAGCAAATTTTATATTTTTATGTAAATAAAATTGGGCATAGGACATTTTCTTTGATGGATAAGAAAATAAAATTTAATTCCATTAAAGCAAATTCCCCAACTTTTTGATCCTTAATAAAAGCATATTTCGATGGCTTTGTGCAGTTCATTACATCAAGTATTATTTAGACTTTTCTGTTTACCTTAAAGGACTCGCATGTCGTTTGTTCTAATCTAAAAGAGCATTGATGATTGAATGGCATCTACTACTGGGGAGCACCCACGCAACTGGGATTAAATTTTACATGTGGATTGTCAATAATAACAATATACTCCTGTGGAAATGAAACTCGCGAAAATGCGGGGGCCTCTTTGATGTATACGCATTAAAAAAAGGAAACAAGATATACGCTATATTCGCATATTTTTCGCTTTGGGAATAAATTTACTCTCATTTCTGCCTCTATTATTAAATACGTATATACATTTATACATTACAAAAATAATTCTTTTACCACTGTAAAAATCACAATCACATTTTTAATCTACAAAAAGTTATTATCAACCAAAGAATATATTGTATGGTTACTATTATATTAAAAATATAATTTGGTGTATCTAATATAGGTAATTTTGTTTTATACAGCACTTCTATGTCTAATGGTTTAATTAAAGTGATGATATCAAGCGGAAGGATTGTTTTTGAAGGGTGTAAATATTGACCAAACTTGTCCTGAAGCTCAATGCATGTTTTAAATATCGCGTCCGAATGGCAATAAAGGGCATTAGTATGATACATTTGTTTCGGTCTACAGAGAGGAACAAACAAGCCGCGAGCGACAACAGAACGCCAAAAATTACTCGTGTTTATGGTGTTTGCAATTTGCAAAACTTTTTGATTCATAAATCTTAAATATTGCGAGATAACACGTATCGTTAAAAGTGTTATATTTTCGAAATCTAAATTATTTGGGCGGCATTTAATTACGAATTGTAAATAATCCTTTGGGGCACAATTAAATCTGTGTAATAACATTGTTAATTAATAGTTCAGCAAGGTAATATGCGATGAAATTATTTAATGAAGCAGGATGTAATACTAAATAGAGCAAATTTGCGAGATTCGTAGCATGTTTGAATGACATACAGTGCATGTAGGAGTGATTATTTACTTTTGGTAATGTTTATGCTCGAAGTTGGTTGGGAGGTTATATATTTGTGAATATGGGGAGGGCTAATGCATCCAAGGTAACCTCGGGAAAGCTTGTTTACAAGTCTGTCTATGATATTGATTGATTTTGGGATTAATTGCGAATCGAATGCGGTCAGTTGCACCTTAATAATTTAGCAAATTCATGTGTTAAATCAAATACGTGTGCGTAGACGGATTTGCATACGTTACCCTGAAGTAGGTTCATGCTAGCGTGATTGCGGAGAGTCGCTTTTAATTATCCAAACATGGTATTCACGGTTGAGAAGAGGCGACACATGTACCCATAGGGCTAGAGGCTCACAATCACGTTCTGCCAATTCCAGACATGTCCCTTACATATTATTTTTTTTCGCGCCCCAGTGGCCATCAACAGGTCTATGGAGCCGCAAATATTCCTCGACGCTTTATGGCAAAATTATGCATATTAAAGTGTTTTTGCCCTCTAAATCTTTTAATCATTCTAATGGCATCACAAGAAATTAATGCTCATTCAGAAATGAGAAGTTTGCGAGAAGTGCAAAATTTACGAGCGAATAATTTGAGTTTTCCAGGAAATTGCATCAATGTTTCTTGCGATTCGCGAGATTCTTTTTATATGCGCTCCGTGCTTTATGGGTTCAAGAATCCATTGCTATAATACAGGATATTAACAAAGCATAAAAAGAAACAGCGCTTGCCTCTGCCGGAGAGCATATTTCAAATTGGAACAAAGAACCGAAAGCCCGTCCGCATTTTTAGCAGATCCAAGAAAGATAAATAAAGAAAGGCACATTAAATGCATGAAATGTAAAATCACGCTTACCCTGCGTCATAATTTCACCCCCTTATTTAATTGAAGACAATTTATTCACATTTTTTGTACTCCATAAAAGCTCAGGTTTTGATTTATTATGCTTAGCCTCACTACTAAATCAAACCTTTCGAAACTCACAGAAACTATTACAAATAAATTCTATCGTCCCATACTTCTGTTTCTAAACTTATTGTTTAGACAGCCAGTTCATTTAATCCACATATTCTTTCTTCCATTTCAATTGTATTATTTAAGGTAGAGTTTTTTCAAGAATCGTAATTAAAGTATACTTTACTTACATGAAAATATCTAAAAATTAAGAATCTACAAGTAAATATACAGGGTGTCTGGTGTCCCATAAATGGTGGAAACGCTCTTCAGTACGTTGTTGGAGACTCTCTACTAGAACAATAGTAAAAAAAATTACCGACCATCTTTCTTATGATATTAACAAATAACTATTTGGCAACATTGAACCAAGAACCCTGAACCAATTATCTATGTATTACCAAAACGACAGAGGTCTTCGCATTAAGCTGGCGAATTTATCTGTTTCACTCTCTATAACCAACTTTGATATAAGAATCTTTACTGAAACACGGCTTAATCCCGATTTTAATGATGCTTGGCTTTCTCAAATACAATGTTTACAAAAAGACCGCTTTGCCTCCTTTGGTAAATCTCATAGCAGTACACAAGAAATTGGTCTCCAAATTGGTCAGTCTTTCAGATGACTCTCTCCCATTTGATGATGTATGGGTTTCCATTAGTACTAATAACAAGTTATCTACCTTAATAAGTTACGTTTATTTTCCTCCTACTTCACCATCAGAAGTGTTCACTTGTTATTCTGAACATATTGATAATGTATGCAAGAATCTACGCAACCAGGTAACTTTAACTTGCCGAAAGTCGTCTGGAGTGATCACTCTGTCAATATACTGAGTGAAACTACAAGCTTCACTGGCTGTGAATAGGTATATAATATTCCTAGTGCCAATGATATCCTCCTTGACCTTATAAAGTAAAGACTAATGATACCTACGCTACTATCGCCTGTGCTACTGATGCAAGATTATGATGTTAACGGATGATGGATGAGATTCTTTCAATTTGTTGTAGGGTTTATTTAATGGTATCCTAAATTGTTTGACTCCGACCTCCGAAATTAATATAATCAATAAAAACAAGGTTCACAAATTTTACAAATCAACAGGCTCTCCCGATATACAACAGATTCTCAGAACTGGAACTGAGGTCCATTTACAAACTACAATCCAACAACTGCTACAGGAATTACGTATTCGATGCCTTGTGCGACTCTAACGCAATCAGTTATTCGGTCATCAATATTAAAAAAATCTCCATCGATATTACAACTGCCCTTGATAAGTTGAAGTGTTTGGACTGTAAAAAGGTTAGTGGTCCTGATCCTAATGTGGGTGCCAGGGCACCAGGGAATAGAAGGCAACGAAATTGCTGATGAGTTAGCGAGATCGGCCTCAAACCTTACACCGAGTGGTCCAGAAGAAAAAATTCTTTTCTTGATATTTTAGCTCATATTTTGAAATCAGCTCCATAAAGATACCACTTTTTTTACCTTCGTAAGACTTCAGAGTAAACTCTATCAACTAAAAAAAGATTCAGTGTTCTATCTCTTTTACTTTAGCAGGTCAAGTAAAAACTCAGCAAATAAGACAGTGATTAAAGAAAATGAAATGAAAATAAGTTTAATGCCATAATTATGAAACAGAAACATTACTTAATTAATTAATATTCAAAGTGTTGCCCCATTAACAGATCCTCAAACCCCTGTGTTAAGAAACTCGCGCAGAGTAATTTTCTAACCATCACTGTTCCTAGAAAAGAGATAAAACACTGATCAATGAAATTAAATAATATGGAGTTGCGTTACTCAACTTATTGCAGAAAGATAATAGCCAAAGTTATGTTTTCTTATTGGGATTCCTTAATTTCAAGATCAACTGCGATTCAAATTTATCATCAATTGCAGACATGTCATGGGGCTGAAATAAATGATTGGACAATAATTAGAGGAAGGCTTGTAGAAACTCGTTAAACTACTACAAACCTACTTGAGACTTGCCAACGGACTTCAATTGCTACCCCCAAAACATCAAAGAATCGTCTCCAGTGTGTACAATAATGTGCACATTGAACTAGTAAAATGTTTTCAATGTTATAACCGTTAGATGTTAGATTACACTGCACTACAACAAAATTAGCTCAAATAAAAATTCAGTTTAAAGACTTTCGTATACTGAATTCAAAACTGCAAATAAACACACTAGCTTTTCAAATTATTCAAATTTAAAAAAGTGGTATTATTTTTTCTTGTTCTTTTTCTATTAGCGGCTATACATATTTCGTTAGTATTGGGCCAGACCGATGTTCTGTTTCTTTCAATTAGTTTGGGATGTCAGTTTGTTAATAAAAACTAGTTCATTCGTTAGAAACAAGAGTGTGATATTTCACACTTGGTTGCAATATGGCTTCAAAAAATTAATTTCTTGTAAAACCATTTAGATTTTTCCCCGAAAATTAAATTAATAAACATGGAGAACGGTTCTATCGAGATATTGTTTAAACAAATAATTATTTGCCACAAAAATTAAGTTTTTGTATTCAACTGATAATATCTTAAAAACTCGATGTGCTAGAGTAAATCTGATTACAGAATTAAATTCTGCTTAAAAAACCTACAAGAATTATATACTTATTTTCAGAACCAGAAGTTTTTTATATATGTTTATATATATATATATGAAACATTTTTTACAAAGTGCCAACGTTTCGATTGCGATTGCAATCTTTATCAAGGCTAAAAAAATTATATTTAGTTAGAATCATCTTAAAAAAATTTTTACATAAAGTAACAGATAACATTATATTAACATTATATTAAAACTTATTAGATTTTTTTTATATACAGGGTGTCCCGTTCATGATTCACCAAACATCGAGGTTAGAAAGTAGAGCAAATTTTATCACGAAAAAACCAAAAAAGTAGGGGTCTATCTTTTATGGTTTGAAAGTTACAAGGGTTTGAATTTGGCAACGCCCGTTTTTGCCAGAAATCAGTAAATGATCAATAGCTGCTTAAAAACCTAGTAAAAAGATTTAAAAAAAATATAATTTTAAAGCTGATAGTATCCTCTTTCCATTGGTAACAATGATAAAACACAAATCGTTTATCAAGTAAAAAAAAAGAAAAACATATCCAGAAAAAATTGTTTTTTTAGCAGTTTTTGATGATTTTTTCCAAGATATGAACCTATTAAGGGCGTGGTTTTTTTTTAATTTTCTAAAGATTCGTTAAATCCTCTAGAAATTATGAAAAATTTTGAAACCCTATCTCTTTTTATGCACTCACTAGAGCCTTCTAAAGTTACTCCTATGAGAATTGATTCTAAGCATAGTTAGTTACAATTGAGGTGCGCCTTCATTTTTGTTATAATTTAATAATACAACTGTTTCAAAAGCTATCAAAATTTAACTTTTGCTTATAAAAATTGATTATTAAGCAACTATTGATAATTTACTGATTTATGGCAAAAACGGGTGATGCCAAATTCAAACCCCTGTAACTTTCAAACCATAAAGCCTAGTTATCATTGGTAGAGTTAGCGGTCGAGTTACTAGGGCGAGTTAGTACTATCCTTGTAACTCTACCAATGTAAACGCAATTGGTAGAGTAGAGTAGTAAATTTGACTAGATTTGGGTAGAGTAGAGTAGGATTGCACGGTGGTAGAGTTAACTCGCCCGCTAGTCCAACTCGCCTTCACCCACTACCAATTCTTAGGTTACTCTACTCTACTCAACCGCAACTCTCCCAATGAAAACGCATTTGAGATAGTCCAGTAAATAAAAATCCTGAATATTCGCTTCTTTGATATTTTTATTTGATTATTTTGATAAAAAATTCGAAAATTAATACAATAAAACTTTAATTAACTCGGTACATAAGAGGTACGGTTTCAACGGATCCCTTCTTTTTAACTAATTTCTAATCCTTATTTTCTTTTGTTAAGTTATTTGTTCCTCAACAGCTAAAGTTAATTCCTTTAGCAAAATTCCAGAAACTTTTCGCAAAGATTTTCTCAAAATTTGGTGCTGCTCGATGTTCATCGTTAATCTTTGAATTTTGCACTGAACGACTCTACTCTACCACATATTTTAAAATGCGTACGGACGGGTACTCGACCAAATTCGGTAGAGTTGACTTTCCTGACTAAAAAGTAGGCAAGTGTACTCGCCCACTTACTCTACCAATGAAAACTAGGCTTTAAAGATAGACCCCCACTTTTTTGGATTTTTCTTGATAAAATTTCCTCTACTTTCTAACCTCGACGTTTGGTGAATCACGAACGGGACACCCTGTATAATACAACGGCAAGCTTATCCTTATTATAAATATAAAACGATTATTATTAACATTGACTAAATTATTAAAAATACACTTGAAATAAATACCTTTTTGTACTTTATATTTCCATTAGTGTCAAAAATATACAACAAACTCCATCAAGAGATTTTTGGTCAAACATGAGTATTGGAGAAAAACTTAGGTGATAATAAATCGTAGAACACATCAATTTCTTACAAAGTACTTATTCACAAAGCGTTTATGCAGACCATTACAATAAACTTTTAAATTCATACTAACATTATAATTTCAAAATTTCCTTAAAAAATTGCAATTAAAACTTTTTACCCAACTACAATCACACTTCAATATTTTTGATTTATAATAATAATATTTATGTATTATTTATAATATAGTTTTGTTTTAATTATTTGAATATGGTCTTACTTAAGTCACCTTAATCATGATTAAAGTGCTGCCTATGTATTATTACCAATCAGGAAGGAATAAATTTTACTAAGATTATTGACATCACTTTTTAAGTTTACAGCCCCTTTTCCCATTTTTTGAATGTTTATGATTTCACTGATTAGTCTCTTTTTATAGACAGGTTCAGTGTCCAGAATTTTAAAGTTGTTAAAATCAAAGTCATGATTATGGGAAAAATGGTGCAAACTCACTATTGGTTTTATTTATATTAGAATCTTTGCAATCATATTGGTGATTTTTCAATCTTTCTTGTATGTGCTGCTTTGTCTGGCCCACATAACTCTTATCACATTGCTTACAATCAATTGCCCCAGTAGCACAACAATATTGGTAAAATCATGGCTTTCAATATTGGCTGGAGATGGATTTGTTCAGATGGAATTATGTAAAATCCAATATTGGCAACCCAATATTGGCAAAAAACGAAGCCCCAATATTTGTTTACGTTTATTCTCCCAATATAGTTTACCTATTGCCTGCAAATATTTTGATACTGACATAGAACCATATATGGTCGCCTTTATTGTACCAATAAACTTTCGCCAGTGAACGCCGTTATGGGTTAATGGTTTTGTATGTTATTCTCAATAAACATATGTATTTCTGCTTATTGTTTTAACCAAATAAGAGGGTATAAAAAATAAGCAATTTGCTAAATTATTTAGACAAATAGCAAATACCTAGAAGAACCTAAAAATCCTTAATAGATAATTTTCAGCATTCTACACTGTTAGATCCTAATCGTGCATCGCATGGCTCGCTATTTATACTATACAATGATATAATTCTCTGCGTAGAACTTGAAACGCCATCTAGTGATCACTTTGGAACTAAGAATACAGAACAATTCAAATCATAAAAATGAAAGGTATTAATAAATAAAACACGCAATAGTAAAATAATTGCATGGAAGGTGAAATAAAAAACGGCTAATTTTATAATTTTCACTTATTTCTTATCTTTTTAAGTAACTTTTTAATAGATTTTGTACGGAACTAATCTTAAATTTTATATTTTATTCATTATATTGCAGTTTTTTTTATTAAATATCAAAATTCAAACCAATCTTGAAGTATTATTATTGAACCAATTTGTGGTCAATATATAAATACCAATATATTTTTAAATTGGTTAACCAATATCAAACCAATATAGTATCATACGTTTATATATTGGGCCAACATTAAAAATTTGGTAAAATAATGGTTATATAAAGGTGGAATATTGTGTGCTACTGGGGTTATATTGGTCCATTAAAGGCAAATGGATAAAACATATGATAAAAAATATTGAACCAATCTACTCCCAATATATTTTACTATTATTTTATTACTCCTATATATTGTATATATTTTAAATTAAAATTTCACCTCTATCATCAGTTATGCTCGTACATAACCTTTTAACTTCCATTTAATTCACTTTATTGAAGTTTGTTTAAAAACAATAAGCATACAAGAAAAATATTTTTACAGTACTAATTAGATCTCCAAAAACTATTTTAAAAATTTTATTTTAATGGTATTATATTAGTATTTCTTTAAATAAACAACGTTTTAATACAAACATTAGTTTAATATTGACCCAATCATGATAAAACGATATATTTTTTAAATTGATAAACTATATTGGGCCAATAAAGGCAAATCGATAAAACATATTATGATAAAAAAATAATGTTGGACCAGTCTAGGGCCAATATATTTTACTATTATTTTATTTTATATTGTATGTACATATTTTTAATTTGAATTGCACCTACCATCAGCTTATGATCGTACATACCCTTTTAACATCCAAACAATAAGTATACAAGACAAAATAATTTTACAGTATTATGATTAAAAAATCACCAAAAACCTATTATGTATTTTGAAATTTTATTTTAAAAAATGGTATCATATTGGCTTTTCTTTAAATAAACAACGTTTTAAAACAAACATTTTATTGAAGTTTTTTTTTTTAAATATTAAAGAAAACATATTTTTACTATATTGGTTATATCTCCAAAAACCTATATATTTTGAAACTTGATTTTAAATAATGGTATCATATTGGCATTACTTTAAATAAACAACATTTAAAATGAAACATTTTTTTAATATTGGCCCAATCATGATAAAACTATATATTTTTTTAATTGATAAATTATATTGGCCCATTAAAGGCAAATCGATAAAAGATATTATGAGTAAAAATAATATTGACCCAATCTAGGCCAAACATATAAATACCTATATATAATTAAATTGGTTAAACAATATGTAACCAATATAGTATAATATGTTTATATATTGGGCCAATATAAAATATTGGTACAATAATGGTTAAATGTAGGTTTAATATTGTGTGCTATTGGGGTGCATATACAACATTTTTTCTTAATCCACCTGGTAATTTAGTTTTAAGATTTGTAAACAATTGAGCATTGCTTTTTACATTATAAAAAATAACATTTATATTATGAGGTTCTAAAACTTTTTTAATTTTAAAGGAGACATCCTGTGCATATGGAATTTTACAATAGTTGACTTTCTCTGTTTTATCTTAGTTAACTCAGACATTGTAGCTTGATTTGTTATTTTATGATTATGTTGATTAAAAATTCTATTAATAAGTCTTATAGGATAATTATTAATTCTCTATTATTAATAAATAAATATCTCTATTATTTTTTTCTTATTTTTAACATGAAACTTTTTATCTGACAATAAGTGAATTTTCTGAAGACCTTGTGTAATAATATTAATTTTTTGCGATAGTGGATGGTTTGAATAAAAGTTTAAAGTTCTGTCTGAATCAGTTGGGTTTTTGTATAAATCTGTTAAAATATTATAATTGCAAAATATATTGTTATTTTTATGTTTCGTATCGAAAAGATAGAAACTATAGAATTTATTAGCGATGTTTCGATTACACCCGGTATAAGTATCTGAATTAAGATAAAAATCAAAATGAGTCCTTCATTCTAAATTCTTCAACATGTTTAATTAAAATAGTTAAATTTTATAAACTTATTACTTAAAAAAGTCTTGCAAGTTTAAAAGTTTTATGTTTAAATTGCAAAGCTATTTTTGTAGATGTTTATAAAGGTACGCCGCAATTTAGTGGGTAGTTGAAGGGAACACAAAGATGTCATTTTCAGCTTCCTCAAGTGCACGTTTCTTGTGGTTTGTCAATAAAACTAGTTGGCTAAACTTTCCATACAAATGCTATAAAAATATTGCGGTTTAAGCTAGTAAAACTGTATAAATTATTTGTGATTGTTTTTAAATTTAACAAAAGTGTGATTCCAGCTTACAGGTCGATGTAATTGCATATTTACGATAGTTTTACTAGTTTGTGTTTTGAATGTCTGAATGTAAATGCGCAATTTTAGCAGGAATATCATTTTCGGGAAATAAATTTTTGTGTTATGGTGCGAAATGCTAGTGAAATAGGAATACTTTTCGAATTTTATATAGCAATTTTATAGTGTATAAAGAGCAATTATATTCGGTAACAATATAAACATAAATTTTATTTAAAAGTAGTAAAAGCTCGAGCCGAGTATTTCGTGTCTAATTCTCTTTTATATACTCAATAAATTTGGCATCGTATTTTAATACAACAACTTGCACAATAACAATAAAATTACTCATATATTGAATTAGAGAGTGCGGCGTGGCGAAATAAAATTTTATCTATCTATTTCGATGGTGTTGGGGTTGATTTTTTCATTCAGTCCACGGCAAGCCTGGGCGATATATAAGTTTGAATAAAGTTTTTTAAAAAATTGAGAGAGCTCGTTTGCACTCTCCTACAAAGCTGCAGCATATGAACCGTGTAAAATTGGTTTGAAATATAAGTGTCATAGACGACTATACCAGACGAATATCTTTGTCACCCTACAAACGCTATTATATAATAAAAGGTCCCTGTCGGATGGTCAGCAGGCCTTAGGAATAATAAAGGGGGGACACTTCACTCCACAATTCAATTTCTTTCGGTGATAGATCTTTTTGTAATGGGAAATTGATATGATGCTCGCTGAAGAATTTTGTGTTTTTTTATAGTTTGATTTAAGGGTTTATGGACTCGGTTAAATTCGATAGCTAGATAGAATAGCCCTTATGTGCGGAATCGCGTTTGCGATAATAATTGTCATCTCCTTTATATATGATCACGCTTTGTTGTTTCTTTTTCTATTTGAAGATTTATGAGGGGTTAATGACTTCTGTACGTGGTAATTCGGAAAATGGGGAGCTTTTGGAGTCTGAAAGTGTCGGTCAGATCTGTTGGTTGCAATCCGAGTCAGTAAGGGTTACGTGTCGCATGATAAATGGTTTCCGCACGGGACGCGCTCCGGCGCCTGGCGCTGGCGTCGCGCTTGGTTCGCTAGTAATCTGTCCCGTGTAGCGGAGATATTCAACAGCTTTAGTAATTGTAGCCGGAATTGTTATTTATTGCTCTTTCTTTTTGTTATTTCAGTATTTATGTTTTAGTTGGGATTCGGTCAGGGCCGGATTATGGCCTAGACAAAAGAGACAAATGTCTAGGCCCGCATTTTACAGAGGGCCCGGCTAATCCGTGATTTTTAATTAAAATCTTATATTGACAAAAAAAATAACAGGAAGCCCCTTTTTATCAATTTAAATCAAATTGCTTTTATGTAATTTGCGGCAATATTGGATTTGAATTAAAAAATCTTATCAAGAGTTACAACGAAATTTACCAAATTTTCAAAAATTTTTTATTCCAATGTGGATATAGACGACATTTCAACTATTTCTGAATTCATAGACTGGAGTTAAAAAATGTTACAAACACGATGTTGACAATAACAAATTAGATGAAGAATTGCCAAAATTTTTGATACTTTGCAAAAATGAGAATATAAATTCCACCGCTTCAATTTATAAAAAGGGTACACATTGTATCTTCATTTCCTATTGTTTAAACTTTGTTGCGAATCTATTTAACATTGCCTATTTCTATTGCTGCAGGTGAAGGAACATATTCAGTTTTACGGCGAGTAAAAAATTCTCTTTAAGAGCAATTTCCTAAATGGAAAATATAGTGGTTTAGTTCTGCAGTCATAAAAGCTAGTACGAACAACATTTTTGTATAATTTTTTTTGTAGATGATTTAGAAGTCTTTAGTTCTTTAATTCCTGCCAGAAGGAAAAAAAATTGGAGAATGTACAAAAAAAATATAATAATCCAAAAGTACCTTAATTTTGGACCCCTCTAATTACTTTTGTGCTAGGTTGCAGAATGCTCTCTGGCATGATGTAGCCTAATCAATTAAGATTATAAACACCTTTTCCAATTGTATTTCAGAAAATACCAACTCAATTTCAGAAATCATCAATTGCGATTTAGAAACGCTAATTGTATTTTAGAAACGCTAATTGTATTTTAGAAACGCTAATTGTATTTTAGAAAGCATTAATTGTATTTCATAAAAAAAAATTTAATTTCGGCAAGTTGTCAGTTGTATTTCAGAATCATCAATTGTATTTCAGAAAGCATCATTTGAAAATGAGAATTCATCAATTTAAATTCAGACATTAATTGTATTTCAGAAGCAATATAATTTTATTTTAGAAATAATCACTGTTTCTAATGAAACAGTTTATTTCAATTGGGTTTAACTTTGGTGATTAAAAATCTAAGCGTAATATTGTTACTGCCATAATGTTTAAATTGCCAAAGCACATTGATGCCAAAAATTCTTGTCTTCCTCAATTTTTATAATTCAAAATTAAATTGACTTTTGTGAAATAAAACTGATGCTTTCTGAAATACAATTGATGATTCTGAAATACAATTGATGCCTTCTGAAATTAAACTGATTTATTTGGAATGCAATTGATGCTTTCTGAAATACAATTGATATTTCTGAAACTGAAATAGAATTACACTTTCTGAAATTAAATGGATTTATCTGAAATAATGCTGAAATACAATTGATGCTTTATGTAATACAATTGGAAAAGGTGAAGAAACAAAAAGTGTCTTTCGTGGATGAATTAATTGCAACGTAAAAACGAAAATGGTCAATCAGAATCTTATTATATTATTTTAAATAATGTCCAGATTTTTTTACGGACCACCAGTCGTTCATGGACCATATTAATTATGTGGAAGCACTTGATAAGTTTGCAGAAGTAAGAGCAAAGAAAAGGGAACTTTATTTTTTTGCAAATTTTGATTAACTTTTAGTTTAGTGGTATCTGCAATGTCGTCATCATGAGCAGAATGAATATTTATTTTTAGACCCCCCCCCACTCCGGCAATAGAGGGCCCGGGAGGAAAAATGTCTAGGGCCCCGAAAAAGGTTAATCCGGTCCTGGATTCGGTCGTCGCAACACTTTCTCAATTCGATCGTAAAATGTGCGGCTGATAAAAATGATGGATTTATTTTTTCCACTGCTTTTGCCAAGCAGTGATTTGTCACTAAGGTTCACCTCTATATAAAACAGAGTATTCTTTTAGATCCAATCAACTCTCGTCGCCAACTTTTGTTCAAAGACGACAATAACTCTTGAAGATTGGGCGGCTTTATCTTTGTGTTATGAGGATTGATTAAGTCCGCGGGGGGATAAATGAATTTCTCACACCGATTGCCCCATCATTGTTTCGTTCTTTGCAGAAAATTTATCGGGAACATTTAATCTTCTTGGGGTGATGCAGAATTATCGTATTTTTTATATATATTTTATATTATAAGTGGATTGTTCGGGCAAAAAAGAAATAAGTAAGGGATAAATTGGCGCATTTTATCTGATAGTCTTAATCTTTGTTTTCTAGATCGCATGTTTCTCCTTAGTAATGGTTGTCTATTTGTTACGTTATGTGGACGTTTTATTGTCCGACATGTAGGAGTTGGTAACAAATTTCGTGCCCGTGACAACCTCGCCTAATCTAATTGAACACTATCCGAACGTAATGACATTTTTCGTTTATTTGGTATCTGTTTCTACGAGAAACGTAACTCAATCCTGAACTATATCGGATTACCGGAATTCGTAATATGGGTCTGATCGTTAAGGAATCCGTGCGTGTTTGCGTTTGGCCGCGGAAATTGAAAGGCGGCGATGTGTCTTCGCAAGTTCAACACGTTCGCGAACGTAATTCGAACCCCCTGTCAATATTGAACGCAACTATTTTATTTACTTTTTTCTTGTCTTCTCACGTAAGTTCTTTCTTATCGAGTTATAAACTAACGCAATAATGTGTGGAATTGATCTCCAAATCATTTTATCTATCAAATTAATAGTTATTTAACCAACGAGTTGGATAAAAGGGGCGATTAATAATCGAGAAATTTTAAAGCACGAGCGTAACGCGAGCGCGTTAATTTTCGAGATTATTAATCGCTTCTTAACCTACGAGTTGGTTACAATATTTTTTCGTTGATCGTGCATTTGATTAACTAGAAAAATCTTTCATTTTTACAAGACTTTTTCGAAATGTCACCATTAAAAAATACGGACCCGATCGATCATAACTGAAGTCAAATTAAACGAAAAGGGCTGTCTATTATCAAAGAGTTCTATAGTCAATTAATGATGACTTGATGTGAGCATAACCTCACTTTTATAAAATAAATATAAAATGTATTGGCGTACCAATTATTTGAAGTGTATTTAAAATTACATGTATTTATTTTATTTTTAATTTTAAATAGGTTAAAACAAATTAAATTAACTTTATATTCACAATTGTCGTATACTTCGTAGAAAACTTCGTTCGAAATGTCATCAACAGAGGGCACCTCCAAAATCATTCATTAAACAAAATCATGCATTAATAGGGGTCATTAATGAATGATTTTGTATACATTAAAAATACTCCTAAATAAACGATCAACGAAAAACAAATTTAAAATGTTTTACATACTCTACACATTCCCATATTTTATTGAAAAATTGAATATTAATTTTTAAATTAAAGTAGCGAAAAATTTATACTTCATATTTTGCTCAGAATGATAATGGCAATGCCTAAAAAAATTTTACGGAAAAAATGGGACATCCTGTACCTACATACAGGGTGTCCCAACGCTGCGAGGAAGTAACATTACTATAAAATGAAAAATATATAAGGCTATTTCTTTTGAGCATAATATTTAGTGGATTGTAGTATGATGGTAAGTGAGTAGTAAGTGCTTTATGACGTCAACGACGAAAAATTACTAACCACACTAACCACACGAAAACGAAAATTTACTAGTTTTAAACACCTGTTTAGTATTTTAGGTTAGTTTTTCTAATGAATAGTAAAAATGAATAAACACAAAATATTGTTGTTGCTTTCAAATGTGTATGAACAGGAATTTGTTGAAAGGAGAAATAATAAAACATCCGAAATATTACAAATGACTACGAATAATATAATATTATTAAAAAGAATCTTCGTAAGAACGAGAAAAAAAATAGTTAATGAAAGGGAAATCCATATTCGGTTACCAAATTTTTATGAGGTTTGGATTCCCCGTTATCTAGAAGAAGATTTCTTTAAACATTTTCGAATGTCTCGCAAAACATTTGCAAGTTTATTATACAATGTGGAGAAAGTTCACAATGCTAACAAATTAAATATTAAGAAACATAGTGATGGTATCGAGGAAGTTCCACTTGAAAAATCTGTTTTATATTCTATATGGTATTTGGCAAAGGGTGATTCCATCATTTCAACTGCCGACAGGTTTGATGTAAGTTTATCTACTTTGCACAAACTATTGACTATGCATCTAAAGCATTTAGTAAAACTTTTGCCGGTTTATGTCCAATGGCCAAACGAATTTCAACGTGCTGAAATAGCAGAAGAATTTCTTTTAAAAGGAGGTTTTCCAGGTACATAAGTTTATATCTAATTAAATTTTAAATTCAATTTGGATCTGGAACAAAAAATAGTTTCTACTTAATATACATTTTTTAGATGTGATAGGAGCTATAGACGGTTGTCATATTTCTTGTAAGGTACCTAAAGAGCAACACGAAAATTATGTTGAAAGAAAACTAAACCACTCAATAAATCTTCAAGGAATTTGCACTGCTTCAAATATATTTATTGATATCAGTATTGGATGGCCTGGATCAATTCACGATGCTTGAGTAAGTATGAAAAAAGAATATTTTTATTTATGTAATTAATTAAAAATTATTAGGTATTAAAAGAATCTTTTATAAATTCAAAAATTCTTTCAAATGGAAAGGAACATTTTTTTTGATGAAAAGTACCATCTTTTAGGAGATTCAGCCCATCCCTGTACGATTGGTTAATGACTCCTTATCGGTAAATTGCAGTTTAATAAAATAAGTAAATAATAATAATACTTTTTTTCAGGACTACAGCAAATATGCAAAATGAAAAAAAAGTGTATAATACCATTTTAAGTCGCACAAGAGTGGCAATCGAAAATACGTTTGGTCTTTTGAAGGGTCGTTGGCGAATTTTGAATTATGCCAATGCATACTCTATAAAAAGAGTGACTTTAATTGCAGCAGCATGTTGTGTCCTACATATATATTGTATATATTGTATAATCAATAATGATAGTTTTGAAAATGATGAAACTATTGATGGCACCGAATTGACTGAAATCAACAAAAGTTTATCAGATAATGAAAGAATTGACAAATTAGAAGGATTGGAAAAAAGAAAAGAAATTACAATTTTTTTAAATAATAAATATGTTTAATTTTAACCATCTGTGGGGATGGCTATATTGTTTAAAATAAATATCTCAACTAATAGAAAACATATTATTTTTATTCAAAAATAGAAAATATTCCAATATAAAGTAATGCATTCTTAAAAGTACAGTAGCAAATATAAAGCAACAGTTCTATAAAAAATAAACAAGTCTATATAGTTTTAAACTAAATATTGCTGGTAAGCACGTATAACACAAAAAATATCACTATATATAATAACATATTTCAATTTAAATAATAAAAATTAACTTCAGACTCAAAATTCAGGTACAAATGAAAACATATTATTTAAAAGTATAGGTAAATAAACATTTGTTTTTGGCCAATAGAAAATAAAAATATTCTTACATATGTATGTATATAAATAAGTAGAAGGTATCTACTTAAAAAAATCTGATTAAAAAAATTATTCATCAGATGAAGACGAATGTTTTCTTTTCCTTTTTTCTTTTGCACATAATGATTCCATAATTTTTAACATTTTCTCCCTTTATTTATTTTGAACTTTGTTTTGTATTTTTGTTTCTTCTGCTAAATCTTCTATAATTTTTAATTATCTTTCTAACATAGACACCCATTAATTTCAAAATTAACAGCTTCTTGGTTCATTTTAAAACTGCTTGTTAAATTATCTATGTTGTTAAAACCACATAAAACCGAGTATAAACTAACCTCACTTTTCAAAAGTTTCACTTACTGCATTTCAGTAACCACCTTTGGAGCATGGTTAGCTATTTGACATACCACGAACAAACCCCACTCCAACTATGACGTCATTAATTCCAAGCGAAAATGAATGGTATGTCAAATCAACTTACTACTCTACTTACCATTCCCTAAAGAAATAGCCTATAGACTTAAGGTATTCCACAGAATATACAATACTTTTAGCGCACATTCAAAAAATATTTATTAATATACCGCATGTCCATTCCAAGATAGCGGACCAAAGTTATTTTTTTTAAATGGGACACCCAGTATATTATCACATTTTTGGTTTCCTGATCAAAAAATATTCATAATTTGTATAACCTTTTATGGGTCTATCTTCACTCGTTTTACTGATATACATATACAATTTAAACTAAAAAAAGATCCATTTTTGAAAAATTACTGCTCTAAAACAAATGACAATTTTGGATTAAAATATTGACAAAAAAATTTCAATATAGTCTAGTTTATAGCTATCGTCTCAAATTTAAATTTGTGATAAGCTTTTATCAGGGTGCCTCATTAAACGCAAATTTACCAATTAAACGAAATTATCAAATGGAAAGTCCATGTATAATTTAACATCAATCGATGTTATTTTTACAAGCTTTCTATTGATATAATGTTTGGTTGCATGTAAATGGTTTAGGAGATACAGTGAATTCAAATAAGATTGATATCGTAACTATGCAACCAAACATACTCTGTAGTAATTTTAGACTTGCTAAGTTGGTGTACCTGTTAATTTTCATTCAAATTTAAATCTGATCTGTCACTTTAACCAAAGCGTCTCTCTGCAGTTTTTCTTCAGGTATTTTTTCAAGTTATTTCTTAGTGTGTTGCAAATTTTATAAAAAACAGTTTTTTTTATCTAAAATTATTGCAGTTAAAATATTCAGGATAGATTTTTCATAAAAAATATAAATTATTCTTAATATTTTTAACGAATCTTGTAATTTTTAAATGTTAATGTTCTTCTGTTAATTACTTGTGCCTGATGATGCCGTAATTAAAGTGAAACTAAACGGATTTGTATTTGAAAATTAATGTATGTAGGTTTTCGATCGGTTTGGACTTAAAACCAACCCGTTTGATAATAATGGGGAGTATTCACATCCAAATGAACAAATTGCAAATAAATCTAGATAAAAAATATTATCCGGGGCCCAAAAAATGTATAACTAGTTCAACTAATATAATTTGCATAAAAATGTGCTACAAAAGATTTTTTTAAATAATAGTCCAGTGTCGATGTGCCACCCAGAAAATAACTTATTTTTCCGTAAGGCTCATCGGTGTTTGCAGAAATTTAAATTCAAGTTATTTATTTAAAAATTCCACGAGGTCCCATTTAAGTTAAGAATTTACAACTGTTACTTCAAAATGAAAAGATTTCGAGGTTTTCATTTTTTTTATTTTATTTGTCATTTACCCACAATAAGGGTCTCGTGTTCTGTAAAGTATAGTAGGACCGGCCAGCAAACAGGAACTCCAACCTAGCTGACATTGAATGAAATCAGCGACCTTGAACTTTACTACACATAAAAATATTTTCAAAGACAGTGAAAGACATGTCGTATTGTTTTTGAAAAACTTTCACCGTTTTTGAAAATTCCAAATAATAAAGTAGTTATTAATTTTATGCGTTCTAAGGAATTAAAGAAATGACTTCTAAATCATCTACAATCTACAAAAAAATTATCCAAAAATGTTGTTCGTACTAGCTTTTATGACTGTAGAACTAGACCACTATATTTTCCGTTTAGGAAATTGTTCTTAGCACTTAAAAGGTACTAGTAGTAATTATATTTGATGAGGTTGAGATTGATACTATAAGGTTGATGGGAGTACTTGCTTATAAAATCCAAGAGTAATTATGACAATTTGACATTGATTTTTAAGTAATATTTTAAGGTTTAACTTTAAGTCTTATCTATGTATATTTCATGAAACCAAATGAACTGTAGGTATGTCACAACTTAATAATAAATTAAATTATAAAGGATTTTCTCTTTTCTAGAGTGAAAATTAAATTTGTTATATTGATGTGATGGGAGATATAATCACTACCGTATTCGGACGAAGAGCAATTTATATGTAGATGGGAAGGAAATCGGTGGAAATTCTATTGTCTTGGTTATAAAAATAAACATTTGGAGGGTGAGATATTTAATTATGTGGTGTTGAAGGGATGGTCGAGTGAGCGGGTTATTGAATGGTGTTGAAATATTGTGTGGATCCGGTGGTGTTTGGTTACCCTGAAAAGTTTTAATGCAATTTAAGGGAAAAGAGTATAAATAGAATTAGTACATTTACAAATGTCGAAGTAGACAAATGTCAAGTGGAAAGCGGTGTCAGGTGTCAGAAAGAGGGGCGCTGGAGACAGACCAGGACTCAATTAGGGGCGGTGATGTATGCCTACACGTTTAAAGGCAGTCACCACACTCAGTCACCTAAATACATCTCATTAACTTAATTCTTTTAGCTACTAAGGAACGAAGGAACGTACCCTCAAAAAATGCATCATTGTCAATTTTGAAGAGAACCAACTACGTTCAAGACTCTCGCATCCCATACTATTATATCAAGTTTTAAGGGGTTTATGATGGTTATTGAAATCAATGATTAATGGTTTTTTAACATTGTAACGTTTTTGTCACATTTTATGACCACTTCTTAGGGTACAACCCTTATTTTAATATTTTTTCATATATTGAGGGATGTTTATTGCAAGGCAGGTACTGACTTTTAAGGTCTTCGGCAGATTGAAACAAAGTAGCTAGTAATAAATAAGCTCGTATAAAAGCGGATACGTGCAGTTGGTTTTTTGGCAATATATTTGTTGACGTATAAATAGAAGTACTTTTATAGCCAATGTTCGAGTTCAATTGCTCAGAAATTACATTCACTATCAAAGACACTTAAAAACTTTTATTTCTCTAAATAAAAAATCCAAAAACTAGATTACTTATAAGCACCATTGTGTGTGAATATGTATGCATGAAAATCGATACACCATAAACCCTCAAATACGTTATAACCAATAAATTTTTCTTAGTTTATGTGTTCTTATTTTAAATAAGTAATCGTAAATCACTATAGCTGAATAGCCCGAATTTTAGTATCCTTAGGGCAGTGTTGCTATAATCCTAATCTATTCACACTGCCGTGCAGACTGTTGTGCCCTAAACAATCCAATTTAAGGTTGATTGTGGTGGTATCTATATAATGTACGCAACGTTTTTCCACATCCCCATTTTGGTTATTGTATTTTTTTACGATGCGCCTCCTTAGATTAGGGATTGTGTCTGACTCCTTAGGGAATCAAAGTAGGGAATTTCGTCGCAATCTATATTGCACTTTTCATATTTGCATATCGTCTCCTCTCTATAAAATGAATCTAAATAAATACTTATCTTTTCAGTGTTTGTTTGTCACTGCTCCGGATTTGCATTTCTTCTCTATTATAATATTCCGATATTATTCCTAACAATCAGGAAGTTGATACCAACAACGAGAATATTTTTATTTACTACGCCTTATCATCACGAATTAACTTTGGAGAGTGTAATTTATACCCACCTCCCTAAAATAAAAGAAAATCAATTTAAAGTGAAACCTTCAATTAAAGGGCAGGTTTAATTTATTTGTATTTCCGAGAAAATTTAAATTATGGTTGAGGATTGTTCTTTGTAAAACCGCACTTTAACTGAAAGTTATTAAAGAAACATTGCACGATTGTGGCTTCAGTAAATACAATTCCCGCATTGCCAATTTTAATAATGCAACACTTAGTTTCTCACGGAAATTGTGCTGTTCTTAATGAAATATTTCCTCCTAAACTGGCACTAAATTAAGTTCCTTTAATTAATGAAGTACAAAAAAATGCGAAACAGAAGAACCATTTATTTCACACTGACGGGATAATTTATTAATTTGGTCTGCTTATTTAAATTTTATTTCAATAAATCTTTCACACCAATATCTAATAAGTTAATGCGTTATGACAAAAAATGTTCGATGGTAATATTTTCTTGCTGTCCTCCTTAAAAACACGCGCGCACGAATATTTGCTCGCAAATATATTGCCTTCTGTCAAAAAAATGAAACAATATAAACGGTTTCGTCCTGCGAATATTTTATATTCTTATTTATGTTATTAATCTAACCTACATCAATACAATTACTCTTTTTCTACCCTTCTGACTTTAAATTATTGTACAACATTCATGTTTCAATAATAATATAAAGATGAAAATATAACATTACACTAAACTCCCAAATAGTTATTAAAATGTATTAAATAATTGTACATATAAATCTTCCTAATAAGAAGAATTGAATTATATTTGTACATTGATAAAATATTTTGATTTTTCCCAATTTGTGTATTTATTTAGATAAATTTACTGAACTTTATATAAATTAAGCATTTAATGTGATTATCAAATGGCAAACTGAATAAATTTGAAAACGGGCAATCAACTGTTCATTTTCTTTGCATTCATTTCACATATAGGGTGGTTTCAGATAGGCATTCATATGGGATATGCTAATTTAAATGCGGTGATAACATAGTAATTTCATTTTCGGGTTTTGATAAATCACCCCTTTCCGTTGTAGATCTGTTTGTTTTGCATAACTATAGCAAAGGTACTTTTAGTAAATAGCCTATAATAGAGCGGTGATAAATGAGTTCATATAAATATTGTCAAAGTCCCGCTTTTATTGTTTTAATATCGCATTTTTCATGTAAATACTATCGCATTATTTGAATAGGGAAGGCAAAAGTTTGCTGTACGCACGTATTTTTTTTCATATCCCAAACAAGATTTTAATGTCCATTTCTAATATTTGCATAAAGTAATTTATATACCGGAAAAATTATTTTCAAATAAACCTCACAAGCGAATAATCAAGAAAATTTGTTGTATTTAGTATTTATTAGAAAATTAGCTTAGAAATCATCTTATGTTTCTGTCTCTTGATTTTGATTATAATTTAATTATTATAATTATTATTCATTAATTAAAACTGCAATGATAGAAATAAACAATTCGACAAAAAATTACCAAGAACAGATTTATGTCGACCCAATATTGACTGGGTCTTGTCCTTCAAGCTTCAAAACTCATTTAGAAAATATACTTCAGAATTCATTCCATGATAAATAAAGTTATTCTATACTGATTTTCCTCGCCCATATTATTATAAAAATTATTTACAATAATGGTTATGTTTTTATTTGTGGCTTAAGTTACAAAATCCTGTTCCACCGTAAATTAAAAAAAAAAATAAGTTATTTTGGGCTTTAATTTGTAATTACATTGTGAATTTAGGGAAATTTATGACAGTTGGCTACACTGATTTTCATATCCACCCTAGTGATAGTATGATACCCTTATGTCAATGCACAAAGTTACAATAAATGGTAGGGAGTAGAAAATAGTATATGGCCTAAATTAACTGGAAATTTTGAATTTTGGGGTGAGTGGCTCATATCGGGCCATTTTTAAACCGATTTTCAATTTTAAATGTTCAATTGAATCTACTTCCCGAACCAAAATCGCCCACGCATAAGGTTTTTTGAATTTCCAAAAAATATCGAAATAGTATATTACGCAACGAGCTAGAAAGTGAGGAATTTTGTGCGAGTGTACGAGCAACTAAATTCACTTTCTGCGAGTTGTGTACGCTATTTTTCCGACGACAACGGAGATTTTGCGACCATTAATAATATTTTGTAGTAACAACATAACATAACCTATGTTAACAGCAGCTGACATTGAAGTTATGGATTATTTTTAGTTAAATGTAAATAATTGTAGGTGGCGCTGTTTTGACGGAAGCAACTTATCGAAACGAATAAAAAATGTTCCTATTTTATTTAAAATTTACAGAAAAGTGAATTATATAATGATTTTAATAATAAAATTAATAATATTGGCGGGGTTAAATATAAATTTTTATTTGAACTATCCTTTTTTTGCAAGTTCAAAAAAATCCAAGAGAGGGCTTTCGGAATTCCTTCGCAACGCCTCTATCGAAAATTACAAGAACTATTTGACAGTTACAACATGGAAACTTAAAGCCACTAGTGTTGAAATGAACGATTTTCTAAACTACTAATATGAATGACATATACGATTTTCTCATATGGTCATCGGAAAAAGGAATTATTGTACCCACTTGACAAATATTTCAGTAACCAACTCTAATGACTTGATATCATAACACCGCACATGAATCACCTTGGTGATTTTAAATTTTCATTGTCTTGTGTGAAAGCTCAATTTCGGAAAACGAAAAGCATTAACCATGGGTCTGGATATGATACCATCATTGATATTGAAGGATGCTGCCGATCTGGTTGCAGAGCCGTCAACGTACATTTTTTATCTTATCGGTCAAACGGGAATTTTTTTCTGCCTTCGGCTCAGTGCAAAATAATTCGAACTAATGCCTAATACATTTTTCGTACGTGTTGTATACAAAATTTTAGGCGATTCCAAACTCCGCCAATAATCAGGTAAAGGGATTAACGATGCTTTAAAGTCCGCCAAACATAAAATTTTGACCGCAAAGGGGTAAGGAAAAGTCTGCCACACTACTACATGAATTGATGAAAATAATGATCCATATTTGAGAAAATAAATTATTATTTATTTACTAAATTTAATTTTTATAGAAAATTTCAGGTGATTCGGTTAGGTTATTGTTTTTTAAAATGCACTCTGTGGTGGTTGGGTTAGGTTAGGTTTGGATAGAGTTTGTTACGTTTTGATGCGGAAAAAAAATTAAAAATATATGTCTATTTTGTAATTTGAAGACAGTTCGGTCGTGCCCGGTCCATCAATCCCTTCGATTACCTGGAACGGGCCTGGCGGAGTTTGCCTACAGGATTAAAATTTCGAGTCTTGGACGTCCCGTTTTTTGGGATTACGTGGCGGAGTTTGATACTGCCCAAAATTTTTCCCACTTTTCCAATAGGATTATAAATTAATGAAATAATTAATAGTTTTAAATGTCAATAAATAACAGAAGTATGGATTATGTAGAGCACGAACTGATTTTTACTTATTTTAGGTTGGCAACACTTTGATACTTTGATATATAAACAGAAGTCATGTAAAGTGTTATACGTTGTACCTCACCATATGTATTACTTCTCTTCATATATATTATACTCAATTATAACCATGAAATTTTGACGTATGTCAATAGTGTGAAAAGTATATAATTTTTGACGTAAAAGTAGGAAAATTGGTTTTTTGGTAATGCAATTCGCGATTTCAGAATTCCATTCGCCCTGTGGACTTAGCGTTTTGAACTAAATCGGTGAGTACTTGTTAGTAATATAAAGCGGACTCCAGACGATGCGTCGAACGTAGGTCAACGTTGGCCGAATGTACGTTTGCTGCATCGTGTGGACGCCCGACGCATCACGAATGCACGAATGTTGGGACTCGTGTCGGCATTTGTGGAGGTTCACCTTGGTGGCGGTAAATCTACCACACATCAAAGGACTTGATACTAGACGAATGTTGGCCCGAATGTATTCGTAATTCCCTATTGATCTGTACAGAATTTAGTATTGGTTTAACCATTAATTAGTTGAGTTTTCAACTAAAAAGAACGTTATTTTGATCTGAAATGGAAAAATTACCAATTTAGAAAGGACCAATAAAGTTCACTTAAAACTACCAACGCCAACGTTGGTCGCATCGTGTGAGGGGCAATTAAAAGCGTTTCGTTCGGCCACGTCGACAAAGTTTGGCCCAGACTTGGACAAGTTGACGAACGCCAACATTCGTGGAGGTTTGCCGTATCGTCTGAAGGTCACTTTACATTAGCGTTGTACGCCGACCGTACGTATTTTCGCAGTTTTCGTTTGAAATAAAGAGATTTACAGTGTTTTGTGACTTTAACTAGTCAACATTTCAGCCGATTCCGCGATAGTGGCGCCGCCTACAAGTAGTCGAAATCGCGAATATTAGAATAGCCTGATATCATCACAAGAGATGAAATTTTTGTATTCGTTAATTTTTTCAGTCTGCTTGAGGGTTTTGGTTCTCAATCTACAGAAAATACAGTTTCCCTTAACCCTTTACCGCATCGTGTGCCATATATGGCACAAACCATATTTTTATTTTTTTTATACATTTCAGTCAAACTCTTGTTATAACTGCATGACTGTCCACATGTGACAATCTCAGATAAAGCGTGTAAAGCATTTGAGAATCTAGTCAAGTTAAAACGTCGAGCGCCATAAGGTTTCGAGTTTGAGCCTGACAAATTTCTCTGACATGCTAGAATATTCATCATTTGATACTTTTTTTTGTAATAAAACAGTGTCTCTTCAGTACAGAAAAATTATTAGTGTCTTTTTAGTGGTATTGGGTTTCTATTCAGGTAACTTTTGTGTGTTATAATTATTGATAACCTATGTAAAATGACAAAATAAGGTTTGTCCCATATATGGCACATCATGCATTTACGTTTTTTTTTGCAGTCACGGATCCAAAAAGTTTTATGGAAATATGTCTGCTGTTCGATTTCCCGATGTGGAAAGTGAGGAATCCGATTTATCTGAGTTTTCTGAAACAGATTCATCAGATGATAATATTCCTTTATCAGTATTGAGAGAAAAAGTTCTTAAACAGAATAAGCAACGTCCTCACTGGACAACCTAAGAATACCAGATAATGAAATACAATTCACTGGCTCGCAGGAATTACCGTCGACCATTTTAGAGCTGGAAACTCCAGTCCAGTTTTTTAAGTTTTTATTTCCTTATAGTCTGAAAGAGTATATTACAGAACAAAGCAACTTATATTCAGTGCAACAATGCTCGAATAAACCAGCTAACATAAAAGCTTCGGAAATTACACAATTTATAGGTTTTACTCTATACATGTCAATTATTCAACTTCCTTCTACAAGACATTATTGGAATTGTAACATTGGCCATCCAGCAGTAAGTGCCGTAATGAGCTGTAACAGATTTGAGGAAATAAAACGATTCTTACACTTCAATAACAATGACAATATCATTGAAAGAGGACAGCCTGGATACGACCGCTTATTCAAGATTAGACCATTTCTCCACCAAGCTAGAAGTACCTAAAGAAGAATTTTTAGCTATAGACGAACAAATTATACCTACAAAAGCACGAAGTCAATTGAAGCAGTATAACATATAACCCAAAAAAACCGCATAAGTGGGGATACAAGAATTTTGTTCTGAGTGGCATTTCTGGTTCTAGCTATGATTTTGATCTTTTTGCTGGATCCCAAAGCAATTCTATACCTCCAGGGCCGCCAGACCTTGGTATGAGCAGTAACATGGTTGTAAAATTGTCTGAATCCGTACCAAAACATCAGAACTACAAGTTGTTTTTTTATCATTGGTTTTCTAGTGTTCAACTTATGGTATATTTGACCAAGAAGGGCATTCTGCCATTAGGAACAGTAAGAGTAAGTCGTATTCCAGGAGCTGAAATACCGAAGGAGAAAGAAATGAAGAAAATAGAAAGAGGTCATATGGTAGAGAAAGTAGCCAGTGTAGATAATGTGAATATTAGTGTAGTATCTTGGTTTGACAATAAAATCGTGAATACAATGTCAACGTATGCTGGAAGTGAACCAAAAGGAGAAAAACGAAGATTTTTCAAAAAGGAAAATGCTCATAAGATGATACCTTGTCCCAACAGTGTCCTTATTTATAATAGTTACATGGGTGGTGTAGATCTTTTAGATTCGATGTTGGGATTTTATCGCATAAAACTCTTGGTTATTAGGTAGAAGAGCTGGAAAATGTGATATGCCTCTTCTGGATACAAAATTGGCAATAGCAGATGCTCTTTGTAAAGCTGGTCAATCAGCCAATCTCAATAAACTGGGAAGGCCATCAAGTAATAACCTTCAGCAACTATATGAAAATAAAAGAAAAAAGGGACCAGCAAAAGAAATACCCCAAAAAGATATTCGAAACGATGGTATTGATCATTTACCGTATTGGGATGACAAAGATCGATCAAGATGTAAATACCCCGGGTGCGCAGGAAAAACTTATATAATCTGTACAAAATGCCACATTACATTATGCCTTAATAAGGATAGAAACTGTTTCTTACGTTTTTATACCGAATAAACTGTAACCATTTATGAAATAAAAATACTGTCATATTTGAGTTGGATTGTTGTATTATTCTTTTGCTGCATGACCCATTTTTTAAATAAATCTCGTTAATCTAATAGTTTATATTTTTTTAAATATTTTTATGTGAAAATAGAACTCAAGTTTAATTCTCAATAATTTTTTCACTGAAAAATAAAAATTCATGCAGTAAAGGGTTAACGTAAAATGGACAAAATGAGCGGGAATATATTTGAGGGCAAGAGATTTATATTCCGGTATTTAGATCCATATGAGAAGTTTTTAAAATTATATCACTTTTGAACATTCCCCTAGATTCCCTTATTTTTTACTACAAATCATAAATTAAATGATTCATTAATTCGCTTATTTGTTTTAATAAGTAGGTATTAAATTAAGTGTAAATTCATAAATATGTACATATCTAATTTCCATTTTCATGAGAGAGTTAGTTAGTTAATTGGGGTCAATAAATTGCAATTTTATTAGTTGGAAAACAAAAAATGAGAAAAATAAATTAAGGCAGACAATTGAAAAATTAATGGGCACTCTCGTTCCCAGTGGATACCTGATAATATATTTATTAAACTTCGATGCACAGATTGAAAATCATTTTAAATTAGCATGAAATTAAATGAGAACAGCTATTAGCAGCACTTGTTTATGTAATTGAATCCAGGGTGGCGTTTTACTCGGGTAATATAGGTAATGAACAATACGTCAGGCTTGTTTATGTATTCGAATTGATTTAGGAATGAAACGAACGTGAAAATCTCGTAAACCCTTTCCTAGATAACGCTGGGGTGAATCTTGTCGGATTAAAAATGGCGCAAAATATATTCCATGCGAGCATGCAATACATACCAAACAAATGGAATTCTTTTGTTCTAGGTGTTGACAAATATGCATTACATTATTTTTGTTATACTTTACATGCACAGTGGCGCCTATTTTTTAGAAGGTTTGTCGTTCTGATAAACTCTCCAAATAAATATAGTGACCGTCAAGTTTGGTATTTACATAAAACATATCGAATAAATCAAGAATCCATTTATTTGGAACAAATATTAGGTGAACTTGCAATGAATAAAAGCCCTTGATGTCTTGAACTATAACTTGAGTCCAATTTAAATATTTGCAAGGAAATATTTTTTTAAATGCATATTTTAATAATTCATTAGACTTGTTTCTTGTTAGAAGCATAAATTATCATTTAATTGAAGCTTTCATAGTGTGAAATATGTGACAATAATAAAATTAGCATAAATAAATGCGGTATGCACGTTATTTTGCAATATTAGAGCTGAACTTCATATTGTTACCAAATCCATGTAATAGATCAATTTATATTGATATATTAATGGTTGAAAATAGGTAATATGCATATGCGGATTTATTAAACAGCGGATTATATATCGTCCTGGAATAGTAATGATAAATCAATATGGATTCGTTGGTAAGTGAAGGTTGGGCATGGTTCTGGGTAACCACAGACCTTATTAATTGGTCATCCTGCGAACAGCAGGACCCAATAATTAATGTCAATTAATTCCAGTAATTAGGTTTAACATTGCAGGGCTGTTACGTTGGTACTGCTACATGCTATTATCTGAGACCACATGTGGATTACTGGACTTGGTCCCTCTCTTTGTATTTGACATGCTCAAATAATTGTATATTGATATGAACAAATTTTTACCCCAAACTTAAATTGATACTGCTGAGAAAATTAATTAAAGTAATGTCCTATTTGAAAACGCTTATAACATTGCATGCAATCTTCCTATATATTCATTACATAAAGAATACAGTTTTTATTTTAATTCGTAATTGCTAGTAGTGACTTTTGTTCTTGCAATAACGAGTCTATTACACTTAATGTATTATTCGAAAACTTAAAATGATGAAATTGCCTCTGTTAGATAATTTATAAGCGAAGTTTATTCAATTAAGCAATATATAATTCCAACTACTTGCATTTTCTGAAATAAAATTCATAAAATATTCTACTGCTTTAAAAGTATAATTGAAAAATACTTTAAAATTTATTTGCTATAAATTATTTAAAAGCAATGAAAAAGACATTATTCTATAATCTCAAAAATGCTTACGTGGCTAAAACTACCACTAACTTGAAGAATTTCCTTCCGGAAACTCTACAAGAGATAATTTTAATTGCACTCCGTTTCTTTTAATATTACGTAGGTTTATTTCCTTTTATTATACATACACTTTTTTCTTTGTTTTAACATCAGCGTTAATCTTGTTAGGACGGCACAATTAAAATTCTTTACAATAATAAAAAAGGTTTAAGATAATTTCGTAAATTATTTCGGGTAATGCTGCTGCTACTTGAAAGTCAGGCGCTTCCGCCTTACCACCCTCTAAAACTTTTCAAACAATATAATTGGTCTTAATCTGTTTGTAGACATAAAAACAGGCAAAATACAACATACCAACCCCACGAGGCTTGAATTTATATTAGAACTTAAAATTACCCTAAAAATTAATTCCTTTTATAAGTATACATAAATTTTAAAGTAATTAAATTAATTAAGATATTAACATATTAAAACACATACATCCAATACATCCAATACACTCTGGAATTTACTTGGTATATTGTATTGTATTTTACTTTAAATGTATTTTTGTATATTCGTGTCCGTAAATTATTTGAATAAAAGAACATTGGGGATAACATAATACATAATACAAAGTCTTATTTGTTGTATGTTTTGAAGGTCATGTCAGGGTTTACTTTATTTTTTAAGGGACAGCCGGAAGCTATTTTTGATTGAAATTTTTGATGATATTACTAAGTAGATTTGATTTTTTTTGTTTCCGTGATTGCTTATCCACAATATCTTTCCATTAAAATATTTTTTAAACTTGTCAAGGCTATAGTATTCATTAAAACCTCAATGAAAAATCAAAGATTTTCAGGTATATTTTTGCGTTTTTTCATTTTATTCTTAGTAGTATTTTCAAAATTTCATTAACTTTTAGTAGATTACGTTAAGGAAGCTATATATGTTTGTTCGCTAACAAAGAAAATATTTATTTGTTAGTAGTATCGGCTAAAAATGATAAAAAAGTCAATTTCTGCCTTCCGGTTGCCCCTTACGCTGAAAAAGAAACACATTTTGGTGAAAACGTGTTTTTTGTCCTTTTAAAGAAATTTAATAAAAAATAGAATAAATTTAAAAAAAGATAATGAATTTTGCTCAATCCAGATATTTTAGTTGTATTATAAAGGCTCGGAAATCGCGTGCTGATGCATCTATATGATTTGTCTAGTGTCACTTCAGAAGAAAATGAATTTTAGTCAGCCAAGTGTGTATGTCAAATAAAGCACTTATTATTATGGTATATGCGATTGGATTTTAAAATTTTGCAGAAATTGATTTGCGAGTAAGCTCTTTTGCATCCCACTTTGTTTATTTAATTGTATTTTTTATTTTTATTTATAGAAAAGCTTGTTTTTTTAACTTTATCTATGACATGCCATGAATAAAAATTTAAATCATGAAAAAAATTTTGTTCCGAAATTTTTTTAAAATTTTTTACTTCTGATACTTGATCCGTAATTAAATATTGAATAAAAACTTTTGGTCTAGTAACGGATATTTATTTCCACAACTTTTTTTTTAAATTTAGTATGTCAAAGAATACTTTTTACCTTTTACATTAATGGTGCTTTTTTTTCAAATCATTTTAAATAAAAGAAACTGGGAAGGAAATCGCAAAACATTGCGGATTCCCCAACCCTAATAGAGTTTTCTTTTATTAATCGTTTCTTTAAACAAATTTCTTCATTTAAAATTTTTGTATTTTCAATATCAAAATCATAATTATGTGTAAAATGGTGACTACTGAAGGTATTTTTTTCTGTTTTATCAAAACTTTTAGTTTCACAATCATTTTCATGATTATGAAGTCTTTTTTTAATATTATTTAAATAGTATATTTTTATTTATTAAATTAAAAATTATTATTATTAAATTATCTATTTTGTTTTGGTTTGGTACTAGTGTTATTGCTTTTGTCACTAATATTGAAAGATTATTTTTTATAATTTGCATCTATAATATTGCTATTCCGAAACCGAAATGATAATTTTTCTAATAGATTAAGAACGTTTGAATATACTAGCCTGTATTCGGCGACCGTGTTCAAAATTTTAGAGACGTCGTTAATGTTAAAGACGTCTTTAAAAGAATATTTCTCGTGTTTAACGTTAACTACGTCTCTATATTTTTCATCACGTTCGCTAAATACAGCCTAATGTGTTTAAATTATTTAAATCTGATCTGAGGTTTACACTTTTTTTGTTTTTGTTTATTTCAATAGATTCTTTTAGGAGGCGTTTGGTTAAGTTTTCTTCATTACTTAAAATCTTAATTTTATTAAGAGCATCTTCCTAGACACCCGCGATAAATTTTCCGTTCGAGATAATAACAAGAAATAGAAAATCCAACCCACTTTTCTGGAACTTCTTTGCAAATTATGACCAAATAACTGATAATTAATGCGAACCCCTAGAGGGCGCGCGAGTTTGGGAGGAAAAATTGTGAAAAATCATGAAATCGAGCATTAGTTCTGCAGTCATAACTCAAGTTTCCCTCGTTAGATTTTCAATTTTTTTCAAATTTATAATCTAAATTGATTACGCTACATCCTGCCAGAGAGTTACCTTCCGCAACCTAGCACAAAATTATTTAGAGGGGTCCAAAGTTAAGGTACTTTAAGATCATTGTATTTCTTTTTGTACATTTTCCATTTTTTTCCTTCTGGCAAAAATTAAAGAAATGACTTCTAAATCAACTACAAAAAAAATTATACAAAAATGTTGTTTGTACTAGCTTTTATGACTGCAGAACTAAACCACTATATTTTCCGTTTAGGAAATTGCTCTTAATGTCGAAATCAAATTCATGTTTGTTAGTAATCGCATGATTAGCTAATTAGACCGCGAGCTCGCGACAGTTTTTGGTCTCCGATTTCATACAGCATGCCTTTTGGAGGAGAGAATATTTACCCTATAAGAACAAAGAAAGGCGGGTACTAAACCCTTGCACGCTTTCCGATCATATGGAAAATTGCATTTCCATTTTCACAAAAATTTGGTATTTTTGTCTGATTCAAACCCGCCCTTTTAGCAAAACATAGTTAAAATAAATTTAAGTCTTGAAAATTATAGGCATGCGATTCGCACGGTCCCAAATATTTTTTTGTGTATTATTTGAACTTTTGAAGTCGTATTTTTGTGCATTGACCCTAGTGCAGATCACATGACATTTCTACGTTTGAAGAATAGATTTTTGCGAAATGGATGGTTCAAATCAAGAAAAATAAGACGGCAGGAAAAATGAATGAAGAAAACACAAGAAATGTTTTAGCGTTTGTTAGAATTAATACACAAAGTAGCAACGAAGAATTTCAAGAGAAAGTGGTTTAAGTAGGACACCTATTTTAAAAATTCTGCGAAAAAACAAATAACCATGCTTTCCACATATCTTTCATCAAAATTTATATGGTAACGATTTCCTTAATCGTGTAAATTTTTGTAATTGGAATCGTCGACAAATTACATTGAATCCATTATTTTCTTCGCATATGATGTTTTTTGATGAAGCTGGTGTTTCAAACACTGGAGAAGTCAACAGATATAACATGCTTTACTGGTCTGATTCAAACCCGCACTGGATGGGAACTGTTCTTTATCAACATCCACGGACAATAAATATTTGGTGCGGAATTGTTCACAAATGTATTATTGGTCCCTATTTTTTTGAAGGCCGTTTAACTGGTCGTATATGCGTACACTTTTTGAGAAATTATTTTATAGAGTTACTAGTTACTAGTAAGAAGTGCCATTGAATGTTAGAATTGTGTGGATGCAGCATCGTGTATTGGAAGCACGACAAGCAATAAACGAAATGATTTCTGAAAGGTGGATATGTGACGAGACATCTTTGGATTTTTTCCTTTGTGGATTTTTTAAAGAACATGTAACGAAAACAGCACCAACAACCAGAGAAGATATAAAAATTGGGATCCGTCAAGTATGTGCAGAAATTACTCCTCAAATGTTATCCAATTTGCGAGAGAGCTATTAGAAAAAAAAATAAGATAGTAATATTATCTGGTTGAAACATTTCCTTAATTTCGAAAATGAAGAAATACTATTAAATTAATTAGTCATAGAATTTCTCAAATAATTTATTATTTCATGGCAGACTTGATAAAAATTATTTTTTACAATAAAAACAAATTTATTTTATTTTATTTTATTTTATTAGAATAAGATTATTTATTAAACAACAAGCTACCAATTTTCTTTTATTTAAATGTACTGTAAAAATTTGATGACGTGTGTTAAGAGATAATAACAAGGAATAGAAAATTCATTCCACTTTTCTGGAGCTTCCTTGCAAATTATGACCAAATAACTGATAATTAATGCGAATCCCTAGAGGGCGCGCGAGTTTGGGAGGAAAAATTGTGAAAAATCATGAAATCGAGCATTAGTTCTGCAGTCAGAACTCAAGTTTCCCTCGTTAGATTTTCAATTCTTTTTCAGATTTATAATCTAAATTGATTAGGCTACATTCTGCCAGAGAGTTACCTTCTGCAACCTAGCACAAAATTAATTAGAGGGGTCCAAAGTTAAGGTACTTTTAGATCATTATATTTTTTTTGTACATTTTCCAATTTTTTTTCCTTTTGGCAAAGAATTAAATAAATGACTTCTAAATCATCTATAAAAAAATTATACAAAAATGTTGTTCGTACTAGCTTTTATAACTGCAGAACTAAACCACTATATTTGCCGTTTAGGAAATGGCTCTTAATAGTTATGTATGTATGTATGTTAACACTAATAATAAATTTCTATTTCTATAAATATTTTATAGGGCAAAAGCAAATGAAATACTCCCTACATCTCATTTAATTAAATTTGGGCTATTATGATATTTGTGACCGAACGTGTACAAATCTAATAGCGAACTAATCCTGTATATAAGAAACGGTAAACGGATTATATTTTGGACCCGGGGTCACACGAAATGGCGTTATTACATTAATAAAGAGTCGCGTCTTTTTTATCCATTCTTGCTTAAGTAATTAAATAAACAAAGCTTCAGCCGTATTTTTTATGCCGGGATTTTATGTGTCTCCTTCCCCCTCTGCCGCCTTTCCCCATTTTCTTTATCTTCGGGGAATTTTTTAATTATTATTATAGCTTATAAGCATGCAATATCTATTCTTACTATAACGAGTATAATATCTTTTTTATTGCAAACTTTTATTAGTACAGATAAATTTCTAGTTTATTGTCTTTTTAGGACATTAAGGTGAATACACTTTTATCAACAAAATTTTAAATACTTTAATAATTAAAGCTTGCCGTTTTAATTGATTAAAAGACTTTATTGCAGCAAAAATTTTAATTTGGTTAGCTTTTCATTGTGTCTTCTGAACTTCTCCACAGTAAAAAATATTAAAAAATAATAATAATAAAATCATTATTATTTTATGAATTATTTAGTGCATGATGAAATAATAGTTTGCCAAGTAATGTATTTCAAATTATAAGACGATTTTTTTTTAAATTTATTATTAATTTTAATAAACTGCAAACCTAAAAATGCATTTATAAGTAATTAGTGACGATTCGTTTATTTTAAAATGTGTTTACCTTCTTGCTTCGTGGGTAAAATTTTCAATTTCCTGTGTTGTGACTTTTTATATTTTTTAAAATGACCCTAGTAAATTACGTCAATAACATGTGGCTGCACTTTATTGGGGAAATTTGAGATTTACGGTGTGTTAATTCCTTCCGTTTTAAATTTTAACCGATGGTCGTAGATTTATAATTTAATAATAATTAAGTCTGATAAGGAAAATTATTAACTCTTTTATTTTCCTCGTACTTTAAATTTAATTCAATGAATAAATAATTTTATTTATCTTATTTAATAAAATACGGCAGTAACGCCTTTTATATCAGTTTTAGTACGTACTCTAGTCGAAATGTGTTAGAGTAGCGTTTGGAAAACATTAAATGGAAAACACGATTTTCAATTTGCATTAGGAATATGGTAATGTGATACTTATTATGCACGAGACGGTGTTGAGATCGTATTATAAACTTGGTGCTACCAGGAAGTTTTAACTTGTGTACGAATCCTTGGGATAGAAATGTAACTTATTGGACCATAGCGTAATATCTTTGGTCAGTGTAAAACGGATGACGTCGCGACGCTAGGCGCCAACGAATACAGCGCCCTCTGCCATTCCTATATTAAAGCTTTATTTGCAAGCAAAACTGTAGGAAATCCTTTTATATACCTGATGGTCATACGTTATAATTCGTCTGTTAAATTATTTAAAGTGCTATGTATAAATTATCCCGAGAAATTGAGTAGTTTATAGTTTTTTCTCACGTCATACAAATACATAAAACAAAATGTTAGTGCATATTTTAGATATTTTAGCTTTTATAAAAGTGAAATAATATTTATAATTCCATTAATTCGATACTTTTATCGTAATTAAAAACCAGTTCCAGAATTGTTAACATTTTCGATATTTTTATAAAACAGCGTCGTATTTTGTCGAAACTATTACTTTATAAAAACGGAAATAATTGTATCTTTATACGGGAAGCACTAAAAATGAAATGTTGGATACTTCGTTTCGATTATTATGTCTACCAAAACTACATTGGAAAAGATGTATAAAAACTAAAGACTAAAGGTCAATAATCATATACCTTATACCTAAACAGGGAAATTTGCACTTAAGCGGTCAACCATAATTATTTAGGGCTTAATCCTAAAAACTAAGCAATTAATATTAAACTTTAAAATAAAAAAATCACTCTTTTTGAAAATTGAAAAATAATTAATAATCCAACCCCCGTACTCTGATAAATAGAAATCGAGAATTGAATCGAATCTCATACGTTTTTTCATGAAAACTCTCCATCCTTTTTTAATGTTTCGAAGCCGACTTTTCTATTTATCAGAGTCCAGGGGCAGAACGTTTTCGTCAAGTTAATCTTGAAATTACATCATCCAACAACATTTTTGTTGCATAGCAATTTATGCTTATTCTTAAGAGCAATTTCCTAAGCGAAAATATAGTGGTTTAGTTCTGCAGTCATAAAAGCTAGTACGAACAACATTTTTGTATAATTTATTTTGTAGATGATTTAGAAGTCATTTCTTTAATTCCTGCCAGAAGGAAAAAAATGGAAAATGTGCAAAAAAAATATAATGATCTAAAAGTACCTTAACTTTGGACCCCTCTCATTAATTTTGTGCTAGGTTGCAGAAGGTAACTCTATGGCAGGATGTAGCCTAATCAATTTAGATTATAAATTTGAAAAAAAAATTAAAAATCTAACGAGGGAAACTTGAGTTATGTCTGCAGAACTATTGCTCGATTTCATGATTTTTCACAATTTTTCCTCCAAAACTCGCGCACCCTCTAGGGATTCGCAATAATAATCAGTTATTTGGTCATAATTTGCAAATAAGCTCCAGAAAAGTGGGATGGATATTCTATTCCTTGTTACTATCTCCAACGAAAAATTTATCGCGGGTGTCTAGGAAGATGCTCTTAATAAGCTCAAGTTTCTGAAATACGATGTGAAGCTGTTTTTTTTTAAGAGGATAGTCTGTACATTTGAGCACTTAATTTTGAAATTCGCTTGATATTTGCGGTTTTGGTCATAGCTTTTTTTCCAACAATGCTTTTTTAAAATTTCTTTTTTATTGGTACACAGATGGGTTTTATATTTCTATTCCAAAAATATTATAAAGTTATATTTAAATATATAAAATATAAAAATAATAATAAAATATAAATTCAAACATGTAAATGTAAAGTAATAGGACAGTGATCAGATCCAAAAACTTCACTGTGAATAACATTATCGCAGATATTTTCAGAGAATCTTTCCAATACAATAAAATAATCAAAACGCCATCCAGTATTCTTGCTTCGAGCTTTCATCATGTATGTCCAAAATGTGTATACATTCTTTTGATGCGGGTAAAACTTACGAAAATTATCAACAAACCCAGAAATTAAAAAGTCACAAATACGATGGTATGTCTGACTTTTTGATGGAAGGGGAAAGAGATGTATTTCTTCTTGTGTAAATCCAGCATTTTTCTTATTTGTCTTGGGATTATCCAAATCTATTTCTTCGTGAGCAACATTCATGTCACCGCAGATAATTACTGGCTTTTATTTATCTAAGTTTAAAATAAACGATTTAAAGGCTTTATTCCAATCCAAACGTTTCTATTTATTATTAATTATCTACATAAACAGAAACGACAATAAAGTTAAAATAAGGTAAAATTTTAAGAGCATCTTCCTAGACACCCGCGAAAATTTTCCGTTGGAGATAATAACAAGGAATAAAAAATCCATCCCACTTTTCTGGAGATTCTTTGCAAATTATGAGCAAATAAGTGATAATTAATGCGAATCCCTAGAGGAAAAAATATGAAAAATCATGAAATCGAGCATTAGTTCTGCAGTCATAACTCAAGTTTTCCTCGATAGATTTTCATTTTTTTTTAGATATATAATTTAAATTGATTAGGCTACATCCTGCCAGAGAGTTACCTTCTGCAACCTAGCACAAAATTAATTAGAGGGGTCCAAAGTTAAGGTACTTTTAGATCATTATATTTTTTTTGTACATTCTCCATTTTTTTTTCCTTCTGGCAGGAATTAAAGAAATGACTTCTAAATTATCTACAAAAAAAATTATACAAAAATGTTGTTCGTACTAGCTTTTATGACTGCAGAATTAAACCACTATATTTTCCGTTTAGGAAATTGCTCTTAAGAGATTTATGGAACGGTGTAAAAAGTTTAAAAATATACTTAAAACAAAAAACGAACGCTCAAACTCTTCTTTTATACCTTAACATATTGCTTACATTGCAAATATAATATTATTTCAATTAGTTTTTTAGAATTTTGACGAGCGCCGTTAAGTGACCTTTTTTCTCAATCGCCCGATTTACTGCTGCTGTATGAGTATTTGGTTTGACTAACAAAAACAAGAAATTGGTAGCCATGAAAGTCATCTGTGGACCTAAAAAATAAATTTTAACAAAGCTCCAATGGAAAAAAGTTATGACCAAAACCGCAAATATCAAGCAAATTTCAAAATCAAGCGCACAAATTTACCAACTATCCTCTTAAATGAAGTTTTTAGTCACTGAGCATTTTATTTAGTACACTTAGTCGGCAAAATGTGTAACTCCGATTTCTCTGTCCCTTGGAAATGCGATGGGCAAATGAATTTTAAATAATCATACCTTAATTAAGAGTTAATCGATTTGAATTTCGTAAATTAATGCTGAAAGTATTTAAAAGAAACTATCAAATAGCGTTTTTAATTTTTTAAAATAGTTTCATAATAAGATTGTAAATTGAACCTAAAAGTTGTATATTTTTGGACCAAACCAAAAAGTGAAAATTAAAACAAAAATTAAAAGTAAAAAGTAAAAACGCCATTGACTGAACTATGAAATCGTTAAGCACCATAAAAAAATTATTCGGTTTCAATTAACCATTCATCCTTTCTGTTTCTTTAAAGTAATCGAAATTTACATATCCAAGTCCTATACCTAATTTCACCGACTATCTTCTTAACTGAAAAAATATTCCTTTTGCAAGATTTTCTTGTATAAGTAAAACGGTCAAGTTAACTTGCTTAAATTACCAAGATTTTCCAGAAAACGATCCAAATGATTGTTTAGGAAATGTAGCTTAATGCATCCAAGTTGGTGGAAGTGATACAACATCTTATCAACGTGTTGGGAATAGTCGTCGCCTTTTAAATTTCCCAAAAAGTTTTTTACATTCCAAACATAAGCATTCCAAGCATTTTTTTCAATTACTGTCATAGAATTGGTAAAATTTAGAATTTATTAACTTCCCGATCTGCGCCCGTCAAAACTTATTAATTCCAATTTGATGTGTAGAGAAGGTAATTAATATTACCTTATATGAAACTGGAACCAATCAAACAATGTACACTCACCGGCAAAAAATCGATCCATGCAATTTATTTGATTTCACTCATTTATTACTTTTTGTTTGTATTCATAATATTTTATTTTCACTTATACAGGGTGTCCTCAAAAGGTCTGTACAAAACGATACCACATACTCCTGAAACCAAAATAAGACGATTTAACCGAACTTAACTCTATCCAAAAGTTCTTCGTTAAGGTGCTACAGACCATTAAAGTTCTTAAAACTATTTTGTATTTTTTAAATTACTAAAAATTGGCTCATACGATCATAACCTAATTTGGTATATGGCTATGTAATGGAAAAAGGTATTTCTAGACATTTTTTTTACTTTTTCACGTTATGTAAGTGGTCAAAAATAAGTAATGCAAAATTTCCTATAACTTTTTAATTGCCGAATAAAAATTCATAAAACTTTACTTAGCTAAACAGTGTAATTATAAACTTTTTTTATCTCCTACTAAATTTTTCTATCTCCTTTATTTTAGGCAGAAAAATATTATTTCCATGTGGTACATAACATAACTTTGGAAAAATATTTAAATTTTTCGCTAAAAGGTCTATACAAATTAACACAGTATATTCCTGAGACCAAAATGGAACGACTTAACCAATATTATCTTTATCCAAAAGTGCTTCCTTAAGCCTCTATTGACCATGAAAGTTATTTAAAAAGATAAGATTTTTCAAGGTCGCTAGATACATAACGAAGCACTTTTTGATTAAACTAAATTTGATTAAATCATTTTATTTTGGTCTCAAGAATATGTGATGTTACTTTGTACAGACCTTTTGCCGAAAAATTTAAATATTTTTCTAAAGTTAGGTTATGCACCACATGGAAATATTTTTCTGCATAAACTAAAGGAGTTAGAAAAATTGTATAGGAAACAAAAAAAGTTTATAATTACACTGTTTAGCTACAAGTAAAGTTTTATGAATTTTTATTCACTCATTAAAATGTTACAAGAAAATTTGCATGTGGATGACCCATTGTGACCACTTACGTAACGTGAAAAAGTAAAAACAAACTGTCTACAAATACCCTTTGTCATTACATAGCCACATGCCACATACCAAATTTTGTTATGATCGTATGAACCAATTTTTAGTAATTTAAAAAGAACAAAATAGTTTTAAGAACTTTAATGGTCTGCAGCACCTTAACGAAGAACTTTTGGATAGAGATAAGTTTCATTAAATCGTCTTATTTTGGTCTGAGGAGTATGTAGTATTGTTTTGTACAGACGTTTTAGGGACACCCTGTATAATTAATTTAGAGGGTATGTAGAACAATATTTATGCATTTTAACCAAGTGTAACATTTATTTTTTAAAATAATGAAAATAATGTCTCAGAAATTGATAAAAACAACAAAAGTTGTATCGCTTCCTCGGGCTCTAATAACGGCCTCAGTTTTTCTTGGCATGCCCCCCATAAGCGTTTGAATAGCATTCAGAGGACTTTCTTCCCTTCTTGCACCAAGGTTGCTCTCCTAATGTATCAGGAGCCGGAATTCGAGTTCCAATTCGTCTTCCCATCATGTCCCAAACATGTTCGAACGGATTAAGGTCGGGACTTCTGGCAGGCCAAATCATACGATTTGTTTGGACTTCATTTAAGTACTCGTTGACGACGCAAGCAACATGAGAACGAGCATTATTATGCATGAACATGAAATTATTGCCAACAAACGGAGCAAAATGTACATGTGGTTCCAGAATATCGCTAATATACCTGTCTACAGTCATTACTCCTCCATTTATAACCACCAGCTCTGTACGAGCGTTTATGTTAATACCGCCCCACACCATGATCGAGCCACCACCAAAATTTAATCTTGGCACAGTATTGCACTGGGCAAACCTTTTGCCATTCCTTCGCCATACTCTTTGACGTCCATCCGGAGACCTAAGACAAAACCTCGACTCATCCGTGAAAAGGATATTGCTCCATTCTGGAACACCCCAGTTTTGGTGTTCGCGACCAAAGCGTAGTCGTTCTACCCGATGTTCCCGGTCAATTTGAGGGTCTTCTTGCATGTAATCCAAATTCATTTAAACTTCTTCTGATGGTTCTTTCACTTACTGCTACTCCCCGTACATGTTCCAAGTCGTTCCGTACTGTAATTGCAGTAGTGTCTCTATTTCGTAAGACTCTTATTCTAAGAAAATTATCATCTTGGGCAGTTGCATATCGTCGTCTGCCTGATCCAGCTCTTCTAGAATAATTTCCAGTTTCATAAAAACGTTCTACAACCCTATGGACACTACATCTTGAAACGTCAAGAACCCGAGCTGCCTAGTACTGACACCGCCCATCTTAGATAAAAGCAATAGTCCTGGCACTATCTGTTGGGTTTAAAACCATTTTTTTAGTTTAAGGAACACTACTTTAACTATTCTCGACCCTATTTGGAATGTTGGAAAATGTTAAAAGAACTGCTCTTTAAAAATTCTTAAAAATTCAAAACAATTGTTAACATTCAATTGCTGGTTTTAAAAGAAATGCAGAATTTCATATTTATATGATAAATAGTTAAACATTACATTACATAAGGTCAAAATTAAATGAGTGAAACCAAATAAATCATATGGATCGAATTTTGTGCCGGTGAGTGTACAAAGTTTTAAACAAGGAAGGTGAATGCGTTCGATCCATATCTAGAATGTTTCATAATTACGACCTATGGGCACAAGTGCTGCATGTTAGACTTTCTGGAACCAGATCATTCCTTAGAGTCCAGTCTTTCTTTTTCCAATGCTAAGTGTTAAGTTCTTGTTCTGTTGTCCCATAAGTAAAAAAAACGGGAATATTTTGTGTACCGCCGTTCCTCCATCCTCTTCAGAAAAGAAAGGAAGAAAATTCTTCTCCTTGCAGGCTTATTCTTGGGCCCGACCACATCATGTGGTCGACGAGACTACAAGGACAGACTCTTATTTTTTCATGTAAATGAAAAGGACAGAATGATGAATGTAGTCGACCACACGATGTCGACCGGCCCAAGAATAAGGCTGTTGCTGCGGTAATACGACATTCTCGTTTCTTTGTTATAAAATTTCTTTCTTTCAACCGAAAAGCTATTAGTTCTGATGCAGTTTTAGACAAGCTAAGGTCCCTGAACAATTCATCATGTTCATTTTGTTTAAATGGTGTAGGAATTCCGAAATGACTTTCCAGATTAAAGTCACTGTCGTCTCTCTCAAAAATTTCGAAATTTTTTACCTTTTATGAAAGAAAAATATTACTTATGAGGTACCTTTGAAATCAGAAATTTATGCAGATTACAATAAATAAAAAATAAGTTGGCATGTTCCATTTAAGATTTCAAAGTTGATAATCTTAACTCAGGTACCTGATATGGAAAGAAAAAATCAAGGCCATAGATAAATTTCATTTTTCAGACCATACAACTTTCATATAAAACTTTTTTTGATAAATCCATAAATGAAAAAGTTATAGCCATTTTGCAGGACTTTTCCCGCACCCTGTATAAACAAATCTAATTTTGCTAAACACATTTTTGAACAATAATCATAAAATTAATGATGATATTTCTATAAATCGTACTGTTTTACATATTTATAATAATAGACACAAGCTATATTTTCTAGAACAATTAGAAATTCTTAAATTCCAAAGGAAAATGTGCCAAAAGCATATGAGACCCTAATATAAAATTTATATTTTCGGACATACTTTACATAGATATATTTCTTTTTCATAATCTAGTTTTGAAAAATTATCACCTAAAGGTAGGATTTCGCTGAAACTGCCCGCCGCGACTGCCAGCAGTCGCGGTGAGCAGTCGGTGACTGGTTTCTATTGAATTAAATACGAGGTATTTCGCTGCAACGGCTGGGCAGTCAACCGCTGTGACGTCACGACGGTTGGCAGTCGACTGCCGCGGTTCAACCGCTCAGAGAGCAGTGAAACAGTCAACCGCCAAGGAGTAAATAAATATTTTTATTGTGTTTAAAATGCCGAAAAAAAATTTTACCGATTTGGCAGATGAGAAACTAATTGAAGAAGTAATTCAATATAGAATTTTGTACGATCACCAGGATCACAACTATCGCAACATCAATATTAAACATACCACCTGGAAAAAAGTTGCAGATGTTGTAGGGAAAGATGGTAAATATTTTTAATTTAGAAGGATTTATAAAGAGCGGGTACATACAACATATTAGGGACATAATTTTAAGTAAAAAAAATGTTACATGAATATAGGCGCTATATTAAGTATTTATCGAAATACAACAAATCAAATGGTTTATTAGTGAAGTAAAAAATTCAGACTTTTTATAACATAATTCTTTGATTTTACCAAAGCTCTTATTTTAAAGTATACGTGATACATGTGTTGTTGTCAAATTGTGTAAAATCAAAACAATTCATTTGTTATAATAATATATTTTCTACCGTATCAAATCTTTATCTTTTAGAGTTCTGATATATTGAAATAGATCCTACTTTTATAAAATTTACTCAAAATTACCTCCCTAATAATTTCCTGAAATATTTTACACGCAGTATAAATCAACCTGTATACTTTATTAAATCAACATACCATCACATAAGGCACATGTAACATATGAGTATTTGATTAATCTATTATTCTTTATTGAAGTATTCCTTGAAAGCATCTCTTATTTGAAAACCTTCGGCCTGCGCGAAACCTCCACTCCTTTCGAGACCAGTCATGTTCTCTGAAACCTCCACCTCTTGATCAAAATCGTAAAATGGGTTTCCTTTATTTTCTAAATATCCATCCCTAAGAAGGTTATGTAAGCAACAGCATGCTGTAATAAGTTTATCACATGTCTCTGGTTTTACAGCTATTGAGGTATAGAAAACACGAAAAATTTGAGACAGCAGTCCAAACGCGTTTTCAGATACCCTACGAGCTCGCGAAAGCCTGTAATTAAATATGGCTTTTGATTTATCTTTTTGAGCTGCTGATCGAGTGTAAGGCTTTAAAAGATGCTTGTGTAACCGAAAGGCTTCATCGCCAACAACAACAATAGGTAGTGTCACATCCGACGAAGGTAGTTGTTTATCTGAAGGAAACCAATCTCCAGTAAATACCTTTTTACCCATTATAGACTTATTAAAAATTCCACTGTCACCTTCCTTCCCATATGATCCAATATCAACGGCTACAAATTTACACTTTGCATCGACCATTGCCAAAAGCACTATGGAGAAATACCCTTTGTAGTTCCAAAAAAGCGAACCACTATTTTGAGGGCAAATTATCCTTATATGTTTTCCATCTATGGCTGCACAACAGTTGGGAAACCCCCACATTTCATAGAAATCTTCTACATTTTTTTTAAATGATTCATGAGTCGGTTGTGGCAAAAAAATAGGTACCAAACAATTGCATAGCTCTTCTAGAGTTTCACGAACGATTACGCTTAAATAACTAGCAGATATTCGGAAACCAAACGCAAGAGATCTAAAACTTTCTCCGGTAGCTAAGTACCTAAAATTAAAATAAAACGTTAATTAACGATAACTTTTTGAGAAAGAAAAGGTGGAGTAATGAAATAATAATATAAAGTACGATTTTCTCTATTATTTTTAGTTGAGTTATGCAAAAAAAGATGGAAGGACATGCGTGACAATTATTTTAAGATTCTAAGAAAAAGTAAATTGCCTACAGGTTCTGCGGCACCTTCAACAGGAAACCAATGGCCACTGTTTGAGAGGCTCCACTTTTTACAAAATATTAGTCGAGAACGAGATTCTTTTTGTAATATATATGAAGAAAATTCTGGCAGCCTTCATAACGAGACGTTCGATGAGGAGGAAGTTAGGAATACTAACGTAACACCAGAACCGTCTTCGGCTGCTGATAATTTTAGTCCAGCAGAAATTGACAATGTAAGTACTGCGAGTTCTTCTTCTCAAAAAAAGTCACGAAAAGCAAAAAGGTCTGCGTATGAAGAGATTGGTGAAATGAGCAAGAAGCGTTTGGAGCTGCTTCAGACCATTGCTATGAAGAAAGAAACCGTGGAAGACGACGTAGATTTGTTCATGAAAAGTATTGCCTTGTCCGTAAAGAAGTTACCAGCTCATTTAATTTCTCAAGCAAAAATTAAAATTTTATCAACAGTTTCAGAATTGGAAGCACAGACATTTCCTGTCCAATTTAATATACAAAATGCAAATCCAAATTCAGATGTAACTATAGGTTCTTCTGAGACTGAGGCTTTATATAATATTCAGTACTCGACTCATCCCGAAGAACATGAAAATGATATAGTTCAAAGTGTTTTAAAATTTTAAAGAACACAAAAATGAAGTAGTTAATTTAGTTAAAAATTTTGTTGAAATGTACAGACAGTATTATATTTAATTTATTTTTATATTGTAGGTATAAAATAAAGCTGAAATGAAAGCATTTTGGATAGTTGCATTTTAATTTTGTGATTTAAAATGAAAGATTAATTTATAATTTCTTTAAAATATTAAACTAACCTCAATGTAACTGCTAATTTTTCCTTTGCTTCAATGGGGTCTTGCACAGCATTCGTCATTTTTCTTGACAAGCTGGCACCTACCAAGCTTAATACAAAATCAAATTGTGACAAGTTCAGCCTGAAAAACTTTCTAAACATCCCTTCATCAGTTTTTAAATGGTTATTAATTAAAACTCCAAAATAACCTTCAGTTTTCCTTTTTTTAAACATCTCATTTGACTCTTCTCTTGATGATAAGAGTTTGAGTGTCTCTTCTTCTTCTTCTTCATCGTCAATCAAAAAAGCAATGAGTCTGTTTAAATCAATATTTAAACGGGGTACTTATAGCGTGTAGTCTATTAAAAGTTTGATCATAAACTGGCAAATAAATGGGAACCGCGGCGGTGAGCAGTTTCAGCGAAATACCTCAACCGTCGCGGTCAACCGCTACTGCCAACCGCGACTGCCGGCAGTCGCGGCGGGCAGTTTCAGCGAAATCCTACCTTAAGAGACCTTTTGTAATATTGTGTCTTTACTGCCATTGATAATGTTAAGATTAACTTGGCAAAAACGTTCTGGCTTATTAAATATTTTTTAAAAAGAGTTTTTTTTTTTATTTTAAGGCTTAACATTGATGGCCCAACTATATGTGATAATTCCACGGCCAAGTAAAAAAAATCCTCCTAAGAAATTTACAAAAGAATCAGACAAAGAGAAGGTTTTTGATTGAATTATAATTTATAGTAGTAGATTTATAGAAGGTTGTACAACTTTTTTTATCGCATTTCTCTTTTTTAATCAGTTGTAAAATATTTAAATGCTCTACTATAGACAATTCTGTTCCAACAGATTTAAGTTTTCATTGTTTTATTACAATGATTACATGTTAAGGTATGTTTAAAGCTATTAACAAAATAAATCAGGATTATATGATAAAAAGAATTAAAAATGTAGTTAAAAATGCAGATGAAAGATCTTAAAAAGTAAGATAATTAGTAATTAGTCCTTATCTCATTCAAAGCTCAAAGAATGTACATGTATATTTTATTCATAAATTTTTAGGTATTTATAGACACAAAATGTGAAATTCTATTTGTGGCAAATACATTGATTTTATTTATTAACAACGATTTTAAAAATATGGTTGTAATTCCAGAAGCATGATTATTAGTTATTGTCGTTTTTCTGTGAACTGCAACCAGCTGAATATTCAACACAAGTTTTTCAGATTGTAAATTTTAATGTCTTTTAATTACTCGTATGTCAACATCTGCCATATGCTTCGTTTTAAGTGTAGGGGGACTATATTACGCTACACGTGCCCTCATTTGCTTTCTTAATTATTGAAGATTAGGATCTCTTTTACCAAAGACACCTTTAAAAATAAAAATAATTTTATATACCCCTTTTACACCTAATAAAAGTAAAAACTCTATTTTTATAGTACCTTAAAAATTATTAAAGAAACTCAGATTTTACTTTGATTTTAATAATAACTTTAAAACTTGATATAGAACTTTGGATCCAAAAATTTTGTAGAAAAGATTTAATATTAGAAAATCAGCTCAAATAGAAATTCATAATAATATTCTTTTGCAGGAAACATTTTTCGAAACTTTTTTCCAATAAAATTTAAACGAGAATTCATGTCAAAAAATCGTAACTGGATAATTTCATTAAGAGAAAATTCATCTTTTTTTTATGTTTGAAATGAGCTAAGCTTACAAAAATAATTTAAAAACTAAAGGACCTTATCGTTTTCATATGGGAATTAGGGTGGAAGTGAAATTACTTGTGTGAAACTAGAAACTAGCAATAAAATCTAGCAATAGGTAATATTTTCAAAAATAAAAATAATTAAAAAAAATCTCAAATAATCTCCAATTTATATTCGAAGATCATTTTTTTATTTTCAATTTTCAAACTAATAGAATTATCTAAACAATCAAAAAGGGGAAGAAATTTGAAAATAAAAAATAATCTTCGAATAGAAATCGGAGAATGTTTGAAGCGTGCTCAGCGCATTACTCTGCACTTTGAACTTATCTAACTAAAATGGGAAGGGGTTGCCACTCAAATTTTTGATATTTTGTGCAATATTGTATAAACAATCAAACTGGAAAAGAAATTTGAAAATAAAAAATGATGTTGGAATAGAAATCGGAGATTATTTAAAGCGCGCTCCGCGCATAAGCTGCACTTTGCATAAAATTTAAAAGAAAATGGGAAGGGGTTGCCATCCATTTTTTTGATATTTTGTGTAGAATTGTATAAACATTCAAACTGGGAAAGAAATTTGAAAATAAAAAATGATCTTCGAATAGAAATTGGGGTTTGCTTGAAATGCGCTCCGCACGTTATGCTGCGCTTTGCCTTTAAGTTAAAATAAAAATGGGAAGGGTTTGCCACCCAAATTTTTGATATTTTGTGTAGAATTGTATAATTATATATCATTCCTGTAAATTTTGAATTCAAAAGCTATTGATTTTCTAATTCTATGGTGTATTTGATATTTGGATTGCAATTATTTAATGATGAAAGTATAGAACACGAAGCATTATAGTTGTCTAATTCTACAAAATGTATCACGTCATCAACGTATCTAGACCAGAATTTAGTGTTTGGTTCAGTTGATCAAAATTTTATTTCCAGATCATTCATAAAAAGTTCCGCAAAAAACGAAGAAAGGAGGTTACCCATTGCTAAACTGTGTGGTTGACTGTATAATTTTTTATTAAACGTAAAGAAGTTTCATTCTAAACAAATTTCCAATAACTCTACAATGGAAGTGACCATCTCCTCAGACAAATAAGTTTCTTAAAATACAAACAGGTTGACTGGTATAATCACCACCCTTATAAATTTTTGGTAGCCCATATAATGTGGGGATGTTCAGATTCATATCTGTTAAATAATACTTGTTATAAACATCCAAATTTGAAAATTTATTTATTTATTATTTTAATTTGGTCTTTAATTTTACTGTTGCGATATCTTTATTTTCTTCCATTACATATTTTTATTGCTAAATAATTATTTGTACTGGCAATGTATTCGTTTTTCTCCAAAATTGTTTCTTTTTCTGGTGAAAGATTTTCCATTTTTCCAAAATGCATTCGTTTTTCTCCAAAATTATTCCTTTTACTGCCAAAATAATCTTTTCTTACTAATAGTACATTGTTTTATTAGGAGCAAAAGTACTTTTTTTTACTCCGAATAAAATGTCATTAAAATACAGTCTTCTATGACGCATGACAGGCTTTCAAATGTCGCTTTTTATGTTCGTTGATGCTATGGTCACTTTATACTGCCTAGGAGTAAAAATTACTACTTTGCACTGACAAGGAATAAATGGGCGGAGTAGAAATGAATTTTAGGCAACCCAATATACACTAACATTATATTGTGTGTTAAATGAAAATTAAATATCAAATTTTAAAATTATTTATTATATTACTTTTATCAATTATATCAAACTGGAGAAGAAATTTGAAAATAAAAAATGATCTTCGAATAGAAATTGGAGTTCGTTTGAAGCGCACTCCGCGCTTTACGTTGTACTTTGAATTTAATTTAAAAAAAAATGGGAAGGGGGTGGGACCCAAATATTTGATATTTTCTGTAGAATTGTATAAAAATTAATCTATAGAAGAAAATTGAAAATAAAAATGATCTTCCCCTATTATATTAAAAAAATCGTTTAGGGGTAGTTTTCACCCGTAAAATGTAATAATTTTAATTACACCTTTTTATTTTATCCAGAGGAATACGAGGGTATACTTTTTTTTAATTTTTTTTATTTTTGAAAATATTTCCTATTGCTGGATTTTATTGCTAGTTTCACACAAGTAGTGATCTAACCTACCAAAACAAATTATAATATTTTAAATATAAAATTCTTCTGTTATGTTTAGAATATGGTGTTAATTAAACTGTATTGCAAAAATATATTATTAATCTGGTAACTGCGGTTATTCAAATTTTAAATTTTGACAAGAGTTACAATTACACAGGCCAACGATGAAAAAACTTCCTCAATAACTTTAGCTATTTTCTATGTAATTTGGTGTGCTGATTCCGAAAAAAAATAACAAAAAAGTCGAATCACCCACAAATTTCTCACATTTAATATTAAATAAAAATAAATGTTATTAACCACAATGTATAACAAATATTTTTTTCTATGATTATTGTATAATGGGTACTTCATGAAAGCGGTTCTGGAGAAGCAATGATAGCTATTACTCATACCCGTGAGTTTTGGTTACCGGTAACAGAATTCCATGGGCTACCCATGGATCTCTATTACCAAATTCAAACAACTTATAAGAAATAAAGTTGTTAATGATCGGGGTTTGAACCCATAACCTTTGAATCTACAGTCAACGTAACTCAGGCCTGTTACGACACTCGCCTACCGACTCGTGTCGAAAATTTGGCCTGAGTGAGTAATGGCTATCATTACTCGCTCGTTGAATAATATACTATTAACCGTTTAAATATTTTTAAGTTGGCAATACATTCCAGAGTTTTAAGGTTGGCAATAAAATCAAATGTGATCAGGTTGATAGTTCTGATAAATTTATTTCCTTCCAGTTAATATAACTTCACATTACAGTGTTTAATCTATGTGCTTTTTATTCACAGTTTACCATAATATGGATAAATGTGGCTGTAAAAATTCTCCTAACGCTTTTTGTTATGCAGGGTGTCCAGAAATTAAACGGCAAAATTTTAGGACGCAATTCTACATCTAATTTTAAGAAAAAAACTTCTTATAAACATATGTCCGATTTTGCTGTCTAAGGGAGCTACAGCCCTTGAAATGTTGTGTCCGAAAGTAGGTGTTTCGTCATTTATTTGAAAACGGATTGTAGTAGAGATTAGAAATTTGTTGTAAATCATAATACCCTAAAGATACAATTTTTTGGTATAGAAATCGGTAATCAAAACAAATGTTCTGTTACTCACAAAGTATGTTATGTTTGTGCGCGAGGATCTTAGGAAATACAGAAAAATAAGCATCTAATGTTTAGTAATTTTAGTAATCTAATATTTTTGTAAGTGAAAGTTGTAACCTAATAACAAACTATTTTTTTAATTTTTATTTATCAAATTTTTCCCTATTTTTTGAAATTGATGTCATATTGTGAGAGAATTGTGGGTGATAATAGAACTGATATTGAATACGGTTTCAGCACCCAAAAATACATAAGATTTAGGTAAATTAGTTTAAAAAGTTTTTACAAACATTTTTTTCGTTGGGCTGTGTTATTGTCAAAAAATACATATACTAGTTACCTGTCATTACGATATAAAATTATAATATTCCTCTTATTAGTTGTTTTTACTGTGAATGTACATTGGTGCTCGATTAAATTTTTTTATAGACATATTTGAAGAAAGGAATGTACTATTGTTTTTCCTAGAAATAACTCTAGAAATTGAAAAAAACATACAATCTCGTCAGATAAATAAACGCGATTTGCTTAGGCCTTAGCGCAACGCAGAGCCAGAGGATTTTCTCGTAAAATGATAATTTTATTTTAGTTTCCAAAAAAAAAATATTTTTATTAAAAATAATTAGATACGCTTAAATATATTATACTATATTTATAATGTGAGAATGAAAATAATGATTCCACCTATCCAACTTGGTAAAGAATTACTTTATTTGATGCCACTGAGTTGGCGAAACTAGTAGCACTTAATTAAATAAAGTAATTTTTTACCAAGTTAGATAGATGGATTTTCATCCTCACATTAAAACACTAACCAAATCATCGCAAAGCTTCACATCCTTATTTTATTTAAGTTTACAATTAAATAAAACATTGGGAAATTAATGGATTTATTTGTGACAGGCAAATAAAAACTGGTCCAATGTTGTGAATGTTGTCAATGTTTTAGAAAACCCAAAATGACCTGTAAACGTCGTAAAACTTTAATTTCACGTTGTTCTAGTGAATGGAAACCGATAAAACTTTCATTAACTATAATACTAATTCTCTATATTATGACATAATTGAAATATCAGTATCTTGTGTAATTTCAGAAATCTTATATTCAAGTTTTTGTAAAAAATGAATAAAAATGGCAACTGCTATAATTAAATAATAAAAAAAAATTGTAAATGTACCCATTTATATGATAAAACTATATGCTAAATAATAAAAACAAAATAAAATATTTATAAGTATGTAATTAAATATCCAATTAATTTATTACTATTAATTGAGTGAAAATACCGAGATCGTTGCCGAATTGTGCAAAATGGTGTTAAAAATTCTCAACTTCAAAAGCTTTTTTTGAAGTACGCGCAATCTTTCATGACCCAACATTTTACAGATTTAAATATTTTATTTCTCTATTGGGAATTTTAACTACGTATAGAGAGCGCTATAAATGGAGGATATACGGTACTAGTCAGTGTCAAAAATTGTGTTTAAAATGCAAAGTACCGAATATAGAAGTTCATATTTTTGCCACCAAAGGGCGACCGGCAAGCGGAATCTAAAAATTCAGAATACATATTGTATTAATATATCAACGTTGCAGCACGTTCCACCCAGAGAACGTTTGTTTAAGCAGTCATTAATTTAAATAACGAATTTTCGTTTTCTGTTTTTTTAAATTTTTTTAACTGCTCAAAAAATAAACATTTTTTTAATATGCAGGATTAATTTAGTTTATAATAAAGGTATTTGAACTCTACGTTTACAATTAAAATTAGAAAAAAAAAATGAATGGTAAGAAAACACGGTTTAAAAATTACATTGGTCTAGAACAAAATTAGCTCAAATAAAACAATATAGTCTTTTTAATGATTTTTGTACACTGAATTCAAATCTGCAAATAATATTTTTTTATTACATCAGCTTTTCAAATTATTCAAATTTAAAATTTAAAAAATCCTAAAAAAGGTCATTATTTTTTCATGTTATTTTTCTACAAGTGTGAAATTGGGGTAGACCGATGTTTTGTTTCTATCAAATAGTCTAGGGTCTAGGATGTCAGTTTGCTAATAAAAACTATAGTTCATTAGTTAGAAACAAGAGTTTCTTATTTCATACCAAACGTGCAATATGTTTTTGAAAAATAATTTCTTGCACAACCTTTTAGATTTTTCCCCCAAAATGTCGGTACTGTATCTTCCCATAAAAAATATGTTTTGTCCTTATACATATATTCAACTGACTATATAACTCATTGAATTCAGATCCAATCAGAACGCTTTATTTTGACACGCGCCAAAGTTTTCAACTGAGAAATTTTTGACGTAACTGATAAAACTTATGGGAGTGAATCTGCACTGGCGGGATGGGCGTTTAAGCTTGGTATTTCAGAAACCATTGTCAATTTTATGTTAAAAGATTCAAATAAATTAGATTATTAAATATTTTTTCATTTGGAAATTTGAAGTGGTTTATTTTATCCTATAACTTCTAAACGCAACAAGTAATCAAAAAGGTTAAAGAGAGCAAAAAGTAAAAAAGTGAATACTTAATTTTTTTCATTACTATGATGTTGTACAAAAAAGTTAAAAAGGGTTCAATGGGTTCAATGGGTTCAAAGGGTTAATTCACCCGAAAAACTTCACCCTAACTTTTTTTTGGAAATTTGCTAATTCATCTCAAGGCGGCTGCCAATAGCAAGGTATGTACAAAATTTGAGCAAATTATTATTAAAAATGTAGATTTTATGTTAAAAAATTGAAAAAAATGAGTAAACTTCAATGCGCTGCATTTTCGAAATGGAACATTTTAGCGAAAAAAAATATTCTTACTTTTTGTCTTAAAATTGGTTCAAAAATCCATTCCTAGATTATTCGACACTTGTTCAGAAACACCCTGTATATGATAATATCTCAAAAACCTACAAGAACTATATGATTTTATTGCAGAGCCAGGACTTGTTTATTTTTTTGTAGAACAGATGCTGGGTACCTGGTACCTGATTCGAATAGTTTTAGTTTCTAGATGTGAGCATATGTATATCGATATGCTGTCATTGGTAATAAAACGTATTTAATTTCATCAGTGTACAAAAGTGGATTCCAAATTGCATCACTTGGAAAGAAATGGTTAATAGATTAATTATTATTATTTTTAATAAAATAATATGATCAAAAATTAGTAAATTTTAAAATTTTCGATTTTTGCTGAACATTCTTTAAGATAGTAGACATAGTATACTATTTGAAATTATTAATCGATTTTAACAGATGTTCTCAAAAGAGGATGCTTGACACAATGGGTTAAGATAACCAATTTTCTTCAAACATTTTGGCTAAAAATGCCTCCCTGGCAAGTTACACCCCGTTAAACTACACTTAAAAAAATTAAAATCAGCGTAAATTTCTTCTCTATGAAAATAAAACGAGAAAATTTTAGACTCAATGATGGTATTGTTGGTTTGGAATTTCTCATTCCTTTTACCTTAGAATTTTAGAATTGTCTACTTTTTGCATATACAGGGTGTCTCATTGAAAACTTGAAATGTCGATTATTTGATAACGTCGATTTTTGATTTGAGGGGGACACATTATAAGGCCGATTTAAGCACTCTCACTCCCCTTAAGCGGGGGGCCTTAACCCCCAAATTTCTTAAAGGGCAAGAGGGGTTGAGTAATATATTATTTTAAAGCTGCTTATAATTGGAATTCAACGGGGGTCCTTTCTAAGACTCTCCTGCAGTAGTGGGAAATTTCAGCGTCCCCGACTTGATTCAGTTCATGTTAGGTTGGAAATCCCATATATTGGATGAATTCACTATAAGAGTATTTTACAGCAGTACCAAAAAGTTTATATTAGCGCCATTTAGATGTAATTAAAAAATATATGTATATATCAAAAGATAGTTTAAAGTAAAAGTAACGCATACAATTCATAACTACCTTATTATTTAGAATTTTCAAAAACGGCGAAAGATGTGACGCATTGTTTTTAAAAAACTTTATTTTGAACTTAAAAGAATTTTTTTTCTCGGTTGTCATGACGTCACTATGACGTCATCATTTTTTTATATGGGTTCATATGGTCTTTATAGTATACAGGGTGTCCCATTTGACGTTGGACTGTATGGATATCTTTGTCGTTATTGGAGATAGAAACTCGGTTAAATGGACAAAGTAGTAGAGATTTTGTCGAATATTAATAATTCATTTACAAAAATTTAAATATTGCATCGTTCCAACGCTATCTTGAAAAAACAAGAAAATGCGATTTTCAAAATATGGCTGCATTGTACACAAGGAATTGTCTGTATTAAGTCAAAAAAATTTTTTGGTACCACCGAAAATAACGAAGTTATAGCCATATTTTGAAAATCTTTATACTTGCGCCATCTCAACCCATAAAATAATCCATCAAAAGATGTCATAGTGACGACATGTCATCCTTGAAAATTTGCCTTTATGTTCAAAATACAGATTTTTTGGTACTGCTGTAAAACACTGTTAGTTGGGTATTATTTTACGCTATAAAAAACATATCAATACGTTTAAAACAAATTATGACGTCATAAGGACGTCATGTCAACCGGGATAATTTTTCTTGTGTTCAAAATAAACATTTTCAAAAACAAGGTGACACGTTTTTTAAAATTCCAAATAATAATGTAGTTATGAATTTTATGCGTTACCCTGCATATGTCGTAGGCCGTAGGCATAATGTAATATTAAGCATTTTGTCAAAATGCCAAGGTTTTTCTCGTGTTTTGACTATGCAAATAATAAAAAAACTAGTCAAAACGTGCGTACCCTGAAAATAAATAAACTAATTTACATCAGACACAAGTAAAACAAAGGGAAATTGAATATCAAAGGAAATATTTAACATTTAACACTTATTAAAAAAATATATTTATTGGTGCAAGTCATACTTGCATGAAGGACAGATTTTAAATTTTAAAACAAGCGCATCTTTTTGTACTGTATCGTTTAGTATTTAGTACCAGACTTGCAGGTACATTTCTGTTTTGACTCTATGTTAACCATGGTACGCAAATCATAAAATACCTATAAATAAGCTTTAATTCCGGTTCTTGTGTATTGACTGGGCAAAAATAAAATTTTGACAAGTCAAAAGTCGAGCTTAACCATTTGCTGGCTTTTTATAAATTACCTAGTAATTTTGACAAAATACCGAATATTCCATTATGCCTGCGACATATACATTTACCCTAATATTACAGGCAGTACGATTTGTTATATTGAGTAAAGGAGGTACAATCTGTTCAATCATTTTTTCTCAGATAGGTTGACGGTTACACCTGACTTAGTAGAGTTATTAGCGGAAACAACAGGATACTTACAGTTGAAGTAAGTACAGCATGATAATTGGAACCGTTTAACGTTTGTTAAAATAATTAATTGGAAGTGCAAAAATTTTATATGCACCGCTGGGGCTGGAGCAAACTGCATTTAATCCTTCATGTCATTGTTGCCCTCGACTACATCTCGGATAACAATTTTCACATTCAGGATTAAATCATTCACTTGATTCATAAGTAACTATTTAGATGTTTAACCAAAACTAAAATTCACTACTCACATAAATCGATTTTGTATTTAACCGAGAAACCCTTGCATTTACTTAAAAAACTGCCCTCGATATTTATAAAGAAGCTCCAACCTCGAAATATAAGATATCGAGTGTTAATAAGAAGATTGTTTCAACCATATTTTGCCATTTCTCAATCATTGTAAAGTTGCTCCCAGCTCGAAGTAGGACAAAGAATACGCGATCGTGATTACTTTTGTCCTACTTCCAGCTGGGACCAATTGTACAAATGATAATTCAGTATATCCATTTGGATTTTGAAAATTATACTAGTAAGTACAAAAAAATCTTTATTAATTATGTATTTTGACCATCATTAAGAAGCCATCAGCAGCCTTTTTTTCAAATGGCACCCCCTACTTTTGTAAACATAAATGGGATCTTCACTTTATACTGAATACAGTATGTTTTTTTTTACTATTTTTGATATACAGAATGTGAATGTGTATTGTGAAAATTTTCTTGGATTTGAATCCCCAATGTCAATAAAGATATCTTTCGAAGGTGGCTTTGTTCATATGTATAAAACAATGAATAAAATCGTTTTTATTATTTTAAAAGCGTGTGTACAATGTGCAGGAGCAGCCAATATTTAACATTAATTATAAACTATTTTAGTGCTTAATTTATCATAAAATAAAAAATAAGCTTAATTTTATACCACTTTTTTAAGTGAGTAACGTGTTGTCGTATTCAAAATATAATTGATATCCAATTTCTGTTAACAAAAGTAGGGGGTGCCATTTAAAAAAAAGTTGATGATGGGTTCTTAAGAGTGGTCAAAGCGAATAATATTTCAAGCATGGAATTGAAATTTGATGTCATTAGAAGCTTTTTTTGATTTAATTTTTTTATCTCTTCACTAACGGAGCTAAGGCCTGTAAACTGAATCTTGGTACACCCTGTATAGTATTGAAAATGTGTATGATGTGTACAAATATTAGGATAACGTTATCTACATTCCCGAGTGTGGCCACAACGGATATTGGGATTATCTAATTATAACTCTATTGGTTATTAAATCATTTGTGATTTATTTTCAGATATATGGAGATGATTTTTATAAATACCTTTAAAGTTAGAACAGGTAGTTTGATTGAATTATATTATGCCTGGTGATTCATTTAGCCTGGAATATGGAATATCTCGAAAAATATGCATCGCACAGAAAAATTGGGCAAATCGAAACTTTAATACCTCCGAGAGAGGCATATGTTAGTACTAAATTACTCCCACCCCCACAACCACTGGGGCCCGGGCCGGCGGCAAATTTGAATCTTAAATACGAACACCTATTTTTATCGCAGATTCGGATTCAACGTCAAAAGCTATGTACGATTTGTCCGAAAACATATTTTCTATTCGCGACAGATGGCGCTGTAATCACAAAAAATTGAACAGATATCAAAAGAATTCGTGATGGGTTATGCTAAAAGTAGTTTATTAACAAACGAGCAACCGTACTATCATTGAATAGCCCGTCGAAAAATACTAAATACATGTTTATGTGTTTTTTGATTTCTGTTCAATTTTTTGTGATTACAGCGCCATTTGTCGCGAATAGAAAATATTTTTTCGGACAAATCGTACGTATAGCTTTTGACGTGGAATCCGAATCTGCGATAAAAAATAGGTGTTCGTATTTAAGATTCAAATTTGCCGCCTGCCCTGCCCCCAGTGGTTGTGGGAGTAATTTAGTACTAACGTATGCCTCCCTCGGAGATATTAAAGTTTCGATTTGAAATGAATCACCCGGTATATTATATGTAACATCTAAATACGAGTTTTGCAAAATTTAATTAAAAAGGTTTGGTAAAATGCGTTTTAATTTTTGTTAAACTATTTAATTTTAAAATTATATATGTATTTCATGGTCTTATTTTTGACCACTCGAATTTATAATAATATACATTTAATGTAATTAATACATATGTTGATGTCGTAGGAATGCTTTTAGGAAAAAGTAAAAATTAATTAAAACAAAAATAGTCTATTTTAATTGCTATGCAATTTGCAGATGGGACAATGAATTTATCGGTGAAACGTGACAGTCTCCGGGGACCTTTGTGCATTGTGTGCGACCCCAGACCAGCCCCGAGGCTCTTATATTGGCAAACCGCTAAAACACGCACCTGGTAAACTGATTGATTCGCAAAAACAAGCTTCAATTTATCTATCAAACTAAAAGTCTATTGCGGATAAGAGGAATTTTTCTAAATAAATACAGTCAATAAGATTACGTTGGGAGTGGCAAAACTTACTGCACCCCTTCCGTTCCATTATGTGGTGAGTGCCAAAGAAATTTACGTTTATTTAATGAGGGCAGTCCGCTAAGTGAAAAATATTATGCGGCGATTGACGTGAATATTCATGAATAATGTAAGTTTATGGAGTGTAGGACAAAGAAAATGGGGACAAAATAAAATAATCTAGATAATAACCATAAATATCCTTAATATACATAATCTGTATGATAGGAATGAAAGAGAACGGTATACAACCCTAATAAAGCAGAAACAGCATTCCCGCTCCGTTTTCCCTTGAATTCACTTGCTTTTCCCAGTCCTATGATGACCTAATGAAATTCTATGAGGCATGGCGATGAAATATAACACGACCGTTTGCATCTGTATGGTACTCAAATAAGCATGCCGCACTAACAGCACGGAATAGGCGCCAAACAAAACTCAATTCAATATCAAATCAAAGATGTTCTCCCGCTATCAACTATCAAATAACCATAAAACACTTCAACAGATTTCTTCAAGACGTCGTTATTTGTTATTCTGTATTCATCCTACCGCTACGTTTTATCGGTTTCAGTTGCCCTTTTATATCCCATATTTATTTGAATCAATTAATTTAAAGCGATCAAAGGAAATTGAAGTAGCATGATTACTAATCGCCCTAAACAAAAATTATATTTAATCTGCACTTAGGGGTGCTTAAAATATATAAGTGCTAAGGCCTGTAGCTTAAAGCTACAAACGTAATATAATAAAGCAATTGAGGGTAATTGTAACAGTTTCTTCTAACATGAATGAGTTATTGTAGGCAATCTCCTCCGATATAAATAAGACGTCCGAATACGCAGCTTCCGATTCGGGAATGAACGTACTTTTGCAGGAAGTAGAAAGTGAAGGGAACAGGAAGGCGGATGTTGGAAGCATAGGGCAACTAACGCCTTTACAATGTCTGCAATCACGAATTCAACCAAGTGTGGTCAACACAATTTCTTTACTATTCTATTTTCCATCTTACCCCATCGCACTTTTCATTTCAATTCCAATTTAATTTATATTTTTCTCTAGAGTTCTTTTAACTAAATAGGATAGTAAAAAAAGAATGTCCTTTACGTGATAAAAAACATTTAAAACCATAACCCTTATCCTCTAACCTAGGGGCTGGGATCAATATAGTAAAATTTACGATCCGCATTCAATGGAATCGTGAACATTTGGGATCTGATTCTTATTGCTCCCAACCAAATCACTTATATCATCCTTGAACAAGTCACTCACTACTCAATCCCGTCCCAGCTGATATCCGGATCGTATATTACATGAAACTGGAAAGCAAATAAATTACTCTTTATTTTCTGGCAAATTTAATAAATACAAATGCAAATTGAAAAATGTTATCTGTATTTAGCTATTCTACCAAAATAATATTTTTGCTATTCTTATTTTATTTTTATTATACACTGTGATTCAACATTGTACCACATCCTCTGAAGGGCAGCTATTTGTTGAGATTTAAAATTTAGTATGAATAAATGATGCAGTCAGGATACGTATTCGTAATTTTTTTGCATAGTTTTAAGGAGAGGTGAGGATAAATATTGTCATGACTTTTTTATGGTTAACTTTTACAACATTTGTTTTTGTTTTTAATTTCAAATTAATGTTCCCTCTTTATTTCTGAACAAAACGGTAGATACTCCTCTGTTAAGTCAGTAGAATCCACCGTTTTTGAAGAAAATACAATTTACCATTTCTCCCCTGTGAAACAAAATCAGCCACATGCTTATATGAACTTTTCTTTCTATTTTATTTCTTAAAATTAGAAATCTGCCCTTGAGACTATGAGGTATAAAATTACAGTCCTTATAAAGGCATAATTGGAATGAATTATCAAAATGCCAACTGACATTTATCCAATTATCGGGGGTAAATAAATTAGAGGTTGAGCTTTTCTTGGAGATTGTTGCTTTTAAACGAAAGTTTGGTTGTCCCGGTAATGACTAGAGAATCAAAGTCATGAAAAAATCGTGACAGCGTTGCTGGATCGATTTTTTCTATGATCTTTGATTCGATAGTTATTATCCTCCAAAGGAACAATTAACAAAGCTCAACCACCAGTTTATTTTGGGAAGATTAATAAACTACTCAACATTTTTGTATGAAACACGAAAATGAAAGCAGCTAGGAGAAGAAGTCGAATAAGAGTCACACGCAAGTTAGAACCAATCAGAATGTACTTGCATTTTAAGAGCGAAAAATTCATACAGGGTGACCAAGTCATCTGCCCACGGTCTATAGCTTCTTTGCTATAAAACATATCGACTTGCGGTTTTCACCAACATATAGATACATGCATACCCTACAATTTAAAAATATTTTCGATATATACAAGGTGTCCCATCATGGCCTACTGAACCAAAGTTATAATTTTTGAAATGGAACACTTTTATACTTTGTATAAACTTTTATGGAGAAGTGATTTTTCAAAAATTGATCTTTTTTGGCTTAAATGGCAAATATCAGCAAAACGAGTGATGATAGACCCATAAAAGTTTATACAAAGTATAATTATTTTTTGATAAGGAATCCAAAATTGTCACAATATACTGGGTATATAACTTTGTTTCAGTAGGCCATGATGAGACACCCTGTATATATCGAAAATATTTTTAAATTGTGGGGAATGCATGTATCTATATGTTGGTGAAAACCGCAAGTCGATATGTTTTATAGCAAAGAAGCTATAGAACGTGGGCAGATGGCTGGGTCACCCTGTATATGCTTTTTCGCTGATATAATGCAAGTAGCTTTTTGTCCCGGTAAAATGTTATCTCTAACATTTTTCAGTATAAACGTCATTATTAGACAATACGAACCAAATCTGGTATTTTGATTGGTTCTAAAATGAGGTGTTTATTAAGAAGATAGTCAGCAAAATGTTTGAAAAGAGTACTTTTCACTACCAAAAATTGATTTTTCGGCTTTTAGTCAAAAATTTAACAAAAACGCTACTCGTTGCCTTCAAATTTAATTTATTTTTCGAATAGAATTTTCGTTTTTCAAGTACATAAAACCTATAATATATTATAGGAGTGTACTTTTGGAACAATGATAAAAACGATTTTTTCCTAAAGTACGCATCAATATTAATTAGTCTATACATGTAGCGTGTGGCAGAAAATTTCATCGCGATTAGTTACTTCACATGAATTTTATTGTCTTATAAATTATAAAGGTTGATTTATAAGTAAAAGTAAAAAAATTAAATAGGATGTACATAAAACATAATAACCCGAAATCGATGTTTATACGTCATATTTTTTAATAAATTTCGAAGTGACATGTACTTTAAAAAAATAGTTCATTAAAATTACCTTTTTAGAATTAAATAAATAAATTAAAACGAAGAGACCGGTACACGATCCAATCAAATTTAAAGATTACAAGAACACAGCATTTAAAGTAAACGAAAGACGGTGAATACGGGTTATAAATTATAACTAATAAATCTTGAAAAACTCCTGAAAATTCATACATATACATAATAGGATATAGGATAGCAAAAACTCGTTTAATGTAGCTTATTGATGAATTTTGAGTTTGAAAATAAAAAAAATTACGGACGACCGCGACTGTAAGAATTTTTATAAAAGATATAAGATACATATATATAAAATAAATAAAACATACAGTATTGGAAAAAAGTAGAGCAACATTTCCTTTTTTTTCTAAAATTTTTAAAAATAGTGAAATTAATGTATAATTTTAACACTCAGTATTTAGTATCGAATTTATAAAGTTGATTTTAAAATAAATTTCTTTGAAAATTCAAATATTTCTAAAGAATTTTTATCATTCGCGCTTTATTGTTGGAAAAAAGTAGGGAAACATGTGAAACATTTTATTATAATAAACAAAATAATGAAAAATTTTATTTCACATTTTATGGTTATCCATCATACCGCGAGGAATAAAAATTTCAAAAGAAATTAAAAATTTGATAATTAGTGATTTTAATAAAAAAAAGTGTCACAAGCTAATATTTCTAGAAAGTATTCGCTGCATAGATGCATTATATCCAGAATTATAAAAAGGTATAATGAAAGTGGAACAGTAGATTTCAAAAAAAGTCTGAACGGCCACGAAAAACAACATTACGTGAAGATAGAGCGCTTATAAATATTTAAAAACAAAACCCATTTTTATCTTCAAACCAAATTAAGGCCCAATTTGGTAACAATCAGTTTTCAAATATTACATCACGCACTGTCAGAAATAGACTAAGTGAGAACAATCTTATAGCTAGAAGACCGGCAAAGAAACCTCTACTTTCAAAGAAAAACAGACGTGTCCGAATTAATTTGCTCAAGACCACATTAATTGGACTTTGGAAGATTGGAATAGGGTAATATTCAGTGACGAATCAAAGTTTAGCTTGATAAGTAGTGATGGAATACAATATGTCCTGAGGGCAGAAGATTACATCCCAAATATGTTCGACATACAGTAAAACATGGTGGTGGATCCGTAATGGTTTGGGGGTGCTTCTCTGATTTCGGAATGGGCCCCATTCATCGTATAAATGGCATAATGGATCGTTTTGTATATAAAAATATTTTAGAGAACGTTATGGTCCCATATACTGACAGCACTATCCCATTACGTCACTTCTTCCAGCAGATAATGATCCGAAGCATACATCAAAGTTTGTAAAACAATGGTTTGCTGAAGAAAAAATTAATTTATTGAAATGGCCATCACAATCTCCGGATTTTAATCCAATTGAAAACCTTTGGAGTATTTTGGATAACAAATTCGCTATAAAACTTACAAAAATTTTGACGAACTCTTTTCAGCCCTTCAAAATGCTTGGGATGAAGTAGATCCAATTTTAATGAATAATCTTTTAAAATCAATGCCCAGAAGATGTGTTTATATGAATAAATAATAAGTTTCTAATTGTTGCTCTACTTTTTTCCAGCCTTATTACTAAATTATTTTACTAACCCTGCAATTTTTATTTTTATTTAATAAAAAAATTATTAAATAATGTAGATTTAAAGCATTTTTATTTTGAAATATTAAAGTTATTTATTACAGAATATTATAACCTATATTTTAAGAAAATGTAAATGTTGCTCTACTTTTTTCCAATATCATCCTATATATTTCTACAATCTACAAAGTAAAATGATAATAATATACATAGTTATAAACATAATATAATAATAATAATAATAACTCAACACATCGGTGCTTCCAACATCACTTTATAATAATGTATGTATTAATTTTTCTGTAGATATTATGTTCTTATTTAAATTACTTTTAAATAAAGCACAAAATATGTGTGCAAAACTGAAATCTATGTATTTATTCTTATGTCAAAGAAATAATTCGAGCTATTTTATTGTAAAAATTGAATTGAGGCGCTATCTAGCGATGAAAGCTCTAAGTTTAAAGACCCAAGGTAGCTGTAAAATAAAATGTTTCGTCTCCTAATTTATTAAATAATTCTTTATCAATGTTGTATACTTTGGATTTATCGATTTAAATTAAGTAAAAAATGGGCGGATTTATGGCGTTTTAAATAATAATGCTAAGTGTAATTGTAAATAAAAGTTATTAACATTTTAAAAGACTTCATATTTACTCTCTACATTATATATTTTCAAAGTAATGTTTAACCATCCAAAATCCATAATCTTATTATGTTAAAAATTAAAATTATTTTTTAATTTAAATTAAAATTATTTTTTTAATTTTTACGGTTAATTCACTCGCTTGATTTTGAAATATGCTTGAATTAGAGCGCTTTTGGTATTAAAATATGTTCCAATTTTTTTGCTACACTAAAAATTGTTATGGCTAGTAATTTTTATCATTGTGGGCTAAAGAAAACAATTAAACGTGCCCGACAAAGAGGGAAAACTTTACCCATGCACACTATGAATAACCAAGCTCCTTGAGATTTTTATGCTTTTATCTTTTTTCTTGTTAAAAGCATAAAAAGGTAGCAAGAAACGTTTAATGTTTATAAAGTATTTTTTGCTGCTCCTGCATAACTAGTTGAGTCACCCCAACAAACATTTAAACTGGGCCAAAAGCTGCATTTTTCTTTTTTCGTGATTAGTAAAGGTTCGATAAAAAATTTAGGGTGCCGTAAACTTTTCAAAAAAAAGCATCGTTGTGTTCTTTAACTTGTGATAATGCAAATATCAAAAAATATACAGGGTTCCATTAAAAAAAGTGGAATAGCCTTCGCTCCAATTACAATCTATAAAGACAAAAATAATTTCTGGTTATGCACACAAATAAACCGTACAATTTTGTAATTTAAGTTTTTCTCCTATCTCTTGAAATGAATGATATATCTACCGGTTTCACACTAAAAACTCACCCTGTATAAAAATACAGGGATCAGAAAAAGGCCCGCTAGTAATTGATTTTAACTTTTTGATGAGAAATTGTTTTATTTAAAAGTTGTATGCATACCTATTAAAGTACAAATTACTATGTCTAGGAAAAAAGGAAATAAAAAATTACATTAATCAAGCGATTTCGCTAAGATTATTATTTTTTTAGACTAATAACATTACTCCTAAAAAATAGGACTAAATTAATCTGCATTTAATAAAAATTAAGAAAATAATAATGAATGAACATTACAAAATTTTCTTTTCATATCTTTTATTTTTGAGTTAAATTCAATTGCAAATCATTTAGTTTTGTATTAATTTACAGTACAATTTACATGTATAAATTTATGTTGATAAATAAAATTAATATATAAAATTATCTATATTCATTAAACTTAAATGATATTTATTTAAATACAGGGTGACCCAGTCATCTGCCCACGGTCTATAGTTTCTTTGCTATAAAACATATCGACTTGCGGTTTTCACCAACATACCGGGTGGAAATGAAACTAGGGCCACTCCTGGCATTTCTTTATTTATGGAAATAAAAAATTAAAATTTTAGTATATTATATGATCTAAGAAAACAAATCTTATGGATCGAATAAATTTTTAATTTTACTTCCGGTTTATCAGGAAATGGCATCCACTTTCTTATTTTAAATATAACCCCCTGATTTTTTCTACGTAAAATCAAACATTGGTTAATTTTAAGTATGTTTATGACAAAAAATATTTTTTTTCAAAACTTTAAGAAAAAAATTTGAATTTTTTTTGGTAAAAAATTTGAGTAAAACCTACAAAAACTATTTTTAAACATACATATGGGATATCACAGTAACCGGAAAAAAAAACCCTCTATTTAATTAGGGGGTGGCCCTTATATCATCCCATTTAAAAAAGTAAAGATATTTCCAAAAAACGCTTCTTGAAAATTAAAAACAATAATATCTCAAGAACGGTGAAATAAATTTTATAAATTACAATTTATTTTACGTAATTGTATTATTTAAAAATAGTTTTTGTAGGTTTTAATCAAATTTTTTACCAAAAAAAAATTCAACATTTTTTCTTAAAGTTTTGAAAAAAAATTTTTTTTTGTCATAAACATACTTAAAACTAACCACTGTTTGATTTTACGTAGAAAAAATCAGGGGGTTGCATTTAAAATAAGAAAGTGGGTGCCATTTCCTGATAAACCGGAAGTAAAATGAAAGATTTATTCGATCCATAAAATTTGTTTTCTTAGATCATATAAGATACTAAAATTTTAATTTTTTATTTTCATAAATAAAGAAATGCCAGGGGTGGCCCTAGTTTCATTTCCACCCGGTATATAGATACATGCATGCCCCACAATGCTCTAAAACAGATGAACATTTTGGCTTGAAATTTTGTCAAAAATTTTTCAACATCGTCTAGTCTACAACTATCATGTCAAATTTAAGTTTGTGATATTTTTTATCAGGGTGCCCTATGAATCGCAAAATGAACGATTAATCAAAATTTTCGAATGGAACACCCTGTATATTTTAACATCACTCGATGACATTTTTTACAAGCTTTCTATTGATATAATGTTTGTATGGTCGCTTATCAATGGTTTAGGAGATATTAATATCCAAACTGAGAAACAGTGAAAAATCGGTTTATGGCAACGTGCAGTACCAACTCGGCATTAGGACTAATCTTAGGAGCGGATTTGAAGAACACGTGCATTTTTGCTTACATAGATAAAAATTGTACTTATGAAAGTATTTACATGTATAAATACAAATACAAAATAAATACAAGTACTTTCAAAATGTATTTAGATATAAATATAAATACTTTCTAATTATTTTCAAAATATTTAAATATAAATCCTTCCCCAAAAATTTTAAAAGTATTTAAATATAAGTACATACTTAAAAAAGTAATTAAATATTGTTGTTTAAATACATTCCTAACTTAGTAACAAAATAACCGCAAAATATTCATAACATTATGATTACGTTTAGTTCGAGCAGGTCAAGCCAGCGAATTCGGGCTTGATTTGACCTTTTACATGTATGTACTTCAAATGGTAGAGGTAACTCTGAAATCTGGTACATAAACCATAAACCGTTCTATTCAAAGTACTTAAATGGTAAACTAAAATGTTAATTTTAATTATAGGAAGGAATACATACACCATGGATAATTACATTATCTCTATGTTAAATCTAAAATTTTAAATCTTAGGTCTTAAATCTCTGAGCATGAATAGAGAGTAAATGATATACAAAATATAATTTGAGAAGTAGTTCAATTTACAATTTCGTTCTTAGCCGAATATTAAAGTAAAATTCTTATTTCCTGGCTGTTCTATGGGTTTTATTTTCAAATCCAGATATTACAAAACCGAATACTCATAACCAACCCCTTAACAGCAAACCCTTTGGATCTAATTTTAAGAAGAACAGTTTAATTTTCTATATTTTAGTCGTTTGGTACAAATAAATAATAAATAACTTTGTAGATACAGACTGTCTGAAACAGTTTTATTTAACTTCTTATATTTGCCAAACAGCTAATATTATATTAAAATGAAATCTGTGAGTTATGGCAAAATAATAAATTTAAACAATTCTGGTAAATTTAGTTTTTCGAAGTATTAGTAGTTAATGTACAACCTTTTAAAAGATTAACTTTCGCTTAAGAACAAAAAGCTCACGTGCTTGTATCTATGTAATAGTCTAGAGGTAAATAATAATCCCCGTCATTATTAAAGCTTATATTTATATCTCTTATTTCCTAGATAACCCCCTAATTGTACTTGATCCTTCAAAGATATTGTGTTCTTCTACATAGATGTCTCTTTTTGATGTTAAAGCTTATAACGTAATAATATAAAAAACCCTTATTATCGAGGTTTATTTTTCTCTACAGAAATTCATGCTGAATATAGATAAAAATTTAATTTCATTGTATTGACGTGTAAACCATTTGATGACACTTACAACTGTTCATTTCTGGTGAGGTTTTTTTTTCTGAACGATCACAAATAATTTAAATCAATCAATTAAAAATTTGCTCCTCGCCAATTGTGGTTGTTAAAACGTTTCCATTTGTGAACACTTGTAAAAATGTAAAAAGTGATTATGTAGTGGCAATATTAGAAAGGGGGTTACCCAACTGTCATATGTTAGTAACAACAGATGGAGTTGGGGTGTAATAGCGTACACACTTCCTACCTCCCTTCGCCGCCTCGCCGCGTTATATGGTAATATGTGAACCGATGCGATGCGTTGGCATTAGTTATGAATCACAGGTATTAATCCCTTTCTGTGCACACCTGTTCTTATATTAGGTAACTCATAAGTACATATGTATAATTTTTCAGTGAAAGTCAGCACCATTTAATAGCTAAGATTAGGGGAAACCCTCATTCATTTTTTTTTTCATTTGAAAAATAAATTATGTCAAAATAAATATTAATACTTCAATTGATAATGTATTAGGATTATTAATTATACTCAAAATCATCCACTATTGGAAGAAAGCTTTAACAAATTTCCAACGACTGAACATATTGCAAAAGGTTGTCCTGTAGATCTATCTAAACATGCTTAATCACAGGAACGATACTTAATATTTTTCCCGGCCATCACTATCACCCCAAGCCATATTTACCTACCCTTATGAGAATATTGTAGAGTTAAAACGACAAGGCAGCATAATATAATTAGCGTAATTGGAGACCATTTTTGCTAAATTTACTTCTTTGGAAACATTTTTATTTTGAGTACAACCGATCGATTAGTGAAGTACTCGGTCAAGTCCAGAGCAAACTGGTTTATTTGTATGCATAAAAATATATTGGCTAAATTCAAAATAGGTAGAGTTTTAGAATTGGACCACACTGTTATTGCAGGTTTTCAATTGCTTAAATTGTATTTCAAAAATCCAGCTTTACATTTTTTGAGCGAGATTTTTATCAAAATTTATAATGATTTCTCAGTAATGATTATGTACTAAAACGATTCAAAAACCTCAAATTTGTGGAGTACATATTTTTTTAATTTTCTGGGGCGATGAAATGGGCGCTATGGTAGTATAAGGGGTAGTTCCACACTTTTTTCAACCCAAACACTTGCATTTTAAAATTCATTGTTAATTGTCTCCCTTGTATAAATCTACGTGCTTAGGGGAGGGCAAATTTAATCCGTGCCTAAAAACCGAACCGACCCGAAATTATGTTTGGGTCGGATATCATAACGCAATATTTTTAAAAGACTATCAGCAATTTTTCAGGGTATCAGATATTTATAACCCGGTTTAGGTATCAATTAAAATGCACTCATTGGGTCACGACAAAGTGCTATAGAATAAACAGGTGGTTCTAAGGGTTGTATTATCATTTTCGAAGATTAAAAATTATTTTGAATTTGTCTTTGAAAATCAAAACAGTTCTTTTATTGCGGTGTTCACCTTAATTCTTTATGTAATTCAGTTACAATTTGTAATTAGTTCTGATGGAGAGTGCCCTCTTATTTTATAAAGCTCTGGCCCAAGAAAAATTTCCCCTCATTTTTTGTGCAAATAGATGTTTGACAAATTCTTCTACTTTTTGATATCTTCAGTTGAAAATTTGAAACTTGTGTAACAGGGTGAACATAAAATTTGATGATGCATGCGAAAATTTGGATAAATAATAAAAAATAAAAAGTTACTGAGAAGAATTTGAGTTTCTCTACAAATATGGTGAGATGATGGATGATGAGTCGAGACTAGTCTTAAGAGTCATTTTTTGAGTATGCTAAATAGGGTGCCACGCCCCCATAAATAACTCATAAACTACTTAATTTTTTTGTGCCAAATTTTGGTAGCATTAAAAAGTATTTATAATGAACAAAATCGGACAAAAGAATTAAAAAATATTAACAGTAAGTGTATTTTTAAGGCCCTTAAAGTATTCCTACTTTACAGTAAAATTATTCAAAAACCAATCAACGCCCGATGTTAAACTTGTCCGAATTTGTTAAGCCATAAAATATGAATCGATTAGTACCATAAACATGCCAAAGAAAAATTTCTTTAATTAGTTATTCGTGGGATACGAAACGTTGTTTTTGAACAAAAGTTGCCCAATTTAAACGCAGCAACAAAAAAATTAATAAACATAAATAATATGTACAATAGTTTTCAATTATTATGTAAAACTGTGTATATTGTTGTTATTATTTATTTAAATTGGATATTTAGTTTTTAAATCGGTGAGCGGCGCAAGTAACATAAATGACCCTTAATTCGCTTTTATCAATCTTCGCGCTTAAACAGAGCCGTATAGTCCATTTTATTACTAGATCACCTTTTCAGGAGAAATTCCCACTCAAATATAGACAGTTCTTCCAATTGCTTCTTCGTGTAACAATACTAAAAGCACTTAGTTATTTAGTTATACTGTAACTAAATGCTTTTAGTGTTGTTAGACCAAGACACAATTAAAAAAACTATTAATGAAATGGACTTTAACTATGTTTTTGGCCCCCTTGGCAAATACCTAAAATGGCGCCCTTTTAATGGAGAAAAATTATGATTTCGGAGAGTTCACCCAGTAAACACAGATGTAACAATTATATAACATATACATTATATTTAAATAATATGGTAACATTACAAATATATATATATATATATATATGTTACAGTGAAAGTGTATAATCAGTGATTGTTAACAATCACTAGTGAATGTAAACATTCACTAAATAGTCAGTGGAAGTGGAAAAAATCATGTTTAAATCACTTACACTAGTGAATGTAAACAATCACTGAATGTGGTTAGTGAAAGTAAAGCAGGAACTACTTACAATTTAGACATTCCTAACCATTTCAAGTTTCAAGTTTACATTCATAATGGAAGATTTATTTAATAAAAAAAATTAAAGACGATAGGGCTATGGTAAAAGACAATAGTGTGTGGTTGTCTGAAAACAAGTATTATTATATAATTAATAAAGTCTTAAGTGCAAAATTAAAATTGAAAAAGGGATCTGACGATTAAAATTTCATAAATCCAAATGTGATATTTGATAAGTTATATTCTTAATTTGTTTAATATATGTAAATTAAATATATAGCTTTTTAGATCTCAATTCAGTTGTTGTCCGGTAAATACTCTACTAATGGAAGAAGTTCCACGTAACCAAGAAGTTTCTCTTAGGTCTGTTGCAACAATGGAATCTACAGGAACTGGCCAAGGATTTGCAAAATGTATTTGGAAAACCAAATGCGAAACTAAAAGATGTATCTGTAAAAAAATAATAAACTATGCAATTCGAAATGTCACAATTCTTTGCCATGTTGCAATAAGTAGATGTAACATATTTTTAGTTTATAAGTACCTATAAGATGTGGTTTCGAATTTCAAAACATTATTGCCAATTTAAGTAATAATATGTTTAATTTTTCTTTATAAATTTTATGAATAAAACTTTATTTAGTACTATTATTTTTTATTGGCCACATTCACTATTACCTCAAAGTGAATGTTCTCAATCCCTAGTGAAAGTTCACATTCCCTAGTAATAGTAGATTTTAAATATTTTAAATGAATTGATTTTATACTTTCACTGATGTTTACACTCACCGGTGATTGTAAAAAATCACTGCTTTTTCTACTTTCACTGTAACATATACAATATCTAAAGGTTACTTTAAAACAGGCGTAGCTAATATATTTCTTATTAATATACAAGTAATATAAAATAGATGTAATTTTCTTATATATTTTTTTACATAGAGAATATATCAAAATTATGTCCTATGAAAAATGTAACAAAAGTTAGGTACAGTTTATATAATTCGGAATATGTAACTCATACGCCAATAGGTTATATACTATATATGTAGTTATTATGTGCTTATGAATAAATAAATCATTCGCCAATAGGTTATGTACTATTTATGTATTTTTTTAGTAACAAATGCGCCATTTGTGGACGTTTGTAGACGAATGCCGAATATGCTTTGTGCTGGTTTTTGCAGTCCTACGCACAACTAAAGAACTTTGTTACTTGTTACATAACAAAACTTTGGTAACTGTTAAACTGTTACAAATAATAAACTTATTTTGTGATTCATCTGTTATATAACCAATGTTGTGTTTTATCACAAGTAAAGAATATAACAAAAGTTTTGTCTCTTTACAAACGTTAGGGATGTATCTGTTATATGATCAGAGTTACATAAATGTTACATAAATATTGGGGAATCTGTCAAGTGTTAACCCGAGTAGTTCGAAAATGAACTCTGGATGGCTCTGATAAGTTATACTCAGAGTAATATTCGGTGCTTGCCTATAAATGTGATGCATTCAATTGCAACAATTCAATTCATGATTATCGCTTATTGCGGGTCATAATTGAGAGTAAGCAGTATGGCATGCTGATAAGTCCTTATATAAGGACGAAACACATGCCCATGTCTCTGCTACTCGTGGTTTGTTACAGTCTACTATGATAATGGTAGATAAGGAATGTTCCCGTTTGATACAATGAACGAATGGACCAAATTCGTTTTATTTTAACATCAGTCCATAAGGTACATGATTATTATAGGTAATGTAAATACAATTAGGTATTGTTTATATAAATATAAAAAATATATAACACGTTTATGTAATAACTACATAAAATGTTTATGTAATAAGTCCATAGCAATGTTACATAGTTTCTACATTAAAAAGTAATATACACTTTACATCATTTCTAAATTCTATTTAGCTGACATTACCACGCTATATGCTACGTAAATTTTACATAAAAGTTGATGTACACGCTGTATAGAATTTATTTAACTGTGTTTGCCGGGCAGGTACGACCTCTAGTGGTCAATTGGTAAAGCTAGTAGTGGAGTAATAAATGTAAACCTGTTTATATAAACTTTATGTGGCTACTTGAAAAGAGCCTTTATGGTCTCGAAAAAACTTAGCAATAACATCTACGACCCCCCCCCCCCAATATGATAAGATAGAACTTTAACTGAAATCTTGACAATTGTCAAAAGCCTGTATATCCTCCCTGAATTTGTCTCATTTAGCAGTCATGGCATTGAATTGTTCAAATTCTCTAAGAAAAAATTAAGGATTGCTTCTAATTATTCTGGAAGGGTAAATCGAAGATCATCCAATATCTCTGGCATAGTTGGATGACGTCGAATACACCTCTAGAGGGCTGCGTGTAGTTTCTTCCTAAGTAAGGTACTAGTGTACTAGTCCTCGACACTGTCCTAGTATTGGACAAGCCCACGAGATTTTTCGAAATGCTAAGGAATCTATAAAATAATTAAATAATTGAATACGTTTAGCGATATCTCTTGAGAAATGTTAAAATTTAAAATAGGGAATCTGTTTTACCCCACCTTTTTGTGTGATTCTTTGTGTTGACTTCAATGGACAGTGTGCCTGAGTGTGCCTTGTGTCTATGAATCGTGCACTTCTGTAGTAAGGTAAGTTAAGCAACTCTAGAATTTAAACTTTTGATATCAAGCTCAAATTTTCGTATAAAGTTACGAGGAAACTTCTTCAATGTTTATCTTAGTTTAGTGTATAATTTGCAACTAAAAATTTTCATATTTTAGTTATAAATTATTAATTGTCAAATACTGGTACATTTAATTTAACTAAATCCCCAATCTTTGACACCAGTGTCCATAACTGGATCAAACGCGATGGCGTATTCTAATGGATTTTAAATAAATTATTGAAATGCTGTATTTATTTTCTTGTATTGTATATATTAGATAATGTGATATACAGGGTGTAACTTAAATGCACGGCAAAAATTTAAGGGGTGCTTCCTTGGGTCATTTTAAGAACATTTATACCTTAGGTGATTTTTCGAAAAACGCTTCATTTCAAAAACACACGATGATAAAAAATGCATGGTTTCTACCACATAAAGTTATTACTATGGCTACTAGACTTTTTTTCGAATATACAGGTAGATTTTACCTAATAATTTTAATTATTTATTAATCTAAATACAATTTACAATAAGTGTTCAAAATGAGAACCATTAGCTAGCAAACAAGAATCCAATCTTCTTCTCATAGATTGGCGAACTCTTTCAAAGATACCATGATTGTTTCTTATCGAATTACATTCGTTAATTATTCGAGTTCTTAGATCTTCTAAATTTTCTACCGGAGTCTGATAAATTAATGATTTCAGATGGCCCCATAGAAAAAAATCTAAAGGATTTAAATCAGGGGATCGAGGAGGCCATGGTTGTGGACCACTGCGTCCAATCCACCTATTAGGATAGTTTGCATTCAGGAACTCACGAGCAACCAAATTAAAATGCGCTGGAGCTCCATCATGCATTAGCCACATTACATTCCTCGTCGCCAATGCTACATCTTCTAACAAACATGGTAGCGATTGTTCCAAAAAAAATCCGATATGCTTCACCGGTAATCCTTGGAGGTAGAAATGCTGGTCCAATAACAATATCACCCACAATTCCGACCCAAACGTTTAATGAAAATTATTGTTGGAAACGATCTTCACAAATCTCATGTGGGTTTTCTTCGGCCCTCGAATGTCTATTGTGAAAATTCAATACTGCGTTTCTTGAAAAATTTGCTTCGTCAGTAAATAAAATTATGGTCATTAATTGAGGGATCAATAATTGAAGAAACCATTGGCAAAATTGTATTCCTGGTGAAAAATCGCGAGGTAAAACTGCCTGAACGCGTTGAATGTGGTATGGGTGTAACAACTGCTGCCTTAAAATTCTCCAAACAGTCATATTACTTACATTCAAATTTCTACCAATTTTTCGTGTAGAAGTACTTGGATCTTCTTCCACCAAGTTGAGCACATTTTCTTCCAATTCTAGCGTTCTAACTCTCATTGGCCTTCCTGGTCTCTCTCTGATCTTAAATGAACCATTTTCTCGAAGACAGTTATGAATGTTTTCAAAAGTTTTTCTATCAGGAAGACGACGGTTGAGAAATCTTTCACGATAAAAACATCTTGCTAGTAGTGCATTTCCATTAGCAAGTCCATGGGTAAAATGCATGTCTGCATCTCGGAATTTGTGTAATAACTCATAATTAGCAAAATAAACTATGACAGGTGACAGCAACAAAGTTTGTAGCCATGGTAACAACTAAACTTTAATTTTTTCACCTATTATTTATTTAATAAAAAGCATGCATTTTAAGAAATCTTTATCGTCGTGTATTTTTGAACAAAAGCGTTTTTCGAAAAATCAACTAAGGTATAAATGTTCTTAAAATGACCCAAGGAAGCACCCCTTAAATTTTTGCCGTGCATTTAAGTTACACCCTGTATTCTATTAGAGTAGTCTTTGGCAATCATTAAAGCAAATTATTTACATTAAAATTTAGTATTTTTATATTGGTCAAATTTTGGGACATATGTCAATATTGATATCAAATACTGGTGTAAATTGGACCAGTATTTGATATGATATCACATTGACTCCAATAGAAGATAGTTAACTAAAAATGGACAGCATTTAATTGCGCACGGGTACCCGAAAAGAGGAAGCTAACAAGGGTGTAGCGTTTCAAATTAAAAATTCGAAAGTTAATAATTTACATTTAAAGTATAGAGAAAATATAAAAAATATAAAAAAAATCAAGTCTCTACGATGTTTCGTTCAAAAGTTATGAATTTTTATATAAAACATGGCATTCTGATAAATGAGTAAAGGTGTATTTTGAAAAATTCATATGTCGCTTAATAACTAAAATTAATAAATAAAAATTCGTACAGATAAGTTTCTAAAAATTGCTGATATTAACATATTAATTTTTTTTAAATTTAATTATTTTTTAAGATACACTACCTAAAAAAAATTGATTTTTTTGAGTTTTTGGGAAGTAAAATTTTTTTTAGGGGGTGTATAAGGCAAATGACCCCCTATTTTCAATTGCGGGGTCGATTTTGAAAAAAATCGAAAAATAATTTTTTGAGATATTTTTAAGGCTACAGGCTTGAAAATTTTAATGGAAATCGGTTTTTATTTTTTTTTCCTGAAAACTATAAAAGTTATTGGTTTCAAATTTTTACCAAAAGTAAACACCATGGATAGACGCGTTTTAAAAAATACTTGGTTATAATCGGTTAATTACTTTTTTTGGAAAAAATCGCAAAGTTTTATCAAAATTTTGGTACAAATTTTAAGCAGAAAATTAAAATTTTCACGGAATTTGGTGGAGGAGGTGACGGTGCGAAGCTATTTAACGTCTCGGTGGTGCTAATAGTTTCGAAGATATTAATTATTTTGTGAAAAGAGAAAAATTTCAGACCGAAATTTTGGCTCCAAACGGAGACTGTGCTTATTTTTGCTACAGTTTCAGTATTAACTCCATAAGGAAAAGAGATAGCGAAATGATTCTTTTTTTGTCGTAAAGTGGATCTAAAGAGCTTTTAGGGTAGGTGCAATAAGTGGGGGTGGAATAGAATTTGAGGGGTTAATATGACCGAAACGCGTCAAAAATTGGGACTTTTTTAAGTGCGATTTAAAAAAAATATTTTTTGATTATTTTTCTCAAAATTTAAAAAACCCTATGCGTGGGTGATTTTGCATCGATGAGTACATTAAATTAAGCTTTTAAAATTCAAAATCGGTTAAGAGTTAGCCCGACAGGAGCCATTCGCTTTTGAGGTAATTTACGCATAACTTTCCAACCCCTTCGAGTATAAAATCAAAAAATAGCCTATTGCAAGTAAACATTATTCCTTTTGAGGGAAATCAAGTTAAATTTGAATTTTTTTATAAACTGTGGGCGCCAGAGGTACGACCGTTTGGCGCGATTTTTTGAACATTTTACGTTCGATTTTTTTCTGAAGCTCAGGATCACAATTTAGCAGTGTTGATTTTTTTACTAATAAATATTAATGCAATGACCAAAATAAAAAATATTCGACCTTAATAGCCGACCCCTATCAAAAGTTACGAATTTTGGTTGTCCGATTGAAAACGGACATTTAAACTTTTTTCTTAAAATTTTCTTCTCCTTCCACTTACAAAATTTCAACTCGATACGAAAAAAATACCTTCCCCGTTTCTTACGGTTTTAGTATTGCGAATTTTTTCCAAAAAAACTGTTTAACCGATTTTAACCAAATATTTTTTTAAAACGCGTCTATCCACGGTGTTTACTTTTGGTATAAATTTGAAACAGGTAACTTTTATAGTTTTCGACAAAAAAAAGAAAAAGCGATTTCCATTAAAAATTTCAAGCCCGTAGCCTTAAAAATATCTCAAAACATTTTTTTTGACGAAACATCGTAGAGACTTGATTTTTTTATGTTTTTTCTATTTTCCTAATACTTTAAATATAAATTATTAACTTTCAAATTTTTAATTTGAAACGCTACACCCTTGTCCGGTAACCTAATCCCATACAAATATGCAGTACCTACATTCTTCTAGACATAAGATATATAAGTGAAACTGTTAGTGCAATAGGTAAAACTCTAATTGTGTGTGAAAATTACAATTCGGATGTCATCATGTGTTATCTTTGAACTTATTCTAACTATACAGAAATTGCATTTTATCAAATTTTGTTTTATTTCTTTTCGTAATCCTTTGGGTACCTGCGTTCTTTTTAATCCTTTCGGTACCTGTTTATTTTATAATCCGTGCGCAACTTAGTTGTCCCTTTTAAGGGCAAAATTTTATGACGTGCGCAACTTGATGATGTTTAATCTGTTTACCTGCTTTCGTGCGCAACTTAGAATCGCCCAATCCTTTATGTCAGTTCCTCTCGGGGATAATTAGGGCCTAGATCTGTTCCTCTGAACGCTAAAGCAAAAGTGAACCTTATACAGGGTGTCCCTGAATAAATGAAAAAAAATTTGGGGTGATAGAGGAAGTGAAAGTATTTTTGACTTATAAAGTATTATCCGGTAATACATCCTTAAAAAATTATACCACATCAAAAAAAATATTTTATTGTAAATAAAATAAATATTAAAAGAGATATTTATTTGAAATTTTGGCGATAGTTTTTTCACACAAGGATAATATACGACCGTATATTTTTAACTAAAAATATACGGTTAAGAGGTCATTTCTAAAGTATGTCCGGTTTTTTTTGCGGTCAGTGTATATCTTATTAATTTGATTAAAGTAAATACTGAAATTAATATAAGCAACAAAAATGGTCAAACAATAAAAAAACAAAGTGTAATCATTGAAATTAAAACAAAAGTGTAAAGCGTTGCTTTAAATTTTGCTAAAAAATAATCTGCAAATTCGCTTTGAAGTATAGGATTGGAATTATATTGTTTGGAAGTGACTTTAATTAAAGGCAAAATACAAACTGCAATTAGTTTTGTAGTGTGGAGTACGAGCAACAGATTGCAATTAAATAAAACGCGTTTAATTTAGTGCAATTTCATTGTATAAATCCGACTTCATCAAGTAAATGACCGTTGGAAAAATCTAATCCTCTTTTTTAATTATCGTATTAGTTAAGTGATGCTAAAATGTACTTCAATCAATTTAAAATTGGAAAGTTTAGAATACATTATTTGTTATAAGATTAAAAGAAATAGAAATATTTAATTACAAAATATATGATAAAAGAAATTACTCTACCATTTTATGTTTAATTTTTTTAATTGCTTTAAACTACTTATTTAGAGCTGGTTTTCTAAAAGGACATCTATCACAATTGAGGCGAGTGCAATCATTTCACGGACTGGTAATTACAGTAAAGTATGAATACAAGAGCTGAGCATGCTGATATTAAGCTGTTTTACTGCTCTACCTGATTTTATGATGATAGGGAGTATTAAAACCAGCAAATTCAACTGGACGTTCACATTAAATTATTTAATGACCGTTGTTTGTTACCCGGAAAATTTAGTTGACATCGAAGAAAATAGCCCCAATCTTTGTTTTGCATCTTATTAGATTTTATGTTCTCCTATTTTAACCACTTCAATCATTTAAGAGAGCTAAATGAATTCATAAAACATATTTAAGTTTTAACCTATAAAATTTAGGAAATTACTGACATAAAATTCATGAATTTGGATATTGGAATGTACACATTCAAATTATTAAAAGAATGCATAAAATTCTATTTTCATTTAAATGTTTACAAAATTTTCTTTTTTATAATTGCAAAAGCAATTAAATGTTTTACATTCATACGGAAAACGTGTAAAAATTTAATACATAGTTAAAGTTTTGGCATAGATCCAAATTGCTGTACCCAGTACAATAAATATTTCAAGTAGAATTTGTCCTTTGTTTTAAGTATTTATTCTATCCTTCCTACATTTCAGTAACTAATAAAATCATATTTTTTATTTCTATTAATACTCAAGAGCTATTTATGCAGGAGGTAACGTAAAGATCTACCTTAAACTTCGATCTTTTGTTCTTCACATTACTTTAAGCATTTCTTGGTAAATATTTGTTTTCATTATTATTTCTTAAAATGTTATGAGTGGTCTTAGTCGACAAAAAAGGGCAGAGGAACCAAGGTAATTTAATAATAATCGAGTTGCCATGACAACATTTCACTTGGAAAGTGTTTTTTAATAATCAAACATGGGTGAATACACTGTGTGACTTGCGAGGAAGTTTTCGACAGAATATACACCCATGTTTGATTTTTAAAAAACACACACGCACACTCTGAAATTATCTATTTTTTACCACCGTGTAAATTTTGACATCAATAGATGGCATTTTTGACTTGCTTTCTAATGATATCTCTGAAATAAAAAGATAAATATACATATAATTCTTCTAGGTTTTTTAAGCATATAATTTAAATATGTAACCATATTTACTCTAACATATCACATATCAAGTTTTTGAGATATAATCATTTAATATTTAAGGACAAAACATAATTTTTATGGCAAATAAATATTTATTTATAAAAAAAATATAAAGGTAAATAATTTTTTACTTTATTTTAATTTAAAATTAATAAATACAGGTAAGGGAGTTCCGTTCGTGGTTCACCAAACGTCGGAGTTAGGAACTAGACGAAAGTTAATCGAGAAAAAACAAAAAAGTAGGGTAAAGATAAGTTGACTAGTTTCGCCTTCATTAGAGCATCATCAGGCACAAATAATTAACTGTAGAAAACTAACATTTAAAAATTAAAAGATTCATTAAAAATATCGAGATTACGACGAGTATCATAAAATTTGTAGACATTTAACATCTAAAATTTTCAATCGGATTGGATTGACTAGAATTTGTTATATTATTTTATCACAAATATTTGCGCCATCTTAAAGCTTGATGAATTAGTCACAAATTCGCTAATTATATTTTAACCAAAGTGTATAGGGATTTAAAAAAAAACATATCATTAGCAAGCTAAAACCATCCTCTTTCAACTCGTAAAAATAGCAATACAAAAGTAGATGTTAAAATGTTGAAAAAAAATCGCAAAGAAAAAAATAAATAAAATTTTTTTTTCAGTATTTGAAATTTTTTTCCAAGATAGATCCATTATGGTTATATTGTTTTTAATTCTCTGAAACTTGTTCATATTCTTAACAGAGCAGGTAAAATTTTGAAACCGTACTCTTTTCATTTACTTACTAAAGCCTTCTGAAGTTACTTCACCCTTGTAAGTATACAGGGTGTTTACGGTTCACCCGTTAATCTTTGAAGAGGTGATACTAGAGGTGAATATGAGTAGAATGACAAAAAATCATCTTAGTAAAACTTTCTTTGTAAGAGAGTTACAGCTCTTTGAAGATGCTGCAAAAAAGTATATTTTTACGCTACTACTCCCAAACGGTTTACATTACTCTATTCAAATTTGGTACAGACCTTTATAAAGTTTAGATCTATTATTATCAGTTTTTTGAGATTTTTGGGTAGCCTCTAAAGGAATATTTTGAGTAGGGTTGAAGATAAACATTGTCCAAACTTTGCAGGGGTTAAATATGAAAGCTTTATTCTTACAAAATAAAATTCTTTACTTTATTTTAGTCAAAAAAGGTCCTCTTATTCTAACTTGCTAGGATGCACCCTTTGCCCAAAAAACGCATTAAAATTTTCCCTCGCGGACGACCAAAACGCTAATCGGAATACTTTGCTTAGCAACATGCAGCAAACTAGCAGCCAGCGTTGCTAAGCTGGGCGTTTCCGTCGTCCGCGAATGTCGCTAGCAAATGTATCTTAAATGCGTTTTTTTGGGTAAACGGTGCATCCTAGCGATTAAAATAAGAGGATCTTTTTTGTATAAAATACAGTAAAGAATATTATTTTAAAAGAATAACGCTTTGATATTTAACCCTTGCAAAGTTTAGACAATGTTTACCTTCATCCCTATTGAAAATTACCCATTAGAGGCTACCAAAAAATCTCAAAAAAATGATAATAATAGATCTGAAGTTTATAAAGATCTGTACCAAATATGAAAAGTGTAATGTAAACCGTTTGGAAATAGTATCGTAAAAACACACTTTTTGGCAGCATTTACATATGGCTGTAACTCTCTTATAAAGAAAGTTTTACTAAGATGATTTTTTGTCATTCTACTTATTTTCACCTCTAGTATCACCTCTTCAAAGAATAACGGGTGAACCGTAAACACCCTGTATACAGTGAGAGGCAAAAGTATGGAATAATTAAAATATAAGTAAAACCATTGACTTTTCGAAAAAATGTTTCGGATAAAAGTTGTTTGATATAAAGAGGCAATATTTATTTTTTGATTTAAACTTATTTTCAAGACCATTTCAAGGTCAACATTGCTTTTTAAATACAAACCTATATTTTTTTAAAAGAACTTTATTGCTACTTGAAAAAAAAACTACTTTTATCTAAATAATTTTTTTTACCATTTTTACTTTTAAAGTTATGAGAGATTGAAACTTTTTCGATCATAAGAGTTTTGCATCTCGTTGCTATAGAGACGAGCGGCATAGTACCTTAGGTACTTTGATTTTCTTTTAATGTCAACTAAGATTTTTTAAATTGTCAAGTAATTAAATGAATTGTAGGTAGTATTATTAAACTGATTGTTTTCCCAAAATACATATTCCTTACCTTGTAATAAGTACCTAAAGAAAATAAAGTAACGTTAAATAATGGGTCATTTAAGTGAAACACAGCGTATTGAAATTTTAATTCTCGCTGGATGCGGAGATAGGACCAGTCCTCAGCAAGAGGTATGCACTTTGTTTAATGCAAAGTATCCAGATAGACCTATTAGCCAATCCACTGTCAGTAAAATTAAAAGAAAATTTAGAGAAACTGGTCATGTTAAGGAGAATCCAACTCCCGGGCGCCCCGCTAAACTTAATGAAAACACTAAACTAGATATTTTGTTAAGCATCGAAGACAATCCTCATAGTGTTACTCGACAAATTGCAGAAGATAATGAACTTAGTCAGCGAACAGTACTACGTTTTCTAAGAAAAGAAAAGTACCACCCCTATAAAATTCACCTAGTACATGAACTGAATGAAGATGATCCCGATCGCCGAATGCAATTTTGTGAAAATATGCAGAATATGTGGAACGATAATCCACTCTTCCTTCGCCAAATTCTTTTTTCGGATGAAGCTTCTTTTTATCTAAATGGCCATGTGAATCGCCAAAATTGCCGATACTGGAGCAGGGAAAATCCTCATTGGATGAGTGAGGTACATACTCAATACCCTCAAAAACTTAATGTGTGGGCAGGGATAATTGACAACAAAATAATTGGGCCTTTTTTTCTTTGAACGATCCCTCACAGGGCAGAGATATTTAGACTTCTTAAGAAATCAACTTATACCTATTCTCGCGGAGATTTTTCCGAATGAAAATGATCCTGGGTTACCAAATATCAATATCTGGTTTCAACAAGACGGTGCACCTCCACACTTTGCACGTCCGGTTCGGGAGTTTCTAAATAATTGCTTTCCTGGAACGTGGATTGGTAGACGAGGACCGTTGGAATGGCCCCCAAGATCCCCTGACCTAACACTCCTTGATTTTTCTTGTGGGGATGTTTAAAATCGAAAGTCTATGTAAATAAACCTAAAAATATAGAAGACTTAAAAAATCGACTACGGTGCGAAATTCGAAGAATGCTTCTTCTAGGAGTAACTTCAGAAGGTAAAGGAAAAGAGCTACATTTTAAAAATTTTCCTTGATTTGTTGAGATCATAAAGAACTTTGAGAAAACTTAAAAAATACCTCTTGGAAAAAAAATTCAAAAACTGAAAAAAATATTTTTTTTTAATTTTTACTAATGATTTTTTTAAATCCCTGTGCACTTTGGTTAAAGTGTAATTTGCATTTTTGAATTTTGACAAAAATCGGTGAAAATGCTGTAGCTCCAAAACTAAAAAAGATAGACCCCACTTTTTTTGTTTTTTCTCGATTAATTTTTCTCTAGTTTCTAACCCCGACGTTTGGTGAACCACGAACTTTTATTATCAGTTTCCATTTATAATTTGTACAAGGTGTTTCACAATTTATTTTTCAGCAGAATTTAGCAAATATTGAGTGAGTCCATTTTCCGTTATAAAGGTTCTCCATTTGAACAATATAAATTCTTTCTTAGGATCTTTAGATACAGTGCCAAAATTTTCGGCCAAAAATGTGACCTAACAGCTGTCTTGCCAAATTCCACCGAAATATCGGCTATCCGCTTGAAGAAAAATAATACCATTTTTCAAGGATTTTTTAAATTTGAATAATTTAAAAAGCTAATGTGAGAGAAAATTATTAATTGCATATTTGAATTCAGCGTACGAAAAACTTTAGATTGCATATACCTATCGAGGGTCAGTAAATCTAGTAACTTATTGGTGATGTTGCTAAGGAGAATTATTATTAAGCGTCATTATGTAATTAATTGCGAATTAACATAAAATTATTCCAATTTATATTCTACTGCTACGTACGTACTTACATCCCTACTCGCGATTTCAGAAATCTAGATGTCCTCTGATGGATTTTTTTTGAACTACGGGAAACAGGTAAAAGTCAAAGAAAAAAAATCGTTAAAATTATATTATCGCGCTTATAAAAAGCCTATTTTATTTGTTTTATGAATTAAAACAATTAAATAGGTAACTTTTGTTCCAATTATAAATATAATGTAAAAATTTTTTACCTGTTCAACTGTTTCTATCAAAACAGCGCCCCCTACAGGTAGTTAAAACTCCCAATAGTTTTATTTTAGATAATTTTGTTATAAACAGAGAAAAATTGAAAAATCGCTCTATAACCAGGCCAGTTGAAAACCGTATATCGGTTCTCCACACCACTAGGCACCTACAGGGTGTCTCACTTTGTATCCAGCAAAATTTGTTTTTAGGTAGTAAATGTCATTCTGAACAAAAAATTTCCTATGACTCCTTAAAAAGTTACAGCAATTTTCATGATTTTTGTGTAACACCCTGTATAATATTTTTTCTTATTATATTTTTTTATTTAAATCAATTATTGTTTGGATTTTTTCTTTGCCAAATTGGTTTTTTTGAACATTATTCGCTGTTTTTAAAGTAAGTAAACGACGGTAAAATAAGAATATCTTTAAAACCAGAAATCAGTAAAAACTAGTTTTACTAGTTTTACTAGTTATACTAGTCAAAACTAAAGACGTTTGTTGAAACTAGTTAAAACTAGTTTTTACTATCTAACAAACTACATTTGTAAAAATATTAAAATATTATTCTGGGTTGTAACTATAACTATAGTTTCAGTCAAATAGTTTTACCTGATCGTTGATTTGTTAGAGCTAGTTTTGACGTAAAAGGTCAGTAAAAACCCGAAATTCAGAATATTATTTTAAGCCTTTTGAGCCTAAAATTTTATTTGTATATGTAATGTATATGTAAACATTGTGTGCTCTGATAAATAATAATATTATGGCAACTTGAAACTAGAAACAAGAATTTATCAATCAGTTGCTTGCGTTATGAGATTCGTAAATTCGTAACTATTGGGATTGGGATTGGGATTTTCGTTAAAATAATAAATAGTATGTAAGTACTTTAATTGCATTTTCTAAGAACCTACTATTTGCCATATCCAAAATATCAGGAGGAACACTTACAATCATATCATTTTAACTTTTTTGAGTTTCCATTTTTATATTCATTAAATTGTAACACAAAAAGGTACAAACTTAAAATTTCATAATTCAACCTATTTGTGCATAGAGAATTTGACCTCAGAATTGTGAATTGTTTGAATAAGATTATTAAATATTATAACTTATAACTTATAACAGACGTGCTTTACCTACTAAAGTTAGTTGAAAAGTTGCAAATTTTCATCACGAAAATGGAAAATATTTTTTTTTGAATATGTAAAAATTAACCTCTGTCTAGAATAGTTTTACATGGATTTCACTTTTTTATTTTATGATATGATATAAAAAATTCAGTTTTTTTTCTTTTTTGAAATTTATATGATACCCACGTAATAGCTAGAAACAGGCTCAATAATAAAATTTTCATAAGTCAAAATTTGCGTATCCAAACACTTCATAAACTGAAACTATTCCAAATTCCCGGCCCATAAGAAAGAAGTTTTCCAATTTTGCCCCATCATATCTCGGTCAATTGGTCATTTTTTTACTACTTTTCTAAAGTTCCTGATTTCCTGAAGGGTCCGTCTTATCAATTAACTGGGCACTAGGCCCCGATACTTTCAAGGGCCCCTCATGTTTCGTATAAAACGATTTTCCCAATTCTTTCGATAAACGACTGCTTCTTTTTTGTTTCTTTCTGGCCATCGTTTATATTCAGAACCGGACCCAAAATCGAGATTTCGAACTAAAACGTAACTCGCCCCAAAAATTTTCAAAAAGAAACAATGTCCATTAATAAATTTCGTTTGTTTTTACCTTAGAAATGGAAGGATTTCTTGGAATTTAAAGTGAGCTTCGAATTATTCTGTAAATTTTAATTTTGAAGAAAGTTTCATGGATTTTTGAAATATGCATTTTTTTAAATTTAGGTGAAACTCTCACAAACTTTAAAAAGTTCTACATTTTATTTAAATCTAAGTGAATTTAAATCAAGTTTTGAAGATTTTCAATGTTACTTTTGCTTAATTTTCAAGAAAAGTAATTAATTGTACAGGGTGTCTCATAAATGGCACAAGATCTCTTCAGTAGTTTATTGGGAACCCTTAGAAAAATAATTACGAATTGTCGAATAATTGAATAGCTTTTTGATAAATTTTTTGTGATAATTTTAAATTAGAAAAAATGTTTTTTTTACAAATTTACAGATAGTGTACATTTTAAATAAGTCTTGTATTAAAAATAAAGCAAAAAAACACTAAAATAATTGGAAGCCAGGCCCTTTTTGAAAGCGGTTACTAAGCCATGGCCTTTTTGGCCTTATGGGTAAAACGGCCCTGATCCCCATCAACGTACTGAAGAGCTTTTACTCCTTTTTCCGGACAACCTGTGTCAGGGAACTATGTTTTGCGTATACTCCCTTTCAGAACAATGCTAATATTTTGAATTCAACCCCAATACGTCACCAAAGGAAACAAAACATATGTTAAATGATTTAATTAAAGTGCTATTAATAACAAACACATAACAAAATGCTGTTAAAGCGCAGATGCTTGTTTCGATTAGATGTAAAGATTGGGCGTAATAAAAATACAAATTAGCAATTTATTACAGCACGCAATACGTAACATAATGTCGTTTACTTCCATTATTCACGCCATTGCAACAATATCATCCATAATAAGGAATGAACATAAAAATACAATGCCTGACAAATCAAAAACCGATTAAAAGTAAAGATTAAATATTATTTATCATTCAATCATTAATGTGGTGTTTGCTGTGTTGATTATATTTACATTGAAGTCAGTATTATTTTTTAAATACATTCGAATTAAAATCTAATTATTTTGTACGTGTCGAGTTCCAATATTTATTTATATTTACCTGGATGTTTGGACAATGCCATAATTCCATGCCATCTACTATAATGATCTATCAAATTATTTTACTTTCTTTACTAAATTTAGCAAACAAACAACTTAAAATGACTTCCCTTTTATCTGTATTAAAGTGCAATCAGTAGTGACATGTCGTGACTTCGTGTCTTTAACGAAACGAAAACCAAGCCAAGCATGATTTAACACAAGGGGTGCTTTTCACTTTCGGAAAGCCTATTCATTAATTTAATATTTGTTCTTACTGAACAAAAAAAGCACACGTAATTACATTTTAAACGCCCTTTTCATGTACATCTACGATTTTAATAGAATTGTTATCATCAAAACTGTCTTTAAATTTTTATAATATACAAAAGATTGACAAAAAACTGTTTAGTTTAGTTTTATTTTGAGATATTACTTTAGTAAAAGTTAATTATTTAACAATCAATTAAATTTTATTTTCTTACAAAAAAAACGGAGTTTTCAATATGATCTATGTAAATGTTGAAATTTAATCGGAACACAAAATGTCAGCACTATGTTAAAATTTAATTTATAAAATGTCTGTTTAATTTGATTATTTATTATTTCTTAAGAAGAAATTGGGCATTACGAATTTAACTGGATTTGTACTATGGTCCATTTCTTTTCTAAATCACCTTTTCTATCTCGCTGTGACAGGGGCGGATTTAGGCATGGTCTTTATGGGCTGCAGCCCAAGGCCCCGTTCAATCAGGGGAGCCCCTTCCCAATAAAAACGGCGCACAATTCCCAATTTAATCAGTCGGTTTTGTATTTTTTTTTCATTTTTTTTTGTTTGTTTTTGTAACTTGTTGCTGCATTTTCAAGAGTTTAAAATATATTTCTTTGCTCATTTTCTTTATCAGTTAAAAATTATAAAGGTATGGATTTTAGATAAATAAATAAAGTTTTTTTTCATTTTTTTATGATTTTTTGGCATTCTTTTGCTACACCTTCAAGAATATCTAACTTGGCAATGCAACTTAATAACTTTATTGGTTTTAATGATCTACAGCAGACAAATAGTATTTTAAATGAGAATCAGCGAACTTTAAATTTAGTTGTTACAACTTCTAATTTAATTACGACTGTAGATAGGGATCCGGATCCGTTAGTCAAAGAAGATGCACATCACCCATCGTTAAATGTTAATATTGAATTGAAGTGCCACAATGAAAAGCAATTTTTTAACGGCGATATAAAGAAATATAATTTTGTCAAAGCTGATTTTAATTCGATATACATGGATCTTTTGGCAGTAAATTGGAAGTCTATAGAAAATTTTGATAATATGGAATGTGCTTGTAAATATCTGTATGATATATTGTATGACTTGTTTGACAAACACATTCCAATATTTAAGTCAAAGAAGAAAGCAAAAGAGCATCTGCTGATGTTATTAAATCCATTAGTAAGAAAAATCTACCTTAAAAGAAAGACAAATCACAACAGATTCAACTATCAGAGTATAAGAACTGAAACAAAGAAAAAAATTAAAGCTGCTCATTTAAGTTTTATACAGAGCACGGAGAATCTTCTTCAAACTGATCCAAATAAATTCTGGTCCTACGTAAATATCCTAAAAAACATATTTAGAATACCAGGTAGTATGAACTATAATGGAGTAAGGTCAGAAAATCCACAAAACATAGTAAATGCATTTGCTGAATACTTTCAGATGAATTACTCGTCAAAGTATGCTACAACAAATTATCCAGACATCAATAATTTTAACTGCTTGGGAGATTTCTATATGCAAGAAAAAGAAGTAGCAATCATTGAATAATAAAAAAACAATAAGTAATGACATGATCCCGGATTTTTTTTAAAAGATACATCCCGGATTTTATCCGGACCAGTAACATTCATCTTTAATTTAATCTTAAAGAGTGGTGAATTCCCAGAAATATGGAAAAGTGTACGTGTGGTTCCAGTGTTCAAATCCGGAGATAGATCAAGTGTTGAAAATTATAGGCTGATATCTCTCTTAAGCAACTTTTCTAAAACATTTGAAAGTATCTTGTACAAGCATGTATACTCCCGAAATAGAACTAAAATTTCTATACATCAACATGGATTTATGTCAGGACGATCTACATCTTCTAACCTTTTCCATGTAACTCAGTTTATAAGTGAAGCCATGAATTCTGGTAAACAAGTAGATGTGATATACACTGACCTTACGAAGGCGTTTGATAGGATTCCGCACCAGAAACTGCTGCAACAAATCTCCAAATTTGACATCAACAATAACATCATGCGTACCCTCGCATCTTACCTAGATGCTCGTAAGCAAGTAGTGGAATACAACGGATTTCTGTCACAACATTTTGTAGCAATAAGTGGGGTGTCGCAAGGATCCAACCTCGGTCCACTTCTATTTTTGTTGTTTTTTAACAGTGTTTGTGATCTGCTAAATAATCATGTGTTGTTATTCGCAGATGATCTTAAGATCTTTAATATAGTTGAAAATAACGATAACTGTGATTCTATTCAATCTGACGTTAAAGTATTGAATAAATGGTGTGAAGAGCACGGACTATCCCTAAATACAAAAAAATTTTGTGTCATGGCATTTAGTCGAAAAGTCAAAACTATCAATTATAATTATTCAATAGAAGGCACTCAACTTGAGAAGGTTTAGACTTTTAAAGATTTGGGCGTTATATTTGATTATCAACTAAAATTTACATCTCATGTAACTAAAGTAACTAGCGACTGCTATCGTATGTTAGGATTTATTATACGAAGTAGTAAGGGCTTTAGGTCTATTGGTACTCTCTGCAGTCTTTACTATGCTTTCATAATGAGCAGACTTGATTATTGTTCGCTAATTTGATTTCCAAATTATCGAAATCACATTAATTCTTTGGAAGGAGTGCAAAATGCAAAAGCGATTCCTAAAGTACTTATATCTTCTAAAACATGGCACATTTCCCGTGATTGGGTATAGTTATCAGTTATTGTTAAATGAGTTTGGCTTTCTTTCAGTATGTAGTAGGCACAAACTTCAAGTAATTTGCTATCTCTACAAACTGTTAACCAATCACTTGGATGACACTTTGATGTTAAGCCTAATAAATGTAAATACACCTTATACAGGGTGTTTCGTAAGTAGAGTTTAATGGTACAATTCTGGGTAAATCTGTAAGTCCCTACAGGAAAAATCTGTAAGGTTAGTTATATGGGTTGTAATGGACGGTTTCCTTGGTTACCTTACAGATATTTCCTGTAAGAGCTTACAAAAAAATTCATATGAACATGTCCAATATTCATTCATAAAAAAGTTACAAGAATTTGAAAAAACAATTAAATCAATTTATTAAATTATTTTGCACTCCAGCAACCGCATTGATTACCCTCTCAAGTAATTGTGCTTGAGTATTTATCTCAATCGTGTACACATTTGTTTTGAGAGTACCCCAAAAATAAAAATCTAACCGATTTAAGTCTAGAAATCGCGGTGGCCACGATATTGGTCCTCCAAAACCTATCCAATTATTATTGAAATTATCATTCAACCAATTAGTCACATTTCTTCCCTTATGAGGTGGCGCTCCATCGTGTTGATACCAAACCTGATTTAAGACATTTAAGGCTACGTTGTCAACAATATCTTGTACATTGATAATTAATAGAATCAAATAATCATTCGATGTCAGTCTATTAGGCAGTACTTGCAATGATATTAATTGATTATTAAAAATCCCTGCCCAGACATTTATTGAGAATCTTTGCTGAAATCCTCTTCTTTTTATTAACTTGGGATTTTCCAATGACCACGTTCATTGTGGTAATTTGGTGTAGCTCCTCTGCCAAATTGACTTTCATCCGTCCAAATAATTTTTGAGCAAAAGTTTGGATCTGTTGCCATTTTCTCCAACAACCATTGACAAAAGTTTAAATGTCTGATCTCATCTCCTGGCTGAAGGGCTTGTAATTGAAAATGGTATGGATGCATTACTTCCCTCTTTAGCGTCTTCCAAATAAATGATTGAGAAATACCTTGCATTGAAGAAACACTGCGTATACTTGTACGAGGATTTTCAATAAAGGCATCTATCACTGCTTCTTCTTCTTCAAATGTATGTTTTTTAGGGGCACCAATTTTTGGTGCACAATGTATGTTTCCGGTGTCCCTTAATCTTTGAAAGGCCCTGGAGAAAACATGGTAAGAAGGGTGACGTCTATTGGGAAACCTGCGTTGATATTCTCTACTTGCTTGCAAACTATTACCATTACAAAATCCATAAATAAAAATTATATAGGCATATTCAGAATTACTAAACATTTTGTAGTTTTTGTTATTTGTTTGAAACTTAAATACGATAAATGTTTAAATCTTTATTATTTAAATGCCAAAATTAAAAAAAAACGATTTTCAAAGCATGCTAAATTATATTTTTTTTAGTAATAAATTGATTTAATTTATTTTTCTTCAAATGCTTATAACTTTTTTATGAATGAATATTGGACGTGTTCATATGAACTTTTCTTCTTAAAAAAGTATTTCCTACATAGGGTTTCAATTTTATACGCTACTTACGAAACACCCTGTATAAATAGGAGGCAAACACTAACATTTTATTGTGGAACACCTGCAACAAATTATTATTTTAATTCACCATTATATAAAATGTTCAAATATTATAATCAAATTAGCACATACGTAGATATATTTTACGCCGCTTCTTTATCTTCATTTAAAAGATCTGTAGAATCTGCACTTTTAAATAACTGACTGAACCTTTGTATATTTTATATTTTAACTTAATAATTTTAAGATTTTATGTGTTTAGATAAATATGTGTAAAATTTCCTGTAATTGGCATACTTGCTGTTGGAAATAAAACTATTACTATTACTACTATTAATTTTTAAGTTTAAAGCGTCGCAACGGCCTAACAACTAATACCAGAAATACATTTCTTTGCTAATTTTGTTTATTAGTTATTATTTGTACGGATGTTGGATAAAAAAATTATCATATCTTATGATTTTTTTGGCATTTTTTTGCTGCACTTTCAAGTAATTTAAGTTTAAAGCGTATAACCAGGGGATTTATACAGGGCGTCTTCACTTTCCAGCAATATTTTTTTATAGTAAATGTTATTCTGAACAAAAAAATCCTATTAGATGTTTTTTGAGTCCTTAAAAAAAGTTGCTGCAATTTTAAAATTGTAAAATATTAGTGATTTTGTGGGATACCCTGTATAAATTTCATTTTATTTTGAATTTTTTATTTAAATCAAGTGTGCTTTTGATTTTGTTGTCTTTAAGCGAATCAGATTGATTGATTTTATCGAGGGAAATCTAAAATAGTCCACCTCGTGGTTAACTTGGTTTAAAAATAAATAATGTTCAAAAAAGCAACTTGGCAAAATTGACTTAACCCTAAAAAAATATAGTAAGAATGCAAATTATACAGAGTGTCTCACAAAAATCATTAAAATTTTTGGCGGTGTAGACTTCAATTTATCATTACTATTATTCTTTATTTTAATTTTTTTTTCAATAAAATATCAGGTTAGATCACAAGTTTTTTAGCGTTTTCAACTTAAATTTGAAAATTGTTTTCACTTTTTTATTAAACCGCCTATATGTAAACAAACTACTTTTAATGGAAATTGTATGCGTAACGGAACTACTTTTCGTATAGCAATTGTATGCGAAACCACTTTACCTTTTGTTTATTTCCATTGGAAAAAATCACACATTTTTTCATTTTTTTTTCTAAAAAAACTACTTTTAACCATGTCCTCCAAATAAAAAAATGAAAAGACTTCTTATAACTGATTTTCGTTGAGAGTTTTACGTTTTACCAATAATGGTAAATGATCCAAATATAAAACTATTTTAAATCGTGTTTCAAGAAAATCGGTTGAAAAAAATTTCCAAGGCCGATTGAATGCTTTTTCCAATTTTTAAATGAAAAAGCTTCCCATGCAAAGTTTAAGCCCTCAAGCGTCATGAATAGTTTTGGAGATATTGTTTTTTTTTTGGTCCAAAAGTATTTCCACAAAATAATTTCATTTTTGGGTGGGGGCCCAACTACAGAATTAGCCCAGGGCCCTCAAACTTAACGGTCCGCTCCTGCGCTGTGAGTGAGAGTGAGAGGAAAGGGTGATTTATAAAAGAATGGTATGTAGTCCTAGGTCCTAGCTAAGTACATTTTTTCCGCTTTTGTTGTCCTAAAATCTAGTACTAAAACATGTTTTAAAAATTTCGAATATCTGAAAATAAAAAATATAATTTATAAAAACACGATCTTACAACACGATATCATGTTTAGTTTCTAAACAAAAGCCTATCGTCAAGAAACTGCTAGGTTAAGATCTATGCCCATAAATTAAATTATACAAAAAAATACTTACGCAATGAGTCGCATTGCATTTTCTTTTAATTGTGTTATAAAGTTCTATAATTGTACAATAGTTTAAGAAAATTTTCAACATAAATAATTGTCAAATGGATAATGGAAGGATTGTCTTATTATTAAAATTATGGGCAAATGGTATTGTATATTGTGTACATTAATGTAAGTTTAATTGTTGCCTAATAAGTAGATAGGAGAAAAGAAAAAGTGACCATGCAAGTGCTCGTATGTAGAAATAATTGCTTAATTTATAAATTGCTGTTTGAATATAACATGGTGAAAGGCATTTAGTGCATCAACAAAAAGTATTAATACAAACAAAACCAGCAGTCCTTGTTTGCGACAGTTTAATCAAATTAAATCAAACTTATTAACTGACATACATTTATTAAATAAATAAATAAATTGTACAAGTGATAAATCTAAGACGCAAATACTTGATATAAACAAAAGAACTTGAGGTTGGGCTTACTAGCACGCTTGCATTATGAGTTTTATGATGAATTTATGAAAAAACTACTTTACCTAGAGTATTATTAAACTAACAACCTAAGCACGATTTAACCGAAGGTTATGTTTTGTTTTCACACCTGCTTAATAGGCTACTCACTGGTTATTAGCTGTTAACTTACGTAATTATTATTTTTATATATTTTTTGCAATTTGCACAATTCTTTTCTAATTTTTCATTTACCTTATCTTTTTTTAAATTTCCAATAAACTCTTTTCATTTTCAATAAAACTTTCGTCTTAAAAAATCGATGGCTTCTCAGAAGTGTAAGATTTTGCGAAAAATATAGTTTTTTTTTAAATTTAATTTCTTTGAAAATGATAAGGCGTTATTTGAGGATTTTGAAATATAACGCCCATATAAATTCCTAAAAGAATACCTTCAGTTCATTTTTTAAATTTAGAAAAGGAAAAGAAGATAAAAGCATGGTTTGGGATTTTCAAGAGAACTAACCTCAAAAAGTTGAACTTTTTTCATAAATTTCTGGTTCTGGCGAAACTTTCTCGTTTTAAGGGTGCGCGATGCTAAAGTACTGGTGTCATTCTGAAACGTTAGATGGAGCTAAGATAAAATATTTAAAAGAGTCGTAAATCATTTCATTTTTCATCATTTTAATGTTGGAGAATAATAGGTGCATCTCCTTTCTCCTTGGCATTGTCCCCATGTAAATGGGAGTAAACCAAGGCGTAGGCGGATGTTCTGACAAACTGCAAACTGTATTTTTTTCATTATAGGCAACCAAATCAACCGTCCATAAGAATAACGTGTGGTTACTTTTTTAAACGAACCTCCGAAACGACACAAAATTTTTGCAAACGTATTATAATCTTATGAAATAGCTTGAAATTTCCTTTATGCGATAAGACAAATTTGATTTTCCTAAATTGTTTGAATAGTGAGATTTGTTCAAAGTAAATGAAAATCTAGGTATCGCACCCCTCTCCCCTCCATTAATATTTTTTAGTAGTTATTTAATATATCTGGGATTTTCTCAATACATAAAAATAAATAATCAATTAAAGGCTGTTAAAATAGGGTTAGTAAATAGGGTCTATCCCAAAAGGACGAATACATAGACATAGATAAATGACCGGATTGGACTATAGGCCGACTTGGAAAAAAGGCCGGAATTAAAAGGCCGAGCGAGAAAATGTCAAATTGGACAAAAAACGACGCAGACAAAAGACCGAAAAAATGTAATCTAACATACATATAAGCTTTATTTCCAAAACTAAGCATTGTATGAATAAAAATTTCAATTAAAAAGTATTCTGCTTCAATGGGTAAACATAACGCACATATTAATTAAATTTAACCAAGTTTTTTAAAATAAATTTTCGGTTTATTGGTATCGGCATTTTATTACACCTTTTGTCTACTTCGGCCTTATATCCAAGTCGGCATTTCATCGTTCGGCTTTTTGTCCAATTCGGCCTTTTGTCCGTGTGAGCCTTTTGTCTAACCCGATCTTTTATAGTTCGGTTTATTTTCTTTCGGGGTTTTTTCCACATCGGTCTTTTACCCCTGTCAGCCAACATAGACAAAAGGTCTAATGACAAAATGTTTTGTCCCTGTCGGCATTTTATCTAGGTCTTCTGTCTATTGTCAAAGTCGACCTTTTCTCCCGCTCCATGTCCAATTTCTTAAAATTTCGGACTTTTTTCAAAAATGTCACATTTTACTGAATTCTACGTAAAATTCATTGAAGATTGTTATTTCGGCAAAAATTATTTTTTAAATTGAACTAAATATTTAATATTCACCCCCTCCAACACATCACCCCTTTAAAATAGTGCGAAAAATCAAATCTTTAAAATTAATAAATATTTTGGATTAGTTTTACAAAATAATTTAAACGTTCTATTTCAAAACATTCTAAAATAAACACAACTGTTTAAATTGGACGTAGAATCCTAAAGTTTGAGTGTTTAATTTCGACTAACCTGGTCTAATGAATGTGTTGCTTGCTTTGGACGCTATATGGCTTTGAAGTTACAATTTTGAAATTGTTTTTCTGTTATAAATTTAAAACGGCTTATGCGATTTTGTTCAAATTTGGTAGGTTAGCATAGTTTTAGGAGATCGAAAATCCATATTGAAATCAATACAGTCGCTGAATACATGCTATATTCTTTACTTTAGTTTCGGGATATTCCAAAAGTATTTTGAGTTATTAGTTATTAAATTTTCGTTATTGGTCATGGCCGTGCAGTACACAAATGCAGAATATACCGATATGTTTTTAGTATATGGATTTTGTCACGGAAATGGATGGGAGTGTGTTAGAGTGTACTCCGAAAGATTTCCAAATCGTCGAGAGAGCGGTAGCTTTTCTCCTCTGACCACTAGGTAGTGGAAGGCAGCGTTTTGTAAGGATTCCTGAAGTAGAAGAGGGATTTTAAAACGTATTGAAGAAGATCCAGAACTAAGTACCAGTGCTGGAAAACCCTGAAAATTTTCGAAGGGTTCGGTTCCATTAAAAAAAAAATGAAAGGGTTCGGTTCCGGGTTAGGTTCCATTAAACAAAAATGAAAGGGTTCAGTTCCGGATTAGGTTCAAAAAAAAATTGGAACCGGGGTTCCAGGGTTCGGTTCCGGTTCCAAAATAAAATTGAAATCCCGGTTCCGGAGTACGGTTCCACAAAATAAGGGTTCCTAATTTAAATATAGGTGTTTATGTTCTTAACTTCTAAGCTTATAAATTATAAACAATCTAACTTATTCTTTATGGTTTTGGTTTTGAGTTGAGGTTGAGACTGAGACGTACCCGAAAATCGTACACTATAAGAAAAATAAAAACATCGGGCATCTGCTCGCACAATAAAAAGGAAATGCGCACGTACGAGCTGAATCAAAATAAAATTTTAGACCGAAAATAAAGGAGATATGATGTAAAAATTGGAACCCCAAAACCCAATATTTTTTAAAAGGTTCCGGTTCAGGTTCCAAAAATTTTAGAATAAGTGTTAAGGTTCCGGTTCCGGTTTTCAATTTTTGACGGGGTTCTCGGAGTTCCAGGGTTCGGTTCCGGTTCCGGTTCTGTTTTCCTGCCCTGCTAAGTACTAGACGAATAGACAGGGAACTAGGAGTAGGAAAAGATGTCGTTCATAAAATGCTTCAAGAACACTTGCTATATCCACACCATAAAATCTCAGTTCAAGATCTCTTAGTACATGATTCTCAAATACGCCTTGATTTTTGTCGGTTCGTTAATATCCAAAGAGAGAAAAAATTTTGGCAACAATATTTTGTTCCCGGATGAAGAGGGATAACAAATTTCCATAACTAATAACACGTTTATGCAGAAGAAAATCCGCATGCAATAAAGGTAAACCATTTTCAACACAAATTTAAAATTAATGTGTGGCATAATTTGCAATCTTCTACCAAGATTAACGGGAGAAATTTATTTGCAACATCTACAAAATACGTTACCAGCTTCGGAGAGATGAGTGGTTTATGCACGATGAAACTCCACCACATTTTATATTAGATGTTCGAAATCATTTAAATCAACAGTACTTAAACAAATATATAGGTAGAGGCAATGGCGCATCTGAAAATTGGCCAGCACAATCTCCCGACTTAATGGATTATTTTTTATTAGGACATCTTAAATCCATGGTTTACATGACACCCATAAATAATGATGAACAACTGTGGCAACGTATTCAAAATGCAACAAATGATCTTAGAGGTGACGAAGAAATAATGCAGAGTGCATTTTAATTTTCTACGGCGTGTAAATTATTCTAGTCGTCTAAATGGTGAACATTTTGAAGAGGTTTTATAATTTTTTTATTTTTAGTATTGTGTTTTGGTAAATATTTTTATTGTAAAATTTACCGCAAATTATTAAATTACAAATTTCTCGAAAACCGTGAGACTAATCGAGTCTTATCAAGAGTACCTTTTATTTAGTAAATAAGTTATTTCAACTAAAAACCATACCTAAACCCCCTTTCTTCCATTGGCGTAGAAATTTGAAACATTTAATTATTAAAAAAAGCAATTTTAATATGGATTTTTTGTTTCCTAAAAGTATGCCAACCTACCAAATTTGAACAAAATCGCATAAGCCGTTTTAAATTTATAACAGAAAAACAATTTCAAAATTGTAATTTCAAAGCCATATAGCGCCTAAACTAAGCAACTTTATACGAAGATAAGTTTACTTAAATGGATTTATTTTGGTCTAAGGAATGTGGTAAGCAACAGCTTAGACCTTACAACAGTAAAGACCTTTTACAGGCACCCTGTATACATATAAAGTTAATTGTCCTCAATCACTCACTCACTCACTGATCTATCAACGCTGAGCCTAAACCCCAGCAGATAGTAACTTGAAATTTTATATGGATATACGTTAGATACCACAAACCCCACTAAGAAAGGATTTTTCGAAAACTCCCTCTAAGTAGTAGAATTTTAATTCTTTATGTCTTTGGGGCACCTACGTCACCAACGTCAAAAATTTCATCTACTTCACCTACGTGCTATGGAGAATATTACAATAAACAGTGAACAAATACCTCACCGTATAATTCCAATGAGTGGCTGCAGGAGAGATATTCGCATTTAACTTTCAAGTTTATCAATAATTTTATAAAAAAATTACTTCGGACGTTCTACACTAGCTTGACAGTTTCACAAATTCGCCGATAGGGGGATACATCTTTCCTAAAATCGCGAATAATGTAATTGATAAGTTCTCTTGGGCCGAAAATTTGGTTTCTTGTGCTGGTGAAATCCAGAGCATCTTAGAGTAGCTGTTAAAAAGTATACAATAAAAAATCCGTAACTTTAGAAAAGGTTGCTAATTTGCTAATTTGCTAATTTGCTAATTTTTTATTTTATTTTTATTAATTTTTTATTTTATCATTAGTCCCGGGCAACGCCGGGTAACTTCTGCCAGTTTACAATAAATTCAATTAAGCTTTAACTTTAATACTTATTATTACATTAATGATTATTTAGGTTTTAGATAGAATGATGAATACTCGTACGAGTATATCGTACATAGTACATACAATTCACAACATGCAACCTTCAATGTATGCTTATTTGAATTTTGAATCAATTACGATGTAATTCTCTATTTCACAAATTAACAAGATTATAACAGATTAGTATAGCCAATATCAGGGTTTTGTTAAAACCTAAAAGCTTGTGATTTGCACACAAGTGGCGTTAAACACATTAATAGACACAAAGTTCTAAATTTCGATGCGCTCTAATAGTTAAATAGTTATCAAAGGGATTTACAAATAACTAAAACTGTATTATTTATTATTCGTTGCACTTTCATAATATTTTGCAATAAATTTACTTTTTAGTTTTTCGTTGGGAAGTACAAAGTTCTTTATTAAATAGCGCTTTTAAGTAGGAAAACGCTGACAAAGTAAAATACGGGGCAGGACATAGGCTTCCCCAAACCCCAAAAATTCCGGGAGTGCTATAACTTTAGAACGAATGATTTTTTTTAAATTTAGGGATTTTCTTTCCTGTTCCTCCTTATGATTTTAAATAGCATTCCCTGTTTCTCACTTTAAAGGAAATGAAAAGAAAACTACCCAAACTCCCATACATTTCAAGCATTCTTTTACCCTAACAATGTAGTGGAGAGCTTTTTTGCCATTTTCCGGACATCCTCTACATTGAAGAAATTACAACTAAATATATCTAATATCCAAGTTGAATAAGATCAAAATAATCTGCATCTTTACGTAAAATAAAACAAAGGTTACGCGAAAACAAATCAATTCCTGCGAAACACAAATAAACGCAATCTAGTATTTCGAAGATATGTTACCCCACCCTAACTACTTTTAGCCTAATCAATGTTACATACACCAATCAAACGTACTCATTATGTACTCAAACGCTCCACCAAAAGAAAATTTTGCACCGCGACATGAAAAAAGTTATAGCCAAAAATAAAATTTTCGAATTTTATACTTTCGATAAATTTTCCACTGGAGATAATAACAAGAAATAGAAAATCCAACCCACTTTTCTGGAACTTCTTTGCAAATTATCACCAAATAACTGATAATTAATGCGAACCCCTAGAGGGCGCGCGAGTTTGGGAGGAATAATTGTGAAAAATCATGAAATCGAGCATTAGTTCGGCAGTTATAACTCAAGTTTCCCTCGTTAGGTTTTCAATTTTTTTTTCAGATTTATAATCTAAATTATTAGGCTACATCCTTCCACAAAATTAATTAGAGGGGTCTAAAATTAAGGTACTTTTAGATCATTATATTTTTTTGTACATTCTCCATTTTTAATTCCTTCTGGCAAAAATTAAAGAAATGACTTCTAAATCAACTACAAAAAAAAATATAGAAAAATGTTGTTCGTACTAGCTTTTATGACTGCAGAACTAAATCACTATATTTTCCGTTTAGGAAATTGCTCTTAAACGCACCACCAAAATAAAGTTTTGCACGCCAACAGAAAAAAAAATTATAGCGAAAATAAAACTTAGACTAGGGTAACGTTACCCGAGCCTAACTTTCTTAAATTATCGAATTTTATAACTTTAAATGTATGATCTTATGTATTTGTAAAGTACGAAATCATGGAAATGTTATACGTCGTGTTACAGAAGCTTTGTTTCGTAGTTGTGAGGCTTGCATTCAAGCCGATGGTGGTCATTTTGAGGAATTTTTGTGATTTTTTGAAGTTTTTTTTACTTTTAATTTTTAATATTTTTTTGCAAATTAGAGTATTTTAAAATTTTAAATACTTTTAAATAACTTTATCTTATTTGTATTATTGATACCTACTTATTTATTATGGTTCTAGGACCAAATCCCCCTGGACATTTACCCCCCGTGCAAAAATCCTCCGGCAAATAACCCCCCCCGACAAAAACTCCCCGGACATAAAACCCCCGTGCCAAAAACCCCCTAACAAAACCCCCCCACAGAAACCCCCCGCAGATTTAAACCTAACCTAAACTAACCTAACCTGACCTGACCTAGTTTTATAGTGAGGTTTTATGTAAAAAAATAATTCTATTCTTCAGAGTATAAATTAAAAAAAAATAATTCAAAAGAATTTCCGATAGAGAAAAAAAGACAAAACACATTGAAGTGTCTGGGGTTCTTGTATGAGGGTTATTTGTCACTTGTTGGTTTTTTGCGTGGGAGTAGTTCCGCATGTAAAACGTGATGAGAAAGGGGATTTCTTTAAACAATTTTCATTAACATATCAAAAAAAGATTAATATGTTAATGAATTGTTGAAACGAATGATTGCAAATGAAAAAAATTAAAAAGTAACCTAACCTGATTTTCTGTTTTTGAAATTTTTTTAATAAACTTAATTTTTTTCAAATTGTTCCCGGGGGGGGGGAGGGCTTTTGCCGGTACCGGGGGGCACCCCCTGGAATAATCCCTGTGTTCATGGGGTTTTTGTCCTGATACCATTATTATATCTGCATACTTTTCTTTGCTTAAAAATTAATTTGCGGACGTGACAAACAATTTCTACTTTTTTTCATTCAAGACGAACGTTATTCAGTCTTGATTTTAATTTCTAATTTGATCTATGTTGATCTTTTTCGTTAAAATTGCAAACAAAAAATGTTTGCACATTTGAATTAATGTTAGTAATTACGGTCATTTTTGCTCATTTAAAATTTATGTGACGTCATCGCATAACACCCCTGTAACATAAGATACGGAGTCATTCAATAAGTATAGTAAAAACCCAATATCCAAAAAATTTCCGCAAAAAAATGTCTAGCCGTGTGCCACTTTCTTTGTGTTCTCAAAAAAGTAGTAATGTCCAAGATATTAAAAATCCTCACCTACGGCGAGAATGACATATGACATGATCATTTGAGAAAAATCTCTTACTTCTTATTCCAAAACCTCAAGAAAGTTATTTTAGGGCTTTTTTATCTTACTTATTACTTAACTATCCACTATCCTTATAACTTAATACTTTAGTTACCTCCCGTTTTTTAAATGAATTCTTTAATCATCTATAATATAACTTTTCTTTAACTTAGCCAACTTCGTATCTCAAGCAAGTCATTTACCGTTTCCAAGATACCAAATGGCGGCATCGCAAAATCTACAGAAGCATAGAAGGTACTCTCTTTTATAGTGAACTTATACACATGCGACCGCTTTTTAATCCCTGCTTTTACACTTATTAAGGAAGTCCAGAACGAAACACAATGAGCGCGAGTTGAAATAATAATAGACACCCCATACTGTTTTCTTGGATTTCAAACTTTTCCGAAAGTGGAGTGGACCAAAACTATATTTTGGTGGAGCCTTTAAGTGCATCTGAAAATACGTAAAATAGATACATTTAAAGTTATAAAATTCGAAAATTTAAGAAAGTTAGGCTAGAGTAACTTTACCCTAGCCTAACTTTTATTTTCGCTATAACTTTTTTTCTGTAGGAATGCAAAACTTTACTTTACAAATACATAAGATCATACATTTAAAGTTATAAAATTCGATAATTTAAGAAAGTTTACGAGAATCCCTTAGCTCATTTTTACTGAACACCAATATACCAAAAACGTTAACTGCTCCGGAAAAATGCCGTGATAGTGACGAGTTGCCATCAACATCAACTTCAAATTTAATTGAAGAAACTGATATGCCAACCGCGATTACACCTTGTTCTTCGGTGACTCTAACTTCTGATGATAATGTCTTCCTGCCAAAGTCATCTGCTAACAACACCAAGCTCGTTGCATGCTATTCGGATTCAGAAAATGAAGATGATAGTGTATTAGTTCCGTTTAAGCAAGAAGAACTTTGTCATAAGTTTTCAGGACTACTTCCTGACGATATTTCGTTATGGCCTAAAATAATCACCGATTCACAAAAAAGCTATGCTGTCTTAAATCCGCCCAAAAATGCAGGTACTTTTTCAAACATTAAACAAATATATGAACAAAAGGGACGTGTGCATTATAGATTTTTAAACGAATCTCACTTTTATAGAATTAAATCTAATGGGGAAAAAGAGTTTAGAGATTGGTTAAAATTTAGCGAAAAAACTAATCGCGTATACTGCTATTTGTGCAAATTATTTTCTAACGACACAAACGTTTTTTCTAAGGGATGTGATGATTTCAAAAATATTGTAAGCCTTTTAAATGCTCACGAAATATCTTCCCAACATATAAACTCAGTATGTATTTCACTTAAACGTTCTAAGGCAACTGGAAGAATTGACACTGAGTTAATTTTACAACAAGAGGCGCAAACAAAATATTGGAGGGAAGTGCTTAAAAGGGTTTTTTCTACTATTAAACTACTAAGTAAATTGGGCTTAGCACTAAGAGGGCATGATGAAAATAAAGAATCCACTAAGAAAGGAAATTTTTTAACTTGCTTAGAGTATCTCAGTGAATACGATGAGTTTTTAAAATGTCATTTACAGAAGTATGGTCAGGGTACAGGCAACGTTAGTTATTTATCTCATACTATTGTCGATGAATTTATTCTCATATTAGCGAATAGTGTCAAAGGTGTGATTATTAAGGAAATCCAAGAAAGCATTTATTTCTCAGTGATTGTTGATTCTACCCCTGACATATCCCATGTAGATCAATTAGCTTTTATCGTACGCTATGTATATAAAGGAAAAATTACCGAAAGATTCTTAAAGTTTACTGAAATACACTCACATAAGTCTGAAAATCTCTTTCAAGTTGTTAAGGAAGAAATTGAAAACTGCTCTCTTAACATTCAAAATTGTAGGGGGCAGAGTTATGATAATGCCTCGAATATGGCTGGAAAGTACAATGGGTTGCAAGCAAAAATGTTAGAAGTAGTTCCCTCAGCAATATTTTGTCCTTGTACAAATCATTCTTTAAATTTAGTAGGAAATGTGGCAGCAGGATCATGTGATCAAGCTGTTGCATTTTTTAATTATGTGCAAAATCTCTTCACATTTTTCTCTGCTTCTTGCGGAAGATGGAATATGCTGCAACAAAAAATTAAAGAAAAGAAAAATTCATCAACTACCATTAAACGCGTTTGTGATACACGTTGGTCAGCAAGAGCTGACGCCATAAATGCATTGAAAATTAATTACGATGCCATAAAATGTTGTTTAGATGATATAAGTAACAATGTCGAGGAAAAAAGTACAACTCGAATAGAAGCCAAATCATTGTCCAAAACTACAAAAAAAACTGAAACGGGGTTATTGATAATTTTATGGAAAAAGTTGTTAGATCGCATAAATGCCACTAATTTAAGACTTCAAACAAAAAATTTCGACTTGTTTAATGCAGTGACATTATTAAAATCTTTAAAAGACTTCATATTAATAGTTAGGGATAGCTTTGAAGATATTGAAACAGAAACCAAAACATTACTAAATGTAGAAGAACTTAATTATATAGAAGAGACAAGAACACGAAAAAGAAAATTATTTTATGATGAAAATAAGGAAAATGATATACAGTTACAAGGAAAGGACAAATTTAAAATTTCAACAATGTATGTCATTTGTGACAATCTCTCGTCTGAGCTCACTAGAAGACTACTTTCCTATGAAGACAACCTTAATAATTTTGATTTGTTATTTAACTTCAATATTTCCAAGGATAAAATAGAAAAAAATTTTGAAAATTTAAAAAAATTATACTCGGGAGATATTAACATTGAGGATCTAAAAAACGAGTATATTCATTTCCTTCCTTTGGCGAAGGAAGTATTTTTAAATTCGAAACCTAATCCCATCGAAATGTTACGGTATATATTAGAAAATGAATTAAAGTGTACTTTTCCCAATTTGGAAATATTATTAAGAATATTTCTTTCAATTCCAATAAGTAATGCTTCTAGTGAACGATCATTTTCCGTTTTAAAACGTATAAAAAATTATCTTAGAAATACCATTAATGAAGAAAGACTGTCTTCTTTGGCATTACTTAACATTGAAGCTTCACTATTGGAAAGTATAGACTGTGAGGAAATGATAAATGTATTTGCTCAAAAAAAGGCCAGAAAAGTATTTCTCTAAAAAATATGTTTTATTTTGATAAAGTTAGTTTTATATTTTATTTATTTATACACATGGTAGTTACTTATTAAGTAGATAGGTGATGTTTTTCTATATTAATATTATTTATGCCATACCATTGTCTATTCACAGTTATACAAATGACTGAAAAATCTTTACGTTTTGTTTTATTTGAAGTTTATTTTGTTGTAATTTTTTTAATAAACAATATTGAAGTTACATTTTTTATTTTAATAGTATGCAGGAAAAATATGCCTAATATATAGGGGGGCCCCATAATTTCATTAGTGCCTAGGGCCCCCAAATGCCTTAATCCGCCACTGTACAGGGGTGTTATGCGATGACGTCACATAAATTTTAAATGAGCAAAAATGACCGTAATTACTAACATTAATTCAAATGTGCAAACATTTTTTGTTTGCAATTTTAACGAAAAAGATCAACATAGATCAAATTAGAAATTAAAATCAAGACTGAATAACGTTCGTCTTGAATGAAAAAAAGTAGAAATTGTTTGTCACGTCCGCAAATTAATTTTTAAGCAAAGAAAAGTATGCAGATATAATAATGGTATCAGGACAAAAACCCCATGAACACAGGGATTATTCCAGGGGGTGCCCCCCGGTACCGGCAAAAGCCCTCCCCCCCCCCGGGAACAATTTGAAAAAAATTAAGTTTATTAAAAAAATTTCAAAAACAGAAAATCAGGTTAGGTTACTTTTTAATTTTTTTCATTTGCAATCATTCGTTTCAACAATTCATTAACATATTAATCTTTTTTTGATATGTTAATGAAAATTGTTTAAAGAAATCCCCTTTCTCATCACGTTTTACATGCGGAACTACTCCCACGCAAAAAACCAACAAGTGACAAATAACCCTCATACAAGAACCCCAGACACTTCAATGTGTTTTGTCTTTTTTTCTCTATCGGAAATTCTTTTGAATTATTTTTTTTTAATTTATACTCTGAAGAATAGAATTATTTTTTTACATAAAACCTCACTATAAAACTAGGTCAGGTCAGGTTAGGTTAGTTTAGGTTAGGTTTAAATCTGCGGGGGGTTTCTGTGGGGGGGTTTTGTTAGGGGGTTTTTGGCACGGGGGTTTTATGTCCGGGGAGTTTTTGTCGGGGGGGGTTATTTGCCGGAGGATTTTTGCACGGGGGGTAAATGTCCAGGGGGATTTGGTCCTAGAACCATAATAAATAAGTAGGTATCAATAATACAAATAAGATAAAGTTATTTAAAAGTATTTAAAATTTTAAAATACTCTAATTTGCAAAAAAATATTAAAAATTAAAAGTAAAAAAAACTTCAAAAAATCACAAAAATTCCTCAAAATGACCACCATCGGCTTGAATGCAAGCCTCACAACTACGAAACAAAGCTTCTGTAACACGACGTATAACATTTCCATGATTTCGTATGTGAGGATTTGCCGCATCTTGAATCGTTTCAAATAACTGTTGGCGAGTACCTATTTCTACTTGATACATAAGATCCTCCATATGTCCTCAGAAATAATAGTCTAACGGAATTAAATCCGGTGATCTTGGTGGCCAACGTATTGCACCTCCATCCTACATGCCCAATTCATTTGCACCGTCATGCAAGTACCACATATAGAGAACAATGTTAAGTGGTACTACATCAATGAAATCTAAAACGGTGTTTTCTAAAAAATTTCTGTACATATATGTCCATTTAAACGATCATTTATTACTTGTACAGGTAATAAATTGTTATTGAAAATACCAGCCCAAAATTGATACTTACTAAAACGTTGTTGAAATCGTCGCGATCTAATTGCATGTGGATTTTGCAATGACCGCATATTGTGATAATTGTTTACACCGTTTTTAGTAAAACTTGCTTCATCAGACCATTAGATTATATAGGAGGGCGATTGGCTGCAAATGAGCCTTGCCGAACTGCGATCATTTTGATCTTTTGTTCAACCCTTACTCTAGTGGAGTCCTGGGATATCTAAATGCTTAATAAACCTGATTAGATCCTTAGGAGGCATAGCCTTGACTTCATCTGGAATTAGAGTTGTCCAGCCGAAGTGATCAAATCACATTGTGATAATTGTTTACACCGTTTTTAGTAAAACTTGATTCATAAGACCATAACACATTTGAAATAAAGTCACCGTTTTTGCACTTTTTGCTGTAGAACACAATTGCAAAATTCCAATCGTTGGTGAGCATCTTGAGGTTGTAAACCTTGTACATTTTGGCGATGATATGGATGCAACACCTAGAGATTCAACACACGCCAAAACATATTTTGTGATATTTGTATATGTCAAGACATATGACAAGTCAAGTACTAATTTTTGGAGGATAGCATACAGCATTAACAATATTTTCTTCGTTTTCTACATTAACTTCATGAGGACAAAAAGCCTTTTGAGTCCAGTATTGCCTGTTTCTCTTAGTCTTCAAAATGATGAATGATGTTGATGTCTATTTGACACAGGTAGGTTACTGTTGGAAATTGTGGAAACCTAGAAGCTATACAGGCTGTCCCATTTGACGTTCGACTGTATGGGTATCTTTGTTATTATTGAAGATAGAAAGTCGGTTAAATGGACAAAGTAGTAGAGATTTATTCGTACATTTACAATTCCTTGATAAAACATTTGAATATCGCATCATTCCTGCGCTATCTTAAAAAAACAAGAAAATGCGAAAATTTAAGAAATTTACCAGGGGTAACGTTATCCTGCCTAACTTTTATATTGGCTAAAACTCTTTTTCCGTTGGGCTGCAAAACTTAATTTTGGTGGAGCGTTTAAGTGCATTTGAAAATACATAAAATACATACATTTAAAGTTATAAAATTCGAAAATTTAAGAAAGTTAGGCTAGATGAGTAACGTTACCCTAGCCTAACTTTTATTTTCGTTATAACTTTTTCTCTGTAGGAGTGCAAAACTTTATTTTACAAATACATAAGATCATACATTTAAAGTTATAAAATTCGAAAATTTATTAAGTTAGGCTGTGGTAACGTTACCCTTACATACTCTTCTTTGCTTAAAAATTAATTTGCGGACGTGACAAACAATTTTTTCATTCAAAACGAACGTTATTTAGTTATGATTTTCATTTCTAACTTGATCTATGTTGATCTTTTTTGTTAAAATTTCAAACAAAAAATGTTTGCACATTTGAATTTATGTTAGTAATTACGGTCATTTTTGGTCATATAAAATTTATGTGACGTCATCGCATAACGCCCCTGTAACATAAGATACGGAGTCATTCAATAAGTATAGTAAAAACCCAATATCCAATATGTACACCTATGTCCAGCCGTGTGCCACTTTCTTTATCTTCTCAAAAAAGTAGCAATGTCCAAGATATTAAAAATCTTCACCTACGGCGAGGATGACATGATCATTTGAGAAAAATCTCTTACTTCTTATTCCAAAACCCAAGAGGTGAATCGACGCAAAGAAAGTTAGTTTAGTGCTTTTTTATCTTACTTATTAACGATCTCATAACTTAATACTTTAGTTACCTCCCGTTTTTTAAACGAATTCTTTAATCACCTATAATATAACTTTTCTTTAACTTAGCCTACTTCGCATCTCAAGCAAGCGATACCAAATAGCGGTATCGCAAAATCTAGCATCTACAGAAGCATAGAAGGTACTCTCTTTTATAGTGAACTTATACACATGCGACCGCTTTTTAATCCCTGCTTTTACACTCATTAAGGAAGTCCGGAACGAAACACATTGAGCACGAGTTAAAATAATAATAGACACCCCATACTGTTTTCTTGGATTACAAACTTTTCCGAAAGTGGAATGGAGCAAAAATCTACGAAGGGCAACAAAATTCATGTATAAATGTAGGTACCTTTAATGGATTTTATATGGACTATCGCACACTACTGATGGGCCGCATTCCGCATTGATGCATCACTCAGTAGGCGGATTTATTGCGATGTGCGATATCGCATTTTTTGCAGTGCGATGCGATACGCCCCGACATACTAATGTGCACTTACCTTTAGGCAAGGCGCATATTGGGACACACAACGATATTTTGTAACACATAGACTACGTGCACACCGGAAGGACCAAGCTGGTCACTACACCTTATGGGGGAACATCGACATCAACAAAAGAGGTAAGGATCTCTTAGAATACGTTTGCGCTAACAATTTAGACATCGTTAATAGGGTAATAAACCAACCTTTATAAATGCGATCCGAGAGGAGGTCCTCGACCTAACTCTTGCGACTACATTTATAGCACAATCCGTCAAAAACTGGGGGGTTCTGGACGAACCATCCATGTCGGACCATCTTACGATCGAGTATGACCTGGAGGCGACCATTGCACATAGAGCTCCTAAAAGCACAAACTGGCTCCTTTTCGAAGAGCGAGTCAGGTCAGAGTTCGAAGGACTCCATAGGAAGTAGAATCCGCCTCACCTCACATGAGTAAAACACTTCTATCGGCTTTCGAAAATTAAGGGGAAAAAGTTTACTCCAGAGAGGTACATTGGTGGAACAAGGAAGTTGAGCGGCTGAAAACCGATGCTAGGAGTAAATTTAATAGGCCTGGGAAAAAGGGCAACTTGGATGCCTATCGCCTAGCCCTAACCAATTACTAAGGAAATTCAAGAGATAATCTTGGAAAACCTTTTGCGAAGGTATAAACCAACTTACCCCAGCAATCCGCTTGCAAAAAGTTCTTTCCAAACACCACTCCAACGAGATAGGTCTGATGAAAGATTTAGATGAAAGTTACACGGAAGACCACCGGGGAAGTCTTGGCGTCCTACGGACCCATTTCCCAGGGTCAAAAGAGGTAACAAGAAGCCAAGCCACTATTGATACTTCAGGAGACTCACTATATAGCTTCACTAGAGATAGTCGTACCTTGGCAGGGAAAGTGATCAAAGTGAAATGGGCGATCTCAGAATTTAAGCCCTTGAAATTACCGGGCATGGACGGGATTATTCCTGCGTTGCTGAAAAATAGCATCGAACATATTGCCCCATACCTGCAATCCATCTTTAAAGATAGCTTTGCATTAGGGTACATCCCCCAATAATGGAGGGAGGCGAAGGTAGTTTTTATACCAAAGACGGGCAGACGACCCACAGAGGAGCCGAAATCCTATCGCCCCATTAGCCTTACCTCATTTCTGCTTAAAGCCATGCAGAAAATTTTAGACAATCACAACAGAAGCAAAGTTGTGCTTCATGTGAAACAGTGTGCCTATCAACCAGGCAAATCCACTATCGATGCCTTACACTACCTCGTGGGGAGTGTAGAAAATGCACTTTAACACCTCGTGCACATCCATAAGAAGGGCTGCCACAAGAAAAGTTGTCCTTCCACCATAAGATGGATCGAAGAGATTCTGGGGAGTCGGGTGGTTACGACCTCTATATGTAGCGCCGAAGTGTCGGTAGCCACGGCAAAGGGCTGTCTGAAATCCAAGGGGGACTATTACCACCCATGCTGTGGTCCATCGTCATGGACGATCTTCTGGAGAGACTGAACAGCAACGGCTACAATGCGCTCGGATATGCAGACGACTTAACAGTCATTATAAAAGACAAACATGAAGAGACCTTATCGGCCCTGATGTCTTAAACAGCAACTGGTGCAAAGTGGAAGAACTAAACGTTCACCCAAGCAAGACCATCATCATTCCATTTACGAGGCGGAGGAAACTAAACCTACAAACACCTCACCTAAATGGATAAACAATCGACTTTTCCAATGAGACAAAATATCTCGGAGTTCTCTTACATAACAAGTTGAGTTGGAATCTACATGTCGACAAACCATTTCCAAAGCTACGGCTGCCATATGGACATACCGCAAAGTCTTCGGGAAAACATGGGACTACAACCAAAGATAACCTACTAGTCACGGTGGTGAAACCCATCGTCACATATGCATCATTGGTGTGGTAGACGAAACCGAAAGAAACTACCACCGCAAAACAAGCTGTAGAAACTGCAGTGGTTAGCTTGCTTGGGAATCGCAGGGGCCATGGGTACCACCCCCTCAGCGGCCCTGGAGGTAATGCTGCACCTTTCTTCAATGCATCTGCAGGTACAGAAGGAGGGCCTGCTCGCTGCCTTAAGAATTTCCCAAAACAAAAACCTTAAAAGTGGAAGCCTGCAAGACCACTTGAAGATTCTGGAATCTCTGAATCCAGACTTCACAACTAAACTATCGGATATAAAGCTGATAAGATTTGGCTTTTTTATAATCAAAAACACAAGACCCTACCGAATACACCGGCTATCCTCTTAACGGCTGTGAAGTTTTAATATTAACCGGTTAATGCGTATGTAATATGTAACTTTAACCTGGTTACTTGGTTTGTATTAATAATATCCGGCTATTATTAATACAATCCGATTAGTTACTTGGACCGTAACATATATATTTTTGTACAAGGTTTTAAAGTCATTCTACAAAATCTGGACAATGAGAAAAAAAATCCAGAATGTATAAAAAATATACATATAATGACCTAAAAGTGCCTTAAGTTTGGGTCCTTATAATTAATTCTGCATAAAATTGCAACACATAAATAACTGTCCAGTTGTAGTTTAATTAATCTAGTTTCTAAATCAGAAAGAAATTTGGAAATCTCTCTAGAAAAACTTGAGATACGGCGGCATGGGTAATGGTCGATTTCATGATTTTTCTTCTCATGCGCGCTCTAGCGGTCCGTATTAATTATCCGTAATTGGCTAATAATTTACAATTTATCTCCATAAAAGTGGGATGGATTTCTTATCCTCTCTTAGGATGTCCGACGGAAAATTTATCGTGGGTGTCTAGAAAGTTGCGAAATATATTCGATTTTATTGAATAGTGCCTAGTGCATGCAGGGCATATTTTTTAAGGAAGTTTAAAATTTTTGTATTCTTTAAATTCCAAATTTCATTAGAGATTAAAGTGTAACAAACGCGATACATTGTAATATCAATAAATGTAGCATAGTGTTTAAGATTTAAGATACACTAGAGGAGTGTAATTTACAAGTTTATGCAACCGGGCATGATGCTCGATTTCATAATTTACAAAACCCCAAAACCAAAGATTAGGTTCAAGGGTTTTCGAATATTTGCAAAATGTTATTAATATCAATTAGAAGTTTAGTTCGCTTAAAGTAAGATTTGTAAAATTTTCGAGTATTATATTAATATAATTTTTTAAATTTGAACATTTAGTCAAAAAATAAATTTTAAGTTAACTATTTGAAATATATTCTGAATAATTTATTTACATAAGTACTATATCTAAAATAGTTTCCAGAACGCGGTTGGTGCTTGGACAGTGTATAGTGAGTTGCCTATAATAATATAGCATTTATTAGTTTCGAAATACCACCGTAAGTTTCCATCAGGTTTAATTTGGTAAATAAATTTCTAAAAAAATTAGTTTAAATTTTACAAACATCTTGGAATAGAAAGAGAATTCATCCGTGTATTTAAAATTTATAAAAAGTTATCAACACTCTTACAGCTTTAAAAATTGAGCTTATTTCTAAAAGTTAACATTGGTACAAAATATAATTAAAATAAATATACATTTTAGAAAATTATCCTAATTGACAATTAAATTTAAGAATGCACTAATTGTAATACTTTTTCTTCTAGTGTAAATAGGTGATCATCATAAACATGAGGAGCAATTTCTCGCATAGCTTTTGCTAAATTAAAAATATATTCAATGTTCGGTCCACTAGGGCCAACAGAAGTAAAAATTTGTTGAGCAATTGCATCCAAATCCGCTTCTCCTGCATAGTTACTATTATCACTAGTTCCAACATATATCAATATATCCATAGGTTCTTTATTTTCGTCATTTGGATAAAAATGGATATTCATACGTCGATAACCTCCCTTTTCTCGATAATCTAAATGATGTAATACCTTTTCCACATTCTCTTCTTTTATTCTATAAGCTACCCCCCAAACTTTTGCCTAAAATAATTATTGTAATACGAATAAATTATAGCCGACTATAAATATAGCTTACCTCTTCAGTATCTTTGATTAGAGTTACTACTCGTCCAGGCTAAAATAAAAATGTTAGACCATTTAATCCAATCAACATTTAATCAACAGATATGTTAATGACATAATATGAAAGATCAAAATAAGCCAAATGGAATAAAATCAATTTAGTTTTCTTTGTTATTATAGCTATAAAGTTTCTGCTTATATTTTTTTCAAAAGGCTTTCAAGATAGATATTATATGCTTCTAAATTCTAAAATGTGGTGTTTTTAGTGCTTGATTTAAATATATTTTGTTGGATATTATGAATATATTTTAAATTTTGTTCCAACACGTTCCAAAACTCAAAAAAGTACAAAAATTTTCTCCTAATTAATTTATTACAACCTTTAGCATTACCCTCTAAAATTAAAATGTATGCAAACTTATCGAATAAAATACACGAAAATTGTATAAGTACAAATTGCTACATTATACTTCAAGATGTTAAAAAACCAAATAGGTAGCATACAAAATTTTTAGTAAAAACCGTTATATTTTAACAAAATGTTAAAATTAACAATTTACGCAACCCAACACTCGCGTGTGCAGTGGTTATTTACCTTTTCAATCGTTCCCCGATGATCGGTACTATGTTGGTAAAATCTTCTGGAAAAACCTTTGATGTAGCCTACAAGCTTTTCTTCATATGGAAAATCTATTTTCCAAATTAAGGACCCATAACCAAATAACCACATTTTTAGGTGTGTAGAAATACAATTTAATAATCAGTTCCTAAAGAAAGTTAGAAATGAGTAAATAAATAAATACAGACACGTGAGAGATGTTGACCTTACTACTTACTACTGACAAAGTACTCTAATTTCTATTTGCCGATCGGGTTTTGTCGGCAAATACGATTTGGATAAATAAATCTACGCGGCATTTTCAAATTTTAACTGTTTTATTATCTTCCTATCTAATTGTGAGAAACGAAAAAAAAATTATCAATATTTTTTTTAAATACAGCGACCAATGACAAACATTAATTTGACGTAATTATATTAGAGGATAAAAGATAAAACACAAGCTGGAATCAATTTCATTTCTGCTATGCGCTGAATATCGAACGATTTTCCACGGCACACATGCGCTCAAGTTGTTTTCATGCGCAGTCCTACGTGATCCTTTATAGCTTTTATGTTTCCTATGTCGCGATCCGATACATATCACCAAAAAAATTGTAAATATCATTATGACTGATTCATTGGACGTCCTGAAAAACAGGTGTCACTTAAAAGCGTTTGTAAGAAACAAATTGAAACTTTCGCTGCCAAAGTGCTTGAAACAAGCCCCAACCTGGCTCCAGAAGTTCCCAATCTACAGCCCTTGAGCCGTGGTGCTGTTTCAAGATCCAACAGTAGGGACCAAGATGGTACAGAGATACAAAATCAAACACGGCCAGAAACCGTTGAAACGACTTTTACCAATCGACCAAAATCCGGTAATAGTGATATATTTGACTACATGCCTGACGGAGAAGCTCGATACATCAGGTTTCAAAGACCTGATATTGAAACGAACATACTACCAAGGGCTTATAGAATTCGATATGATGAACTTTTTGAACCATACAAAGAAACCAAAACAAGCCAACAGGACCTTTCACTGCGAACAAAAAATTATGGCGATCAGCACAATCTACTTACAATGCATGAAACCAATGCAACTAATTCAGTTGATGATATTTCTATTGATTACACATCGCTTTCTTTATCACCGATTCATAGAACTGATTTTCCATCACAAAAAATACTTGCCTGGTAAGCTTATTATACGTTTTATTCTTTTAAATTTTATCTAATCAAATAAATGATTATATAAAGTGCTTGCTCCTACAAACTAGGAACAAACAAATATTATCGCTATCGAAGATTTTAAACAAAGATTAACCACAAAAAATCATTAAATGGCAATATGTTAATTCCTCATGAGAAAATAGTATGTTTTTCTGTCACAGTAAATACCGATCCAGTTTCTTATCATAACCACATATCATTTTATGTGTCTTGTAAGCTTTTATTCAATGTTATGTCTACTTAAAATAATCTAAATGTAGCGTGTTATTGGTTTAAGGATTAAGGATTTGAACAAAATTAATTCTAATGTTTTCCTCTATTTTGGGGGGGCGGGTTTATTTGTTAAAGTACTTAATAAATTTTGATGCTTCGGAATAAAAATACCATACATGAATATCACAATTTTTTTATTGTAGGTACTTTTGATCATCTCAAAAAAACTTATACAGGGTGTCCCGTTCGTGGTTCACCAAACGTCAAGGTTCGAAAGTAGAGCAAATTTTATCACGAAAAAAACAAAAAAGTAGGGGTCTATCTTTTATGGTTTGAAAGTTACAGGGGTTTGAATTTAGCATCGCCCGTTTTTGCCAGAAACCAGTAAATGATCAATAGCTACTTAAAAACTTGGTAAAAAGATTTAAAAAAAATATAATTTTAAAGCTGAAAGTATCCTCTTTCCATTGGTAATAATGATAAAACACAAATCGTATTAAAAAAAATCGATAAGAAAAAAAATCCAGAAAAAATTGTTTTTTGGCAGTTTTTGAAGATTTTCTCCAAGATATGACCTATTAAGGGCCTGTTTTTTTAATTTTCTAAAAATTCGTTAAATTCTCTAGAAATTATGAAAAATGTTGAAACCCTAACTCTTTTTATGCACTCACTAGAGCCTTCTAAACTTACTCCTATGGGAATTGATTCTAAGCATAGTTAGTTACAATTGAGGTGCGCCTTCATTTTTGTTATTATTTAATAATACAACTGTTTCAAAAGCCATCAAAATTTAACTTTTGATTGATTATTAAGCAACTATTGATCATTTACTGATTTCTGGTAAAAAAGGGCGATGCCAAATTCAAACCCCTGTAACTTTCAAACCATAAAAGATGGACCCCTACTTTTTTGGTTTTTTCTTGATAAAATTTGCTCTACTTTCTAACCTTGACGTTTGGTGAACCACGAACGGGACACCCTGTATATTTATTAAAATATATAATTTATTAAAATGGGCGGACTGGCCATAAGACTAAAATCGAGGAAACCCTGGTGGGCCGCAACCTATGTGGGGCAGCAAGTGATTTTGTTCGAAAAATTTACAGTATGATAATAAAAAAATTTTAGTATAAAAAAATAATAATACATAAATGGCTTTAAGAGGATAGCCGGTGTTTTCGGTAGTCTTGTCTTTTTGATAATATTAAGATTTCTTCGAAGGATTTTTTTAATTTTCTTTTTGGGGTGCAATGTAGAATCTTCAGGCTATAATTTTTTTGCAATTTTTGTCTTAGATAAGTAAAAGAAATCTGGAAACCGATTTTGCTTTTTTGATTGGTATGGCTGTACTTGTCTTTGAAATCGACAAAAATTTACATTGAAGAATTAACAAATCACTTAATAAAATATTTTTTCTACGATCGTGCAAAAAGTAGGCCAGACAGACATGATCATTTGTCAGTGCATAAAGTCACGCTTTATTACATATTGCAAAAAAAGCATGATTTGAGTAATGCTTTTCTGCACTAGTGCAAAAAAAGCATGGCTTTGTACTGACAACTGATCATAAATTACAAATTCCATGTTTTTGTGGAATTTTATTATTTTCAATTGGTGATGATCATCGATCGTTAAAAAAGAATAGTTGCTCTTAACGTATTGTCCAACTCGACCTAATCTAGTTGTACAATTTTTACGTCGCGTGTAAATATTATCCACTTTTTGCACATGTTGCATAAATAACTATTAATAACATTTGTATTATTGTTTTTTAGAAGTGGGTTCCATTTCTTATGCGGCAGCCTTTTTCGAAAAACATAAAAATAAAGGTTGCTCTTTTCAGAGCATGACCTTGAAAACCTAAAAAAATTCGCTATTTGAGCTTTCGGGCACCCACCTCCCCATCCTAAATAATAACATTTCATATTTGTCTAATCGGAAAAAAAACTTACAATACAGGGTGTCCGGAAAATGGCAGATAAGCTCTCCAATACGTTTCTCCCTTTTTTAGGGATCCTCATAAAAATTGTTAGAAAAATCCTCTTCGCCAATTGACCGAGATTCCGGTAATTGTCCTTTGTCCATTATAATATATTTAACAAATTTAATTTAAGCTGCTTTAAATTGACGAATACTAGCATTTATTACAGAAAATGAATCTGGCAATAATGTTTATACGTTTCCTTCCTGTTTTTAATTAAATAATTTATCAGATTGGCTTTATCAATCTGACAATTGAAATTGTACAATCAAGTTTTTACGATTCGTTACTAAGTTTATATTTATTTTGTTTTAATTAATTCGTTTTCTTTTATGATTATTGAGTTTTTCGATGAAAACTTTGAAATTAATTATTGTAAAAACCTACACACATAAATAATATAATATGTGAACGGAGCATAAACTGATATTTTTTATGTTCCTCCTAAACTTTCTGCTTAGCAAACTGGTGGATTTTGTATCTAGTTACAATTTATACCCTAGATATGGTTATTTTAAATGAAATTTATTTAATTATATAAGACTTGTGTCAAATTATGTCCAAGGCAAAAGTTTACCTGACATTACCTTTAATTATAAATACCAGAGCAAGGTTGCCAAATTTACCTTTTCGTCTCGATAAAGGAGGCCAATAGAATTTTTTACAATTTCTCTGAAGTTCCCTAAAGGTTCCCCATCGAACCTATTTTCCCTGGTAACTTTTAGAAAACCAGTCCGTCCCTGTTTATGAAATGAATGATATGGATAAACATGTAGCACAAATGTAATTATAATATAATTTTAGTAAATCAGTTGACTAAAACCAATAATACTCTGTAAAAAGTAAAATTACTTGTTAAAACAAAAAAATAATACGGTGGCACGCGTAAAAAAAAAACGTTATTCCACGGTAAAACAAATTTTTCACATTTGGTATTTATTCTAGACGCAAATAAATCAATTTCAAGATTTCCAAATTTTAGACAAAGTTCTCTGAATGCTATGCGAGAAAACTCAGATTCTGTTTTCGGTTCTAGTTCCCTCGATCCCACATCAGCTATATTAATTTTTGTATTCACATAAGAAGCAAATACATAAAAGTTTCGAATTTCACACCATTTCCACAATTCTTTTGCTAAGGAGTTCAGATTTTCGTAACGAACGTCCCCCCCATTTTATTTATGTAACTTATTGCGGTTGTGTTATGGACCCAGAATAATATTTGTCAGTTCTTCATTTCTTTCGCAAAGCATTTCAAGCCAAAGAATACAGCAAGCAATTCTAAATAATTTATAGAAAATTTTCTTTCATTAATATTAGAAAATCCGCTATAAGTATTCTCTTTGCATGATGCACCCCAACGTGATAATGAGGCATCCGTGTAAATTTCTAAATCATATTTCTGTTCTCTAATTTTATTGTAACAGTTAAGAATTTTATTTAGCCATCATAATAAACCATCTTTTAGGTAATTGGGCAATGTCATAATTGCTTCAAAATTATCATTATTTTCTTTCAATATATAAGGTAAGCCGTAACTTACAGCAAGACAAGAAGACTAATAAAACTTGCGAAGTCCCTTATTTTACATTGTTTTAATAAGGGAATTTTTTAATTTTCTTAATCAAATTAATGGTTTTTTTTGGTGGTGAAATTGTCATATTATTTGTGTCGAAAACAAAACCCAAAAATGTAAGTATTTTATTTGGAGTTGTTTTACTTTTGCTCACATTAATGATAAACCCCAATTGTTGTAATAATTCGGCAGAAAAATTTTTACATTTTTAAGCATTCTATATAATTATTACCTATCAATAAAAAAAAATCATCTAAATATAAAACTGATAATAAACCTCTTTCTCTTAGATGAGATATTATTGGTTTCATAAATTTCTTAAAAACATATGGAGAAGCCAAAAGAGACAACTTAATTAAACTCAAATAATTTATCATTGTAGGACATTTTTTGTCATTGTCATTTCCCATTTTGTTTAGGGACCAAAAAAGTGTTGGAAATAAATTGCTCGTTAATAGGGGTGTACATGGTGAAATTACTCCGATGTTGAGCAATTTATTTATTTGATTAGCATATTCTTTCTCATAAGATTTATTAATCTTTACCTTTCTATTACAGTTTGAACTGGCATACATGTAGGTAAATGGAATTTTGTATCCCTTTAACCAAGCAAGTATAATAAGGTCTGAAGTATAATTCTTCCATGTGTCAAGATAATATTTCAGTCTACCAGCATAATGTGTGTTATTACTCATATTATTTAGGAATTTTTTTTGTATTGGAACTGGGTCGGATATTGCTTGTTCCTTGTTTGGGTTTGTAAACAAAATACAACGCGGTTGTGGTTGAAATTTTTGAGTTTGTCGCTCACCTTTCCCCGATGTCTGGTGTTTGGTTCTTGCTGCATTAAACTTTCGAGGTGGGTCTTGGAAATTTTTTGAAGCTCCAGATGGTCTAAGTTTTAATTCTTTAGAAGATTTTTGAACTTCAGCCAGCATACGGCCGGCATCACTAAGATTATGATTAAGTCAATATTATATTTCATTCAATTCGAGACTAAATTGGTAATTGATTTCCCAACACCAGAAATGGATGCTGAAATTTTGTCTTGTCTGTCTACAATACGTATATCTCTGTTGACATAAGTGTCAGGCAGAGATGGTTTAATTGTTAAATTCAGTTTAGAAGCTGCCATTATTTGGCAGTTTTTCTGGCACTGGATATTTAGAAACCAATTTTCTATGACTCTTCCTTGGAAAGCCATTTAGTAGCTATTTCAGATGATCTAGACCTAGAACCAAGTTCTTTTAAAATTGGTTCACCTACTTCCCCTGAAGTAATTGACCTTGAACCAAAATTGTTTATTAGTTTTATTTCCTCATCTAATAAAGGCTCATGAACTTCTTCTGAAGTAGATGTCACAGGATCAGAAATAATCTGTGATTCATCGCCCACCTCTTTAATTACATCCTGATTATTATTTTGTGCCAAAGATTCCGAGGAATCTTGAAATATTTGAGCCGGAATCATTTATAGGAGGAGTGGTACACAATGCTCCAAAAACAAATATTTGTTTTAGTTAATTTTGTTTAATTTTTCATATTATAGTTAAATACTAACTATATTTTATTTTTTATTAATTTCAGAATCGTCTGAAAAAAAAACTGCTTATACATACAATTTTTTATTTTTCTTGAATCGGAATCGACCGAAATTTTTATTATGCTTATTAGGCTTTGATAACAAAGCACGGCCCAGGAACGCTGCGCCGCGTTCCCCTCCCCCTCCAAAAGCTAATCAGTTATAGTTAATGTAAACGATTTTAGAAAAGAGGAAATGCAGCTTAAAATAATTATTAAATATTATTTTTATGAAAGTGTAATGACACTCCCGTATCAGTAACACCCGATATTTTTGCATTTGTATAGGAAAAAAAAAACACGATTTTTCCTGCCAGTTACGCCTGACATTCTGGAATTTCTTTTGCAGCTTAAATAATAAGTAAATATTATTTTAATGAAATTGTAACGACACTCCCGTATCAGTAACGCCTGATATTTTTGCATTTTTATAGGGAAAAAACACGATTTTTCCCGCCAGTTACGACTGACATTCTAGAATTTCTTTTGCAGCTTAAAATAATAAGTAAATATTATTTTAATGAAAGTGTAACGACACTCTCGTATCAGTAACGCCTGATATTTTTGCATTTTTATAGGAAAAAACACGATTTTTCCCTCGGGTTACGCCTGACATTCTAGAGTTTCTTTTGCAGCTTAAAATAATAATTAAATATTATTTTTATAAAAGTGTAACGACACTCTCGTATCATTAACGCCCGATACTTTTGCATTTTTATAGGAAAAAACACTTTTCCCGCCAGTTACGTTACATTGTAGAGTTTTTTTTTTAATATTAAAATATTGTAAAATATTAGGTACTTGCGTTTTTTAGGACGGCGTAATTTCTTTTGTAACTTTTTAGTTTTCTTTTCGATTCTCCCCGTATCATCATCGGAATCGAAATTCTCGTGGGACCTTTTTGACATTTTTACAATTTTAAACCCTGCACTCACTATTTAACACGCTACTCGCTTATGTTAAGAACATTCGAACTCAGCGCACTTCTAAAAACGAATGAAGACTTACCTTAGGAACCACACCATGGGCGCAGGGGATTTTGCACTCTAAGCTAAAATAAAGTGGACTCAGCAACTCCTAATCACTACTACCAATGATCTGGAGGAAGAGATGTGTAATACAACTTTGCAAATCAAAAGAGTTGTAAGAGAATGAGCATTTTGATAAAGAGTATGAAATCTGCGTGTGCAGCCCTTTTAAGGGTGATCGTAGTCGATGGTCTCGTAGTTCGTAGTATCTGTCTAATTGGTTAAACTCACAAGGCTGTATTTAGCAACCGTGATGAAAAATATAGAGACGTAGTTAACGTTAAACACGTGATTAAAAAATATTTTTTCACAAGAAATATTTTTTTAAATACGTCTTTAACATTAACGACGTCTCTAAAATTTTCATCACGGTCGTTGAATACAGGCTATTGGTACTTAAATTAAATATGTTCAATTACAAAATTCTGCTTAATACTAGAAATACCTAATTTACTTATAATGATGGGATATTTGAGGATTTAAGACTGAATGGTTTTAATATAATCTTCCAGGAACAAGGTCGTTGTAAAGGAATTGGAAGGTAGACATTTCATAGAAGGATTAAGGAAATGATAGCAATAAATATACAAATTACTTAGGACTAAATTACATACAAAATACTAAATTAATATTAAAAATGTTAATAAACATATTTTGTTTATAATAACACGCATGGTACATGTGGATGGGCACACAACACTTTTTGGACATTTGAAGTATCATGCAGTTTACTAATTTACCAAAAATGCCATCCCATTTGACACAACTACCCTGACTTTAACATTTTAAATAGCAACATTTCAGCATTTAGAATCTTCGAAAGGAAGTATATGTTTGAAGAAGCGTTAAATAATATTTTATTTATTATTGTGCTGAATTTCGAGTATTATTATTAATTTCATCTTTCATCCAAAATCACAAAAAGTATGTGAAAAAAAGATTTTCATATACTTACTTAGTCTCTCTTAACTGAAAATTTCATGCACAGAATTAAAAAAAAACTGTAACGGCTGTAAGGACTGCTCTCTGTCACGTGTTTTTTGGGAGCTAAGTTTTAAAATAAACTGTTATGACTTATATTTTATATTATTATTTAACTTTTACGTTGATAGAATAAAATTATTTTGAATGAAATATTAAATAGTTTATGTTATAAAAATAAACAGGATATTTCGGTAGGTCTCTGTTTTTAAACGTATGCTTTGCAGAATCAGCATAAAGCACCAAGTGGTTTTCTAAATGGGACACGAGACGAAACGATTAGAGTTGTTTTCATTCACAAGTATGATCTTGAACGTAGGCTCCCGGGATATTTAAGTTTTAACATTTCAATTTAAATTTAAACCGTCGCACGTGCAATTTTATTTCTATAAACTCTGATGCTTTTTGGAATATTTCTTTAAAACAATATAAATCAAAAAATATAGTGTAACATAAAGAAACATTTTTAAATTCAAGCAACCACAAAATAGATTAATGAAAATTCCGGTTAAATATATTTAGAAAGGTAAATACTAACGTCTTTACGATATTAGAACAAAGCTTTTACCTAAGTAAGTACCTAAGTTTAAAACGATTCAAGTTCTGCCACCTATAAAGCTATTTGCAAAACTATTTCACAGCCCGCGTTAGAAATATCTACGGCACATTTTTAAACGCTATAATTCATTTAGTTTTTGTTCGTGCTCAGTACGATAAATTTTTTGTGGTGATTAAAATTGAAAACAGATCATCAAAAGTGTTTCTGGTTACTTTTACATTAATTCTGTATATCAAAAAAATAATAAGTAATTATATAATGTACTCTATTTATTGAAGATATGACGTTTTGATAATGTAGAATTTCGGAAATTGAATCCGTGCCAAACGTAAAATAATTTAAATTGCGCGTTCTCCATCGATACAGTGTCGCCACCATACAGAAAGCGAAGGAACTAATATTACAGTGGAGGGGATTGTTCAAATTATAAACAAAAGAAATCATGGAAATTAACGAGCAGTTGTTCTGTCCAGCTTATAACGTTACGATACCATCAAGAGACGTTTATGATAAATTTAATTGGAATCATTTGATTATTTTTATTTCTGCATTTATATCGAATTTGATATTTTCTGCGATGTTAAACTTAGTAAAATTTCGTTGTTCAGGCAGAAGTGCGGTAAGGGAGGTTCCGAATAATAACAATAATACGGAATTTGTAGAAGATTCAAAAAATAATAAAGAAATTATAAAAAAACGGTTAAAGTATAGATCATTTTCATGTCCAGCGATTCGCTTATTAAAGTAAGATTTTTCGTTTATATAATTCTAAGAATTTAAATTCAATTATTTTTTTAAATTTGTTTTTAGTGATGAACCACAACTGCCAAACGATGATGAACTGAGGGGCCTACACACCCACCACCAAAATACCCAAGAAAGTGTTAATGAGTATCGTTTTGGAGGATACAGACCAACATTTATTAATGAAACTTTAGGAGAACACTATAAAGTTATACGTAAGCTTGGCTATGGTCACTTTTCAACAGTTTGGCTTTGTCGGGATAGTAGAAAAGAGTAATAAAAATTTATAGTAGTAAATTAATACCATTAAATTTGTAATTTTTCAGGGAGAAATATGTAGCAGTTAAAATAGTGAAAGCCATGGAAATGTGCGACAGTATGGCACGGGATGAGATTAAAATGTTAAACAAACAAGTTAGCATTGAGCCTGATCATCCTGGGAAAAAGTTTATAATTCAAATGTTAGATCATTTTCAAGTTGAAAGTTCAAATGGAATTCATATGTGTATTGCCTTCGAACTGATGGGGCCTTCTTTACTTCACCTTATCGTGCAGAGTAAATATCAGGGAATATATAAAGCTGCCGTTAGAAGTATTATTAGACAGGTAAAAATACCTTGATTTATATTCACTTTCAAATTTCCAACTATAAAGTTAAATAAAATCAATTTTGTTTAAATCCTTAATATAAGTAAGTAAGTTTTTATTACATTTGGGTGTAAAGTAATTTTAATGAAATACAGGGTATATACGGTTTCGGAAAGATCTTTTTAGCCTAAATAACATACAAAAAATAAAACTTTAATTGATCGATTGGTTTTAAATTTGTTTAAAATTTAACATGTTACTATCTAAATTTTGTATGTTACTTGGATTAAAAAGACTTACCCAATTATGCCATTTAAAAATTAGGGATTGTATTCATAGGATAGGGCCCAGGGATTAAATTTATATGCCAGCTCTATTGCAAAAAATGTCTCCCTTCAAACTAAACTTGATCTTTGTGAGCGTTTTTTCAAAAATTTATACATATTAACTACTTTAAAATTCGTCCCTTTCAGTTTCGTTGGCCCTGTATAAGGGAGCTACACCACTTTAAAAGTATTACCAAAATGAAAGTTATTAGTTTATTTCTAAACAGCTTACACCAGAGGTTTTAAATTTCATTTATTGTTTTATAAGTGTCCACAATAGAGTTTTGATTGATTTTACTATCAAACATTCCAACAAAATGCTTATAATAATAAAATGCTGGATATAATAAATAAAAAACGCCTTAATTTTACAACTTTTACTAAGGTGATTTTTTATTATAATAATTTTGCCCTCAAGTTTCAATATTTATAAATATTCACTTGTATACATAATATTACTTCAGCTAATAGGAATTTTATTTTAAATTATTTTCAAAACGGAAATAACCCAATATAATAATTAGAATCACTATAGTGAAAAATAACAGATCAATCTCATCAAAAAACTAGTTAAGTCTTAAGTCTCTAAATGTGTACTAACAGAATGTTCGAGGTCTAAGGACTAAAATACCTATTCTTACTAAAGCCATCGCAGTCGCAAACTATGATATCGTTGTTCTAACTGAAACCGGTTGCATGATGAAATTTTAACTGATGAACTCGGATTCTTAAACTATGTTTGTGCACTATCCTGTAAGAATCGTGGAGAAGGAATCCTCATTGCAGTGAATAAATCTTTTAGGTCTGTTCATATGTCCCCATTATCCGATCTAGTCTGTTTTAGTCAAAACTAGCAAAAGTGATGGTGTCATGTTCTCCGCTGCTTACATTCCTCCCAGCTCTGCCGCCGAAATTTATCAGAAAGATTGTGACAATATAGTAAACATAATTCACGAATACAATAAATACGATTTTATCATCCTGGGTCCTGGGTGATTACAATTTGCCACATATCAATTGGTTACGTGATGAATTGGACGACAACTTTTATGGAATTCCATATAACGATGCTTCAGATATCTTATTATTAGCATGCTTGTTTATGAAACATTATTTCAGCATAATAATATCAAAAATAGTAATGAAGTAATACTTGATTTGGTAATCTCTAACTTAATACTGTCCATCCAAAAAGCACCGTTCCACTCGTTACCAACGATCTGCATCACCCATCATTGGAGTTAGTTTTTCTAGTGAATCAATACATTGTGATAAAATACAGTCAAACTTTCCTAACTCAAATCTTCAAGGGACCTTAAAAAAAATTCGAGATATAGAAAATTCGAGATATAGAAATTATTTCGCAAAGTTAAAAACTAATATTTTTACAAACACATTACAAACAAAATTCAAGTTATGGAAAAAACCGGCTTATAAAAGTTCGAGTTATGGAAGTTCGACTGTATGTTATAATTTTAAAAAAGCTGACTACATTGGGATTAAGTGTCCTAAATTATCCATGCTGGTTTGATATTAAAATGAAATCTTTAGTTAGAGAAAAACGTAAAGCCCATTCAATTTACAAAGCCTCTCATGACAGACAGGACTATCGTATGTTTGTTACTCTGAATACATACCTACAGAAAATGGAGTCTTCGATAAAAGATAATCCGAAAGTATTCTGGAAATATTTCAAAGAAAAAAGTTCCAATACTGACATACCATGCCGCCATACAAGCGACTGATTATATTAAAATAAAGCATCCGTCAACCTACTGGTCATTGTTCTAGAAAAATGCTATCGTTCGTTAAGGGTTAAATAAATTATCTGATCTAGAACAAAAGTTCTCAGCTGGTCCCGATTTAATACCCCCTGCACTTTTAAAGGAATGTAACTTCGCCTTTTGTAGACCATTATGGATATTATTCACTCTGTCTTTATGTTCTCAGACATTCCCGTATCTGTGGAAAATGTCTTACATAACACCCATTTATCAAAAAGGTGACAAAACCCTCATTAGTAACTATCGACCAATTTCCACATTGGAGAGGGGTTTTCAGGTGGACGCTGTCTATACAGATTTCCCAAGGACTTCGATGTAATGAATCATGAATTGTTGATGCGGAAGTTAATTACGGCATAAAAGATCCTCTCTTATCATGGGTATCATCCTATCTACATAGTAGAACTCAGTTTATAAAACTGAATGGTTATATCTCTGATGTTATATTTATATTAACTTCGGTGCTCCTCAAGGCTCACATCTACGACCTTTACTATAACCGGAGGTAACTTTGATTTTTTAAATGGCAACATAGGTAGATTTTTGTATGGTTTGATAGGTCTTTCAAAAACAAATAACTTTTATTAAAATATTTTTTTAATATTTTCCATAGTTTAGAATTTATTCGAAAAACAAAAAAAATTGTTAAAAAAAGTAAATAAAAATTATGGCATATTTTGAAGAATTTTGTTTAAATATGGACAAGTATGATATTTAAAGTTGGTAAAATATTAGAATTTGCAGAAAGAGTTTATAAATTTATAAAATTCTTCAAAATATGCAATAATTTTTATTTACCTTTATTAACAATTTTTTTTTGTTTTTCGAATAAATTCTAAACTATGGAAAATATTAAAAAATATTTTTATAAAAGTTGTTTGTTCTTAAAAGACCTATCAAACCATACTTATATTTTTCCGGAACAACCCGGAACTATCCGGAACCGGATATCACTTTGATTTTTTAAATTGCAACATAGGTCGAGTTTGGTGTGGTTTAATAGCTCTTTTCAAAATAAACAACTTTTATTTAAATATTTTTTTAATATTTTCCATACTTTAGAATTTATTAGAAAAACAAAAAAAATGTTAAAAAAAGTAAATAATAATTATTGCATATTTTGAAGAATTTTGTTTAAACATGGACAAGTATGATATTTAAAGTTGGTAAAATATTAGAATTTGTAGAAAGAGTTTATAAATTTATAAAATTCTTCAAAATATGCAATAATTTTTATTTCCTTTTTTTAACAATTCTTTTTTGTTTTTCGAATAAATTCTAAACTGTGGAAAATATTAAAAAAATATTTTTATAAGTTATTTGTTTTTGAAAGACCTATCAAACCATACCAAACTCGACCTATGTTGCCATTTAAAAAATCAAAGTTACCTCCGGTTCCGGATAGTTCCGGAAAAATATAAGTTCATCAATGGGTTCTTTAGGTTCACTTTGGTAATTAAGTTTTTTATTTTAGTGATGTGCGATAACGCGTTCTCGAGATAAATGGGTGGCATGGGTGGTCTGAATCACCCTGTATAGTAAAAAATCATTAACAAAAATAATCTAAACCAATTATATCAATAATTTTTTTAATTTTTTTTTTAATTTTTTTATTATTATTAATTTTTTTAATTTAATATTTTTTTGTTTTAGGGTTTTCAGTTTTTTATTTTTTAAATTTTGTTTTTTAATTTATTATTAAAAAATTATTAATAAATTAAAAATTAATATTAAGTAAAAAAACAAAATTTTAAAAAATAAAAAAACTCAAAAACAATTGAATTAAATTAAAAAATTAATAATAATAAAAAAATTAAAAAAAAAATAAGAAAAAAAAATTTACAAAATTTAATTAAAAAAAAAAATATTGGTATAATTGGTTTAGATTATTTTTGTTTCTCAATAGAAAAAAATATTTGCCTCCTCCTCCTCTGATGTTTTCAAAAATAAAATTAATCTATTATTAGCTGATAGTAGTATTGTTCAAACCATTTAATTTGACATATCACTTATTAAAATCGGTCACTTATTAAAATCGGATAAGAAATAACGAAGCTACATCATTGACTGTTTTTTGTGCATCCCTCAGTATATACAGGATTCGTTTATGTTACCTTATTCTTATTTATTTTAAGTTTTGAGTAGTTAGTTTTTTTCATTTAAGGTGTAAAAAAACTGTCGGGTGTAAACTCGTACCCCCCCCCGTTCCGGTACTTCTTTTTTTGGGACTACACCACTGATTATAAACACCTTCTCAATAGACTACATCTTCAAACACTAAACGATATGATACTTAATTCAGATATTTTGTTAGTTTTTAATATCATTAACAGCACAATTGATTGCTCTGATCTAGTAGCTTGTATCAAATTTCACGTCCCTGCAAGATCTCTGAGACACTTTAGCAATTCAAGTTCACAGAACTAAATATGGAAAAAACTTCCCTATCAATAGACTGGCTGCATTAATAAACTAGATGAGAACATTGACATATTCAATATTGATCTATATTGAGATTGAAACAGTTTCTAAATTCCGTTACTTCCTAACTTTTAATTGTTAAATAACTGTGTAATCCTTTTAATATTATATAGTTTTCAATGATATTAATTATATTGTTCACTGTTGTTAATTACTTATATTTTGATTTGTAAAACATATTCTATTTGTATTTAATTGGGTCTATCCTGTAATAAATAAATACATAGTATATAAGGAAACTGTAAAAGACGAACAAGTTTCGATATGCCGTCATGCAAGAAGTCGAAGCAATCACCAACAACTTTAACCAAAGAGCTCATCTTGGGAATCGCAGAGGAATAACCATAGTTTGTGGTTATCCATGTTATGAAAGATTCTACTTAGCCTTAGGTGACGAGAGGGAGCAGATAAAAATTGATCAGCTGTCCAACAGCTGAACAATCAATCGATTGAACATTTTGATAATATCAGCATTATTCCTACACTCAACAAGAGTTTGAATGCCAAAATATAATTAAGCTGAAATTGATAATTAATATCTTCTTACTGGATACCAAGCTTACATCCTATGTAGTGAAAAATTTGTGTTGCACATGCTCATCTATCTTCATAGTCAGGAGACCAAATAGTGGAAAGATATATGAAATGTGAACAAACAACCACAACTTAATATGTGTTAATGGCATTGATGTATATAAAATCTTGAGTATTTTTTTTTTAGGCAGCATTACATTCATTCACGATATGGGCAGAGAATTAACTTTGAAATAAGACACCCCTAAGTCAGAAATATGTATTTACATCATGTTCTTTTCATTGCTCTTTGCAGTTTTTTGCAACTTTAAACTGTCTTTTTTCAATACATTATAAATTGGTTAAATTCTTTTATAAACATCATCAATCAAGTAATATTGTGAAAACTTATTACTTCAAAATAATTCACTAATGGTGTGCAATATAATTTATATCAAAATAATTTATTTCACGTTGAATTTTAAATCATATGCTGAACAATTTTTTCATATTGTATATGTGCAGGGACTATTTCATAACATTTGTTCTTATTTGTGCATGTTTAAATTTGCAGATTTTAATTGGTTTGATTTACCTACATAATAAATGTAAAATCATCCATACTGATCTAAAACCAGAAAATATACTAATCAAAGTTAATGATGCATATATTAAAACAATGGTTGAGAAAGCAAACTACTACAATGAAAAGGGTCTACCAATGCCACCCAGCTACAGTAAGTAAAACGTTCAATTTAAAATTCACATTAAATGAAAAACTTTATTTTAAGTTACATCTGAAACTTATGAAAACCAGCTTGAAAATGATTTGTTGTTCAATCAACCCGAAGAAGCTCATGTAGGACCTGAAAAAGTGTTACGAAGTTCATCTTTTCCTCGATTAGTTGATGTTATCCCATCTGACTCAGAATCATCTGTACGTAGAATTCCTTCAAAACAAGAATTATATGTGAGCCCTCATATAGAAGTGGTTATTGCTGATTTAGGAAATGCATGCTGGAATGTAAGTAAAAATATAAGAGTAATTATATATTTAACTTATTTTTTATTTTAAATTAAGATGTTACTTATTGTAGCAGAGATTCAATGTCCAATTATTCTGCAATAAGTACTTCCCTTTTAATATAAGTCAATATGTAACTTAAGGCATCTGGCACAGAAGTACAAACTAACTAGTATGTTCAAAAACATTGAAGTACCTACTGATTTATTGTTTCAAATTAGAATTTCCAGTTATCAATGGAGTTTTGGAAGGCTTTAAGCACTATTAATGTAAAAATTATTAAATATTAATCTGACATAATCTTTTGGCTTAAATCCCATCAAACTTTAATTGAGGTTATAAATAAAGCCAAGCAATCTATTCAGTTATACTTACTAATTACCTATGTTTAGTGACTGTAAAACAGTACAAATTTGATGAATGATTTTATTGTCACATATTTTGAAATGAAATTTTGAAGAAATTCTCAGACATAGTAAATTTTGGAGGGGGCGATTTTATATTAAGAGGATAGAGAGTCAAATTAAATTGCAGCAAATTTAGCGGTTTGTTTTGCAAGGATTGTACCAATATGGGTACAGATAAAAAAATAAGAAAAATTGAATGTGAAAGTAGAATGATTTCTTACGGGCCGTAGAAAGCGATATTTTTTGTATTTTGACTTTAAAGACCCCAAAATAAAATCTCCAATAGTGCAAAATAATTGAGTTTTTAACGTTCCATTTTCACAGCTAAAATGTTATGATTTTAAAATTTTCTTCTTCGAGGGCCCTAGAATATACTATTATTTAACTAATGCAAAAAGAAAACTTAAAAAAATGTCAAAGATGCAGATGTAATTTGTGTAAAATGATACCCATTTTTACAGTAAAAATTACTGATATTCACTTCAACGTTTAAAGAATTTGTTTATTAATGATAGATTCTATTTTCCATTGTTTAGGACATCATTTTAGGAGTAAATAAAGTCTGCTAACTTGCGGGGATTAGAAACTAATATTTCTTGTCACATTTGACTCTCTACCGCCTTAAAGCTTTACAACAAAGTTTTTTAGTCATTGAGCAAACCCCTTGAATTTCAAATGACATGATGAAGATACATCATTGAAAATATATATTTTTACTATTCAAAATTTAAATTTTTTTTAAGAAATTGACAAATGAAATAAGAAAAAAATAAAAAAAAAAATCTTCATTATAATATTTAAATTAAAATCTATCAACTCCCATATACTACAAGATAACAAAGATTTTTTTCTAAAAAAGTTGAAAACTTTTCAAAGACTTGTTTAAAAATTCTGAAGGTGTGTCTTTTTGTGTCTATTATCTGAAATTATTTGATCCTTTTGGTATCTAAAATGAAACCCACATTTTAATTTTGAAGAAGTTATTTTTTTGAAAATTACAACTTTTACTTATCCAATCTCAAAAAATAGTAGATAATTAATCTTATTCAAAATCATAAAGTGCAATTATTTGAAATAATTAAAAATTCTTCCATTTTATTTCGGCCGAATCAACCTTTACGCAATATTTCTAAAATATATGAAACCACTTCGTGTGCAGGTAGTACTTAAGTCCAAAATAGTTAATATATTTTTGTTCACTATTTAACTATTGTAAAAAACAATTCATTTTGATTAGGCATCTAGAAGCTAAATTATTAGATTCTAGATTAATTGGAATAGTGTACCTTAGAATTATGCAACTAATTTAGAAAACACTTTTTCGAATGCTATCAATCTTTAAAATTGAAATTACCCAAATTAATTTTTTTGGACTTAGTGCCTTTTGCTTTTAGCCCACGATATATTATAAGATAAAAAGTTATTTTTTTATTTTTAGCTGTTAATATATCTCTTACCTCTTTAGTTAGGAATCAGTAAACTTTTAATAAGCGCTACCTCCCTGCGCTTTAAGTCAAAATTATGTAATAACCGTTAATCAAATCCATACTTTCTAAGAGTCCTTTTTATAAAAAACTGAACGTGGAATAGTAGTACTGTACTATATTGTACTACTAGTACAATGGTATGCGTTAGCACGTAAGACTGCACACAATCAATATATTGAATAAAATTGATATTGACTCAATAATATTGTGGTTTGCCTCACATCACAGTCATTAATACATCGATTGTGTGTGTGATAATACCTGACACATCAATTGATGTCTTTCGGGAAGAAGTTGCTTACATACAGGGTGTCGCAGACCATTCGTACCACCTCTTTATTTCGTGATCCCTTTGTCGTACATTGATAAGAAAAAAATAATTACCAAAGTGAACCTAAAGAGTCTTTCGGTGTAATTTGTAATTTCCAAAACAAGCCTGAAGTATTCGAAACCAGAAGTAACTTTGAAATTTTAAATGGCTACTTAGGTCGAGTGTGGTATTGTTGGAAAGTCTTTTAAAAACAAACAACTTTTATTAAAATACCTTTTTAATATCTTGCATAATTAACATATTAAACGAAAAAATACATGGAACCAAGTGACAAATGGTTTCTTAAATAATGGAAAAATGAAAACACTAATATACCATCATCCTCAATGGGAAAAGGTATAGAGGCAACTATGATTTTTTAAACTTGTATTTTTTATGTATTTTTGGCTTTGTTCGAATGGAGCAAAAATAAAAAAAAGAGTTGATGGTAATGTTTTAATTTTTCCATAATTTAAAAGACCACTCGTCACTTTTTTTGCATATTTTTTTTCATTTAATTTGTTAATTATGCATGATATTAAAAAATATTTTTATAAAAGTTGTTTCTTTTTAGAAGACCTTTCCAGCAATACCATACTCAACCTAGGTTGCCATTTAAAATTCCAAAGTTACTTTCGGTTTTGGGTACTTCCGGTTTGTTTTGGAAAATACAAATTACATCAAAAGATTTTTTAGGTTCACTTTGGTGGTAAATATTTTTTTTATCATCAATGAACGACAAAGGGTTCTCGAAATAAGGTGGTACGGGTCGTCTGGGACACACTGTATTATATTACATATTTATCCGGGAAGGTAGGTCTAAGTTTAACAGACTTTTCCTTTTATTTTTGTATGTACTATGTGCATATGAAAAGGTTACCTGCTATTTTAGAAACTGCTACATGTATAGTAGGACCGGCCAGCAAACAGGAATTCCAACCTAGCTGACATTGAATGAAATCAGCGCCGCTGAATTTTCCTACCCATTCTAGAGGGTTGTAGTAGGGACTACTACTACTAATGCAACACTCCAGCATGAGTAGGAAAATTCAGCGTCGCTGAATTAATTCAATGTCAATTATGTTGGAATTCCTATTTGTTGGCCGGTCCTGCTATATCAAAAAATCATCAAATTTGACGAATGTTATTTCATGGATTAAAGCTATTGTTTTATTTTTATTTTAGAATGACAAAATAAGTGGAGTTATTCAAACTAAGCAATACAGGGCTTTAGAAGTGTTATTAGGAGCTGATTATGACTTCCCTGCTGATTTATGGTCTGTAGGTTGTATTGCCTTTGAGCTAGCTACTGGTGAATTCTTATTCAATCCTAGACGTACTGCTAGTTATTCTTCTGTTGAAGATCACATTCTCTTAATATATGAATTATTGGGAGGTATACCAACATATATCGCTTCACGTGGAACTAATTCCCACAAATTTTTTAATAACATGGGTGATTTGACAATTTGTCCTATCGACCATTTACATTTTTGGAATACTGAGGATGTTTTAGTACAAAAATATGATTGGAAAAGATTAGATGCCATTCCATTTGCTAGTTTCATAACTTCTATGATTGAACCTGATCCAGAACTACGAATCACGGCAAGATCAGCTTTAACTCACCAGTGGTTAATAGATTCAAGTTCATAAACCTTTACAGTAAAAATCAGTGATGTTATAATACCTACATACATATAAAAGTTTTTTATACTTTTCAAGTTAGGTTTATTTTGTAGATATATGTTTTGTATTACAAATATATGTTTATAATTTGTTATAATAGTAATGACTATTATTAAGACAACTTCATGATTTTATTAATTTTTATAAGCCTTTGCTTGTTTAATTTTATTATCTAATAGGTTTAGTTTATTTTTAATTAAAATAATAACATCACTTGATTTTTAAAAATGTTAGAAGACTGATAAATGAGTTTAAATATAAGTTGTTTTGTATTATTTGATTATATTTATTTATTTGATAATAAAAAAGAATATTTAAAATTGAATTCCTAAATTAGTTTTTTTTTATATTTATTCCCAAACCATTTAAACAAATTTCCATTTTGATTTTACAAGGCAAATTGGTGGAAATAGAATATCATAAAATATATAAATATATTTCAAAAATTATTAACGAAAATACACAAAACTTATAATATATTTGAAATACAAATGTTCAAATGTAAAAAATAATAAATTTATTATTAAATCATATTAACCCCACAGGTCTGGGTCATCATTCTGTCCCAATGGATTGGAATGCCAATTTGATGCCATTAAAAGCATTTTTTTATTTGATTTGATCTATTCAACTAATGGAGATATGGCCTGTAAACTGAATTGTGGGTCACCCTGTATACAATACTGCGCTTGTGTAATTATTTTAAATTCATATCTTTTCTTGAAAAGTTTATATATTGTATATTTATTAAAATATATAATTTATTAAAATGGGCGGACTGGCCATAAGACTAAAATCGAGGAAATGTGGGGCAGCAAGTGATTTTGTTCGAAAAATTTACAGTATGATAATAAAAAATTTTAGTATAAAAAAATAATAATACATAAATGGCTTTAAGAGGATAGCCAGTGTTTTCGGTAGAGTCTTGTCTTTTTGATCATATAAAGTTTTCTTCGAAAGATTTTTTTAATTTTCTTTTTGGGGTGCAATGTAGAATCTTCAGGCTATAATTTTTTTGCAATTTTTGTCTTAGATATGTAAAAGAAATCTGGAAACCGATTTTGCTTTTTTGATTGGTTTGGCTGTACTTGTCTTTGAAATCGACAAAAATTTACATTGAAATCGCCTATACCTATACCCAAAAATTACACCAGCTATCCTCTTAAGTGAACGAACGTTCTTGATAAACATACATATTTTTATGAGTATTCTGGATGAACGGCGGCCGCTTCAACAAAAAAGCACAAAAATGATAACAATACCTGTGATTAAAAGGCCAGACATGATCAGTTGTCAGTGCATAAAGCCACGAACAGGACACCCTGTATAATCAAAAAACCATATGACTCTGTCGGTATCATTTGAAGGGTACAGCACCCTTATTCTTGGATCGGTCGAAATCATGTGGTCGACGACTTTCATCATTCTGTCCTTTTCATTCACATGAAAAAATAAGAGTCTGTTCTTCTAGTCTCGTTGACGACACGATTTCGACTGGGCCAAGAATAAGCCTGCAGATACAAAAGTAGATACTGACATTTTGTAACAACATTTTTGAACTTCAGAACCATAAACACATATTTCATAAATACGTATGTATTTCAAATTTTCTATCAAAATTGCAAATTGATTCGTTACCTTATTAGGTCATGGTAAGTTTCTTGCGTTTAATCAAAAGTAATTATGAGTCAAATGTCTACTTTTGCATGTATATTACGCTTCATTTATATTAAATTTAATCTTTATGTTTAATTTTCTCTAAATTATTTTTTTGGCACTTAGACCCTTTGGGAATATCTCGCTTTAATTATTAAGGATAGCTATTAGGTCCCACAACCCACAAGTTTTAAGTTTTGGCCAATTCTTTAACTTACGACTTTTGTACTTATAACTGACAATGGATCTTGAAGTGGATATTACGCTGAAACATGTTGGTCTGATCTTTAAAAACTTATTTTGTGTGGTTTGCATTCAGAGATTTATCTCACTTCTCTTGAGATTGAAATTTTTAAGTTTTTGTAAAGATTACAAATTACAAGTAATACCTAAAGCAATTTTGAATGGCTCTTTGGTTGGTTAGTGGTTAACTACAAGTTTTAAAACTTCTAACTTCTTCGGTTCTTTCGTCCCCATTCGAACCAATAAAAAGGGATGGGGCGAATAACCAAAGATCGAACCGTGCTCCCGACCACGGTTCATATTTCGGTTAACCAAAGTTTAAATTGGCTAGAACCAAACAATCTATAATGTCAAAAATTAGTCAATCGAATGTGGTTGGTCCAAATATGACAGACTAGGAACCAAGGACGCACCAAAGCCATTCGAAATCGCTTATGATCTCTATTTTATCCAAATATGTGACCAACTCAGACCAACTGCCCCTCTAACCCACACCACATAATGCGGTACTCGTAATTAGAAACGAGGCCAAAATCACATACTTTGAGGAAATAGCAGATTAATAACTTTTCAGAATTCTTTTTCAAAAATGGTGTTTAAAAAATTCTTTTCTTAATTTATTTTAAACTTATGGTTCAAAATATGGTGTTATTAAAATTCAATGATTTCAAAATTCTTCACAATAACAAAAATCTTCATCTTCTTTCATAATTATTAGCAGATTTAATTATGTAACTTTATTAAAAATAAAAAATACGCTCACACCCTTTAGCGAATTTTTACCGGAAAAGGAGATAACTTTCTTTGTCTTCTTCCATAAACTCCAAAAATTTCTCTAAAAGATTACATGAATAAACTTCATGATAAATCTTAGATCATATCATAATTGTCTGCATAGGAATGAAATTTATTTACATATAAGAGTAAATGATTGTTATATGAAGCAAACTGTAAATCATACATTATTCATTTTATAAAAATAAATTTTCTTTCAAAACTTTTGTATTGTTTACGAACTCTATCAATTTATCAAGTCTGTAGAAAATGCCTTAAAAATAAAGTTAAAAAAAACCATAAAGCCATTTTTTAAGTAGGTATATTGAAAATAAACTATATATTACATACATATATTATAAAAATTTACCCTTACTTCAAAAAACTGACAATTCTATGAACTTTCCTCAATTTTTGTCATTCAAGGATTTATTTTTACTTTACAACAGACAAATTTTTCAAAAAATAACTTCTATTATTTTAGGATCTTCAATAATTTCCACTACTTTATTTCCACCCTCTACATCACCAATAACCCATGCTTCAAATCCATCAAGTTCTTTAATTGCTTGGCAATAATCTGTGGCATTTTCTTTAGGAAGAGCTACCAATAAACCACCTAATAAAATTTTGTAATTAAACAATTGTAATTTATTGAATATAAATACATTACCTGAAGTCTCAGGTGTAAAACCATTTAAAAACTTATTTTTACTTCCTATCACTTCAGCCACTTCAAGAATATATTTTAGTACTGGAAATGAGTGAATTTTAAATTTTAAATCAGATTTTTGAAATTTTAATAGATTTTCTGCGTGACCAACTAAACCAAACCCAGTTATATCTGTAGCACCATGTGCTTTATATTTATGCATTAAAGCAGCAGCTAAAAATATCAGTTAATTCTTTCCAGTTACAAATAATGCAATATTAATACCATTTTTATTCAATCTCGCCATAGATATAACAGCGTTTTTAAAACTAATCTGTAAATTTTCTAATGTTATAACTTTACTAATTTTCTTCCATCTTTCTGTATCTTCTGACCATCGTAATGCATTACATGCAATTTGTGCGCCAAGAGGTTTAGTTAACACAAGAACATCACCTGTCTGAATATTTTGTGGACTAAAATCATGGAAATCAAATTAAGCTTCACAAAAATAACATAATATTTACTTAATAAATTCATTCTGCTTGCAAACTGACGTAGCTGTACCACCAATCATGCACCAAGGATTTTCTACAGCAGTATTTAAAGTAACGTTCACTTTAGCTTCTTTTGCGTTGTCCTGATAAGAATATTTACAACTTATTAAGAATCAACGAAATTTGGTATTCGTAAACTTGTAACAAAAAATTATTTTTAAAGATTAGGTTTTTACTTATAAAACTATTTGAATATACATTATAAAGTTTTATGGGTAATACAATTGCTAATGCATCATCTCTTATACCCGTGTTGGACGTATGAAGGAGAGTTACTTAAGTTCTTTAGGTATGTATAACCATTTACTAATTATTAAATGTTTATTAATTGATGTTTTATTAAGTTCATGAGTCATATTATTTAATTTTATAATATTATTTTATTGTGTAAATCACTAAAAGTTCCTAATATCGTGACCATTGTTACTGTACTGCCATGGTGTTTTAAGCGAAATTATTTATTGATGGTGGAGGGATAATATTAAGGGATGTTTCGTATTCCAAGAAGAATCTTGTTGGCGTACAAAATTCTTTTGTATACCTGTTAGTTGCTGCTATGATTGTACAGTCGAGAACTTTGTAGAAGATTGCTTTGATTATCAAAATACATCAGATTGGTTTTGGTTGTTATTAGTGCAAGCAAAATTCTTACCCCTAATAATGAATAGGAGAAAAATAAGTCTTCACAACCAATCAATTGTTACATATTATTATTAAATTGAGATCTAATGCATTTCGAGGGTACTTGGACGCCTCATCATCAAAGATACATTAAACATTTAATAAACTGGAAAAGAAGAAAATAAACTCACAGTAATTACATAGGTAAAACAAACCAAAACTTACTTGAACTGAATTAGAACAAAAGTGAGGAATGACAAGGAAGAAACATAACTGGTTCTAACATTATTGGGAATCTTAACTACCAATATATGGCGCTGTTGCCCCTCTGTGGCAAATTAATGAACTATCGAAGCCAGTATTGAACCTACATGTTTCTATGTGCGCATACAGGATAAAGTCATCCTAAGTGTTTTTTTACAAAGATTTTAATAAATGTTCTTCTAATTTTTATTTAAAATCAATATTTATTAAAAATGGACAAAGTTACTACTGACGTCTTATACTAGCCTGGCAGTTTCACAAATTCGCTGACAGAGGAAGAGCTCTTTTCTAAAATCGCGAATTGTCAGACAAAATTGACTAGATTTTATCACAGAAAATTTTTAATGAATTAAAGCTTAAAATTATCACGTGGATACAAAATTAAAAGATTAAAACACTATAAAACAATTATCACAGCAAAAAATCACAGATGGTTACAAAATCACGTGCCTGACTAAAATATTTTTCTAAAAAATAATAATGTTGAAGATGCAATAACCGAAACTACACAATCAAATCTGGACGAATAATCAGACCAATATGGATGGTCTAATGAACATGTGATTTCATACGCTAGACAAATGTACCAACCCACACAAAATAAAATCAAAGTGGAGCTCAAACAACTTTAACATCAGTCATTAAAATTGTATAACTGGAATTTTGAAAAAGCGAATGAAAAGTCAATGCAGGAATTTGAGTTGAAGGTATATTCATCGGATTGATATGGAATTTTCACCGAGTGGACACCGGGAATAGAGACATTTAAAAAAATTGCAATGTTTTGGCAAAATTTTGGTACAAATACTACCCTGGGCAAAATAGCTTATCAGTTTTTTCTTGAATTGTGTATAACGAAGCATTATGTGTTGTTTGCTTCTATTGCATACGTATAATCGAATGTGTACTAGACTATTATAATCAATTATCATAAAAAAGTAGATAAATGTATGTTCTACATTTTTCAATAAAAATTACTTAAAAACGTCGTTTAAATAAAAATTATGAAGTGTGTATTTAAAAAAGTTGTGTATTGTTTTGTAGATTTACTATCGCATTTTGAAATCCGCAAAAATTATTTCAAGATAACAACTTTTAGGGGTGTGGACTTGCCACTAGCATAAAAGTAAAATATTATAAGGTAGTTAGTAACAATGAGAAAATTACAGGTTCATGTTCAGAAAGATAGAAATAACCCGTAAACACAATAAATGACAAATTAGAAACAAAACTGAACCGGAATTTTAGTAAAGTAAAATAACGTGTTATTTTAGAAATGATTCCCATAATTTATTTTGTATTAATTAATTTAATAATTTTCGTGTATATGGCGTAAAGTCATAAATTTTGATACGTAATTAAGAATGAAAATGATATTACTAAAGGTAAAGGTGAATGATTCAACTCCCAACTTTTCAATATATTTATTGTAAAAAATTTTTTTAGTGCCTGATGATGCCCTTATGAAGGCGAAACTAGTTGCACGACAATAAATATATTGAAAAGTTGGGAGTTGAATCATTCACCTTTACCTTTAGTAATTACTCTCCCAAATCATCGTCAAGTTCTCATCGAAAATGATATTGTTTGGTGGTTATAAGAAAATCCGCGCGATACGAATAATATGGTGAGATAGCGCGAGGCGATGCGTTGGTAAATTTACACAATGTAAATTTGGTAGGAGAGTTGCTGGCTGCCTACTCACGGCTCGGCACGATGAATGTGCGTCCAAACTAAACCACGCGTTGAAAACCGTCTTCCCAAAAATAAGTAAATGGTAATATCCTTTCAGAACTAGTACCCTTTAATAATACAATTTTAAAAACAATGCAACCTCTCTCCGCAGCAAAACTATTTGCAGCACTTTTATTACTTAATTATCATAAAAAAATACTTACATTTAAATAAATGTATGTTTTACAAAACGTCGCAACCCGATTTTTAATACCCCAATAACTTCCCCTATAATTTTACTTAAAAACGTAATTTTTAAATAAAAATTATGAAAAATGTGCATTTTAAAAAAAGTTTGGTATTGTTTTGTAGATTAACTATCGCATTTTGAATAAGAAAAATACAGGTTCATAATCAAAAAGACGAAACCAACCCTTAAAAACAATAAATGACAAATTAAAAACAAAACTGAACCGGAATTTTATTAAAGTAAAACTAACTTGTTATTTTAGAAATGACTCCTATAATTTATTTTTTTAATTAATTAATTCATTCATTTTTTCTGCTGAAGCTTTTTTAAATTTTCTTTTTTTTGTGTACTAAAAGATCTTTGGGCTATTATTTTATATATTTTTTGTCTTTGTGGGGTAAATAGAGCAAGAAAGAGACAACTTCTTAAAAGTTGCACGCTTTTGACTGTTTTTAAAAATACTATAAGACAGAAAGTGATAACATAATCTTTTTTGTGCCACCTTTTCTTCAAAGTGGCACAAAAAAGTAATGTTATCACTTATCACTTTTTGTTTTAACGTATATTTAAAAACACTCAAAAGTGCAAGACTTTTTAATGCACGAAAAATATAAATTTAAAAAAACTTTTTACCTAGGCTTATCTTAAAATGAACTCCGGGTGTTTAATATTTTCTTAATGAATTTCAAAAGAAAACCAGCGTCAAAACTTACAATCGGAACATTGATTTTGTTTCAAAATATTTTATATTGTTTTACGTAAGGATGTTTACAGGCGCTTTATTTTTAAAATGGGTAAACTATATTTCATGAATACATGAAGCAATAGCAAGAAGCGAGAAATTTTAATTTTTTCACAAAATAATAAAGCTAACATCTGGTTACTCCAGCTTCTTGTAAGTCCTGACTTATTTCAAGCTGTGCTTTATATTTTAGCCCAACTAAAATTTGACACAGCGATTTTATTATAATTAAAATTTAATGTTAATAATAAGATTTATTTATTCATTTGGTTTTACAAAGACATAAGTCAACATAATTTACAGTATAAGAAAAAGTACATAAATAAGATAAGATAAAAAATAAATTTATAAATATACAGATATACAAAAAGTAAAATTTTATGATGGCGGCAGTTTAGAAACCAGAACTTCCCAATCAAAAATCAAGAACTTGCTAATGAAATAGAAGCAGCCGTCCACTAATACTTTAAGTATCTCTCTTAAATCTACTCATATTCATGTTTTGTATTTTAACGGCGAGGTATTGAAAAGATTAATACTTTGATAGAATTAGGTTTGATGAAATGTTGTCTTATGAGAAGGTGGAACAAAAAAAATCAATTGTGGACATTATAGTCACCTAAAGGATTAACGAAGAAAGGGGAAAAGCGCCTGCTGTTCAGCTCATGGAGATTTTCAGGTAATAGTATAAAATGAATGATAAATAATGATAATAAATATGCAAATAGGTAGTTTAATCTGAAGTGGTACACTATGCACCGCAAGAAGTTTAATCTAAGCCGTTAGTATTCAAGCTAAAAACATCAGTGTTACATTTTTATGCAACTAAATACACAGTGACAGAAGTTGTGGTTTAATATGTGAAAAACAATTTGCTACCTTCAGAAATACATATTATTTATTATATTTAATCGCAACTGAATAAAATTACTGTCATATTTTTCACGTGATTAATTATCATTAAAAAATTAATTACATATTTTAAATCATAAAGTGACTGAAAATTAAGGTGACCAGATTTTGAAAATGCCAAACCGGGACAAGCGCATTTATTTTATTTTTTTTACGTAAATTCGATTCTTAGTAAATTATGTGTTAACGCTTATCAGGTATCAGTAGTTTCGTATTAAACTTTTAATTTCAAATAAAAATTTTAAATCTATAAAAAACAAAAAAATTATTTCTCAAAATAAAAAACAATAGGTACAAAAATCACAAAGAGGTACATTAAAAATTAAAAAAAAAACAAATAATTGCACAAAAATCACAAATTAAAAATAAACGAGAAAAGTACATTTCAGAAATTAAATATACAATTCACACATAAATTGTAGATCACAAAAAAATAAACAAAAAATACATGATTGTTTTTATTTTTGTTAAAACCGGGACAAAAGAGGCCTCTCTCGGGACGCCGGGACTAATGCTTAGGAACCGGGACTGTCCCGGCCAAACCGGGACGTCTGGTCACCTTACTGAAAATACACAAATTTTTATTTTAACAACAAATCTAAAGTTATAATGAGTAATACAAGCGCCCGGGTCAATCAGTAACAACGAAACACAAAACTGCAATTCCGAATTTCTGCACAGTGCCACTTCAGATGATATTACCTATATTACCTAGTGTTTATTGGTCGAAGGTAAAGATTTTCACAGAAAAAATGTACTTTAGCACTAAACTTCTAAATCCTTTAAGAGGTGATTATTAATTTTATAGTTGAATATAGCAAGAGTAACCATATTAAAAACTTATAAAGAACACAATACCTGAAAACCTTTAAGAAGTAATGGCATTGCTATATTTCTTTCTTCAGGACTCATCTGGTTACATATAGATAAAATCATTCTTAAACTATCTACATTAGTAGCACCTGTTGCGTAAACATCACTAAGAACATTTGCACAAGTTATTTTACCTAAAATATATAAGTTACTTGCTGATAAAGAAAAATTGTAAATAAATTACCCATCCAATAGGGATTATCGATAAGAGGATAGAAAAAGTCAGTACTTTGTATTAAAAATAATTCATTCTTAAGTGGAATAATGCATGAATCTAAACCTATGCCTATTTTATCTGTTGATTGTTGTTTTTCTGGTTCTAATGCCTCCAAAAATTCTGTTAAGACTTTTTGAGGCACCTTACAACCTCACCCCCGTAATTCTGAAAACCGGGTAAGTCTAAAATCTGGGTGTAGATTAAACTTTGACGGATTAAATCCTATTTCCATATTTGGTTTGATTCGTATTAGTAAATTTAAAGAAATAAAATAAAAATTCTAAACCTAAACTATGTGTAATTTAGGTTATTTTTTCACTAACCTAAAATTCCTAAACAATGAATGGGCTGAAAGTTGAACATTTCAAATTACAGATGGCGCTGATAGCTCTCACATAAGTTGTGAACAATTTATTTTTTTTCTCCGATCATATATCGTGTATTAAATATTTAAATTAAAAAAATGGTTTTAGGAACTTGCAAATTGCTCAGGATCGAAGAATAGAAGTTATTCTTTTTTCTGTACTCTTTTCAAATACGTATAGAATTTGTTATTTAAAAAAAAAATTAAAAAAAAATATCACAAGCATACTAATTTGTCACCTTACTTTACCTTTAAGTACGGGGGTCCGATAAAATTTTTGTGCACGAGCATTTTCTCAAAAAATAAAAAAAATTTATTTTATTAAAATTTTTTTAATAAAATACATTCCTTTGGGGGGGGGGGGGCTACTTTATTTTTGAATTTATAACAATGAATCATACAGACCATCAATTTTTATTATTGGTAACTGATGGTAAACAGTTTTGAAGAATACCTGCTTATAGAAAATAAATAATAATATTTTAGGACACAGTAATGAAAAACAGAATAGTTCTTAAAACGTCACTTATGGAAAATATAAATGCATTTATATTTATGTATCATTTTATTTATTATAATACAATACAAATATTTATGGTATTTTATTATGAAACATACATATTTAATTTACATATCAAATTAAAACTATCACAAACAGATCTTATATATTTATATATACACATTTAGAGTATTTTAAATTTCTATTGTAACCTGGACATAATTTAATCAATTCAAAAAGCAAATTTTAAAGCCTAGAATTTACAAAATCTTTCATAAAATTTAGGTAACAAATATTTCATAAAGTTAGAAAAACTCCACTGCTTGCACTTTTTAATTTTAATTCAAAATAACAAATAACAAGACGTGTAGGTATACTAAAGCAGTTTTAGAAAATTTAAGACCACTATTAACTTTATTTTGTAATAAAGAATAAAGTGTAAATTGATTAAATTTTACTTACAGTATATTACACTGGCGTACCCAAGGGAGGGTTTTGGGTGCACATATAACATGCACCCCCCCCCCCCTAACTGGCAAATTGAAATAAAACACATAATTTTATTAAATTCACTAAAATGAATGAAATTTTTGTTGTTTTGTTGAAATGGAAGTAGAAGTACTTAACATTTATCTGTCAAAAGTGCACCCCCTTTAAAAATTTCTGGGTACGCCACTGGTATATTAGTGATACATATAGAAGAGTATGATGGTTTCATATCTTAAAAGTTTGCTTCAGGTTTTAGTTATTTTATCTTCGACCTTTGGAGGTAATAATTGAAAGCAAAATAATAATTTAGGTATATGATACAGGGTGTTTCGAAATAAAACGTGCAAACATTAGTCTATTAAAATAATCAGTTGAGTGCAATTCAATTGTACTTTTTCTCATTTAAAAAAAAAACGATACATTTTACCGATTTTTTAGAAGATATCTTTTATGTTTAATATTCATTTGAAAATTATTTTTGGAAAAAATATTGGAAAGAAATATTTTTTTAGATTGAACTTAAAAAAATTCAAAACAATTTTATTCTCAAAAATAAAGAAGTCAGTTCATTATTGGCAAATAAAAACAAAACTCTCAAAGTACTCTCAAACTTCCCTAACTCAAATCTTCAAGGGACTTTAAAAAAAATTCGAGATATAGGAATTATTTCGTAAAAGTTAAAAACGAATATTTTTACAAACAAAATTCGAGTTATGGAAAAATTCAACTTATAGAAGTTCGAGTTATGGAAGTTCAGCTGTATATGTACCACTGCATATATAATAAAAATAAAATTAAAAAAATGTGTATGAACATCATCTCAAAATTTGATTCTAATCTTTTATGGAAGTGTTGTTAGTGGCAAGAGTTAGTTAAATTTTCTAAAATTCTGAAATATCCTAGTGTACATTAAATTACTTTAAGATCCTTGAAAATTAATCATGCCTTTGATTAATATTGTATTAAAAGATAAATTCAGTGGTAAGTAATAATTATAATAATCTATGTTTTCTGCCATAAGTTACAAAGTACTGTATACAAAACATTATCATAATTTGTACCAAATTACCCTTGTAAATAATTTTTTGATTTAGTTAGATATTTTAAAATTATTGACAATAAAACTTGGTATTATAGAGTGAAAAATTTTGGGGCAGTCTTGTGATTTTTTTGACCATAAGTTAACAAACAAAATTAATATACACTTCAAGATATTTTTTAGAGTTAAATGACTAGAATTATTAAATTAAAATATACATTTTTCTATAACCTATAAAATCTAGATAATAGTGGCAGTCACAAATTCCAACTTGGCATGTTGTTTTATTGTTTCTGTATCAGTGTAAAAAGGATTAAATATTTTTAATCAACAACACATTTTTACGAGGTTAATAATAAAAACATTTCTTATTTTGAGCCATTATTTGAAAAAAATATCATTAAAACTTCAATAAGCATTAACAAATTTGTACAAACAAGTGGGATATGTAATTTTTAATAACACTTAAATTTAATCCCATTTTCAAACAATTAACTAGGAACCAAATGCATATACCTCTAAATAAAGTAGAAAAATATTTTTCTTCAAAAAAATATTGCAGAACACAATTATCTTATTAACTAATAAATACTGAAATGTTAAAATTGTAAAGGTTACACAGTATTTTCGATGTTTATATAATTTATAAGATTGGTCATCCCTCAAATGAGTGTGTAAGGTGCACAACCTCAATGCTTTAAACATCAGCTTTAAGCTGCCCGAGATCACGAGAAATGTATACAGGATGAAGCACTTGACCAGAAGATTGAAAAATTTTAAAATTAAATAAAGTTCGTTTAAGTTGAAAGGGAAAAATATTTATCCTGGCAGATTTAGATTTAATTTGCAATTTTTGATAAAAAAATTTTTGTATCAAAAAGTTTATTTAAAAGGATATGGAGTTTACAAAATTATATGGGTTTTTACCTGTTTTTTATCAATCAAACTACGCGAACATCCAAAATGGCAAAAAAAATCATTAAAAATACGTAAAATTTGGCCTATTTTAAACTTATTTTTTGGACTTAATAATTTTATTTTTGAAAAACTCGTCCTTTAGAAGTCTAGCCTTTAATGTTATTTAAACTATGGAATTATAAAACTGAATGTTATTTACAAAATATGGTTGTAGTTTAAAATAATTGCAAGGCATATTTTGTAAATTTTGAACTCGCATTTTAACTGTAGAAGCAGCTAATATCTTCGTAGTCTAGGTAATACAAATTTTAAAATATAACAGAAATGAAGATTTTTATTGGTACTTTCAGCCTAATTATGTGGGATGTACTGTGGGTCAAGATTTCTTCCCCAAATTCATGAAGAAGTTGAAAATATATTTCCTCTTAATGAATATCAATCAATTTTTCTTTAAAACATCTTTCTAAAACAATTGTGAAACTATTTTATTTTCACTCTCCAGATTAGGCGGCATCCTGTATACCTAATAGAAACTGCCTTCTAGAAAATTACGAAATACTTATTATATTTGGCTTGCACTCCTTTAATGGATGATATAGTTAGATGTTAAATGTATATTAAACAACACATACATTTTTTACCATTGAATTATCAAATAAATTCAAGTATTACTATTATATTTAACTTAATTTGTAGATTTGGTTTTCTTAAGTAGATTATAATATGATTATTAATGCAATTATGAGGACAATACATTTGAGGAAGAAATAATAATATTGTCCTCACCCCTTGATTCCTCACTCATAACATTTACAAAACAAAACATATGGAAAATACTATGTATCTTATAGTTACGTAATATCAAATTTCACAAATAAAAAATCAATTTACACATATAAATAAGCACTTCGATGTTTAGTTTATTCTTAATTCTTATTGTGTGAGAATATGTGTGGATTAAAAATTCAATAAAACAAGATAAATAAAATTGAAAACAATTAGTTACTGTTAATATATTACTATGCTGTTAATACGTTAAAATATTAAAAAGTATGAACGCTTCTATCATGTACAAAAAATATTATTTATGATTGGGTGATCCCTCTGAATGCATTTGCGATTTTGCTTTTAAGCTTCTTTGTTTTGTAAAAGATGTACGACCTAATGAGGTTGTACTGCCACATTCTAAATCTCTACTGACTTCTTTCTCTGTTGGGGACCCTAATGTTAGACTTGATAAACTAGAGGATAGATTCATATTAGAACTAACACTTAACATAGATGGATATTGTTGCATTTCTCCATTTTCTCCTTCTGATTCTTCAATAGGAAGACAGGTTTCGACCATTGCTTCTAAACAGTTTACAAATAATTCGCTACTTTCAGCAGTATTATTGTACTAAAAGAATTAAAGATTTTTAGAGCCACATAAACATAGAATAAAAAAATTATAGCATACTTTATTAAAAGGACCAGCAAAACGCCATAAACCACCAAAACCACAGCTTTGTAAATAATGAAGTTGTTGTTGACTGGTATCTTCACAAGCAATCATATTTTGTATTATACTGCGAACAGCACTTAAAATTACTTGGTCATGACATACTGTCAGTACATTATTAATTTTCATATCTAACAAATTATAACTGAAATTTAAAAATTTAATAAAAATTTACATGATATTCAAGTAGTAATTTACATAACAGGAAACACTCTCGGAAATACCACAGCTCCCTCTGCCAAATACTGATACAATATTCTTGTTTCTGCCTCATCTGTGCTATATTTTACCAAAGTGGCTAATACTGTTAACACTAGCGCCTGCGTTGAAAAATCTGTGAGTACTTCCGGGTCTAATAATATATTATTCTCATTGCTGACTGAGACCCTAGCACTACGATTCTGTAAATATTTCTGTTTCATTAGAAAGAATATAAATACATATACACAATAATTACTTTTTAAAAGCATGCTTTTCAAATCTTTCAAACCTACCATTATGTAGAAGAAAAAATTAGCATAGAAAATAAAATTAAAAAATTGGAAAAATAATTACATTATTACCATTCAGAAATAAATCACAATGCATCAAATTATTGTGCATGAAGAGGTAGAATTGCTTTAAATATGAACAAGAGCTAAATATAAATGAAAAAATTAAATGAAAATCCCCATGATTAGGTGCTATATAAGTGAGCAGCTTGTAAGCTTGGAGTATATGAATATACGAATATTATTAAAACAAATATAATGTACATACTTATTGAACTTTATCTTAAATTTAATCATAAAATAACATTTATACAGCAATAATATCTATTTAGAAAACATTTATTTAAAAATTATTCTATTAAATTTAATAAAAATT